>OW028574.1:24311944-25511944 GCA_932294295.1 Alitta virens
TCTCAATTTGGAGCCGAGATATAAGCAGTCAAAAAATGCAACTTTGGACCCCTGTACCACCTAGACCACTTTACCAAATGGGCTCATTTTTTGCATGGTAGTTGTCCTAGGGTAGGACTATAAAAGTGTGAAATGGCAAGTCAATCTCATTATTCCTTCTATGGTTTTCAAAAAAAATTTCATGAAAATTTCGAACTACTTTTTTTAAAGAATTCATAGTTCAGTCAGCAGGCTCACAATTTGGCTCAAACTCCTTTCTGCACTGCGTATTTGTCTAAGGTATCTTGAAAAAAATTCCCATGGAATTATCTCTGCCCAGTTTCCTGAAACCGTGCTCTTAAATTTGTTTTTTATTTTGTGAATTACGCAGAAGTGTCATGAAATTTGGTCATGAAATTTGTGCTGTTCAAAGCGCGCTCTGGCTATCTGTGCACTCTTGAAGTGCCAAAGCCCTCTCTTTATTAGTTTCTGAGTAATAAGCCTTTACTTCTTCAGAAGAATAATAATAATAATAAAGAATAAAAAAAAAAAAAAAAAAGAAAAATAAGACTTACAATAATAAGATAAACTTTCCTTCGGAAAGTTTATAATAAAGACTTGCAATTGTCCCTGACAATTACGATAAACTTTCCTTTCCTTTAACTTTCATAACCTTTTTCTTTCTCATATAAATACTACAAATAACCTAACAAAGAAGCCGGTAGTATTTGTGCTCTGATCATTCCTGAAGCGTTATGATTTTTCACAATGACAACAATTTATTAAGGCACTAAATCCTAAGAAATCACTGTCTTATCCTCTGAGACTATTCATAAATAAACAGACAACTGTAATGGTGATGACCTTTCAAAAAATGTTTTTCAGAAAGCTGTTCTCTTCATAGGACCCAGGTTCAAAACGCCTGAAAATTGCATATATAGGACACGCTGTGACCTTGACCCTGTAACC
The DNA here is from genome assembly GCA_932294295.1 of Alitta virens. Lineage (NCBI taxonomy): Eukaryota > Metazoa > Annelida > Polychaeta > Phyllodocida > Nereididae > Alitta > Alitta virens. The sequence goes on from OW028574.1 coordinate 24,312,893, forward strand.
CAAAATTCTGAAATAACTCACATTTGTAAAGCACATGTATATACACTCCTGTGAATTTTTTTGGTTCAATCTATCAACAAAATTTTGGTCTTAGTAAGCAATTCAGGCTTTAAGAGTGATAAAAAAATTTTAGGACCTAAGCTGTTTGATGAAGGTAATTGCCCTATTACGGTAATGTAGTACTACCCAGAGGACATATATGTGCAAAATATGAATGAAATTGAAGACTTTCTTCCTGCTTTTTTGGGGCGAGAAACATAAATTTACTAACATTCATTGTAAAAATTGCTGACTCAGCCGTCCAGGGAGGTAGGTAGGTAGGTCTCCCCATTGGATAACATGGGAAAGAGAATTTTGCCTCAAGTTTCAAAACTAATTAAGGTTGGTGAATAGACAAGGTGTCCTATGTAATCTCCTAATTTTTCTCTGCATAATGACACCAGTTGGATGAAATTTGGTTGAATAGAACTGGAGTTAAAAATTATTGAAATTTGGACTGAAAAAAAATTCCAGGGCCTAAGGTGTTTAATCAAGGCCCTTGCCCTTCTACATTTACATAGTACTCCCTAGAGGACATATGTGTGAAAAGTATGAAGAAAATTGAAAAAGTCTTTCCTACTGTTTTTGGGGCAAAACACGTAAACCTGCTAACATTCATTGTAAAAATTGCTGACTCAGCGGTCCAGGGTTCTGGGAGGTAGGTAGGTCAGCAATTCAGTGATAAAAAAATTCTAGGACCTAAGCTGTTTGATGAAAGTAATTGCCCTTTTACAGTAATGTAGTACTACACAGAGTACATATATGTGCAAAATATAAATGAAATTGAAGACTTTCTTCCTGCTTTTTTGGGGTGATGCACATAAACTTCCTAACATTCATTGTAAAAATTGCTGACTCAGCGCTTCAGGGTTGGTAGGTCTTCCCATTGGATAACATGGGAAAGAGAATTTTGGCTCCAAGTTCGAAACTGGTAAAGGTTGGTGAATAGACATTTTATCCTAGGTAAAGGCCTAATTTTTCTCTACATAATGACACCAGTTGCATGAAATTTGATTGAATAGAACTGGAGTTAAAAATTATTGAAATTTGGACTGAAAAAAAATTCTAGGGCCTAAGTTTTTTTATGAAGGCCCTTGCCCTTTTACATTTACATAGTACTCCCTAGAGGACATATCTGTAAAAAAAATGGTGAGAATCCAAGCAGTTCTTCTAGTGATTTTGGTATTTTTTCATTTTTTGAATTTCAAAAAGTGACAAAAAATTTTCAATGTCTGACGCTTTTCCAAACGGAACGACCTAGAGCATGTTGCTATATATTCCGGAAAAGACAACATTTCAAGGATTCTAAATATGTCTTTGACATCCCAGTATCTCAATATGGAGCCGAGATATAAGCAGTCAAAAATCGCAAATTTGGACCCCTGTACCACCTAGACCACTTTACCAAATGGGCTCATTTTTTGTGTGGTAGTTGTACTAGGGTAGTACTATACAAATATGAAATGGCAAGTCAATATGATTATTCCTTCTATGGTTTTCAAAAAAAATTTCATGAAAATTTCGAACTACTTTTTTTCAAGAATTCATAGTTCAGTCAGCAGGCTCACCATTTGGCTCAAACTCCTTTCTGCACTGCGTATTTGTCTAAGGTATCTTGAGAAAAATTCCCATGGAATTATCTCTGCCCAGTTTCCTGAAACCGTGCTCTTAAATTTGTTTTTTCTTTTGTGAATTACGCAGAAGTGTCACGAAATTTGGTCATGAAATTTGTGCTGTTCAAAGCGCGCTCTGACTGTCTGTGCACTCTTGAAGTGATAAAGCCCTGTCTTTATTAGTTTCTGAGTAATAAGCCTTTACTTCTTCAGAAGAATAATAATAATAACTAGACTTGCAATTGTCCCTGACAATTACGATAAACTTTCCTTTCCTTTTATCTTTCTTGTCCAGTACCATTAATTTCTGCACTGGAGAAGTCTCCAAGGTCTCTTGAAAAAAAATTTTATGCCATTGTCTCTGGCCAGTTTCCTGGAACTGTGAAGAAAAGCTTTTTTTTATTCCCTGAAATGCGCAGAGGTGTCATGAAATAAGGTCATGAAATTTGTGCCGTTCAGAGTGCGATTGGGCCATACCATGGGGTGCCCACTAGGTGTCCTCACTTGTTCAATATCATGGGGGTGCGAAATAGGGTGTCCTCACTCCAAATTGTTCTCATAAATTCACAGTAATGTAGTACTACCCAGAAGACATATATGTGCAAAATATGAATGAAATTGAAGACTTTCTTCCTGCTTTTTTGGGGCGAGAAACATAAATTTACTAACATTCATTGTAAAAATTGCTGACTCAGCCGTCCAGGGAGGTAGGTAGGTAGGTCTCCCCATTGGATAACATGGGAAAGAGAATTTTGCCTCAAGGTTCAAAACTAATTAAGGTTGGTGAATAGACAAGGTATCCAATGTAATCTCCTAATTTTTCTCTGCATAATGACACCAGTTGGATGAAATTTGGTTGAATAGAACTGGAGTAAAAAATTATTGAAATTTGGACTGAAAAAAAATTCCAGGGCCTAAGGTGTTTAATCAAGGCCCTTGCCCTTCTACATTTACATAGTACTCCCTAGAGGACATATGCGTGAAAAGTATGAAGAAAATTGAAAAAGTCTTTCCTATTGTTTTTGGGGCAAAACACGTAAACCTGCTTACATTCATTGTAAAAATTGCTGACTCAGCGGTCCAGGGTTCTGGGAGGTAGGTAGGTCAGCAATTCAGTGATAAAAAAATTCTAGGACCTAAGCTGTTTGATGAAACTAATTGCCCTTTTACAGTAATGTAGTACTACCCAGAGGACATATATGTGCAAAATATAAATGAAATTGAAGACTTTCTTCCTGCTTTTTTGGGGCGATGCACATAAACTTCCTAACATTCATTGTAAAAATTGCTGACTCAGCGCTTCAGGGTTGGTAGGTCTCCCCATTGGATAACATGGGAAAGAGAATTTTGGCTCCAAGTTCGAAACTGGTAAAGGTTGGTGAAGAGACATTGTATCCTATGTGAAGGCCTAATTTTTCTCTACATAATGACACCAGTTGCATGAAATTTGGTTGAATAGAAATGGAGTTAAAAATTATTGAAATTTGGAATGAAAAAATTTCCAGGGCCAAGGGTTTTTAAGCAAAGCCCTTGCCCTTTAAAATTTACATAGTACTCCTTAGAGGACATATCTGTAAAAAAAATGGTGAGAATCCAAGCAGTTCTTCTACTGTTTTTTAGACTTTTTCATTTTGAGAAAATCAAAAAGTGACAAAAAATTTTCAATGTCTGACGCTTTTCCAAACGGAACTACCTGGAGCATATTACTATACATTCCTGAAAAGAGAACATTTCAAGGATTCTAAATATGTCTTTGAGATTCCTGTATCTCAATTTGGAGCCGAGATATAAGCAGTCAAAAAATGCAACTTTGGACCCCTGTACCACCTAGACCACTTTACCAAATGGGCTCATTTTTTGCATGAAAGTTGTGCTAGGGTAGGACTATAAAAGTGTGAAATTGCAAGTCAATATCATTATTCCTTCTATGGTTTTCAAAAAAAATTTCATAAAAATTTCGAAATACTTTTTTTCAAAAATTCATAGTTCAGTCAGCAGGCTCACCATTTGGCTCAAACTCCTTTCTGCACTGCGTATTTGTCTAAGGTATCTTGAGAAAAATTCCCATGGAATTATCTCTGCCCAGTTTCCTAAAACCGTGCTCTTAAATTTGTTTTTTCTTTTGTAAATTACGCAGAAGTTTCACGAAATTTGGTCATGAAATTTGTGCTGTTCAAAGCGCGCTCTGGCTATCTGTGCACTCTTGAAGTGCCAAAGCCCTGTCTTTATTAGTTTCTGAGTAATAAGCCTTTACTTCTTCAGAAGAATAATAATAATAATAATAAAAAAAAAAAAAAAAAAAAAAAAAAAAAAAAAAAAAAAAAAAAAAAATAAGACGTACAATAATAAGATAAACTTTCCTTCGGAAAGTTTATAACTAGACTTGCAATTGTCCCTGACAATTACGATAAACTTTCCTTTCCTTTTATCTTTTTTGTCCAGTACCATGAATTTCTGCAAATAATAAAGTACCTGAAAACCTCATAAATAATTGCCCTAACCTCTCAAGCTAAACAGGTATAGAAAGATAATGAAAAAAGGTTTAAGAACATATTTTTTTTGGTTACTGTACCTTGTATAGGACCCAGGTTCAAAACGCCTGAAAATTGCATATATAGGACACTCTGTGACCTAGAATTCTGAAATAATTCACATTTGTGAAGCACATGTATAGGCACTCCTGTGAATGTTTTTGTTGAATCTATCAACAAAATTTTGGTTCTGAGTAAGTGATTCAGGCTTTATGAGTGATAAAAAATTCTAGGGCCTAAGCTGTTTGATGAAGGGAATTGCCCTTTAACAGTCAGGTAGTACTACCAACAGGACATATATGTGAAAAGTATGAAGAAAATTGAAGAAGTCTTTCCTACATTTTTGGGGCAAAACACGTAAACTTCCTAACATTCATTGTAAAAATTGCTGACTCAGCGGTCCAGGGTTGTAGGAGGTAGGTCTCCCCATTGGATAACATAGGAAAGAGAATTTTGCCTCAAGGTTCAAAACTGGTTAAGGTTGGTGAATAAACAAGGTATCCTGTGTAAAGTCCTAATTTTTCTCTGCATGATGACACCAGTTGGATGAAATTTGGTTGAATAGAAATGGAGTTAAAAATTATTGAAATTTGGATTGAAAAAAAATTCTATAGCCTAAGCCTTTTAAGCAAAGCCCTTGCACTTACACATTTACATAGTACTCATTAGAGGACATATCTGTAAAAAAAATGGTGAGAATCCAAGCAGTTCTTCTAGTGTTTTTTAGACTTTTTCATTTTGAGAAAATCAAAAAGTGACAAAAAATTTTCAATGTCTGACGCTTTTCCAAACGGAACTACCTGGAGCATATTACTATACATTCCTGAAAAGACAACATTTCAAGGATTCTAAATATGTCTTTGAGATTCCTGTATCTCAATTTGGAGCCGAGATATAAGCAGTCAAAAAATGCAACTTTGGACCCCTGTACCACCTAGACCACTTTACCAAATGGGCTCATTTTTTGCATGGTAGTTGTCCTAGTGTAGGACTATTAAAGTGTGAAATTGCAAGTCAATATCATTATTCCTTCTATGGTTTTCAAAAAAAATTTCATGAAAATTTCGAACTACTTTTTTTAAAGAATTCATAGTTCAGTCAGCAGGCTCACAATTTGGCTCAAACTCCTTTCTGCACTGCGTATTTGTCTAAGGTATCTTGAGAAAAATTCCCATGGAATTATCTCTGCCCAGTTTCCTGAAACCGTGCTCTTAAATTTGTTTTTTCTTTTGTGAATTACGCAGAAGTGTCATGAAATTTGGTCATGAAATTTGTGCTGTTCAAAGCGCGCTCTGCCTGTCTGTGCACTCTTGAAGTGCCAAAGCCCTCTCTTTATTAGTTTCTGAGTAATAAGCCTTTACTTCTTCAGAATAATAATAATAATAATAAAGAATAAAAAAAAAAAAAAAAAAGAAAAATAAGACTTACAATAATAAGATAAACTTTCCTTCGGAAAGTTTATAATAAAGACTTGCAATTGTCCCTGACAATTACGATAAACTTTCCTTTCCTTTAACTTTCATAACCTTTTTCTTTCTCATATAAATACTACAAATAACCTAACAAAGAAGCCGGTAGTATTTGTGCTCTGATCATTCCTGAAGCGTTATGATTTTTCACAATGACAACAATTTATTAAGGCACTAAATCCTAAGAAATCACTGTCTTATCCTCTGAGACTATTCATAAATAAACAGACAACTGTAATGGTGATGACCTTTCAAAAAATGTTTTTCAGAAAGCTGTTCTCTTCATAGGACCCAGGTTCAAAACGCCTGAAAATTGCATATATAGGACACGCTGTGACCTTGACCCTGTAACCCAAAATTCTGAAATAACTCACATTTGTAAAGCACATGTATATACACTCCTGTGAATTTTTTTGGTTCAATCTATCAACAAAATTTTGGTCTTAGTAAGCAATTCAGGCTTTAAGAGTGATAAAAAAATTTTAGGACCTAAGCTGTTTGATGAAGGTAATTGCCCTATTACGGTAATGTAGTACTACCCAGAGGACATATATGTGCAAAATATGAATGAAATTGAAGACTTTCTTCCTGCTTTTTTGGGGCGAGAAACATAAATTTACTAACATTCATTGTAAAAATTGCTGACTCAGCCGTCCAGGGAGGTAGGTAGGTAGGTCTCCCCATTGGATAACATGGGAAAGAGAATTTTGCCTCAAGTTTCAAAACTAATTAAGGTTGGTGAATAGACAAGGTGTCCTATGTAATCTCCTAATTTTTCTCTGCATAATGACACCAGTTGGATGAAATTTGGTTGAATAGAACTGGAGTTAAAAATTATTGAAATTTGGACTGAAAAAAAATTCCAGGGCCTAAGGTGTTTAATCAAGGCCCTTGCCCTTCTACATTTACATAGTACTCCCTAGAGGACATATGTGTGAAAAGTATGAAGAAAATTGAAAAAGTCTTTCCTACTGTTTTTGGGGCAAAACACGTAAACCTGCTAACATTCATTGTAAAAATTGCTGACTCAGCGGTCCAGGGTTCTGGGAGGTAGGTAGGTCAGCAATTCAGTGATAAAAAAATTCTAGGACCTAAGCTGTTTGATGAAAGTAATTGCCCTTTTACAGTAATGTAGTACTACACAGAGTACATATATGTGCAAAATATAAATGAAATTGAAGACTTTCTTCCTGCTTTTTTGGGGTGATGCACATAAACTTCCTAACATTCATTGTAAAAATTGCTGACTCAGCGCTTCAGGGTTGGTAGGTCTTCCCATTGGATAACATGGGAAAGAGAATTTTGGCTCCAAGTTCGAAACTGGTAAAGGTTGGTGAATAGACATTTTATCCTAGGTAAAGGCCTAATTTTTCTCTACATAATGACACCAGTTGCATGAAATTTGATTGAATAGAACTGGAGTTAAAAATTATTGAAATTTGGACTGAAAAAAAATTCTAGGGCCTAAGTTTTTTTATGAAGGCCCTTGCCCTTTTACATTTACATAGTACTCCCTAGAGGACATATCTGTAAAAAAAATGGTGAGAATCCAAGCAGTTCTTCTAGTGATTTTGGTATTTTTTCATTTTTTGAATTTCAAAAAGTGACAAAAAATTTTCAATGTCTGACGCTTTTCCAAACGGAACGACCTAGAGCATGTTGCTATATATTCCGGAAAAGACAACATTTCAAGGATTCTAAATATGTCTTTGACATCCCAGTATCTCAATATGGAGCCGAGATATAAGCAGTCAAAAATCGCAAATTTGGACCCCTGTACCACCTAGACCACTTTACCAAATGGGCTCATTTTTTGTGTGGTAGTTGTACTAGGGTAGTACTATACAAATATGAAATGGCAAGTCAATATGATTATTCCTTCTATGGTTTTCAAAAAAAATTTCATGAAAATTTCGAACTACTTTTTTTCAAGAATTCATAGTTCAGTCAGCAGGCTCACCATTTGGCTCAAACTCCTTTCTGCACTGCGTATTTGTCTAAGGTATCTTGAGAAAAATTCCCATGGAATTATCTCTGCCCAGTTTCCTGAAACCGTGCTCTTAAATTTGTTTTTTCTTTTGTGAATTACGCAGAAGTGTCACGAAATTTGGTCATGAAATTTGTGCTGTTCAAAGCGCGCTCTGACTGTCTGTGCACTCTTGAAGTGATAAAGCCCTGTCTTTATTAGTTTCTGAGTAATAAGCCTTTACTTCTTCAGAAGAATAATAATAATAACTAGACTTGCAATTGTCCCTGACAATTACGATAAACTTTCCTTTCCTTTTATCTTTTTTGTCCAGTACCATGAATTTCTGCAAATAATAAAGTACCTGAAAACCTCATAAATAATTGCCCTAACCTCTCAAGCTAAACAGGTATAGAAAGATAATGAAAAAAGGTTTAAGAACATATTTTTTTTGGTTACTGTACCTTGTATAGGACCCAGGTTCAAAACGCCTGAAAATTGCATATATAGGACACTCTGTGACCTAGAATTCTGAAATAATTCACATTTGTGAAGCACATGTATAGGCACTCCTGTGAATGTTTTTGTTGAATCTATCAACAAAATTTTGGTTCTGAGTAAGTGATTCAGGCTTTATGAGTGATAAAAAATTCTAGGGCCTAAGCTGTTTGATGAAGGGAATTGCCCTTTAACAGTCAGGTAGTACTACCAACAGGACATATATGTGAAAAGTATGAAGAAAATTGAAGAAGTCTTTCCTACATTTTTGGGGCAAAACACGTAAACTTCCTAACATTCATTGTAAAAATTGCTGACTCAGCGGTCCAGGGTTGTAGGAGGTAGGTCTCCCCATTGGATAACATAGGAAAGAGAATTTTGCCTCAAGGTTCAAAACTGGTTAAGGTTGGTGAATAAACAAGGTATCCTGTGTAAAGTCCTAATTTTTCTCTGCATGATGACACCAGTTGGATGAAATTTGGTTGAATAGAAATGGAGTTAAAAATTATTGAAATTTGGATTGAAAAAAAATTCTATAGCCTAAGCCTTTTAAGCAAAGCCCTTGCACTTACACATTTACATAGTACTCATTAGAGGACATATCTGTAAAAAAAATGGTGAGAATCCAAGCAGTTCTTCTAGTGTTTTTTAGACTTTTTCATTTTGAGAAAATCAAAAAGTGACAAAAAATTTTCAATGTCTGACGCTTTTCCAAACGGAACTACCTGGAGCATATTACTATACATTCCTGAAAAGACAACATTTCAAGGATTCTAAATATGTCTTTGAGATTCCTGTATCTCAATTTGGAGCCGAGATATAAGCAGTCAAAAAATGCAACTTTGGACCCCTGTACCACCTAGACCACTTTACCAAATGGGCTCATTTTTTGCATGGTAGTTGTCCTAGTGTAGGACTATTAAAGTGTGAAATTGCAAGTCAATATCATTATTCCTTCTATGGTTTTCAAAAAAAATTTCATGAAAATTTCGAACTACTTTTTTTAAAGAATTCATAGTTCAGTCAGCAGGCTCACAATTTGGCTCAAACTCCTTTCTGCACTGCGTATTTGTCTAAGGTATCTTGAGAAAAATTCCCATGGAATTATCTCTGCCCAGTTTCCTGAAACCGTGCTCTTAAATTTGTTTTTTCTTTTGTGAATTACGCAGAAGTGTCATGAAATTTGGTCATGAAATTTGTGCTGTTCAAAGCGCGCTCTGCCTGTCTGTGCACTCTTGAAGTGCCAAAGCCCTCTCTTTATTAGTTTCTGAGTAATAAGCCTTTACTTCTTCAGAAGAATAATAATAATAATAAAGAATAAAAAAAAAAAAAAAAAAGAAAAATAAGACTTACAATAATAAGATAAACTTTCCTTCGGAAAGTTTATAACTAGACTTGCAATTGTCCCTGACAATTACGATAAACTTTCCTTTCCTTTTATCTTTTTTGTCCAGTACCATGAATTTCTGCAATTCATAAAGTATCTGAAAACCTCGAAAATAGTTGCCCTAACCTCTTAAGCTATACAGGAATAGAAAGATAATGAAAAAAGGTTTAAGAAAATATTTTTTTGGTTGCTGTACCTTGTATAGGACCCAGGTTCAAAACGCCTGAAAATTGCATATATAGGACACTCTGTGACCTTGACCCTGTAACCCAAAATTCTGAAATAACTCACATTTGTGAAGCACATGTATATACACTCCTGTGAATTTTTTTTGGTTCAATCTATCAACAACATTTTGGTCTGAGTAAGCAATTCAGGCTTTAAGAGTGATAAAAAAAATTTAGGACCTAAGCTGTTTGATGAAGGTAATTGCCCTATTACAGTAATGAAGTACTACCCAGAGGACATATATGTGCAAAATATGAATGAAATTGGAGACTTTCTTCCTGCTTTTTTGGGGCGAGAAACATAAATTTACTAACATTCATTGTAAAAATTGCTGACTCAGCGGTCCAGGGTACTGGGAGGTAGGTAGGTCAGCAATTCAGGCTTTATGAGTGATAAAAAAATTCTAGGACCTAAGCTGTTTGATGAAGGTAATTGCCCTTTTACAGTAATGTAGCACTACCCAGAGTACATATATGTGCAAAATATGAATGCAATTGAAGACTTTCTTCCTGCTTTTTTGGGGCGATGCACGTAAACTTCCTAACATTCATTGTAAAAATTGCTGACTCAGCGGTTCAGGGTTGGTAGGTCTTCCCATTGGATAACATGGGAAAGAGAATTTTGGCTCCAAGTTCGAAACTGGTAAAGGTTGGTGAATAGACATGGTATTCTTTGTAAAGTCCTGATTTTTCTCTACATAATGACACCAGTTGCATGAAATTTGGTTGAAAAGAACTCAAGTTAAAAATTATTGAAATTTGGACTGAAAAAAAATTCTAGGGCCTAAGCCTTTTGATCAAAGCCCTTGCCCTTTTACATTATCATAGTACTCCTTAGAGGACATATCTGTAAAAAAAATGGTGAGAATCCAAGCAGTTCTTCTAGTGTTTTTGGTATTTTTTCATTTTTTGAATTTCAAAAAGTGACAAAAAATTTTCAGTGTCTGACGCTTTTCCAAACGGAAAGACCTAGAACATATTGCTAGACATATCTAAAAAGAGAACATTTCAAGGATTCTAAATATGTTTTTGAGATTCCTGTATCTCACTTTGGAGCCGAGATATAAGCAGTCAAAAAATGCAACTTTGGACCCCTGTACCACCTAGACCACTTTACCAAATGGGCTCATTTTTGGCATGGTAGTTGTCCTAGGGTAGGACTATAAAAGTGTGAAATTGCAAGTCAATATCATTATTCCTTCTATGGTTTTCAAAAAAAAATTCAAGAAAATTTCGAAATACTTTTTTTCAAAAATTCATAGTTCAGTCAGCAGGCTCACCATTTGGCTCAAACTCCTTTCTGCACTGCGTATTTGTCTAAGGTATCTTGAGAAAAATTCCCATGGAATTATCTCAGCCCAGTTTCCTAAAACCGTGCTCTTAAATTTGTTTTTTCTTTTGTAAATTACGCAGAAGTTTCACGAAATTTGGTCATGAAATTTGTGCTGTTCAAAGTGCGCTCTAGCCGTCTATGTGACTTTGAAGGGTTAAAGTCCTGCCTTTATTAGTTTCTGAGTAATAAGCCTTTACTTCTTCAGAATAATAATAATAATAATAAAGAATAATAAAAAAAAAAAAAAAAAAAAAAAAAAAAAAAAAAAGAAAAATAAGACGTACAATAATAAGATAAACTTTCCTTCGGAAAGTTTATAATAAAAAAAAAAAAAAAAAAAAAGAAAAATAAGACTTACAATAATAAGATAAACTTTCCTTCGGAAAGTTTATAATAAAGAATAATAATAATAAAAAAAAAAAAAAAAGAAAAGAAAAATAAGACGTACAATAATAAGATAAACTTTCCTTCGGAAAGTTTATAATAAAGAATAAAAAAAAAAAAGAAAAATAAGACTTACAATAATAAGATAAACTTTCCTTCGGAAAGTTTATAATAAAAAAAAAAAAAAAAAAAAGAAAAATAAGACTTACAATAATAAGATAAACTTTCCTTCGGAAAGTTTATAATAAAGAATAATAATAATAAAAAAAAAAAAAAAAGAAAAGAAAAATAAGACGTACAATAATAAGATAAACTTTCCTTCGGAAAGTTTATAATAAAGAATAAAAAAAAAAAAGAAAAATAAGACTTACAATAATAAGATAAACTTTCCTTCGGAAAGTTTATAAAAAAAAAAAAAAAAAAAAAGAAAAATAAGACTTACAATAATAAGATAAACTTTCCTTCGGAAAGTTTATAATAAAAAAAAAAAAAAAAAAAAAAAAAAAAAAAAAAAAAGAAAAAGAAAAATAAGACGTACAATAATAAGATAAACTTTCCTTCAGAAAGTTTATAATAACTTTTGAAAATAAACTTACAAACTTCCATTAGTTCCCCCCCCCTTTAATTTTAATTCATAAATAAAACTCTCCCTTAATTCTGTATGTAATTGTCTCTCTTGAACTGGTGCTAAAGTAATTTCTAATAATTTTAAATCTATCAGTAACGATCTATCATCTTGCCATTTATGACCAACAGCTTTCCAGGTTTCATATAACAATTGAGGTGCTCTAATATGATATCTATATGATCTATCTGTAATATAATTTCTTCTGTAAGCTGTGTCTAATTAAATTTTAAATTTTACATACCAAATTTTGTCTTCTGCATTTGTTGAGCACATCTAGATTTTTTAATATATCTAAATGTTGACCAATACTGTTTACTTGTATGTATTTTTAAACCGCACCTATCCCATTTTCTTTTTCTGTTTATCTGATGTGTTGACTTGCTGATGGTTTCCTGGTCCTGTCCTATCCTCCGGTACAGTCATCAGACCGAACTTTGTCCACCATGTGAGAGGTACCGGGATCGTGCGTTTGTACCCGGATTCTCCACCATGTGTTGTAGTGCTTGATTCATGTTTCTCGCTTCCGTGATGAGGTCCGGGTGGACCTGTTGACCGCCAGAAGTCAGGCTGTGTCCCTTGCATCACATCATTATACATTAATTGCAGACCAACTCGTACTCTGCTATGATCTCTCTGCTATGATCTCTTTCCCCCTTCTGATTCTTGCTGTTTTCTTCATCTTAATTATACTAGCCAAAATGTAACTAATTGTAACGATTCTGGGTTATTTAAGGGGTTTTTGCGTCGTGGGCAATTCAGTAATACGACGTTGCACCAAGTGGCTTTCCTCATTTACTGAACAAGACTGCTTTGCACATGCCTAGGGCTCTTTCACTGAACTAAATCTTGCACAGCCATAGTGTTTATGCACTGAACTAAACTGTCCTGCTCAGCCCGAGTGTTCTTTCAATGAACTAAAACCAACTAACTGCCTAGCCCAGTCCTAGCCATGGCACTCCTGGGTGCCATCTCGTCAAGCTGTCAACCTAAAGAAAGATTGTGAAGAGCAAGAAGCAACTGCCCAACTTTGATGACAGCTCCAGTGCAGGGCAGCCAAATTAGCTTGCATAGTCCAGACTGCTCAGGAGACAGCTGCAAGGATTGACCAGCACATGAAAGCCATCGCACAGCCTCCAGCTCCTCCTCCCGCAGATCCAAAGACCCTGAGAATCTGCTCGATGAATGACTACATATATTCTGAGTGTCTTCAGTTGCACTTGTCTACAAAACTCAGCACCCAGGCCTGGTTCTGTTGCCAGACGTGTATTCTGAATTAAGCGCCCCCGTGGTCGACTGTCAACTGTTTCGGCCAACTGGCCGTAATTCACACTCACCACCATAGGTAGTGCTGCATCCACTGATGTTTTTAGTCTACCAGTCCAGGGACCTTGTCCATTATCTGGACCATCTGTGCATGGACAATGCCTAGGAATTCTAGAGCACCTATCTGCATTACGATGATTGTTACCGAGTTGTCAAAGAAAGTATATATAATATAATAAGTTATTTCGTACAAAGGCCTCATAACAGCTATTATAATTCAGTAACTTGTGGCACAAATGAGACCCAATTTAATATGATCATTAGGCTGCCAGTAGCATTTACATAAACACAGCAGCTTAGTTATTGGTTTGAACTGCAAGAAGGGGGAGAGTTCCCTAACTAATTTTGGGTCTTTCTAATCAAGAAAATAATGCTCTTGAATGGGACTAGAATATATCAAACTGCATTTTGTATTGAACTCTAAACAGATGCAGATTTTACATCATATTGTTTTATGTGCATTTAATATTTCATTGACTAAACAATTCAAGTCATTTAAGTGTATTTGTGGCTACCCCTATAACTAAAACAGATGCTGCATAACTTCTGCTACATTATTTTAGAAAATATATATTTTTTGTATATGTATTGATTCTGATGGTGATGTATAATGTTAAATATGATCTATTTTAGTTTTCATTATCTTTGATGCCCCCCTTGACCCCAGACCCAATAGTTTCTCCTGCACCCCCTGCCCTTGCCAACGGGCGGGCCCCAGGCCGATGAACTGTGACATTAGGACCCTTCCTGGGTGTCCCACTGGGTGTCCAACTCCCTCCAGGGTCCCTCCAGACATCTCCCTCTGCCTTTGCCCCAGTTGCCCGCTGGGGGGACCATGCACTGGCCCACGAGCGATCCCAACGCCCCTTATATATAGCTCGTCAATTATCATCAAGTCATATCCATGTCGACTTTCAGGAGAAGGGGGGGGGCCTCGGGGGGATACCCCGCTGACGACAGGTCCGTCGAGGAAGGATCGCCGTGCTCCCCCCCCCCCCTGGACCAAAGGTTGTTCATATTTAGTAAACACAGCATTGAGAAATCTTAACTTATAAGTGCAGAGGATTGAAGACTGTTCTAAGCACAGGGCTGATGCGCGAAGTGGCAAAAGCTTCTCCAGACATCACATAACAAAAAGTCACAGTGTCCATGCCATAAAGCCCTTATGCATGTATTGCTTGAAAAGGAACTGAAAATTTGAAAGTGGTACACAATTTTAGCATTTCCTAATTAACAGATCATTATGGTAGGATTCTTGTAGTCCTGTGAAGCTATGCTACACAATTAGCTGACAAATATGTGAAGTTATTTAGTCAGTTCCTTCAGACAGCATGGCAGATGGGTTAAAATGATAAGGGAAATGAGCTAAAACTACCATTTCCCTGACCAATACTTGTAGTTTCAACTTAATACACAAAACCTTACGGGCCTGCTCTGTGACACCTGGGATTATGCAAGCCATTCTATTTTCTGTTATGTAACACCAAAAGTGGCTGCCAAGACTGACAAGGTTATTATTTAGACTCCTAGTTCAATCATCTGAACTCTCCAGATATGTATTTGTTGAATACCTAACCCCAGCAACATGTCATCATGAAAAAAACATGTCAATTGATATCAAACATGATACATATATTTCATGCCAGTAGAATTGATATTGATACTGATTTTATTTGAACTTAAAATAGACTTAAAATATACAAGTTGGATAGGCATTTAAAAGACCAAAGGTAATGTTAACAGTCATATTAAAAAAAAAGCATGGCAACTTGGCGGACCTTCATGTATTGAACATGCTGCTGAATGGTGACAACAACATAGGAAACGGATAATATATATCTCACACAGTAATTAACACAGCTGTAAGAAACACCATCTGGTGAGTTTGCCCCTTGTGCTTCCTAGCTGCTACTGATTTAGAATTCGTTTGGCATAAACAGACAGTTGTGATTGTCTTGGAACCAGAAAATGACACAGAAGTTATTATGATGTCCAGGCGCTCAACTGCATTTGTTATAAATAGTGCATGTTCATTATGTTTAGTATATCAACCCGTTGGTGCCCCAACGGGCTTTTGGCGGGAAACCGCAACAGTGGTAAAACCCTTCTGGAGCCTCAACATCCGGGCACTTCCAGCGTCTTGACGCCATTGCAACTACCACAGCCATCCACAACTCCATCTCAAAATTCTACTCTCACAGCCAACTCAGACATTTACCACCAGTTCTAATTAGCCCCATTTCCTTCAAGGGACTTCCAGAAGCACCAGGACGCACTTGCCTACCACGCACGTAAGCGGAATTTCACTGAAACTTTGCCTTTCTCTCGCCACATGCTCACACTGGGCAAAACGTAAACAAACATGGCGCCGCCAGTCGGCGTGGTCATTGGACACAGTTTCGTCCACGGCCTCCTCCATCACCTAGCTCCAAACGGTAATACCACCGGCCCTTCACTGGCACATAGACTAAATCTATCTAGAATTCTAGGCCAGATTCACATGCACGGCCAACGAGGAGCGCGAGTATGCTCCCGGTCCTACACCCTGCCCCAACGCTTGCTGCAACATACCAGACCCGATTTTGTTATCATAGACCTAGGTACTAACGATCTTGCCTCCGGTGCTGACCCACTCCAGGTAGCCACCAAGCTAATTCATTAGGCTGATATTTTACACCGTCGATACCATGTCACGCAGGTCATGCTCTGCTCTGTGATCAAACGAGATCGCCACCTCCAGGGCATAACAGCGGAGCAGTCTGCAACTGCAGCATACCAGCTCAACAATTATGTCAAAACCTTCGCTCAGACCGACCCCCACATCACTTACCATGTGCATAAAGGATTCTGGTCTGAGCCCACCCAAATATGGTCCCGAGATGGCATCCACCCCAATTCCTCCACTGGCCCCAAGCGCTACATAAAGTCCATCTGCAAAGCTGTCTTTCTGGCACTCCAATCCTTCACAATGTCCTGATCTCCAATTATGCTAGCTCCAGTCTAACACATCTGCTAATACTTTATTTTTTTTTTTTTTCCCTATCTGGTATTATGCTCCAGTTTACCTCTGGTATTATGCTCCAGTTTACCTCTGGTATTATGCTCCAGTTTACCTCTGGTACTATGCTCCAGTTTATCTCTGCTATTATGCTCCATTTTACCTCTGGTATTATGCTCCAGTTTACCTCTGGTACTATGCTCCAGTTTATCTCTGCTATTATGCTCCATTTTACCTCTGGTATTATGCTCCAGTTTACCTCTGGTACTATGCTCCAGTTTATCTCTGCTATTATGCTCCATTTTACCTCTGGTATTATGCTCCAGTTTACCTTTGGTATTATGCTCCTGTTTACCTCTGGTATTATGCTCCAGTTTACCTGTCTGGCACATACTGTTTACTGCTCCCTGTACCAACCAACTTCCCGCCCTTTGCATTCCACCTCCGCACCCCTCGGCCAAAATCTGCCCCATTCAATCAAATCTAAAATTTGGCAGCAAAAATACATCGAGTTGGGTGATCTTCTCCACTCTACAAGATCAACGGACTACACCCTGGCCTTGACCACTGAGGATGGACAACCTCATTTCCAACTTGCTTCCAAAAGGAAAAAACAACTCAATGAAGCTGAATGGAGCCAGGCAATGGATACGTTCATTGCCATCTACGTGGAGCACTACCCACAACACATTGGTCCAATCCTCACATATATCCAACATGTGAAGGACCTCATGGCAAACGGTGCCAATTGGCACTGGTACGACGCCCAATTCAGGATGGACCTAAATTCACCCTATGTTGCTGGGACGAAGTTCGACAAGATTTGGAATTGCAGGCATTTTGACAGCCCAGAAGCAACGACAACATGTCTTTTCGTCAATCTAACAACAGAACACCAAGCAAGCGCTTCAACGACGAACGTCCCCCTCCAGGTTACTGCTTCGCCTACCATGCCAAGAACCAGCGATGCAATTCAACAAGATGTACTTTCAAGCACACTTGCCCCCGTTGCCGGGGCCCACACCCAGTCTTCATGCAGTGTAACAAACCACCTGCACACTACAGACACAGCCCCTCTACTTCCTCACACAGCCGCGACACACATAGACGCAACACCAGCAAGGCTCGTGACACCCGTGATAGCCGAACGGCTAAATGAGCAGCTGGTTGGTTACCCGCACAGGGATTTCATCATTGACGGCATCAACAAGGGTTTCAAACTTTATTTCGAATGGCCTCAAATAACACTTAATTCCAAAAATTCACCATCAACCCTACACAATCCAGAAGTTGTCAGAGAGAAATTACAACACAAACTCAAACTTCATCGTATCGCCGGCCCCTTTCAGCAGCCCCCTCTTCCCCACTTTAAAATTTCCCCCCTTGCATTGAGGGAAAAGTCCACCCCCGGCAAATTCCGCCTGCTCCACAATCTGTCTCATCCATATGACGAAACTTCTGTCAATTACAATATACCCAAGCAACACACCACCATCCAGTATCAAAATATACAAGATGCCATCTATCACATACAGAGGCATGCCCCTGCCACCTTCATGGCAAAGACTGATATCTCTGATGCATTCCGTATCATTCCCGTCCACCCTTCACAATACAACCTGTTTGGATTCCGCTTCGACAACAAATATTACTACGAAAAGATGTTGAGTATGGGAGCAGCTCCCTCATGCCGCATTTTTGAGGCATTCTCCGATGCTCTTTCATGGATCCTCCACACCAAATACAAGATCACCCGCATGGTTAAGGTCCTTGATGACTTCTTGTTTGTCCATCATAACCGACAACAGTGCCTCTCATACCTTAACACATTCAACCAAATGTGCGCTTCCATTGGCGTCCCCATCGCCCTTCACAAAACAGAGGGCCCCACCAACCTCATTTATCGTAACCAAAACTCTGCAGGGCATTCGGAACCAGCAGACCCCCACCAAAAACCAATTACTGCCAATTACTAGAGATATCCTGCGATCCCTGTTGCAAACGCTCCCATATGCAATACCCAGCAATTACGAGCACGCCCTCTGGCAAGCTCTATTTTTACTCACCTACCATGGCTGCTTGTGCTCGGGAGAGGTGACACAGGCTGCTAATCCATCCAACGTAATACAACTATCACAGATAAACACAGCCAGGGCGCTACACCCACTCTTATCATCCCCGCTGAACCACATGGCACCCCGTGCCCAGTCAATGCAATACGAAACTACATCGCTATACGGGGTAACAGCCCAGGCCCCCTATTCCTCAACCGAAACAGAGTACCGGTTACCAAAACCCAATTCGCGGCAATCCTCAAAGCTACTGCCACCATTATGCTAGATAAGGAAAATAATAAATTGATACCAATTTCTTTGATAACAATATTTAATGCAAACTTGGTAAAACACACAAAATTTAGAATTACAATGTCACAAATGTTATTTAACATAAGAAAATATTTACATTGTTCAGAACTTTGCATTATAAATGTTCATAGGTTAGAAATTTACATCATAATGTGATTTATGTACATTACAAAAATTAATTAATACAGTATGTTTAATAATTGGATAGTGAAAAAAAAAGAGTTCAGATCATTACTCATTAAATTATTTGCAATGCAGTACATAGGTTGAGTAGCATTTATAAACATAACTCCATTTAGCATTCATTCATTTAGGAAGGAATAATATTTTACCAAAGAATGCAAACCTGACCGAATATCATGTGACAGTGTCAGGCAGGATGTAGTGCAGTAACAAAAATACAAGATTCAATCAAATGTAAATAGTAAATATTAATATATATCCTTTCATAGTCTTTGCGTTGGTCTAATCTTAGCTGTTATATGGCTTACATTGCCTTTATTCTTTCTTCCTGTTGCTGCAATTCTTTTTGAATGATGCTTGGAAGATCTTCACCAACCTGTTCATCCAAAAATTGTCGAGTCTCTTTGATGTCTTCTACCCAATAGTCCTTTGGCAAGTCAAAGAGGCCTGGCATGTCAATGTTATTCAATCCTTCAGTGTTGATTGATCCTGAACACAAAGTACAAAGAGGGGTATAGTTATAATTAAAAAATAATAAAAAACCTTGAATTTGCAACAATGAACCAATAGTCTAAAATGTTATTATTGTAGAGATTAGGTATTAGAAACTTTACCTTGTACAGGCAGTAGACCGATAGGGCTGAGCTGAGCGATCTCATCTCCATTACATCTACGACAAATCCAGTCGATGACCCTGATGTTCTCTCCAAACCCTGGCCACATGAACTTTCCTTTTTGGTTCAGACGGAACCAGTTGACATGGAAGATCTTAGGCATGTGTCGATTTGGTTTCTTCATGCTGAGCCAGTGTCCAAGGTAATTACCAAAGTTGTAGCCCATGAAAGGCCTCATGGCCATTGGGTCATGCATGATTTGCTTGCCTTTGAATTCTGCGGCTGCTGTGGTTTCGGATTTCAGAGCCGCTCCCACCATAACTCCATGCTCCCAGCTGAAGCTCTCATACACCAAAGGCACACCTTCTGGTCTTCTGCCTCCAAACACTATCGCATCAATGGGCACTCCCTCTGGGTCCTCCCATTTGTCATGTATGATGGGACACTGACTTGCAGGGCTGCAGAAACGAGAATTTGGATGAGCAGCTTTTCCTTCATCTCTGCCCTTCCACTCTTCACCTTTCCAGTTGACAGTTTTCTTTGATGTATCTATGTATTTCTCTAGTCCTTCCCAAAACACTTCACCATCCTCAGTCATGGCCACATTTGTGAAGATAGTATTTGATTTCATTGTTTCCATGGCGATTGGATTTGTTTTGGGGTTTGTTCCAGGTGCTACACCGAAGAAGCCAGCTTCAGGGTTGATGGCTCTCAAGCGTCCATTTTTGTCAAACCTCATCCATGCGATGTCGTCACCAACACATCGGACCTTCCATCCTGGGAGTGATGATTCCAACATGGCCATATTTGTCTTTCCGCAAGCACTTGGGAATGCAGCTGCGATGAACTTCTCTTCACCAGCTGGGTTTGTTACACTCATAATCTGGAAGAGCAGATATCAATCACACTACAGAATCTGACAATGTACATGTAACCTTTATATATATTCATTCGTACTGTGACCGATATCATCCACTTGGTGAGGTGTCTGACTTACCAACATGTGTTCAGCTAACCATCCTTCGTCTCTGGCTATACTGCTGGCTATCCGGAGTGCGAAGCATTTCTTGCCGAGAAGTGAATTCCCTCCATAACCACTGCCAAACGAGATGATCATTCTTGCCTCTGGATACTGGGCAATGACAATTCTCTCAGGATTACAAGGCCAATGACTGATTATGTTCTCAACTGGCCGAGGCGCTCCCAAAGTGTGCACACAGCGAACAAAGTCTTTCTCTCCAAGAATATTCCAGATTTCAGGTGAAACTCTGGTCATTACGAACATACTGAGAACAACATAGTTAGAGTCTGTGAGTTCAATTCCAATCTTGGACAGGGGAGATCCTATTGGGCCCATGCTGAAGGGTATGACGTACAATGTTCGACCTGAAACATGGACAAATCAATGCTCAACACGACATTTAAGGTGTCTTCTACGTTTGTTAATACACAATTACAGGGCCTTTAAAAAGAATGGCCATTAAGTGAAAATGTTATAAGTTTACCTTTCATGCATCCTGGAAGTCTATCACTTAATTCTTGTCTCATTTGGTTCGGTTCCATCCAGTTTCCCAAAATACCTTTGATGCCATTTTTCACATGAGGAACAGATTCATACTTGTCGTCTGTTACAACAAACGTCCTTCCTTCCACCCTTGCTACATCTAGTGGGTCTGTTCTGCACACATAGCTGGCAAAAATATTAAGTCAGTATTTCTCTGAGATATGCATGACATACAGTCAAAAGTGATGTCAAATCATCAACATTGAACTTTTGTAATTCCAATAGCTGCTATTCTAAAAGAATGATTCATGGAAGTAAATTGGTAATCGTACCAGTTCGGCCATTTCTGTTGATTTAATCGATGAAACAATCCTCTTGATTCCATCTTTTCCCGAATTTCTTGGACCTCCAGGGGAGATCCATCACAGATCCAGATTCCACGAGGAGTACATTTCTTCACCTGAATGGAACACAATTAACCATAGTTACATTAAAAGACCTCTGTATTGCATTGCTCTGCCTGCATGACGAGCAAATGTAGTAGTTTTAAACACAGTTAATGTTTAATGTCTACATACCGTTTTTGCAACAAATGACCGGACTTTCAGGGGTAGAGCATTGAAGTCCCCTTTGACCACCGGAACATCAATGTTGTCCACGTTGTTGATCTGACTGATGTCCAGTTCCCCAACAAACGAGTCATGGTGCAATCTTGCTGCCAAGCAGTGTGTTTCTGGCACTCTGAAAGAACAACAGATTCCCATTAAGTGAAGAATATATCCGATATGATGGGAGACCTTCAGACCTGATATGACTATGGAAAATAAATGGTTTTGTCTATCGACCACATCACTGGTCTGAAGCTTCGCGTATATGACCAGCTACCAGAGGCAGATATAATTGAGGGGTCCAAAAGGCCCACAACATGAGTGCCATTGAGTGGGGATTTTTTTTCTTTTCAGCCCTGATTAAGTGTGTGTGGAATGGTATTCGAACCCGGACCTGCTGGGGGCTCATCAAGACTTTGCCACTAGATTACCCAGCTGGGTTTTTTTGTGTGTTTTTCCACACATTATAATATAAATTACTATATGAGTGACATGGAACTAATTATAATCATGATGAATATATTTTTAAAGATATATTATCGTATTCAGTCTGTTATCATCCTATGCATTGTGTTGACTATCAAACAAATAAATAATACTAAATGAAAATGAAAATGATGTCAATGGCTTAGGCCTATAGATTACAAATCAATGTCTTTTACTTCCAATGTTTCACAAGTGAAGACATTACTTCGTAAAAAACGATATAATTGCAAAAAAAAAAGTAATAAATAAAATAGCAACTGTTCCAAGTTCACTTTGATAATTGGACCACCCGACTTGCCTTGTCATTATGATCTAAATTTGAAGGTCATTTGAAAGAGAAAAGATCACCCATCATCATCCCTCTGTCCTTGTGTCCCCATGAATGACTCTTATGTAACCATTGTTATAGATAAGTGTGGCGACTTATGTAATAAACTTGTCTCCTTTTTTACTTATTATCACAGTAGGCGTTTGATCTGGTGTAAACAGTTTGCACGAGGATATCCAGCTCAGAAAAATAGTTTAAGTGAAGTATAAATTAGGCTGTTTACGTCTCCCTGGGTGCAAAGTATTTTGTCAAAAATAATTCTGTTTCAGTCTGCAGGCCAACTAGGCCAAATGGACATATGGGTATATGTGAATTTTAAACCATGCAGAGTATTTTTGTTTGATATTATACTTTGACCATGGAGGCTCCATTCCATGCTTTGACAAAATTTTAAGAGGTCGGACTTTCTTTAATTATAGTTTAAAGAGCCTGAATTAGCAGGAGATAAATCACACATCAGAAGTAAATACTATCTTCTTCTTAGCAAGATACCTTCAAAAATCTTTTGCCCCCCCCCCCCAGCAGGGCTGGATCCGCCAGTGAATGGCACCTTGCCAAATTTACTAGTGCACCAAACTGGCCAGTTTAGCCGTGGAGTGATCTAGATCCAGGACAACAGTCCATGCAGATTCTGTTGGTGTGAATTTTAGTGCAGTCGGGTCATTTATCTACACGGCTTAACATATATATTATGCATAGCTTTTTATGCATCTATTTAATGCTGGTGTATAGTTAAAATGGAAAGTGCAGCCTTCTAAGGCAAGTCCTTGCTGCTATCGAGGGTTGATTGATGATGTACGACATCAAGCTGGGATGTAGCTCATGTAGAGTACCCGGGTCGAACACGGATAAATGCTGATAATTATTAAAGATCCTACCCATGCAACATGGTGTTGACTCCAAACCATCATTCTCATGCATCTTATATGAAGGCTAAATATTGTTCTCATGAAAATGTGTATTTTTGTATATAGGTAGGGGAGGGGCTGTGACCATACAGTAAATGAAAGAGTAAAGACACCATATATATATATATAGCCTATGGTGCCTCATATTTCAGATTGAATTAAAGAAAAAGTATAACTCACACTGATGAAAGGAAAGGCCCACCGTCGACCAAGGTACCCATGTTGTTCAACTATAGATGTTGCTTCTTTTTAGCTAACTCATTCGGCGATCTCTGGTCAGAGATAAAGTGAAACTGCGCGCCTCATACGCGCCAAAGCAATTTTATACTGTAGGCTCCCCCCCCCCCCCCTTTCCTCACTTCAGTAAACAAGTCCTGTGGTAAACAGAAAAATCAAGGCATCTAGGACATGGTGATGAAACAACAGTGACAGTGCGTGAAAAAGTTAGGGCCATAGCAATTAATAACTAGAACTCTGTAACTGTTAACAGTTACTAGGCTTCACCAATTTGATTATGCAATGAATTTTAAACAGTTAATGTGAAGGTTAGGGTTAAAGTTAGGGTTAAGGTTAAAAGGGTAAGTGTGAAGGTTAAGGTTACAGCTATGATTAAAATTAAGGTTATCGTTAAGGTCAGGGTCAGGGTTAGGGTGGGGTTTTTCCGTAGTTCTAGTGTACCATGATTACTCATACCGTGTCATCAAAGTGCTTTTTATTAAAAAATTAATCAATAAACACATTTCAGCATTGATAAAATGGTTGACCTTGACTTTGACCTTGATGTAAGGGTCAAAGGACAAAATTGATAATAGATTTTGAAAGCTCACATGCTAATTGGTGGGGGGGGGGGGGGGGGTCAACAATGCTTTGCATTTGTCTTAAGTGAATATTTCTCATTGAAAATGGCCATTTTCACTATTTCCTTACTCAGAAATTGGTTGTCCGTATTTATGAATTTTTTAAAAATCAACTAATAGTCAAAATGACCTTGAAAATTACCTTCAAGGTCAAATTTGACAGTAGATTTGGGGGTTTTTGGTACATGTTTGGGGTAGTTTACTATAGCATGTTATCAGCTAAAACCAATATTTCATGGTGAAATAGACATGGGTACCTATTTTTCAGAATTCAAAAATGTGAAAAACTCAATATTTCAAAAACTGTTAAAGATATCATCTTCACCTTTTGCACTGGCCAAGAGTGAGGGGCAACTTTTGGCACCCTCATTGTCTTTTTATATGTAACCGTTTTTGCCGAGTTGTCGGCAGACTGAAAAATGCACCATGTTCCATTGTGACATGTTCCGCATGAGTGATTCACAATTATGTAACGTAAAGAATATGAAGATGACGCCTGTCAAAACTACACATCAAAAAATGTACTGTCACTCAGCCCCTTGCACAATCAATTGCTGCAAGTAATGGAAAAGCTTTTGACTTTTCTTCACTTTGCACAAATAGATTGCTGGAAATCATGTCACATAGGAGGACTTTGATTTTAAGAAATAGTAGCTGACTATCATCTCCCATGAGAAACTACCTGCATGGACGGTAAACAGACATCCACGGTGATCAACCCCAACCGCACTAGCCCACAGATGGCAGTGTTGATCTACCCATGCATAGCAGTGGCAGCAATATAATTATGTGAAATAAGTTTTTTGAAACGGACCTTGTACATGTATAATATTAACAAAAACTTATTAAATTTTATGTTAAAAAAATATGCCCATTAAACATTAAATAAAGCGACACCTCTCACATGTATTGAATGCTGTAAATTTCATTTGCTGCTATTTTATAGTACTTCGTGCAGACAGAGTTAATTTTACATAGTTTGTTAAGTCATAATTTATGCTTAAAAAACAAGTAATTGTGCTCATACAGTCAACCTTCTACAAGTAAAATTCAAAAGCACCACCTGATATCATTAGAGTAACTGACAAACAAGATCTATAAATTGAATAAATAAACATTTAAACATAAAATTGTATGTTCAAGCAACTGGTTCGAGTGTGCAAATATTTGACATAAACAAATATTATTTGCCAAGGTTTACTGTATGTACATAGTATACTAATAGTGCTTGTTGGAATGACAGTCATACTCCTAAGAATGTTAAGTCTATTTTTTTAATGCTTATATTGTGGTTACTTTTCATGTAGGTCAATTTCATGTCTGAAAATAAATAGTTACTATATCATTCTGTACACTTTCAGTTTAATGTCAATAAATATAGATTGTAGAAAAGTCCCACTGTAAAAGCAAAAAAGACAGCTCCATTATGTTCAGATTGGTTTTATTTGTGCCAGCGATCATATGAAATGCTGTTAATTTCTATTTTTAAATGCAAATAGCAAATTTGTATTCAGGTTTTACATTTTTCATTCAATCCAATATATTTCATCATTATCATTATCATTGTTAAAGAATGTGATGTAACACTTTTATTCTTTTCTATATGATATTGTCATTTAAATTATTTTGTGTATTTCTAAAATATTTGGATGTTAATTCAACTATTATTCTGCTGCTTAATTATTAAAAATACCCTGATATAACTTTATTTTATGTTGTCATTGTCATCAATAAATTTTGATTCTTCACTTCTATTCTGACCAGTTCGCGAATTCTTCATAGGATTAACATTTGAAAAGAAATGTGTTGTCCTGCCGAACATATTTGACATCAAAAGAGATTCTGTTTGATGATTACATCATCTGAGTCACTGCACTAGCTGGCGGACAATCGTGTTAGCTAAAATCGACACTGAATTCCTGTGAACAGTGGACTTGTAGTTTAAAACGTCAGCGTTATCTTTGACTGGCCTAAAGATATTATATAAATACCATTGCAGCGGTTGACTTGTAATAATAATAATAATAATACCAAAAACAGTAATCTTCCCCTATGTTAATAGGTGAAGCCTAATTATTTCAGGTATCCAAGGAACAGAGAAAATGTTTACTGTGTAGCTCTATTGTCTTCGAGCCAAAGAACGTGTAAACTTTCGACTGCAGTCTGCCATATCTAAAAAATGTGTGCATCTGGGCCAAGACCATGCCCTATTTAAAAGCTGGGCTACATACATAGGCTATGCATGGACGTAAAAGCTTTTACGTCCATGGGCTATGCATGGATTTACTAGTTGGATTTACTAGTAAATCCATGGGCTATGCAACATTTATTGCACTTTCAGGTTCTCGGTCAGCTGTTTTTCTAGGTCAAGTTGCATCACCCGATTTGTAAGTAATCCAAAGAATAGCCTGAACACCGCTTTCAGGCCGGTTGTCGGGCTACAAAGAAGAGGCGTTGTCCTGGATACAGCCTCTGATTGGCTGATGATCAACCAATCAAAAGACCGCGCATGACACACCTTCTTGCACCAGGACAGACAAGTAAACAAATTTGTTCCGACCTTGACATTTTTGCAAAACAGTCACAAATACCATTTGTACTTCAGGTGGTCGAAAATTAGGTCTAACTATCGTTTTACGCTGTTTAAATTACTTGTGATGCCCGTATATATATTTTTTATTAGAAATGTTCTGCGTGCAATTTCCTCGACCAGGGCTTACGTAAAGTTTCAAGGTCATTCCTTTTTTTTTATTATAAGGAATGAGTTAAATATAAGAATAGAATAGAATATAATAGAATATCACGTAACAAAAACAGCACAGTTGAATATGTACAACATAATAAGTTATACACGTATAAGATCTCATCATGATGTGGCCTATAATATATCTTTTTTAACCTAGGCCTATTCATCTCACCTACTGCGCATTACGCTTGGTTGTTTGGTACATATATGTATAGTATGTAACCCTATTCTTGATACGAGAATGTCAATAAACATGTGACAACAACAAAAATTAGGGAACTTCCAAGTATTGAAAATAAAAGAAAGCCACCGGTCAATGTCCACTGGCTGGTGTGACAAACTCATATTTTTCATTTAAATTCTATTGATGTTTACAATACATGCATTGCTAATAAAAAATTACATGCAGTACGTACGTACTATGTTTTGGATCATCAAGGTATCAGGCATAACGGGAAATGAATCAGTTTTGACCCATTTGTCATAAACACGGTACATAGAATGCACATAATGATCTACATATTATATTGCTAGGTATAAATCTCATAATACTGAAATTAAAAAATTCACTTTAATAGTAGCTATTATATACATGATCTAGCGAGTAGAATTAGAGTCATAGTCCTCATTGTCTAATGTCAGCTTATTACAATTAACTAATGTCCGCATTGTCCATAGCTTTAGATCGGCATCGGGTTACACCCAGAGAATTTATCATAGTAAATTTAGTTCGTTTGTAGGAACTATTTTCTGCACCCTTTACTACATATTTGTTGCTGTGAGTGAAGTATTTTAAGATCAACTTAATTTGACAATGTTATTGTTTTAGTTAATCCCGTTGCACCTCACTGACCATGGCATAAATGGGTCAGTTTAATTAGTGAACAGGGGGAGTGCATCAAAAGACAGTTTATCCAGTGAGTTTGATTTTTATTATTTTATATTTGAAGTAATGAGGTTTTGATAGTGAGATGGTTTTAATAGTGATGTGGTCTTATACAGAGGTGGTCTCAAAAGAGAGGTGGTCTTAATAGTGAGTTGATGTTAATAGTGAGGTGGTCTTACAAGTGAGGTGGCATTAATAGAGGGGTGGTCTTAAGAAGGAGGTGGTCTTAATAGTGAGGTGGTGTTAATAGTGAGGTGGTCTTATGAGTGAGGTGGCCTTAATAAAGGGGTGGTCTTACGAAGGAGGTGGTCTTAAGAAGGAAGTGGTCTTAAAGGGGGACTAATGGAAAATTGTGTTTTAATTTTAAAAGATCAATTAGATATAGAAAAATATATTACAGTGAAAAAGTCTGTTTAAAAGTTGAGTTTAGTAATGTTTAAAGCAAATTGAAAGTGCCATTTTCACCATCCGCCAAAACGCTGGGCGCCGCCATTATTGCACACGGCACGCAAACTAGTGACGTCACTTATGTCCTATGTACTGGATCCATGATCCTGCAGATTGCACTCTGTTTCATTGTTCATTGCAATTATAATGACAAGAACAGATAACACAACATAAAAGGTGACACAGTAAGGTGTTAATTGCACTTTTGTGAAATACAGCACAACTGGCATTGGTTGCAGTGAGCAATTTGTATAGATCTATGAATATCTATATTTGCATACTTGGGCAAATAACCCTGCTTCTATAGATGTTTTCCCCAAGTATGGGAGGAGTTTAAAGACAAAGTTATTTAATATAAGATAATCATTATAGGCATAATATGCTAGATGTTATCACTTTAAGATTAGGTGTATATTAATTATTAAGCTTATAGTTGGTATCAATATATTTCTGAATATAATTTTGCTGAGAATAGAATTTGAATACTGTAATTATGCTTAATATGTTACATTAGCAGCTTCAGGGGCAGTGCGTTATTAAAAGAAAGCATATCCAACGCCAGGGAAGGGTGCAGTGTAAATGACATTCTCTTAATTCACTTTAAATCATCCATGTCTATATGCTGTATGCAGCATTGTAATAGGAATCTTTCCAGAAATTCAAGACCTTTATACCAGTGCAAAAGAAAATAAATTATCAGAAACTTCAGAACTGTGTCCAATTTACCTTTTTTTTTTAGCTTCACACCTTCACTTACAAATATTTAGCCATTAGGCTTAGTTAGTATTTTATTTTGTTCTGTTTGAATGACAGGTGTATCTCATTATATATTAATCGTCAATAAAGTAATATACATAATAAAAATAAAAAGGTAGATAGCTAGATAGCTAGGTAGATAGATAGATAGATAAACTATTATTATTATTATTATTGATAGATAGATTTATTTCGCAACATAACATGTTCAATGTTGAAATATAATACAATGTACCTAGACTGCTCAAAATTACAATATAAATTTAATTAGTACTCAGTCTCTGAATATTCTGCAGTTGTGTTACATAGCTGACTTATTGATACCCCAAATATAATTGCATGTGTCAAATTGTTCAATGGCAATTTACTTGGTCAACACTCACTCAGAACCCTGACATGCCCTAACAAAAGCTCAAGTGCAATTAACACCTGTTTGTGAAACTTGTTGGTTGGAATGCAGAGCCAGCCTGTAGAATACTTGTCTCTGTTAGACCTGTAGTGCAACAGTGACGTATTTCCGGCAAGAGCAAAACACCCGGAAAAGTCGAAAATGGCGGCCTCCGTAGTTCACAACACGGAGCTAATAAATGCAGGATATTTCATTAACAGTGCATATATACAAATTATGAATAGCGTGGATGTGTTTCTATGGACCCAAGCTAATATCTGAGAGGTAAAGTGCTGAAGGTGTTAGTTCCCCTTTAAGAAGGAAGTGGTCTTAAAAGTGAGGTGGTCTTATTAGTAAGGTGGTCTTAATAGTTGTCTTAACATAGAGTTGATTTGTAATAAAGAGGTGGTCCTAATCGATTCAGTTTCAGATCACATTTATTTGCTCTATTCTCTAAGTACATATTACATTGTTACCATTAAAACAACGTAGAGCAGGGGGGACTCCTCTAAAATGATCCCGTCATCGCTGGTCCATTAGTGAGGTAGTTTTAATAGTGGTCTTAAGATTTTAAAAATGAAATTAGAAACAAAAAGAGAGAAAAACTGACAACTTATTTTCAGTATTGTTGCAATTTTTAGGGTGTCTTCAGAAACAAGATTAAATGTTAATAAAAGTTGTTTTTGTTTTGATTGCTGTTTATATCCCACAAAACAATAGAAAAGGGCACGTGGAGTATAAATAGACGTATAAATGTAATTGTGTGTGTTCTTAGCATGTCCAACTGCATGATGCAACAACCACTATCTATCTATCTATCTATCTATCTATCTATCTATCTATCTATCTATATATATATCTATATATCTATATATCTATATATCTATCCTACCTGGATGCACCATGCAATGATTTCTGTCCATGTGCACATCCTGCAGTTCTTTCCTCTGACATTGAACTTCCTGGTGCATTTTATTAGCTTTAGGAGACACGTGATGAGATGAAATTTATGATATAAAAGTTCATGTGAAAATAGATCAAACCCAGGACTGTCATATTAGGACATACATATGCATGGTTAGTTATAATGGATAATCCGATATAAATTCTAATTTGTGTAATTTCCTTACTCCTTTTCTGACTTTTGGTGATCATGAAAATATGTTTTTATGCCATTGTGATCATTGGCCCTACTGACCTGGAATGTACTTGTACTTTTTATGGAAGTAGTATTGTTATCTCATGGAGCCACCAGAACTGGTGGCTCCCATGGTTATCTGCCAATATCTGGCACTAGAACATTCTTCCTTAGTTCATGGTCACGTTTCAAAGTCGTAGAGGACACCTTTTCATACTCGAACTTTGCACACAGAAACCAAAGTTCATTTTTGCATACAGCTGAACTATGTTGTTGTGACATCTACAATAATGGACTTCGTTATTATGCCATGGTCCTTGAACATATATTATGGTACTTGTAACAATAAGCTTCCAATTCATAAATCATTAAATTTTGTTTACTCGTTAAATATCACAAAACAAAGTCAAGAGTATATATATGTGGATCGCTCAAGATAATGCTATAGCTCAAGATAATGCTCAAGATAATGCTATAGCCTGTATGTTACTCTAGTAGTTCATGGTGGTTTTGTATGCACTTGTATGTCCAGAGCTAAACTCTTCAAAAATCATCTAATTGAAGATCATTGAACAATTTTTGGTTGGTAACACATTTGCCACTGACGGCGAAATAGGTGAAATGGCCACGCCCCTTTTTAAGCAAAGTACTACCACCCGCCATTACTGTATCTCCAGAACCGTTGGACCTAGAAGGTTGTGTGACCACTCAAAATGTTCGGAATGGCCACATTATGGGGGGTCAGTAATACATTTACATGTCCAAAAGTCAATGGTTTTTAAGATATTTGCCAAAAACTGATTTCAGCATGGTACGCACTACAGTTCTGACCCTTTATTATATTACCTGTTGTAATTTTGCACATTGTCCATATTTTAGAATTTAATTATGTGGATTTCTACACTTTTTGCCTTTACTACAGCCCCAAAACACCACACATTTTATGTTCATTCCTCTGCAAGTGCAGGTCTTGGTACTCATACATGATGTTGGACATTTGCATGGAGGGGGCAGGTCATCGGGCCTGCACGGTACTGGCAGTATCACAGGTGTAATTCCAACATCTGTTGCTTTATAACCATACTGGCATGGATCTGGTTTGGTGACTGCAGGATTTGGAGCTTGTAACCACATCTTACACTGCAGATATGCTCGCTTTATGTGTTCTCGTAGCGTTGAAGAACAGCACACAAGCTGGTTGAAGTCGAGCTCTTTCTTGGAGTTGTGGTACTGCTCCTAACGATACTCATCGAATGTGGAACAGTCAGTCTTCTTTAATCCAGACACAAGGAATTTTTCAGCATTACTTATCATCTGTGATGACAGTTCCTCTACACCAAACCCTTCCAGTAGGGAGAGATCCATGGATGCTTACATGCCAGACAGTTTTGGACCCACCTTGCTGGTACTGTCACACCCACTAAGTGCATGAATGGCTGGGAGACACGACACCAAATTGTTGTCCAGTTGATCAACTAACAGGTGAACTGGTACAGTTTTCTTGTTTTTCCGGTTACCAAGCTTTACAAACAGCTTTTGTAGTTGCCAGGTTTTCTTGAAGTGGAAGATGAGGTTGACAAAGACATCTGTTTCAGGTGAGTCAACCAAGACTGATTGAACCCCGTGTTTCACAACACCATCATTAATATGGAACATGATTCTGTCATCGGCTTCTTCTTGGTTGCTTGAGAGATCTGCGATCTGTGTTTCAGTGCCAGCTAACAGTTTCCTACATTTACCCCCATATACTCCTCCAAAGATAATTTCCTTTTCTGACACAACATTCTGCAGCATCCACTTGAAGACATACTCCTGCAACCTTTGTTCAACATTGAGCTCCAGAACATATCAAGATCGACAGGGAGTTTCTGATTGTCAGTCCTAATGGTGATAGTGATTTCTTCAGAAGAACTTCTCTGTGCACGTTCCATTGATGATTTTTGATAAACATAAAAAATAATGTCTATTCTTGTGGACTCAGAACCTTTAGCAAGAATGCTGTTGGAAAGACTCTCAGCTAATTGCCCAAATGTGTCAAGGCCCATCTTTTTCATTGGTAGTTTTCGCACAAGTGCCATGAAGTCCACTATTGTCATCTGAGCATCACATTTGACATTCCTTTCCTCTGGAAGTTGATTGACTAGTTCTCTCGATAAGGAGGCTTTATCAGGCTTCTTCAATCTGATGCCATCTTTACCTTCAGTGGTGAGGAACTGGGATGTGCTGGTCAATTCATACTTCAGGAGCTCTAGCATGCTGTACCCTCTTTCTCTGGCATAATCAATGTACCTAATCGTTTCTGCAGCATCTTTTTCTGCCATCGATTTCTTCGCTGTGGACAGTGTAGAAGCATGCTTCATGAAAACAGTCTTGCGGTTAGTAGGTATTGTGTCATGTAGGTGTTTCTCCTTATTCCGAAATCTGGTCTCAACAAACTCTTGATAACTCTTCTCACCGGTTTCTAGGCATTCAAGTAATCCGTCAACAACCCCCTGGGGTATATCAGCTCCAATAGAGATGTTGTGAAGTCTGATCCCAGTGCTGAATGGAATGTTGATGGATTTTATGTAATCCAAAAGTGTCCTTGCGTGTTCATGACCAATCTTCGTAGAACTTGGATTGAACTCATGGTGTAGGTTCAGTTCACTGTCGTCTTTGTCACCCAAGTTACACCATTCGAGCAGCTGTGCCAGATGAAGATCTTTCTCATGCTTTAAGAGATTCCATAAGGCTACTGCCTCTTTCTGTCTTGTCATCCCAATGATACCTCCTGCAACCTTAGCGGGTTTATTGTAACACTTTTCGAGTGCCATGTCAAAGCCTACTGCACTGCCCTGTTGGAGAGTGTGGTACATCACCCATCCACCATCTATAAAACATCTGTAGATACCCGGGAACTTCCTTTGTATATCTTCAAGGAAAAGCGCAACCCATCTTCTATAGTTTGTCCGGCCAAACCCGAAGAACAAAGGCATGCACCTACGCACAGCTGAAATGAAAAGATGCCAATCGCCTTGTCGAATAGAGTGTGTAAGATCCCTCAGGATAGGATACAGCTCATCCAGAAACAAGCTCCAGTACCTCACATTTTCATTGCCCGATGTTTCTTTCCATTCTGTGAAAGACTTCTTCAAGTCCGCATGTAAGAGCTTGCTTTCTTCCCAAATCTCCCTTAATTCTGTATGGTCAACATCTAAAGCCTGCTGCATTTTAGTTTCGATGGTCTCTATTTGCTTCTCTAATTCACAATGAGTACTGTCCTGGTCAGTCTGAAACTCCTCAAACATAAGAACTGTCATCACCTCTGATACCAGACTCATTGCCTCCTTGCCTTTACAGTAGTGACCTCCTGTCATGACACTATTCTCTACAACAAGCTTCCCAAAGGCTTCAGTCTCAATCAAAGCCAGATCAATACCGATACAGCCTGGAAACTTTCCAAGGCAAGCGATTACAATCATCTCCATGTGAAATGGTCCCATTCCAAGGAATATGTTACCAAACTGTTCGGGCTTCAACAGCTGGATTTCTTTTGCGATTGCATACACCCCTTCATCAGACCATAATGCCCCCGACATGGCATTCTTTTGCTTCAAGACATCTTGAAAGTTGAGCATGGATGTGAATATTGTGTCCATTTCCGTCGCGGCATATGGAAGGATGGGTACAAATGACGTCTTCGTAATATCAAATTTCAGTTGATCCTGGAGCGCACTCATTGTTGCTGTGAAGCTAGGAAAAGATCCCTCCCCGCGATCTGTCACCACAGATGATAAGTAATCCTGAAAAATTCCTTGTGTCTGGATTAAAGAAGACTGACTGTTCCACATTCGATGAGTATCGTTGGGAGCAGTACCACAACTCCAAGAAAGAGCTCGACTTCAACCAGCTTGTGTGCTGTTCTTCAACGCTACGAGAACACATAAAGCGAGCATATCTGCAGTGTAAGATGTGGTTACAAGCTCCAAATCCTGCAGTCACCAAACCAGATCCACGCCAGTATGGTTATAAAGCAACAGATGTTGGAATTACACCTGTGATACTGCCAGTACCGTGCAGGCCCGATGACCTGCCCCCTCCATGCAAATGTCCAACATCATGTATGAGTACCAAGACCTGCACTTGCAGAGGAATGAACATAAAATGTGTGGTGTTTTGGGGCGGTAGTAAAGGCAAAAAGTATAGAAATCCACATAATTAAATTCTAAAATATGGACAATGTGTAAAATTACAACAGGTAATATAATAAAGGGTCAGAACTGTAGTGCGTACCATGCTGAAATCAGTTTTTGGCAAATATCTTAAAAACCATTGACTTTTGGACATGTAAATGTATTACTGACCCCCCATAATGTGGCCATTCCGAACATTTTGAGTGGTCACACAACCTTCTAGGTCCAACGGTTCTGGAGATACAGTAATGGCGGGTGGTAGTACTTCGCTTAAAAAGGGGCGTGGCCATTTCACCTATTTCGCCGTCAGTGGCAAATGTGTTACCAACCAAAAGTTGTTCAATGATCTTCAATTAGATGATTTTTGAAGAGTTTAGCTCTGGACATACAAGTGCATACAAAACCACCATGAGCTACTCTAGTATGTAGGTTTTCCTGTGGGTGGCCTATTATATATATACAATACCTTATTATTATTGAAGGGGGACTGAAACAAGACAAAAAGGATGGGGACTAGGAAACTACACTCCCTCCAACTCACGACTACACAACTCAGACAAAGTACTCAAATCACACTTAGTTTGGGGAACTAGTGCTCAAAGGTAGTCACTTGGTTAGTGGAGGCACAGGGATCGCTGGTAATAGCGGTGTGCTGATGGCTTGTGTAATAACTCAACGCATTTATATAAGTTTAATCATGTATTCTGAGAATTGTTACATTTGTACATAAATATACAGTGGCCCACATTTAAGTGCTGCCAGCACTGAGCAAGGGTATGTTCCTATCAATCAAAAGACACCTACCTGGTTGCATTATAGTTGTTGCCTGTTGTTGCCTGATGAGTGCTGTCAGCTGATGATGTCCAACCCATTGCCAAAGATTATGCTATCTGCCAGTTACCCATTCTAAGTGACATGGAGCTGCCTCCGTCTCTCTCTGAACTCTCTGGCTTCACTCTCCTGAGCTCTCTCCAAGAACTCTCTTGCAGAACTGCATCACTTGAATAACCCCAACTCACTGATCCTAAGGGCATGCTTAAGCCCTAACTAATCCCTGTAATTACCCAATCCCAGACTGCCACTACAGCAGCCACTGGCAACGTGGTCCAGTCAGCCTATGGATGAATCCCAAGTCATCCAGAGGAATGACGTGGACCAGTGCTGGAATGTGGGGAATCCCCAATTTCTAGGAAAGCTCATTACTTCCTACAGTGCAGAGCCCTAAAGTTGTGCAGCACTCTGATCACAGTGATCTGAACCCATCCCTGCGCTACTCCAGTCTCTCACACTGAAACCCAATCCCACATAAGGACATCCCACTTCTATCTACTGCTGCTCGCGCCAGCTTCCCCCCTTTCCCATGTCATCTCCTCATGACATCTCCAACCCCAATCCATAACTCAAGTGCAGGATCTCTTGTCAACTGCACCTGAATCCCAACTCCCACAACTATCTACTGCTGCTCACACCAGCTTCCCCCTTTCCCCATGTCATCTCATCATGACATTAGCCCTAATAAATATGGGCACTAACACTAGTGCACCTTAGTGGAGCTGAACCCAGAACATCAGGTGCAGGACCTCTAGTCCACTGCACCTGGAACCCAATCCCCAATTACTATCTACTGCTGCTCGCACCAGCTTCCCCCATTCCCCATGTCATCTCATCATCTCCGAACCCCACATCAAACACATTCCTCATCAACCCCCAATACTATTAACACATAAAGACATATCAGGCCAGAGTGATCCAGCTGCACCCCTAGCAGGACTCATAACAAGTGATGCCTAAACATAATTATTATCAATTAATTACATATGGAGGCCCTAAATACCCATGGCCTTTGAATCCAAGGGCTAGGCTATTTTACCCCTTTCTCTCTTAGTCATCTTGAAGTCAGCTGACAGCTCCCACATTGCTGGTCCAGGCAATCTGCAACACCCTCTTCTAGTGTTTACAAACAAACTTCACCATTGCACTCCTGCTAGGATGCAATAATTATAATAACATCATATCAGGTCATACGTGGCCAAATGTGCCAAGTTCGTTTTCATGGTTTATGCCTCATTATTAGACTTAAACAGTGCAGTCATTGTTTACAACCAAGCATGTTACAGCTAGCTTATAAGGAGGTGGGACCAGATCTTAGTGGTCATGCTGTTTGAGGGTGCCGTGTTGTCAAGGCTTTGACTTGTCAGTGTCCAGGGTAGGAAAAGATTTCACTGTACACAATTTCATATTTGGATATCAGCTCATGTTTATTTTTTTATTTTTATGTTGCATAGCATACACATAGAATAAATCTGATGGGAGTATGGCCAGATTGGTCCTTTTGCTGATGCATTTTACCAGCATCTGAGCACAATTATTGAATAGATCACCTGATACACATCTTGACGTACTGTTACAAGAGTAATTTAACTAGGGTTTGACGCACTGTACATACTGGGTCAAGGGATATCAGCTCGTCCCCTAGGGGATGCAAAGTATGGTCAAAATGCTGTAGAACAGGGTGTCAGGGTCAAATACACAACGGGATACTCTGCTTGGATATTGACAACCTCATGATAAAGAGGAGAGCAAACGAAGAACTGCTGTCAGCTAGGGAGGACCAGCAGGGTTTGATCAACCATGCCAACATTGCCACACAGTTGCGTGTTGCACTTGGTGCAGTTGAAAGCCCTGGACAAAGGACGGTCTTGAATACCAAGATCATCAATCTGGAAAATTATCAAGTTTATGTGTCCAAAATCTTAAAAGAGACTTTCAGATTGATGTTGAAATTGACACTCAAATGCGTGACACCATGCTGGAAGCTGGATCAAATGATGTTAATTTTGCTTCTCCCTGGATGATGATCCATTTTTTCATGATAGTGAATCACCAGATAGTTAATCTGATGATTCAGATGGACAAGATTAATTGGAATAATTAACTAAAGTTCAGAATAAATGCCATGAGATCCCTCCAATATGCATTAATGTTGATTTGGCATTAACTTATAGAATTATCACTTTAATTGTGATTTCCTTGGGTCAGTAGGTATTCTTAATATTCTTGATGCTAATGTGAGCATTCAAAGAGGGTTTTGCTGAAATTGATGATTATTGCTTGATGGGGATAGATCAAAGACCCCCACCCTTAAGAGGTATACAATTTGTTTTATCAAATTATCTCAATTTCTTAATATTTGGTACTTGATTTTACACAATAAGTATCACTTTAATATAATGGGAAAATTCGGCCCAATTAGATAATGTTAATGTTACAAACTCACTTAGATAATGTTAATGTTACCAATAATACTTAGAAATGTGGCATTCAACAATGATAAGCGAATGCTCAGACTGCATAACATTTGGGCTATTTCATAATAAAACTATCAGAACCATTTGTTCTCACTTTTAGACGACCGTGATGGCACTAGGAGGGTGGGGGGGGGGGGGGGGGGGGGTGGACATGCAGTGAATTGTAGCTCTCTTCCTCACTTGAAAAATTGTGTGATTTAAACATTATTTTGAAATAAATTTAGACTATTTATTATTTCCCCCTACTCAAACAACTTAATAATCAATACATAATAAATAATTGATAAAGAGGTGGTCTCAACTTCAGACCACTTCTCTGTAAATTATTTCAACTTGTAAGGTACTTGAGACTGGGGAATTGTATTTAGTCTGCCTGATGCGCTGGCGACAGGTGAACTATAAATAAACCATAGTCAAGCACAAGGCCTACACTGCCAAATGCCCAAATCTTTGACAGCTAGACAGATAGCCAGTTAGATAGCCAGTCAGATAGATAGATATATAGATAGTAATGTACACAATCTGCTGACTTCACAATTACACCCTTTGCAGGCCTGATCAAACTTGAACCTTTCTCAGCTCCCTGGGGAGCATACACCCAACGCTTCTTGTGTCACACACTCACAATTGCCATCTCTGCCTGTAGCCAAGTACCCATTGACACCTGGGTGGAGTGGAGCAAAGAATGACAGAAGATCTGCTCAGATGCTCCATGCCATTTCTTTGGGATTCCCCCCCCCATTTTTATTAATAACTGTGTCTGGTATTTTTTATGTTATAATAATCTGTCATATTCACTGATGTTGGAAAATAAATGATATTCTGTCTCTGACTCAGGGCTTGAACCTGCAACCTTGCGGTTTGCATTCGACCACTTTCATTGTGCCACCGCATTTATAGCTAGATAGATAGATAGATATTTTTGGCTGACACTTTTTGGTTGGCTAGTGGAGTAAAATTGTAAAGTGTTGTTTATTTTGTGGTATAAAACCAAGGGATTCGACCTGCAAGAACCTTCCCTTCTTTGTCTGGTCTTATCATGTTTAAGATGTACAGGTTGGTATGAAGTGTCATCAATAGTTAGATAGAGAGATAGATCATGTAGATAGATATATAAAATGGCAACATATTTTTGATCCCCCCCCCCTCCAACGGTGGTCACCTCACTCATGGCCCAAGCTGCACTCCATGCACCCTAACCTGCACCCCTTGTGAGGTGTCAGAACAGAGATTCTCCCAGCAAGGACAGACCTTTCAGAACAAATTAAAGCCAGGATTAACGATTCATATCGAAGTAGCTCAGTTTAAGAAGATGGATGTGTGTGCAAATAAGAAACAGGTAGGTCAGACTTTAATTTCACACTTCCATAAACAATTGGCAATTCCTACAATTTCAGTTTGGTTTTTCTGTTTGTATGCTTGACAAAGGGTTTAATATTCCTAGGTTTGACGATGGAAGTATCTCTAAGAGGTCAGAGGTTTAGGCATAATTCAAAATTACTAATCACATAACTGTATTCTCCAGTCACATTCTTGTGCTGTTTATCACATTCTTTATGGCCAGTCAACAAATCACTTGAATAAATTTCATTGCTATTGTATTGAATGATTGCTTATTTATTATTTAGGCAATTTGGACCGAAGAACAAAACTTGATCATGAAGGAACTATGGGAAAGGGGTTTGACGTCAACTTCTAGTAAACTAAATGACTTACTCACAGAAGCTCAGCACAGGACTGGCCAGAGCAGCTGGGTCCAAAAGAACAGTCCAGGATGATGGCCCACTAAACAAACCCTCCCCCCCCCCTGCCCCAAAGCAGCGAGACCTAAGGACCTTACTGGGCAAAGCACAAGCAGTATGGGGCGCAGGTAATATCAATAAAAATGAAATTGGTGATGCTGTATCTCCCATGCACAATTTACAGGCCATGATTGGATCACCCACTGGGAAAACCAAAGAGACAGACATGCCTGAATACCAGATGGAACCTACAGGGCAGTCACCCAAGTCGCCGGAGCGCCAGGTATCATGAAAACGGAATATAAGATTCAATTAGGATTGGAACACCGGATGGACCCCAATCTGAAAAATAATACTAGCAAGAGCCAAGACAAGGTAAGCTCGGAGAAACTACCTACTCAAGGTGGGGGAAAAGGTGAGGAACAGATTGAACCGAAAGAAATGACACCAATGGGGCAAACTGAGAACACACTGGTAAATGTAATGAATCGAAATTTGAATGTGGGAGCCATACCGAAGCAAACTGACAGCTCGGGCTCTGGAGGGCAGGTGGTCACCAATAACTCACAAAACGACACGGCAAGTAACACAATGATGTCCACAAAGCTGGACTTGAGGCCCGCCACGCAAGGAGGGTCATATCAGGCCACCGAGAACACCACGCAAAGAAAACCGGGTGCAGAGCACCTGGACAGCGGGGGCCGAGAGAAGGGATCCCCAGTGCCCATTTACAGACCCCCACCTTTATTAACAATGTACAGGGAAATAACAAGCGAACATGATGGGATAGAATCGCCAGCTAATGCTCCACCACTGAGGTATGGTAGGGCGACCTTGGGGCCCCTAGGTATGTACATACAACCGGACACTCCCCACACCATGGGGCAACAAATGCATGGAGAAGAGCGGTGGGAAAGTCCACCTAGTAAGGGACAATGTAGGGCTAATGAGAGTACACCAGATTTGGTTGAACAGCCAGCTCATATAGTGGATCAAGGTAATGACATGATACAAAGCATTTTAAATGATTCCAGAAGCACCGGCATCAGGCACCAGGGAACCAAAGTGAAGGACAGGGCTGAGCTAGCCCCCCCACAGGCGGAGGACACCCACTTCCAACGGGCTGAGGACCCAGGTTCAACACCTGGCTATTTTGCAAGTATGAGTGAACATGAACAAAAGTATGACATTGAGCACACTGGTTTCTCCTTGGGGCCCCTTAGCATACTGGAACGCACCCCGGAACGAAGTGACCAGGCCAGGGGGGGGCGATCTAGGATACCAAGAGGGCAACAGACCTGCAATGTTACTACAGCCGATGTCGCCAGCGGCCCGCGGAGACGTAATGGGGCAACATAGCCACAAAGTCACTCCCGGGAAATCAAACGCTACCCTGGGTCGGCCAGATTTCACCAAAATTACGCAGTTCTTCCCAAAGTCGTATGACGGAGAGGGAAGTGAGGATCGAGCAAAGGGTCACTGGCTACTCTATGAGGATTTCTTGGAGCATCACAACATATCCAATCCAGAGCTGGCAATAACATTTTTCAAGAAAACATTGGCTGGAGGAGCCAGAAATTGGTTTGAGGGAATCAAAGGGTGTGAAACACTGCCATTATTAAAAGAAGAATTTTTGAACAGGTTTGCAGGAGGCTTGGGATCCAGGCACACGGCCAGCCAGCAGTTTTATGACCTCAGCAGACTGGACAATGAAACGTGGAACGAGGTGGTGCGTCGAATGATGGAGCTAAACAGAGTCCTAGGATACAATGAATCAGCCTTGGTAGACAAACTACTGAAGATGACCCCACCAGCCATCAGACTGAGGGTGCGTGAGAGAGGGGCAGTCGATTTCAGACAGGTAGTAGAGCTCCTAAACTTTTACGACCGCGAAGGCGAGGATGAACCCAGCACTAAGACATCAGCTAGTGCAAAAACGTCCACCAAAAAATCAATGAACAGAATGGATGCCCAGTGGGCCACTAACCAATTGAACCAACAGCTCCAAGAAATATACCAAATCAACAGTGATAATGGACCGCCTCCACAGGAACTGAGGCCAGAAGAGTCAAGGGCATGGGACTCTGACCAGCCCAGGGGAGTAGAGTTTGGATACCCAGCACCGGCAAGTAGGCAGGTGTCTCGATATGATGCACCCAGGCATTCACAGCAAAACCAGAACCCACGACAGGGACACGCCGAGGCGAGGGACCTGAGCACATACAGGTGCTTTGAATGTAATAGATATGGGCACTTTGCCAAGAATTTCAGATCAAAAGTTATTTTCCAAAACAGGGGAAGGCCCCATCTCCAACAAGCCTGGCGTGACGGCCCAGCCGAGAGGGGAAACTACGGTCAAAGGGGACAATCAAGAGAAGGTCGGCCAGGGAATTACGGTAGGCAGCTCTTTTGGCAGGAAAGAAAGACAGGCCCCACGCCAGACGCACGACCAGCCGTCGACCAGGGGACAGGGCAATTACCCAGCCTATTACCATGACGAGGGTGAATATCAAGGGCACCAAAATTTTCATTAAGGGAATCAGGAAAGTTTGAGGTAACTACTGATTCCCCTAATGATACTAACAATACCAACCTCCATAACGTAGCAATGAAACTACAAAACAATAAAAATGTGACATTTGACGAGAGAGTGGCCGTAAAAGAGATCACTGAGTACCATATAGATTTAAGTCAAGAAATTTGCATTAAGGTGGGAGATATGAATGACGTCGTGTGTTCCATTGGGGATGGTATGCAGAAAATTAGGGTGATCTTTGACACAGGGGCAATCAAGACACTAATGTCGGAGCGCATGGTATCGACCAGTCCCCACCTGTCCACCCTGAATAGAGAGCCAATTACACCAGTAACTTTCTTTGCTGGCAACGATGGTAAATTGAACAAAGACGTCCAAAGACGTCATCAGGGTCAAAATAACGACACCTGAGGGGGTGGTTTTGAGCATACCTGTGCATGTAGCCACTAACATGACCCAGGACCTGGTACTGATAGGTAATGACATAATGTCATGCCTGGGGGCGGTGATTAATGTAGGGCTCAGCCAGGTGATGGTTTACCGCCCAGTCTATGCGATTGTGGCTATGAGCCCCTGTCACATGGAGCCTGGGGAACGTGGGGTGGTAGTCTCGCAGGTAAGCGGGCCCCTCACACGAGTAATGAGCGGTGAAACGTTTATGATCAGCCCAGCCAGACTGAAGGAAGGAATCATCAAAAACGACACCATAAATTT
This sequence comes from Alitta virens, assembly GCA_932294295.1. Taxonomy (NCBI): domain Eukaryota; kingdom Metazoa; phylum Annelida; class Polychaeta; order Phyllodocida; family Nereididae; genus Alitta; species Alitta virens. The sequence goes on from OW028574.1 coordinate 24,355,976, forward strand.
CGCGGACGAAAAGGGGCTGGTAATGTGCCAAAATGACCAAAGGGGCAGTGTAGACATACACGTATGGGAGACTCTGGCATACTTGGAGACACAAAAGGTAGTATTTGCTTGCTATGAGGAGTCTAGGACTATCAAAAGAAGCATCAACCTACTGCCGAAGAGCGATTACAACCTAGTAAAAGAAATACTACGAAGCGATGGGCCAACCAAATGGGTGATCACGTGAGCCAAGAGCCTTGACGGATCTCACATTGAACATGAACCCTAGCTTGGGCAGAGATGACGAAAACGCTAGATCAGATAGCGAAATGAGAAGAAACAACTTAGCCAACTATCCTTGGCTGGACCCGGACGACGACAGACTGGGAAGATCTAGGTCTCAGCTAATAGAGGAGACACTTCAGTTTACAGACTCTAGACTGAATGAAGAGCAGAGAGGAAGGATCCGAGCCCAGGTACACAGCCATGCTCAAGCATTTGCATGCTATGACCAAGTGGGTCTACTCACCGGTTACAAGGCCAAGGTGGAGGTGACGCCTGACTTTAAGCCATTTATAATAAGACCCTACCCTGTGTCATCTTCGCTCATAAAAGCAATGAACAGCAAAGTCAGAAAACTCATGCTACACAACATAGTGGAGCAGGGAAAAGCGATTTGCTACTCCCCAGTTTTTGTCAGGGAGAAACCCAACACAACTAAGGTCAGACTTATACTGGACGGAAGGACGATCAATTCAATGTCCGAATCTAAGCACCATCCTCTGCTAACTAGGCCAGAACTTCACACCAAGCTAGCATGTTTGGTCAACATAAAGTTCATAACAGCACTGGACATCTCCCAGGCTTTCTACTCCATTGAATTAGACGAAGCAAGTAAGGAGCTGTATGGACTGTCATTCTATTCTCTATCTCAAAGTTTCAGGCTCTCCAGGATCCCGATGGGGGCAAAAGCCAGTTTATCTCTGTGGAGTGAGGCCTTATCCCAGGTCATGCAGGACCTGGAACATGGAGAAAACGTAGCGTTCTACGCGGACGACATGTACGTATTCACTGAAACATTTGACGGCCACATAAAAGCACTAAATGAGGTGCTGTTCCGCTTGAGAACCCGCGGACTACGGTTGAACCTGAAGAAAACACAATGGTCCGCCAACAACACCACAATCCTCGGATTCAACTATGCCATCGAGGAGAACGGACTGAAAGTGGAGGTACCGGATAGCAAGGTAAAAGCAGCCGCCAAATTGCAGGTGCCAACGTCACGCAGGGGAGTACGCAAATTTCTGGGCTTTGCAACATTCTTGGCAGCCCATTTGCCAGATTTCCAGACTTTGGCAGGGCCTATGTATGAATTAACTAGCAACAAAGTCAAATTTCAGTGAAATGACAAGGCCCAAGCAGCGTTTGAGGCCATCAAAGGCCTGCTAGCAAGCCCTGAGGTATTGAGGGTCCCCATCAGCGGGTACAACTATGTCCTGCGAGTAGATTCGTCTCATGAGGGGATTGGGTGTGTATTGTCCCAAGTAGCTCCAGGTGAGGATGTGGGTTCAGAGTCCGAGCTCATAATTGCATTCCAGGCGAGGCGCTTGCAAAATTTACCCAAAATAAGCTCCTCAGCAGAACTGGAATTGATGGGAATATATGTGGCAATATCAATGTTCAGAAATTACCTAACTGGAGAGTCGTTCAAGATAATAACGGACTCCAGTGGGGCGATCGGGATCATCAGGCCCACCACCCATCAATCAAAATCAGCCCCAAGACTCACAATAAGATTGCTGGAGAGATTTGCGCCATATAACTTTACCATAGAGCACAGGTCAGGAAAGTCTTTGCTGGACAGTGCTGATTTCCTGTCTAGGGAGGCTGTGCCCGGTGAAGAGAGCGCCGAGACAAATTGCCCACTCCCCAGGGAGGACGATGTCTGGGCGAAGCTATGGCGAGAAAGCGATTCGCTAATTGGTACATTATTCAGCAAGGAAAGCGAGAGTGACACACCAAAGAGGTATAACCTGAGGCAGAGAGCTGAGCTACAGAAACCAGCAAGGTATGACGACGGAGCTGGCAATGTGGATATCCAAGGATCAACACAAAGTACAGACCCGGTGGATCCCGAAAAAGTCGAATACCAAACCCCGGGCGAGGCAGGTGAAGCAGAAAATGCCACAATCGACGCACTAGGCGACCAAGAGCCCGTCGCAGCGGGCACCAGACCGCCTGACCCCCCCGCAGGAAGGAGGGGGCCGAAGACATCAAAATGCGCCAGAGGACGCCACTACACCCAAGGGGATACCCAACCCTTATTGGTCGCAGGGGGAGCCGCTCATACACATGGATGATGCAGGAAGGTTTATCATTACATTGGACGATGTAACAAAGGTACCCAATGGCGACCTAAACCCTGGTAAATTTGCGTGGTCAGACATCGTGAGGAGCGAAATAAAGATCAGACACCTGCCGAATCAAGCATCAGTAGACGAGTATTTTGAAAAGATTGGAAAAGCATGTGACCATGATTTACTACTACCATTGTCCGCTCGCGAAATGGTGAGAAACTAAAAGTTGTCAGTCACCTGAGCAGTGTACAACTTCCTAAACAATGGTACAATTCCATCTGAGCAGAGATGCGGCAAGAAGGTACTGGCAATGAGCGAATCGTTTGCCCTGATTAATGATATTTTAGTACATATCTCAGTGTTCAAGACTCGTCAATTTTAGTACTGGTCCACATGGACCAGTAAGTCCAACAAGGTGTTAGTCCGTTCACATTGTTACTGGTCCATAACTAAGCGCAACCCCTAGTACTGAGTACTTCTGGCACACAGGTTTATCATGTTTGTTTATGTGTGGAGCAGTGGTCCATGTCAACCATGCTCATATTACTCAAGATTATTAACTTTAAAAATTGGCAGGAATGATATTTTTATATCAAAATGTACAGGAAGGGATTATAATTATTAATCAAAAGTACCCATGTTACCACAAACTACTTTTCCAGTAAAATGCTACCTCCTGCCCACACAGCAATTACTTTAAAATAATGTATGTGGTACATGTATGAATATAAATATAAAATGTAATATTATTCATATTTACAAAAGCAGAAATTCACATAAAAATCACAAAATTAAAGTGGAATAGATCTACAAAGCTATTGTTGAAAGACTTAGCAGCCTTTGAGCAGTCAATTGCACTTAGGTCTAAAGCATGGGGGACTTGACACTTCCATTGAACTGTAGATGCCACAGAGTCAATTGCAATCTGTGTGCTCCACTTCTATGGATTATGTCTTTGACCAATATTGCAATCAAACAGTTCACATAACTGACAGATTGGAGGCAAAATAAAGCCCATTTAATGAGCTAATTGGCTACTCGCTCACACGGACCAGTGCTATCCTTCTCCTGCTCGCCGTGCACCGTAAAAGTCGGGTCAGGCAAGCGGGCGAGCGTCTAATTTGAACACTGTATCTCAGAAAAGAATGAGAATGAATTGTTAGTCAGACCTGTATTGGGGGAACAAGACACTTTCAAAGTGGTGACCAGAGCTCACCTGGACCCCAGAAGTCACCACATTGGAATGCAACGCCTATACACTATGTTAAGGGAGCAAGTGTACGGTACCAGATTATAGCAGATTATCAGGGAAGTGGTAGGGAATTGCCCTATTTGCATCCAAAAGTCACCAGGACCTGGGGAGTGCCTGGGATTTGAATTCTCAAATGACCCTACACTGACCAGCCAAAGGCCTATGGACATGGTGTACATAGACCTAAAGTACATGCCAACGGCAGTTGGGGGTTACAAGTACATTGTGGTCATGGCAGATGATTTCTCACATTACGTGATGGCTGAGCCCATCGAACAAAGAACCAGCTCAGAGATACTAAATGTGATATTGCATTATGTGGCTATAGTGGGCTCTCCTAAGACTCTGATAGCGGATCAGGATGGCAGCATGAGCGGGAAACAGTTCGAAGCCGCTTGCAAGATGCTAGACATAAAGCTACAATTTGTCCCTAATTTTTGTCATTTCTTTTCATTTGCCGAAAGGGCAATAGGGTCAATTCAGCAGCGTTTGATCACACTCACAGCAGAAAACAGGAAGCAGAATTGGGTTGATGGGGTGCATTTCGCAGTATGGGCCACAAATACCATGACCTCGATTTTTATGAACTGGCGGCTAATTAAGAAATGGGTGGTCACAAACACAACACTCACTGAACTAAAGCATTTAATAGAAATCCACGTCGACGACGTGGCCGAGCTGCCGGAATCCCTGGTGAGATGTTTAAAACAAATGGCCGTCAAGACAAAGCAGACTACACTGTCGAGCACAGGGAAGCTCGGGAGGGTCCAATGGATATCCATGATAGCCCCTCACGTGCGACAAGTAAAGCACCAGCTATTACAAGGGCCCTGCACAATAGAAAGCCTAGATTTAGACGCCACTGCTTTGACATCAATTAAAAAGTACATGTTAGGATCCTGAGGGTGCCGCGGCTACTGCACCTCGAGGGCCCAATGTTCATGGCCAGCCCTGATTTCAACACAGTGCGCATTAAGGTAAACGCATGGGAATACAATGTATCATTGTCACAGATGTTATGCGCGCATAGGATGATAAGATGTACAATAGATGAGCTAAGCATACATTCAGAAAAGCAGTTACCTTTTGACATGTTAGGGAACGGGTTGTTTGTGAAGAAAATACAATTTAGGAGGTCTGTCGACCCTAGCCGTAGCCCAACCCTAGCACGATGCGGGGTAGAGATCATAAATATGGGAGGCACACTGAGGTTGCACGCTTTCCTGTCCCATGGTTACGCGGTGGTCCCACAAGCAGGGAGTCATTCAAGCCTAAAGATAGGGATAAAACACGTGGCCATTAGGGGAACGTGCTTTCAGCAGCTGGTAGTACTGGAACATGTCAACAGCATTCATTTGAACACTTTGGAAATATCACACAGCCAACTGAGCCAGGTTGATGACATTGGTAAATATGACCTGAGGGCTCTTAGACAGATCAAACTAAACCATAACATGTTGTACAAAGGAGCAACAATCTCAGTTTGATAAACTTAGCAAACAATAAGATAGTACATTTGTCAATATCGCTGCCAAACAACCCCACAGTTACTCTGATGGTACAAGATAATTATATCAAGCACATAGAATTTAGCTCATTCCCCACGACATTATTGGTAGACATCCAGCAGAATCGATTAACAGATCTCGAATTTACCAAAAATTTGCCCAATGTGGCCCTCACAGCAAAAGTACAGGGCAACAAAATAAGTTCCTGGGCCCCACTGGTACAGTCTCGACTGGCCCCAAACTCTACTATCAGCGTAGATAACAACAGATTGAATTGCAATGAAATTATGATCTGTGAATTGGGTAACCTGGGAATAATGGTCAACATGACAGGATGTGAAGGATGCAGACCAATTGGCCCGGCCCAGGAAAGCAAGATAAATGACTCAACGACCACACAGGTGAATTCACTCAAACCTAATATTTCTTTACTCTCTTCAGATAAGGAGGAAACCGAAAGTGTGTGGGATCTATCTGATTTCTGAGCAGTAGGGAGACTGTGCCAGGTAGTTTAGTAAGTATGTTTATTGTAGCCGTAGTATTAGGGCTGAGCATGCTAGTAAATGCTAAGCCAAGCCAAGTAATGATACCTGAGTATGGGACGATTCTTGAGGGACAAGGAATTATTCACCTAAGTCCTCAAGTCCTCACACTTAACTTCCTAATAAGATTTGATGATTATGATTGGCCCACGATGGCACGCAGAAAAGAGATTAGGGGCCTCAAGAATGAATTAATCCTCCAGCATGTAACCACGACCAAGGGGCAAAACAGAGCAAAACGTTTCCCATGGGCTCTTATAGCCTCGGGGGCTAGTTGGCTGGTGGGGCAAGGTATCAATCAATTCCTGAGCCACAAAAGAAATGAAGACATGAGGAAGGGCCTAACAATCCTGAAAGACCAGCATTTACGATTGCACGAGGAATTGGAGTCAGTGAAAGGTAATTTCGCGCACTACGTGGCACTAAACCTAAGGCAGCATCAGTACTCGGAGGGTATGGTGAGACAATTAAAGCAGGACTTGTCCGGTACGCAGAGGAATTTGAATACACTGAAAAATGTACTTGAAGTTTTTGCAGACAGCATAGAAGCAAAAACAGACACAATCCCGGTATTGTCGAAACTGAACCAGATACAGACGGAACTAGGGATAGCAACCATCTACGACATGCCGACGGTGGCTGGGGTACTACGCGAGACGATAGAGGGCGTTCGAGACGGGAAAACAAGAGTGGTAAGGCACCGTATTCTGCGCTATGTAGCATTAGCTCAAGCTTTCAATCAGGCGCAAAAAGAGCTCAAGGAATGGCACCCAGGACATGACCTAGTATTCACGCAGGCCGAGGACATTTATGCTTTCAGCAGGTCTGCAATGGCAGTCAGCCATGACGGCTTGGTGGTGCAAATACCAATCGAGGTTATATAGGATACTGAACAGGCGATGACACTACTAAAGATCAAGACTGTGCCCGTACCACTGGGCCCGAACAGTACTCTATCCAGCAAGTAGGACCCATCAATAACGCACGTGGGAATCTCAACAAATTACATGATGCCAGTAAACCCTGCACAACTAGAGCAATGCCACGCCATCTACTCGAACCCGCAAATTACAGTGTGCCCAACATCGCTCCCAGTAGTAGAGAAGAGAAACAAGACATGTTTCAAAAGATCTGGTACAGGAAAATGGACAGAGAATCGCACGTCGACTGCGAGTTCAAGATATACCAGGCCCAGTTCACAATGCCAGAAATTATTGAGACAACACATGCCATTATGGTATACGGGTTCTCGAAGAAAATACAACGGTGGTGCAGCGACCAGGATATACCCATGTACATTGATAGCCAGAAAGCAGCAGTAATCACCAAGAAATCAATGTGCAACTGTGTCTTAGTAGATCACGAGTTCCACGTCAGAGGGCCACTGTGCAATACAACGACAGCCTCGGTAAGCCTAAGACCAATAGAAAACCCACTTACAAACTTCATAATATGAAACATCGAACACATGCTAGGGGGAAATGATAGCATGCCAGCAAAGTGGGAAGGAGAAATACTAAGTCGTATGATGAAGGATGCAGGGGCAACTGACATGCATCCAATGAATTTGCAAGAATCAGCCATTCACGACTCCCCACTGGAGCAATTCGAAATTGAGGTAAGGGATATAATGGAAGGATTGAAACCGACTCAATCAGACGCACAATCATTTGACAACTTGGACAAATTATTTGCAACTCAAGCTTGGCCACTGGCACTGTCATTCACACTCTCAATAATAGGGACCTGCGGGTTTGTATTGTCAATCTGGACAGCATACAAACACGCCAGGACATCCAACCTGGTGGCCGCTGGCATATTGGGGGGCCAATTCCAAGAGTCTTATGCATCCCCAGCACAAGTATGCAGATCACTACAAAATGACATACTGTGGCAGTCGGCAGCAACGCTGACAATAGCGTTATCACTGCTGGTAATCTGGGTTCTAGTGAGGAATTTGGCCAATGCAGCTTCCAGGACCAAACTGCCATCACTCTCAATTGGGAGCAAAGCAAAACACCCCAGACTCACGGTAATGCTCATTATAAACTCGGCAAACGAGCGAGTAGTAATCCCAGTGGCCAGTGTACACGCACTGGTGCACCAGGTGGAATTTATCGGGACACTCCAACCAGCAATAATTAGCATCAGAGGCACGATGATCACAGGTACCGTAGGGTTCACTTTTAACCCAACTGGACATGCGTCATTAAGATGCGATAAAATGTACATGCCACTACCAGACACAGCCACAGTACCTTGGCACGATATGAATGCATTGAAGCGAATCTCACGCCAGCAACACAGAGTGACAGCAATGCTCCTGGACGATTATGACATGTGCTACCCATTACCCTGCACCGGGAAACAAAGTAAGCCACCTAGTCTCAACCAATTTGAATTGTAAAGTTGAAATTGCAATAATCAACCAACTGAAGCCAGGACTATAGGTAATTATAAGCAATAACTAGAATGAAAATATTAAAATAGAATCATGTTTATTTCAGCCTACACGGCGTCATGAGATCAAATACATTAAAAGTTACACATATATTTGAGCAATTGACAGAACAATGTCATAGCACATTTAGAACATACGAACATGGGCTACAAGCCCACACTTACATAAAACAAACTCTTGAAATTTTCAATGAAAGAAAAGATTATAAATAAAAAAAAACCCTGATGTTCATTTAAATAAGACTTACTATTGCTTTAAAATATGTCATACGCCCAAGAGCGGTTTTTACATATATATCTTCCAAATTGTTATAAAATTATATGAAGCAGTAAATCAGCAGAATAGTACAAATGTTAACATTTAAACTGTGCAAAATTTCAGTGTCTGACCTCAGTCAGGAAGTACAGAAAAGTCTTTGATGGCGATGACACACTTGAGCACTGTAGATACTCTGACGGCTGGCAGGTCAGTAGAGGTCAGATTGGAAACCCTCATGAACTCTGACCCACAAGGCACAGGTGGCAGTGACTGAGAAATTACGTCACATGACGGCATTGTAGAGCTCTAATCGAGGGCGCTCCCTCAGCTCTAATCCAGGGCACAAAACGTCTTGATTATATATATACATTTTACAAGGCAATGTCTATGTACAAACGTTCGGGTTCTGGGCAACATTGAAGGACCGCAAAAAGAAAGTCACCATCAATTAACACCAGAAACGTCATGAACTGTGAGATCCACAGGGCGTAATCTGCAATGATAAAAACAGGAGATCTTAAGCGGAGCAACAAGTTAAGACAAATGGGTGTATTAAATCACAGAAATCACCGCATAAATCTGTCCTTGGAGTGAAAAATGTCAAAATAATGTAATTATAATTGAGACACTCACCAAACCGCCACCCTGGGGAGGAGATCCTGGGGGAAAGCTCCAACCCACCACAAGTGGAAACGGGGGCCAGCCAACATGCGTATAGGTGGGAAATTTCGTAGCACCCACATCAGCACTGCCAAAAAGCCTCCTAGCCATGGCCGTTCCCTTATGACCAAAATAATGGCCATCATTGCCAATACAAAAAGCGTGTCACAATTGACCATGATGCTAGTACCGCCGTTGCAATAGGAGTGGTCACAGCACGTGACCCTGACCCTTTTTAATGAGGGGGCACCTAGCGGCGCAGGCTAAGAAAATTTGGGGGCCACGCATGGTGTCCAGCGTGGCAACCTAAAAACAAAATGTTATGGTTAATTGTGTGAATAACCACATGATTTCAAAAAAAAAATATATATATATATATAAATATATGATCAAATGACATATGAAAGACAAATTCAATGGTGGTGGATAGCACAAGATATGTGAAACTAACACGAATTTAATAACAAGCACTTTATTTTATCTCTAGCACAAAGGCGGATCCAGAAAACCTGAAAAAGGGGACAACTGGCAATAACGAAATGGCGAATGCGCACAACACCGACCTCGGCAACTGGGGTAGGGCCATCGACAGGTCAGATGTATGGCATTTCGCATCCGTATTTTGTAAACAAGCCTGCTACATAAGCCATCCGGATGAATGGCTCATGGTGGTGTACCTGTCGAGCGCATGGCACGATATTGTCAGGTATAAGGACGACCTGCTCGAGGTTATCCCAGCAGATCAGCTGGCGGCACCTGCCCCATTGATAAACATTTTCATGATGTGCAGACATTTCCTTTACGAACTGGATGAGAATGAAAACATCCCAATGCCAGTGCCCCCCACAATATCAAATGAAGACATAAGGGCCATGGTCACCTTGGGGGCAGATTTTGTGAGAGAGGCTCTCATAAATCTGGATTGGTAGTGAAAAATAACATAGACTAGCTATTAGATTAACCCACGCCATTATAGAGTAATAAAAATACGAAACGATAAAATAATGTGTCATTTAACATGATTCCTATCGACGAAAAGCTAAAATAAGAGCATAGCCACAGTGAACAAGGGAGCACCTTGATAAATAAGACATACTAACATAGCAAACGCCTTCAGGGCCAACGCTGCACGTCCCAGTCTCGTCATCGATCACACAGTCGAATCCTATGTTACAATGAAAAATTGTTTTATTTCAGGAAAAGCTTAATATTAAGCACATACCATAAGAAGTCAATAAGTAAAAACATAACTCATGTGGAAATTGCACATGCATTTGCAAAACTAACCCAGTAACACACCAGACTACAAAAACGTCATTATCACATTGTAAAGCAAAGTGCAAGAAAGATTAAGCAACTCACCATTGCAATTCACCAAAAAAGCTTGCATCAAAACGGCACAAAAAATGAAGGCTGCCATAATCCACGAGGTCCTGTTTCGGAGTGGCGCTTCACCATACGCCAACGTGGTGAAAGGTCACCCCAAACATGCTAAAGGGGGGAGGAAGGTTTCTTATTATGTTAGACTAATAGCATTAATTTCAGTCCACTTGCTCTTACTTGCAGAAGTACGGAGGTAAACACATGCTCACGCTGTAATTAATATCCAACGCACACAATTACCGCTCATTTCACTCATTTCGTGTTTTACAAGTTGTCAAAATCACACCCCCGTCTTGTAACTTAGGCTGAACCTATCCGTAACTAAACGATAACTTAAGAGGTTCGGAAGTAGGGGGAAATATTATAAACAAATCAGGCTCCCCCTACCATTAACCTGCGGCCTATCGGCCTCAGGTCACAGCCAGTGCACATCCCAGCAACTGAGATTCCCCTCGCAACTATCTCATCGACCGCAGCACACCCAGAGTGCGTCTTAACAACTAGTAAACCATACGGCGGACTAGGGGGGGGGACTCACCGGCTCGAGGGCACCTCGGGGTACCCCAGCAGGTAGGCCCACCCCCGTACTGAGTCCTAAGTATGCTTAATCACGAGATTTATTATACAGGCCATATCTACTACTAAAAATGTTTGGATCTGCCACTTAGGTGGCAAACCCAAAATTTTATTGGGAGTAAGGGGGATGTCATGTGCATTGCAGACTGCAATAGAAGGGACTACACCAAGGTACAGGGATGAATGGAAAAGCCATTAACCCGAGTAAAAATTCAAGGTAGGTTTAGTATGAAGCAATTAAAGGTAACTCTGAGTAATCAATTGTATGAGCTTGAGTATAAGAAGAAGAGGATACTACAAGACACAGCACCAGAGGGCAGCACCAGCTAACAACACAACCACCTGGAGAGATAGACAGGAATGAATGCCAAGGACATGGAATAATTAATGATGAGCAGGTCATGCAGCATGCAGCAGCAGCAGCAACTAACTTCAACCAACTTTGAGGGACAATAACATCAGCACCACCTAGTGGGAAGTAATGAAGCTGTACACAACATAACCTCAACGTGACCTACATTCACATGACCTCAACATGACCCACTTTCACATGACCCCAACCTGGCCTAGTTAAAGAGGATGTCAACATGACCTCAACATGACCTATATACAGCACCACCGGGCGAGAAGGGCAGAAAGTACACCAACCTGACCTACAAGGAACTAAGCTAAGATGATTTCAACCAATGTCACCAACCCCAAATGAACACTGGCTGAATATGATGACAAGAAACTGCAATACTCAAGCAAAGGTTACTCAGGCACAGTGAACAATAGTAGCATGTATGACCAAGCATGTATGATTATGTAAGCAAGCATGATTAGACTAAAATTGACAGATAAAGAACAAGATTGTAAGTCAATATGACAGGTAGGCTCACACAGATAAAGTCAACTGAGTAAGGAAATTGGGATTGCAAAGGGAGAGTTAGCAAGTACAAAAATAAGTATTAAATGTATGAAATAAGATACCAGATTTTGGCATGGAGACTAAAGATCATATCTCACAGCAAACAAAGGCACATAAAACACCAATCAGCTAATGCAGTCTGACTAAGCACCGGGTACTCTGTTATAAAATTACAGGAAAATGGGCAACAGACTAAAGGAGAGGTACAATAAAAATTGGGGTTTTATGGCACGAGATTGAAACTTTATTGCAAACTGTGGGGATCCAAGTTGGGTAATGGAGCTGGCTGATGAGATCACGCAAGTAAAGCCATGGTGACTCACGTGCACTGGGACTGATCAATCGCAGGGATCATAAAATAACCAGGCACCAAGTCACGTGGGGGGGAATAAGGGTTCCGAATCAATATGTAGATCAGGCAACCCAAGCGTACCATATATGGCAAGTCAGCCCTGTCAATCAATCTTGCAGCTCCTCATTTTTGCATGGGACATACCCTAGTCTCGGGCCATTGGCTCAGGGGCAGGTGGCTGGACAGGCTGAGACCTTGGCCCACCTGGCAGCCACACATGATTGGCCCTATCCAGTACCCCATAGGATGCAGGTTTAAGGTTTCATTCATAATGGCCAGCAGGGCAAAAATCGAGGTTCAGTTCAATTTTTAGAAGAGGAGGAGGGGAGTTCGAGCGGTTTTCAGACAGTAATCAGTTGACTTAGCTACTGTCTATCGGCAGGTTGTGAGCAAGTCAGGAGAAGAAGTAGTCAACTAAGAGTGTGCATTATTCAGGAATTGAGACAGTAAGTGAAGTTAAGATATATTGTACAATCGAAGTAGAAGAAGAAGTAGGAAAAGTACTGAAACCAAATATATTTACGAAAGTAGCTGAAGTAGTAGGAGAAGTAGTAGAAGAAGAGTGGTGAACTAATTAGACCATAACAGGTGGACAGATAGAGTGTAGCTACATATGACTAATGTGTGATTCATTGGGAGGGGATTGTATGATTGCATGAATGTTGGCAATTGCATTGTATTTATGTGTGTGAATTATATGTGAGTTCAGGACAGGCATGTCCGTACTTTATTGCAATATTTAAGTGTTAGTAATGATATGTATTGCGATCAGCAGTTAATTTGAGTATACTGAGCATAGGGACCTGATCAGTCAGACTAGCGAAGTATCAGAGATTGCTGGGCTAATTATCATATCAAGAGTGTGTGTGTGATTTATCAATAGTGAAACTTAGCGAAGACTAAAGAGTATAATTTGACTTGATCTAAGAGCAGTAATTAAAGATCAAGTACTAGATAGATGCAGTAATTATTTGTGTGGGAAAAGTGCATTCCCTTAATATATATTTGTGTGTATTCAACAGAAGTAGAAGTCAGGTATAGTTGAATCAGGGACAATCATTGAGAAAGGCTGAGAGTGTACTGAGTAAATGACAGTCAGCCTAAGCTTTCAGAAGTAGTGTGGTTAAATAACCATTATTCTAGGGAGTATGAAGAGTTCCTTGAGACCTGTATAATTGTGTGAATTAATGTGAGTTGAGTGCGGATTAAGCACTCAACACTATTATTCGTTGTAAATTCTCTCAGAATATATTTCCAAAATCTTACACCAATTCTTAGTTATCCTTGCATTGAAGTATACTGAAAGGCCACTGAGTGTTAACCAGTGGGCCAGAAGATAAGATTGGGAAGTACATCCCTTTAAGATATTCAGAGAACCAAAAAGTGGAATAGTAAACATAATTCCATTTTTTGGTCAGTATTATGAAGTACTGATTAGCTGCTGAGTGCGCCAGTGAATATTGAAGGGAGGTATATCCTTCATAAGAGTATATAGAGATAATTGGAGGAGGAACAGTAAATATAGTTCCACTAGTTTTGGACAGAAATAATAAATGAGAGTTGAGTTTGACAGCAAATGTTGCATGGCAATTAGGCTGTTAAGTTAATATTTAGTATATCAATAACCTAGCAGTAAATTGAGCTAGTTATAGTGGTCAATCATTTAATATATGATACCAAGTCGAAGGCAGTGCTGAGAAAAATATTGTGAATATTTTTCATGGTTTTATTAGACTTTTATTAAAGTTTCTCACAGCGGGAGTTAATTTGCTAGATCCCCCAGATTTAGTTAAGTTGACACTCCGGATACCCGGCATTTGTGATAATATAACTTATGAGTGATTCATTGGGAGGGGATTTGATTGTTGGCCATTGCATTGTATTTATGTGTTTGAATTATATGTGAGTTCAGGACTGGCATGTCCTTGTCTTATTGCAATATTTGAGTGTTATTAATGATATGTATGTGATCCGCAGTTAATTTAAGTATACTGAGAATAGTGACCTGATCAGTCAGACTAGCGAAGTATCAGTGATTGCTGGACTAATTATAATATTAATAAGTGTGCGTGTCATTTATCAATAGTGAAACTTAGTGAAGACTAAAGAGTATAATTTGACTTGATCTGAGAGCAGTAATTAAAGATCAAGTACTAGATAGATGCAGTAATATTTGTGTGGGAAAAGTGTATTCCCCTGATATTTATATATTTGTGTGTATTCAACAGAAGTAGAGGTCAGGTATAGGTAAGTCCGGGACAATTATTAAGAAAGACTGAGAGTGTACTGCGTAAATGACAGTCAGCCTGTGCTTTCAGAAGTAGTATGGTTAAATAACCATTATTTTAGAGAGTATAGAGTATGAAGAGTTCCTTGAGACCTGTATAATTGTGTGAATTAATGTGAGTTGTGTGCGAATTAAGCACTCAATATTATTATTCGTTGTAAATTCTCCCAGAATATATTTCTAAAATCTTACACCAATTCTTATTTATCCTTGCATTGAAGTATACTGAAAGGCCACTGAGTATTAACCAGTGGGCAGTAGATAAGGTTGGGAAGTACATCCCTCGAAGATATTCAAAGAAACCAAAAAGTGGAATAGTATACATAATTCCATTTTTGGTCAGTATTGTAAAGTACTGAATAGCTGCTGAAGTGCACATCAGCAAGCCAGTGAATATTAAAGAGGAGTGCATTCTTCATAGGATTATATAGAGATAATAAGAGGAGGAACAGTAAAATTAGTTCCACTAATTTTGATCAGAGACAATAAATGGGAGTTGAGTTTGACAGCTAATGTTGCATGGCAATTAGGCTGTTAAGCTAATATTAAGAATACCAATAACCTAGCAGTAAATTGAGCTATTTATAGTGGTCAATCACTTAATATATGATACCAAGTCGAAGGCAGTGCTGAGGAAAATATTGTGAATATTTTTACTAGATTTTTATTAAATATTCTCACAGCGCGAGTTGGTTTGCTAAATCCCCCTGATTTAGCTGAGTTGACACTCCAGATACCGGTGCGTGTGATACATATACGTCCCTGGCCAGCATGCAGTGTGCACAACTGGAACTACAGCAAGATGAAACCTGTGTCTATAATTGTTAGGAATTCATTTATTGCATAAACAATTTACTGAAATGTGTCATACACAAATCAATAAATTAAAGAAGGAAACTTATTATCAAAGTGAAACAAACACAGTATAATTTAATATAAATTATTTAGAATCCAAAATTAATTAACTATTGAGCCTAGTTGTCAGGATGTACTTGTATTTGCCAGGTTGTGAGAGAGTTCAGTGACAGAATCTTTGTCTGTTTTGCTTTTAGATGAGTCTGGTTTGATAGCACTTGGGCATTTTGAAGAAGAGCTTTGTTTCCCTGTCTTCTGTCCTTTGGTACCTTTTGTGCTGTCACCCTGCCCAAAAATACAAATTTGTAAATGTGAAGTAAGATGCACCAGGTTGATTGAGATACACAGCGGGCCATCATACGCCACATATTACATATAATAAAATATAACACAAACTGAGTGCTCAGTGAACATTTTCTAACACATGACATCTCCAGGTTTTGAACAAAGATGATCAGAAATTAAAGTAAATTTTCAGAAAGACACACTTCATTTTAATTATTCAATGCCAGATATTTTACCCAAAACAAGAACAAACTTCAGTAAACTGACCTCTTTCACTGGACTCTCCAGCTCAATTGTAACTGGGCCATCATTCTGGATATGAACTTGCATCAGAGCTCCAAATTTTCCATCTGTTGCAATTAAATTCAGATATGAACCATTACACATTTTTTGACGGCAGAAACACCAAAAACAATCACATGGTGTGGATCTGTATAAGTAATCACTAAATTATCTTGCTGTTAGTTTGGAATGTTAAATATCACAAGAACTCTAGGATTTTAAATTAGCATTTGCAATGATATTACCTTTTATTCTATCAGGAAAGTATGCCTTTCTCATTTCTTCCAGAAACTGGTTGTAGAATTCTTCAGATTTTTCAGCTCCCATCGACAGGTGGAAATCCGGCTTGTTTCCCTTTAGGACAGAGTACAGTGTGAACTAAAAGGAAAGATCAGCTTAATTAACACAGGCATGCACACTCCAGCAGAATTTGGTGTGTCAAGAAAGAGAAAATGTGAAATACATATAGCTGTATACATACTGTAATAGAGGGTATTATCAACAGGGCGGGTATTATCGACACTCACATTAGAATGTTAATTAACAAATTACTCTAATGTACCCGCCCTGTTGATAATACCCTCTGTTACGGTATATGAGTTTGCAAAAATTTACCTGGCTAACACATAATACTTCATAATTCATATCTTTGGCACTTTTCATCCATCGCTTGCCTTGATCGTCCTCAAAGAGTCGAATATTCAGTATTTTTCGGACCCTACAAATGTAACAGATACGTTAACCAGTCATTCGTAGACACGCAAAATGGTCGACAGCCAATTCATTGACAACCATTTCGTTGACAACCAACCCGTTGACATGAGGACGGCAAACTCGTTGACAATCAACACCCTCGGCCCGACCATCTTGTTGGCAGAAAATCAATGTTATACCAACTCGTTGACCTGTCGACGAGTTGGTACTGCTAACTTGTTGACACCATCGGCCTCCTCTTGCCCCCCTCCATAACGGTTTTATGGTATTTTTTTCGTTAATATTTGGTGTAAAGCAATATTATAGACATCCTTTTCATAGACCTCATTCATACAAATATTTTGTGGCAAGTATTACACTGTGGAAGCTTTATCAACCGAGTAATCGCCGGAGTCAGAATTGTCGACGAAATGGTCATTGGGCAGATTAGCTGTCAACGATATTGCATTAATATGTCAACAAGATGGTAATGACCTGCCAACGAGTTGGTTGTTGTGGTCAAAAGTTTGTCAACGACTTTGTGTCTGCCAAATTTATACAAGTTTGTTTGTTAACGATTTGTTCCAGGCCTTTTGATGTGTCAACGACTTGGTTGTCGACGATTTTGCCTGTATTCACTTTTACATACAACTGAATCAGCGCTGCAAAATTTATGAAAAGACTGTGATGCTAATCAACTTACATATACTCCATATCTTTTGGTGTGTCATCATTTGAAATGCCAACCAATACACAAACCCCTCTGCCAATAGAACTCACAAGTTCGTCACCGACTACAATGAATGAAAGTAGATTACAAACAGTGAATGTCACATACGAGGCCTTCAAATAGGCTTCTAGTCGATTCGACACTGCGCAATTCGTCCCAGCGGAAACGGGTCCCTTCGTCACCGTAAATAAGTCAGTTCGTCACCCGAAATAAGTCCGTTCGTCACCCGAAAAAAGTAATTTGCCGACCGTTTTTTGTTTTTCAAAAACATTATATAGCTTGCTTTTAATAAATTTAATGCCTGGCCTGCATCCCCCCCCCCCCCCCCCCCTACGTCCGGCCGCCGTTATATTGACAACTGCCAGGCTATTATTGGCAAGAACATGAAGTGAATAAGTGAACATTAAAAATATTTAATAAAAATCATGAGAAAGAAGTATGACAAGTCGTTTGGTTATGTACAATTTATTGCCATTATTATGCATCGATCATTTGTTATACAACAAGAATTAATAAGTACTTAGTAGTATATTAAACAAAAAGTAAATAAAAAGCCTGAGAAAGAAAAAGTATAACAATGCATTGTGGTTCTGGACATTTTTATTGAATTATTACGCATCATTGGTTATACACCAAGAATTAATAAGTACAGAATTAATAAGAAGAGATATAACAATTCATTGTGGTTTTGTTAAATATTTATTTAAATTTAATTATTACGCATATATATAGATATGGATATAGAAATAGATAATATTAGAATAATACTAATATTTTATTGTCTTAGGTAATTACTCAATTACTAATTGGCAATATATATAATTAAAGCATTGTAAAACAAAAGAGAAAATACCCAGTGGGCAAAAGTGGTCTCATTGACGTCATTTTGACGTCTCTGCAAGACGTCTCGGGACCGGCCCATACTGCAATGACGTCTTATATGAGACGTCTAAAAGACGTCATCTGACGCCGTATTTTAGACGTATTTAGTTGACCAATATCTGACTTTTAAAATACGCCATCAGATGACATCTTTTAGACGTCTCATAGTTGACCAATATCTGATGTCTAAAATACGTCATCTGACGACGTCTTTAAGACAAACTTTGCTTACAATTTTTGGACATATTTAATGTACAGAGAACACACACAAGTTTAAAATTAATAAAAACACTTTATTATATTGTGTGACATAGGATACTTCACATGTATTGGATGCATGCATGCACATATTATGTAAATCTATAAATGGGACTGCTGCAATTAAGTAAGTTTTAAATAAATGTGTTTTTCTATCATAATTCTTCAGCTAAATTGTGTCCATAGTTCCATAGTTCTCTGAAATGAATATATATTCAGAAATTAGACTATATAAACACCAAATCATATATGAATCAGCATGTGCAACATATTTTCACAGTGGTTAGAAAAAACTTCACTTACCATGCAATGATGTGATGAATTTTAATGGTATATATCCCTCCATAGATTAAGTTTAAAATCCAACTTCACTAGTATCCCTCCAAATTTACTGAATGAATTTTAAATTCTTAACTGACAAGATGTGTCCTGTCCTGCAGCTGCTCAAGATTTCTAGGGTTTTGATTGGTCAGCCAGTTCAGATAATGATAACCACACAGCTATGGTGCCCTGGGGTCAGGGTTATCATTTACTCCAATTGATAAACTTCACCTTGGTTAGAGAAGTTAATTCTATGTTATAAATTTGCTATACATTGATGTATATTCTGACAAGGAAATCACATTGTATTTTTCTATCATAAATTAACTATATGAAGTAAAACTAAATGTGAATTTAGTCATTATATATTAATTGCTAAAAATGGTAACTTGCTAATTGTATGAGCCTTCATGGTTAGAGAATTGGTATGTTAATGACCACAAGATTACGTTGATAAGACGTAAAAAAATTATGTATTCTAGACGTAATAAAGACGTATAAATTAAGTAAAATAATTATGTCTGCTTGAGCACCAGAATAAGACGTCGATAAGACGTCTTATTTCCTGGTCATTTTGACGTCTTGAAAAGTACGTCTTATTTACGTCTCAAATTGGTCAC
Organism: Alitta virens; assembly: GCA_932294295.1. Lineage (NCBI taxonomy): Eukaryota > Metazoa > Annelida > Polychaeta > Phyllodocida > Nereididae > Alitta > Alitta virens. The sequence continues at coordinate 24,375,427 of OW028574.1, forward strand.
CGACGTCATGACCAGTTTAAGACCAGAAAAAGACGTCATTTTTACGACTTGCGCCCACTGGGTAATATATCTTCACTAAACGTTAAAGAATTGTACATAAAAGGGAACATCAATTTAATTAATTTAATATCATATTTAATATCAATTAATCAATTTGATATCATTAATTTAATATCAATTAGCAAGCATTTGCTGTTTCTGTAATTCGAGCTCACTATATTTAAATAGCAATTTGTACTATTGTATTTAGGCAAAACGGCTTTATAAATAAGCAATTACAACATAAATAAATTGGCGTTAGATATATTTATTCTATAGTAACACAATAACGAATCACACAACATTCTGCATTCATTACAGCAGTGCCGAATCGAAAAATTTTGGGTGACGAACAGACTACTGTAAGGTTCTAAGTTAATGACATTGTCGCAAAGTCCAGTTTAGAATCTTTATTCGCCCTGCCCCGCCGTACAGCCTGTCTACCTCCCCATCCTAGAGCTACTGAATGCAGCCTGGGTGTTTCCGCCAAGACCGCATGGTCACGTGGCCTGGGGTCACCCAGTTCACATTAAAGCGGCCACTGACCTACCTAGGTCAGTGGCCGGGGTCATCACACTACTTTCTAGTGACGAACGGACTTATTTACGGTGACGAACGGACCCGTTTTCAGTGGGACGAAACGCGCAGTGACGAATCGACCTGCTACCTTCAAATCAACTATCCTCAGCTAGCTAAGTTTGCAGTGCAGTGAGCTTTCATTCTGCATCCATGTCAATGAACATATGGCAATTAGTAATTTAGACATTTTAGGTATCCTCAAACCTGTAACACTTGCTTGCATAACCCTCTGGATCACAGCTCTCATGATTTGTTTTGACCGCTTTGACAAGCTGAACCATGCATGCATATGTGCACTAGCACTGGTATCGCATCTCATACAATGTACCTATGCACTCGTGCGGAGGAGGGGCCCAACTTACATGTGCACTTGTTTTGACCGGAAATGCATTGATTCTTTTACTCGCCAGGTGGCGGGTCAATTTGGGCAGAGTCCTCTGGCGCATATATGTGTAACCAAATACAATCTACTTCAAGACTTGGCTGGGACCTGCCTAAGCGTGAACGCGTTACATACCTAATTATGTGTTACATGTAAAAACAATCCGACGAAACGAAGTTGTTGTGAGTTGTTTTTAATAAATACAACTACGCCATCTGGCTATTGGACGCGTAACTAATTCCCGGCCCCCTAGTGGCGAAAATTTCGATCATAACAAAAAAATTAAAAATAAATTGTAAGATCTGATTTATCGCATGACAGTTGTGTTATATATTTCCTTATTACAAAAAAACTATTATTCTCTGAAAAATAAATAAAAACAACTTGTACCAACAAACAAACAAATGTTTATAGAGCACCTGCATCACCCATAGCAACCATTGTATTTTCCTACAATTAAACCACATTCACAATGATGCGTCTCCGTATGCGTATACGTGTACGATAAATTCGGAAACAGTGCAATTTTAATTTACCATTCACATTAGTCCGCATCAGTATGCGTGTGCGAATGCGGTGACACGTATGTCACTTTCTTATCGGATCAGTGAGCGATAGAAATGTTTGACGGATTGCCGGCGGATGGGAATCCCCCTTTGCAACGTTGCAGATGTGCTTAAGAGGGTAATAAATGCTGGATTTCTTATGATTAATATGTTATCTGCCAGAGACAGAAGGAGCGGAAAGCTTGGATTATATGCTGTCAACACCGTTGAATTGTCTGATGACGCTTTGTACGAATTCCGCTAGGGGCGGTCGTGACTGTATTGCTGTACAGTGGCGTCCTCTGGTGCAAAGAAACCGTAGCATAGCGCGTTTTGCGTATAGCATGTCGGTGTTGTTTAACGATTTTAAATCCTTGACAGTTAGCGCTGAATTGGCAAGTACAACTATTTTAATGCATTAGAACTTGTATATATTTTTAAAATTAAAGATTTAGTGAAAGCCGATTGTTTTACAGCAAAGAAAGATTTTACAGCAAAGAAAGATTTGCGGCAGCTCCATAGAAATCACGTGACTGAAAGAGTTTGTGACGCTCCGAAATTTCTCATAGACTAAGTAACCAACATTCAACCTCACTGATTCAAAAACAGATTTACACACACATAACCGGAAGGAGCGTAAGCTCATGAATACGGCCGCTTTGCGGCCGAATTCATTCGCTTTCCGCTCATATTAATAATCAGTGTTTTACCTGACATACATTAAAAATTACATAACAATAAAGATATTAGCATGCTGTGGGCATAAAATGTTTGCATATGCCTTCACTCTGAGTTTTTGGCATTGTGCCAGCGTAATAATACAGTTGGATTTCCAGCTTAAAGACCACACTACATCTAACACTTGGTTTATAATAGGCATATTATGTAATTTTTTTATGTTGTGATTGACAGGCTTTGTAACACTATTTTATTTTACTGAATCTACATGGTAACAAAATTGAGTGTTACTACACAAAGTAGCAAAGAAATAATAGCCTAGACATAAACAATGTCTGGAAATTTTTGCAGGCCTTTGCATTTGACTTTCAAAATTCTCATATAAATTTACAGGGGCGGATCCAGGGGGGGGGGGGCCCTTTTGTGAAAAAAAAGGGAGTAAAGGTAAAAAAAAAAAGGCGCTAGCAAATTATCCACGCCCCCTCCCCCTTTCACCAATTTCTGCATCCGCCCCTGATTTATTAATAATAATCACACATTGAAGGATATCAGTTCAGTCATATAGTGGAAAATATCTAGCAGAATTTCATTTAGAAATGATAGCAACCACAAAAAAAAACGTTATACCAAAACAGCATGGATGATAATTACCAAAATAGACATGTTTTGATATTATAATATATAAGGCCTATTATCAGAAAAAAAAGTGACCTGTATATTCTGTGCAGTGCAATATACCTAAACAATAATTACAGGATTACAGGGGGGGGGGGGCAGCAATGTGTCTTTAAGCAAAGTACTATACACTTAAGTTAAGATTGTTTGAAAGTTAATGCTTAATTTTCACTTTCATATGGCTTACATAGACTCCTGATTATAATTAATATCAAAATATTTTCATGCTTATGAATGACATGATGTATGTTACCAACATTTGGCATGCCCTACCATGTTGTGTATTTATTGTCTACATTGATAGAGTAATTGTTTTTTTGTCTTTTTTTTTTGGGGGGGGGGGGGGGGGCATTGGAGCTTACTATTTCAGGAAATGATCAAATTTGATTGACAGGTGAAGGCTGTAAAACCGTGTGCAAAAATAATCCAACAAATGAATATGAAGACTGCTGCATGGCCCTCAATAGTCAGACAGTGTCAGACAAAATCCTTTCATGTTTTATAATATTATTCCACTCAGGTTAATATACTTGACATCAAGGCAAGTAAAAAGAGACAACTCACCTATGATGTGAATGTGTTAAATGTTTGGGAATCCAAGCCATATCATTTTATCATTATGCCTGCCTCTGGCAGATGGTCATATAGGCCGAGTAAACTTCAGGGTTCAGTGGAAAGATTAGAATAGTTATGCAGGAAATATTTCAAAGGGTAAGCGGAAAACTTAAAATTATTTATAAATATAATGGATTTCAATCAGACTATTTTCCTTGGTGAATACATAAGAAATGCAAACCTCACAATTAAGACCTTGGTTAGAATAGACATACTAATAGTGAGGTCTTAATAGTGTGGTTTTTAAGGCTAGGCCTGAATAGCCTTTGAATACTGTGAATGAATATTTTGGCAGTGTATATGCCATAAATATTCATTCACAGTATAAAGGCTATTTATGTTCATTAGACTACAATGACAGTTAAAGATAGGGAAATTGTAAATATAAAACAAATACATAAAGAAGGTGCTCAGGAATATGCTGTTATTATTTATAAATATAATGGATTTCAATCAGACTATTTTCCTTGGTGAATACATAAGAAATGCAAACCTCACAATTAAGACCTTGGTTAGAATAGACATACTAATAGTGAGGTCTTAATAGTGTGGTTTTTAAGGCTAGGCCTGAATAGCCTTTGAATACTGTGAATGAATATTTTGGCAGTGTATATGCCATAAATATTCATTCACAGTATAAAGGCTATTTATGTTCATTAGACTACAATGACAGTTAAAGATAGGGAAATTGTAAATATAAAACAAATACATAAAGAAGGTGCTCAGGAATATGCTGTATTTCTATAATTAACACTATTTAACAATAATTTAATGTCTTCCTTCTAGACACCTGGAATTCATCATTATTTTACTGTTTAGCAATAACATGACATTTAGTTTGCACTTCAGTGAGAAACACTTTTTGCCTTGGCCTAAATCTTTGGCCTTGGCCTATATTCAGAAACTGCGCATATTTTGCCTTGGCCTTCTCACCTGACTTTCTTTAACTAAAGACATTCATCTTTAACTCACCTGAAGATGTTGGAGGAGTGCATAACTTCAACTGGCCATTACTTGGCTTCTATACATGATAGAACAATGCAGTTTTTTTCTAAATAGTTCAATTGTAACTATCTTATCAATTATCAATTTAAAACAACACAATGAAAAAAATACACTAATACTTAATTTATTGAGAAAGAAATACTGATGACAACCCTAAGGTTTATGTCACTGAATCTACAATTTGCAAATTATATTTAAGGTACAGGAATAAAACCACTGTCTGGTTGCCTAAATGACTGACTATAGTTGTCAGCTGGTATGTTATGTTGTGCTGACTGACTGACATGACTGAACTGACTGACTGAACGGATGAGCTTAACTAACAGACAGACATAATTGACTGAGTTCAACCGACTGATTTAACTGACTGAACTGACTGAATTAACCTGACTTGGCTGTACTGACTGATTTGGCTGAACTGACTGACTTTGCTGAACTGACAGACTACTGTAGAAGTAGTTAGTTATATGTAATAAAGAAAAGAAAAAAAAGAAGGAAATAAAAGAAAGAAAACAAAACAAATTATTATGGACCTTGACTTAGCAAGTGGTTCACATATCAATATGTATAATTTTTTTATTAAGTTATACTGTATTATGCTGAGGTAGGTTATGGACCATGAAACTGACCATACTTGTAAGAAATTTCACACCCAGTTAATAAAAAAATATATCTATACCATGAATCAGCACAAAATAGACAGAATCAAATATAATCAAACCCCAACTTGTTAGGTGATGAAAATAGGCTATTATTGCAATTTTAGTAAGTTGGCTTCTTTGTATATTGGTATCCAAAGTACTAAATAATATACAAATCAACAACTGTCAAAAGTTCATTGAACCCAACAAAATTGATCTGCTTATTTTTTACTGTGCCGCTCACATTGCGTAATCATTTCAATGTCGGTATGTCACTGCAGGGGGCGGAGCTTAAGTTTGATTGACATCCCTGTTTATTCATTAATCACGTGGGTTGTTTAAATCAGTACATTTGAGGTCAAGATCGCAAATTACAAATTATGTCAGACAATAACTCGCTTTTGCTGGTGATCTATCAATTGAGCTAGTCAAGTGTTTACATTCAATTAAATTAATTGATATTGAATTTTATTTTCTTGGATTATTTGCAAAACTTCACTTCTAGAAATGATAAAAATATGCAGTTTAATTTCTACTGAAAGCAAAATCAGATAGATCTATGACATATTTTCTGTGTGGACTTCAATCTGGTTGTACTAGTCAGAGCTAGAATTTTGTCAAATGTAAATATTTACTTAAGTGAACATCAGAACATTATAAGCATGACCTTTGACCAAATTGCCCCTCCCCCCCCCCCCCCAATCAAATTTTTCCTCAGGCTACAATTGAGACATTAAAACAAAAAGTAATGCTGTTATGAGTGGGTAAAAGGATTATATAGTGCACAAAACATCATTTCAAAGGGTTTGAAGAAAACTGCATATTTTTATTATATTATTGCTAAAAGTGGAGTTATGCACTAAATATAAGAAATGCAGGTGAAAGGTCAAGTCAAGTGCAGTTCCTGCAGAATGTTCAGACATTGTTTATGTCTGGGTCATTATTTCTTGCTACATTGTGTATTGTTGCTATCACGCAAACAATTGTTACATAATCTGTCAATCATTGACCTATTAACCAATCAAATTAAAGAAAACTGCAATGCCCCTCCCACTCAACACATTGGCCAATTGAATAGGGGCATGTACATATTGGTGGGGGGGGGGGGGGGGAGGTGCCTAGATGGTGTTTATCAGCCGATTTTCTTTGACATGTCAACAAAACAATGACTATTTTGAGGTTTTTATGCACTCACCTGAAAATCATTTCGGCATCCAGCTCTAACTCTTTTACCTGTTCACATAGATCACACAAGATGGACTTGTGTACTTCTATGTATTAATATAGTAAATATGTAAAAAAATAAAGGAAAACAATAAAAGATAATCTGTATTTAAAAATAATGTAAAATTTGACAAGATGAGCAAAGAAATCAATAAAAGATAATCTGTATTTGAAGTTTTTGATAACAGATAGCATGTAGTGAATCAGATGAAACAACTCTGCAATAGCAATTAGGACTTTATCCAGGCTGATTACAAGTGTTTTATGTAATGATTACAGATAGCATGTAGTAAATCACTAATTTCTAATTGCTAATAGCAATTAGGATACGGATATTACGGTCGCCGAATTTACGTTCCCCGAGTTCACTTGGCCAAATCCACTATTTTTTGGTGCGAATTCACTGTTTTAGACGCGCCGAGTGCGCATTTGCGCCGAATTCCAATAATGCAACTACCAGTGCTGTATCTTTATCATCGTCCTGCAGGCCTTGCAGAAAGTAGGGTCCCAGACATCTTGGAATCTCACAAATAAACAGGTACGTTACACGGACGAATGTAAACACCACACAGTGCGTTTGACGTCCGTTGGTTTTGTCGTACACGATCGTCGTACACTTATACGCGTACGGAGACGCATCATTGTGAACGTAGCTTTATCCTCACCAAGATCTCGCGAGACTGTCGTGACGTCACACTTTCCTCGAAGGCGGCAACCGTGTCCACTTGTGCAGTGCGGAGTGCGTTCAGCCATGCAGAAACGTACTGAACGGATCGTGTGGCGGTAGATGCGGAGACGCATCCGTAAACGTACGCGGAAATGGACCAGTGGACACAAGGTATCCGTTTTGCCGTAAGGAGATTTCCCTCTCATGACGTCACATGATGACGTCACAAGATGTTCCAGGGTTGCTTCTGCAAGATGTCCAGGCTTGGTAAGACCATGGAGGTATCTATAATACCTCCATGGTAAGACTCAAGTTGAAAAGCTTATCCTTCTAGTCAAGGAGCAAAAATGTTTATATGATCCATCGGAGGGCGGATACAAAGACGCCCAACTTGTTTTCAACACGTGGCAAGCAATTGCCGACCAGATGCCTGGGAAAATAAGTGGTAATTAATGTTTAAATTTTGTGTTTATTATTCCTTTTTCAATCAAAATCCACTGAGTTATTATTGTAACATGCAATTATTGCAGTGGATGCATCTATATAATTTGTTATCCAATAATAAATTGTACAATGTAAATATAATCATAAATAAATCAAAAATATATTGCGAGTGCCATCCCTACAATGTAGTACCAGATACTGCCACTGGAATTTACGTGAGGCGCCACTATCGCAATATTACAGCTAAATAGGGGGATCACTCTCCAATACATATTCAGGACAAAATTGAAATATATAGCTGTTTCCATATGCACATAATTACAATCTATTATTATGTGAATACGTCCTACGGGTATCAATGAATACTATAAGGCTTACCTTAAAACTAACAAAACCTAGATATTAATTGATTTCAAATACTTCAATCATGCTTCTAGTTTTTGTTGATGTACAGTGTAAGATCTATGTATATTTTGACATAGTCTTACACATATTTTCACAGTAGGCCTATTATAGATTTAATTAAAACCATTTCCTATGTAGAACTCCTCCCGTAACTTTAATAAACTCTGACCACTGGTGTGATCAGCTGTGGTTGCGTAACATTCAATAGTGCTAAATAATAATTGCCATACTAGGTAACGGAATAATCTGGGTATGATAGGCATGGCATGGCATTGTTCTGCAAGATTGTGAATGTAGTGATGCAAATAGGTACGTTATAAACGCTGACTGGACCTTGTCCCGGCCCCGCACTCCCGAGGACTGTTTAAGCTTGCAAATTCAATATAAATTCCTTCAGCTTACACTAGCGCTCTTGTTTGCCCCAATGTATAACAACTGACTGCAAGTTATTTGCTTAGAGCACAATAAACAAAACCTGTCCCGAGTCCGGCGTCCCGAGTCCCGAGTCCGGTCCCGAGTCCCGAGTCCGGCCCCGAGTCCGAGTTTTCAAGTCCTTTTGCATGAACGAATATATAGATGGCATTTACAGTTTTGCAGTGATCTTTCACACCTGGAGTCACGTGATCCGAGGGCCACTGGCTAATGAGAAGAGGAGGAAGAGGTGTATCTTCCATAATTTCCATGGATGCTTTGGAAAAAATTATATATTATGTCATAAGCCTAGGTCATAAGATGATGAAACAAAGAGCTTTCAGGGTTTTATTGCATTAGACCTTGAGAGAAGTCAAGGTCAAAGTTCAAATGTAAAGAGCTGAGATCAGTGAAGTTGGCTACCCGAACCTAGCTACCTGACAGCTACCCGGCAGCTACCTGAAGATTTAAAGTTAGCTACCCGAACCCAGCTACCTGACAGCTACCTTTTTTGCGCCAAAAGATACTTAGGGCAAAGGTTTACGTTCTAGAAAATTTTCGGAATTTTCCGAGCACGTCTGAGATGTGATAAATCAAAAAAATTGAAAAAATGACGTTTTTTACCGTAACGCAAACAGTAGCTTTTTGGAGTGTCCGGTTGAGAAAGCGCCGGTAGAAAACAAAAATTAACTTTTGTGTCTAACTTTTAGCATAGACAAAACTAGTCTTTACAACCCTTAAAGGGGTCAAATTCATTAGTACTTTCGGGTAGCTGCCAGGTAGCTGGAATTTGGCTCGCCTCTTTTTTGCCACCCTCTTGTAAATGGTTTCACGGATCTTTACCGTTTTTGACACAAAGATACATTTGGCATAGGTCTACATTATAGAATTTTTCCAGAATTTTCCGAAGCGTTACAGCTCTGAAATATAAAAAAAAACTCAAAACCAACCTCTTTTGCCGTAGCTGCGATTGTAAATTTACCGGTTGACCGGTTGGGACAGTACTGGTAAAAAACAAAAATTAACTTTTGTATCTAACTTTTGCAATATGTAAAACTGACCTGTGCACCCGTTAAGTGGGTGTAATTAGGCCTTAGATTCGGGTAGCTGCCGGGTAGCTAGCTTCGCTATCGCATATTCCTCGAAAACGGTCAAACGTGATTTTTCCGAGCAAAGACAGTTACAAATGCCGCATTTGCATTGCATTTTAAATGCATATGCACTTGCAAACATTTGCACTTACATTTGAATTTTTTAAACTGAATATTTACATTTGCATTTGATTTTAAAACATTTGCATTTTTTCAAATGTCATTCTAAATGCTAGTTTGGGTAAGACTTGAAAATAAGCACATACTAATATTCTAAGTTATAATTAATTACTTGTAATATAACTTACACAGATTTAAAACTTCACACAGTAGATAGTTCATTACAAATTGATAAACAATTATTAGCTAAAAAGTCTTCACAAAAGAATGAAAAGTGTCACCTCTGCGGCATGTAAAGCCCAAATTATATACTATTTAATGTTATTTTTTAGTTAGTGTGAACTTAAATAGTGTTATAAGTTTCTTTTTCTTTTCAAATTTTTAAAGAGCTAAACCTCTCCAAAATGTCAGCTCTGGTTGCGACCCTCCCAAGGGAGTTCCACCACTGGTCAAATGACTTTGATTTCATGACTTACATTATGTAGGCCTATAAGCATGCAGTCCCCTCTTGTCTTATAGCTGCAGCCAATTTTATTTTTTCGATTTAATAACCTGGTATCCTGTTTGTCATCTTTTTCTACTTGTTGTGGTGTAGGCTAACATATTTTTACGAGCTTCTGCAAATACAGTGTGATCCTGCTAATATATGTATGCAGATAAAGATATCATATAGTGTGCTTGATAGGATAGGATAGGATAGGATAGGATAGGATAGGATAGGATAGCATAGCATAGGATAGGATAGGATAGGATAGGATAAGATGCTTTTTCCCCCATTCCAGGCAATCTTCATGTGCAACTTCTCAGCTGAATGGCATTTGGAGATGTTCCCTTGTACTTGGTGTCTATGCTTAAGCAAATAAAATTCTCCATACATGTGTAACAGAAGTGCATGGGTCCCTCTCTTTCAGTTGATCAATCAACCCTTGTGAGTGGGAAAGAACTTGCCTAAAAGGGCTGCACTAAGTTCACTTTCTGCTATCTATCTATCTATCTATATATATATATATATATATATAGATCTTTATCAATCAATCAATCAATCAATCTACCTATCTATCTATCTATCCATCTATCCATCTATCTATCTATCTATCTATCTGTCTGTCTATCTATCTGTCTGTCTGTCTATCTGCCTTGGTATTAGACTCAGATTTGGGGCAACAACTGACACCACTTGTACAATGTGTTATATATGTTATTCTATCATTGACTGTTGAATGCAGGTCAACTTATTTAGACTGAGTAATTCTTCTGGCTATATATCAGCAACAGTTTAATGTATTTCGTGAGTACGAAATACTATTTCGATCTCACAAAATAAAAAATAAAAAGTGCATGTCTGAACCCAGCCATCGTAGATTTTAACTATTTTATGGTATGTTTTGATGCAATTTCTCTCTGTACAAAGAGGTTAAATAACTACTATTAAAATTACAATTCTTAAGCTATTTTTTCAAAGGTCAATTAAGTCAAATGCTAAATCTGAACACAATAGAGAAGAGGAATTTCCCTTCTACTGACTGTCACCCTTTCTTATGTAATTCCTAATAATAGGGGCTCAGCAAACAGTACATTTAATTGACTATTGTTGACCTAGAAAATGTCCTAGATTTAGACCTCTATTTTGTTTAATCACCCAGTGAAACTGAGTAAAATATCAGGTGCAATACTTGAATACTACACAATAATTAAATATTGTTAAACATTACCTAAACATAACATTTTGTTCACTGCAACATTGGCATTTATTAATGAATGAATGAGAATATTACACAAGCATCTTTACCACAATGATTTGATTATAGAGGGATAATATAATAATATAATACAGTGGAAATTCCTAATCATCACTATAGTTGGCCACTTCCATTTTTAAATCTTTAATTTAAAAATAATAGTTATATATCTTGATACTTTTTTTTAGGTGTATTACATTTGAAAAAAAGCAAATGCATTTGCATTTAAATGTGTTTCTAAAAGTTCATACTTGTATTTGCATTCTATAATTAAGATGATGAAAATGATTTAGAATTTTTAAGGTACCAAAGGTAGCAGTTACCAAATGCATCCACCAGGGGAGCTAAAGTCTTATGCATCAGATCGAATTTGGCTTTTCTTACTTTTCACACAAAAGAAAATCCAGAAAATAAATAAATTTTCATTATGGATTCTAATTGTCTGTGAAAAAAAACTGTCATAAAAAAACTATTCACTTACAGTGACTGCAGAACTACACAATGCATCAAGATGTAGGAAAAAAAATACTAACCAGAGTATGAATATGAAAGAGAGTGGACCAGTTCTGTGTACGCTAAATGTTTCACACAAAAGTTTGTTCTGTTTCATTACGGCGCTTTCTCAAACGGACACTCCAAAAAGCTACCATTTGCGTTACGGTAAAAAACGTCATTTTTTCAATTTTATTGATTTATCACATCTTCGACGTGCTAGGAAAATTCCGAAAAAATTCTAGAACGTAAACCTTTGCCCTAAGTATCTTTTGGCACAAAAACGGAAAAATGACGTTTGACCGTTTTCGAGGAATATGCGATAGCGAAGCTAGCTACCCGGCAGCTACCCGAATCTAAGGCCTAATTACACCCACTTAACGGGTGCACAGGTCAGTTTTACATATTGCAAAAGTTAGATACAAAAGTTAATTTTTGTTTTTTACCGGTACTGCCTCAACCGGTCAACCGGTAAATTTACAATCGCAGCTACGGCAAAAGAGGTTGGTTTTGAGTTTTTTTTGATATTTCAGAGCTGTAACGCTTCGGAAAATTCTGGAAAAATTCTATGATGTAGACCTATGCCAAATGTATCTTTGTGTCAAAAAGGGTAAAGATCCGTGAAACCGTTTACGAGAGGGTGGCAAAAAAGAGGCGAGCCAAATTCCAGCTACCTGGCAGCTACCCGAAAGTACTAATGAATTTGACCCCTTTAAGGGTTGTAAAGACTAGTTTTGTCTATGCTAAAAGTTAGACACAAAAGTTAATTTTTGTTTTCTACCGGCGCTTTCTCAACCGGACACTCCAAAAAGCTACCGTTTGCGTTACGGTAAAAAATGTCATTTTTTTAATTTAACGAGGAGTGAAGATGTGTTCGGATTTCCAGCAGTCTGCCCAGAAGGAAACCAACTTTCAGAATGTCCTGCAGGTAGTGGAGAAGGACAGAAGAAGCCTGCCTAACCTGAGAAAGAGGAAAGTATCTGATGCATAAACTGACACTTTGTGTTTTGTAAATATTGAACATAGTATAACCTCATTCATTCTCATTAACTTTTTACGTTTTAACGACATGCCATTCCTTCTGTATTCGCTGTAAGAGTTTTTGTAAATTTTACATTGTGTTGTTTGCTATTGAGTCTCGAATACTTTATACTTTTAGGTAATGAATATTCATTATTGAATAAAATATCTTAACCATGTTTTCTTTTATGATAGTGGATACCATTGGACAGCTGTATACATTGATATATCTTGGAATGAATGTGAAAATAGTGAAAGATATATCTTTAGGCATTACAATATTTGAGATTCGCATCAAGTACTTGAAAAAAAACTCCATATTTCAAGAATAATTAGTTAGATTTGTCCTAGAGACTTGCAAATAGGCTCAAAATGTGCAGAAACACCAAGTTTATATTCAACTTTAATAGTAACTATAGCTCTACTGGCCTTAGTGTTTGAGTTATTTGGGAAAAACCATTATTTACATAAAAAAATCAATAACAAAATTTCAAAGCGACGGTGGCATACCTAAGCATAGCTCAATTTAACTAAAAATTGACAAGAATACTTTATCTTAGTCACAGAACCTATTGTGACTACAGAAAGTTGAATTTCAAAGGTTTTTAAAAATCATGTTAATTTGATGCACCCTAATCCCCATATGTTTAACCCTTGAGATCTGACTGGCTACAGGGAGTTTGACAATTTGTTGACGACCTATGACAATGTCTTTCATCACATCAAAGTCAATTATCATGTTATTGGTATGGTTCAAAGTTATACCTTTGATTTTGGTAACGCACGTGTCATCGTTCTGTTTGTAACAGTAACTCTTGGGGCCTGAAGACAGGAATGTTTTGATGTACTGGCCTCTTGGCAGTTCGTCTGTCAGTTCACCTAAAAGGTCCCCACATGAAGAGTTTCGTGATTGTTCTTCTCTCTAAAAATTACACTATCGGTGTCGAAGTACAAGGTGTCTTCACCCGTTTTTTGCAAAATTTTCAATAGGTGCAGTCGTGCTAGAGATGTGGTGAATGTACCAATTATTTCATTAGTGAAAGTGCTCTCTTCCTCAAACGTGTCATGATGTGAAAATTTGTAACGCTCTTTGTGGGGTCATTGCGCACTTTTGCAAGATCAGCGCAGCTTTTGACATACATTGTCTGCCCCATGTTGGATCTCTGTACAAACTTTCCCCACGCAGAATTTGCATACAGTTTAGAAATAAGTCTCAGAGAAGCATTGTATTGGACATTGTCCTTTTCCAGAGAAATACCCTGTTTTTCTCTGTAATTTTCAAGGTATCTGTCTTTATCATCCTCTGACGACCCAGTTGGGGTAGCCTGACGCCTCCTGCTTAACCTTCAGGAACATTTTTACGTATTCTTCAAAAATGTTGCCAGGGCAACCATCGTCCATGCTGGTCTCCGAGAAGTGATACACTTCATAAATTTTAACAGCCTTGTAACCCGCCAGCACTGCGGCCTTGACCTCTTCAGTGGTCCATGTGCCAGTTATAGCTCTGTCTGCATCTGAACACGCAGGGTCGCGAGGTCTCCGTCCGTGAACATTTTGAACACAGGGGGAACTTAAGCTTGCCACCACAAGGGACGGGTAGAACTGGAATGTACAGTTTGTGGGGTGGGAGAACCTTGAGTTTCACTAGGCCATAGTAACTCTCGAGGGTGTAGTCAAAATCATCATGATTTGTTATAATATCACAATGATTGGTAGGGTAACGCCCAGAAAGCGTTATAAAGGGGTACAACGATGTCATGTCTAGATAACGGATCTTTTCATCTTCCAGAGCCTCATAGAAAAGCTTCACTGGTGACACGTGTCCTCCAAAAAACGAATCTCGGTTTTTCAGAGGCGTGACAGTGTCACATTTTGAGGCAAACGCCTGTAGCTCGCTGTTTGATTTAAGCATGGCGTCAAATTCACATTCCCACATAACCACTGTGCTGTAGCCCATGCTACGGATCTGCTGAAGTCTCAACATTGTTCTCTGATACACGCTTTCTAAACTGGAGTTTGTCCGGGGATCATAGATCTTCTGTCGGTCTTTCATACAGTGGTGCCCGTGAAAACGGCAACCAAAAAATTCATACACCTTTTGTGACTCCTCATGAAAACCATCCACACTAAAACGTGTGCCGGGGATACGGTGTTCACCACCATTTCTGGAATGTTTGATCTTCCGCTGGTTTTTATGAGCCACCCATTCCAACCACACGATGGCTTTATTGCTGTCATTGGTATGTCGCTCATAACCCCTTGCTGGTATCTGTGGTATGGGTGACTTGACAAATTTTGTCTCAGCTATCATTACTGTGTCAACAGGTTCACCCTCAAAAACCCAACTGCCCCTTTTCAGAACACCTCGACCTTTGCGACCATCAACTAGTTCAACATCGTGCTCCTCGTACAGCATCAGCTGTCTAATGATCTGCATGGCACTGGATGCAATTGTGGCGTGAGCAAAGGGGTCAACGCCTTGCACTGCTGACCCTTCAAGTGTTGTAATTTGTCTTATCAGACTACAAAATTTTACACACGCTTCCCTCAGGATGGATACATCTGAACGTGTATACGCTAAAATTTCCTTCTGGAAATCGAACTCTTTAGTCTTTACACCACTATGCCAAGCCATGAAATCTGCTCAATCTTTAACACTCATGTGGTCTGCCCCGTACAAATGCGGTGCCGGGTGTGTGGCTGACACAAGGTTCCAGTTGTCCTTTGTGTTAAGGAAATGTGGAAACTGCCCTTTCATTAACTCTTGGCCGAGATTGAGAGCCTGTGGCAACTTTTTTAGGGCCATGGGTAAGAAGTTCAAACTGTCAATAAATCGGAGGTCTACACCCTCACCTATGGTCATGGTCATAATTTTTGAACCGGTGTAAGTAACATCTGGAAATATACCATTTTCAATGCAGTGGTTGAGAATGAAATGGTTGTCAAAAGCTTTTGCGTTGTGTGCAATTACAACCATACCTTTGTGCTGGGGTGTAATCAGCCATTGACAGAAATCATGGCATGTGTCCATACCTTTTAACACGCGTTCGCGCATGCCACACAAACCATTGGTGCACAATGGTTTGGTGAAACTGTCTTTGTCACGTGTTCCACACTTTGAACACCTGTCACCGCAGTTCTCGCAGAGCGAATCGTGTTTGAAAGGGTCATCTTGACATGTGTCACATGCTGACTGGCAGACAAGGTAGTTAGGCAAATGTCTCTGTAAACCGCAATAACTCCTTTTACAATTGACACATTTTCGACACTTTGCACACAGTTGATTGGGGTGACAGGCAGGACAGTTAGGAAGAGATTTGCAAGTGTAATCATTTTCACATTGTATGACTGTATCTTGACATGTTTCAAAATCATAATAAAGGAACCTTCCTGACATGATCTTAGGTTTCTTAATTCTGTAGTAACACAGATGGTCGTTAACCACGTATTCACCACAGCATCTGCAGAACCACTCGCCACAGATATGAGATTTAAAGTCTCTCTTTGTCTTATCGATAATTTTTGTGCACTTTTTACATCTGTGAAAAGTGTCACAAAGTGATAGGCGTTCTTCGCCTTTCTTTGCACCAATTTTGTACTCCCTGGTCTCCTTGTGTAAAAGATAGCACTTGGCGTTGCGGCACACCATGTTACAGTCTGGACAGGCTAAAGAGTCCTCACCAAACATACACACTTGTTCCCCGCAAGTTTTGCACATAAATCTACATGAGTGTTTAACTTTCCTGGCATATGGTGTGAGACACTGCTGACACAACTTCTTGTTGACATAAAAACCATTGATGTTGACAATACTATGGTAATGTTGGTCTTTCAAATAAAGAAATATCTTGTCTTTCATGACCTTGAAGCCCTTGTAAATCACAGTGTTACCCATGTCCACAGAAATGACAACAATTTGTATACCTAGTTTTTTTTCAAATCTACTGAGTTCTGTAACAGGTACAGCCCTACGCATTGACATGCCTGTGTCTAGGTACAATCTAATAGCCCTCATTCTTTGAGACTTAGGATTGGCACTGTGGACATTTCTATGACTAATAATCATGTTGTACTCTTTTTTGTTCATGTTTTTCAGTTTGGCCATACATGTTACTATAGCCCTGCCTGCACACAGATATTCACCTTCAACATCGGGTATGAAAACCATTGATCTTTTTTTCTTAATTGAGCAATCTTCCGAAGTGGTGTCTGTATTGGTAATGGCTTTTCGGCGCGCTGAACCATCGCCACCGCCCCCAGCCTCTGCATCATGCATTATACCCACATCCACCATGAAAGACTCATCTATGTTCAGACTTTGGTTTGACTGCAAAACAGCACCCACTTTGAATTTAACAAGAAAACACAATGAAATAAAACAATAGAAGCATGATCTTGTAATATCGCTCAAAACATATATATTTTGACATTTTACACTAACCTTTCCATGATGACGTCGGCAGTTATATTGTGCTGGGGTTGACAGTGTATGAAAATCTCCCTATCAAGACCAGCATGTCTAATGGAGAGTCTTGTTCTGTCGCTACTGTTGACATGATTAGCATTCACATTCTCCAGAATGTCTTCAAACATATTGTGTAGGTCGTCTGTAACATCCAGCAATTTTTGACCTTGAAGGTTCTCATCAAATTTTGCCCTAAACGTAATTTCTTTGACATCATAACGTCTGGCTCTTCTCTCATTCTTTCGATAACGTATGGCTTCCTATCATTTTGATCATCATCACTACTGGTTGAAACATTACTCCTTTTCTTACCAGGAGGTTCAGCCATCTTTGCCACCTGCGAAAAAGTGGTTGTTTTTTGGGTGTAGATAGAAAATTGTGCCAAAACTCAATGGCCAATGGTAAGCCCTCGAAAAAGGGGGGGGGGGGGGTCCTTGTTTTACTTTATTACCAATAGAATGTGTACATTTTTGAGGTTCCCACTCTCAACATTTGATTTTTTGAGGGGGAAAGAAACGTTTTTTGACCTTTGGTGAATTTGAAACACAACACCTCATGATGCTATTGTGTTTGAGCACTAGTGTCCCAACATAACACAAAGTAATATGTGTGCTTATTTGGTTGCTCATTGTATGAACGCTCTCAGCACGTGCTGTCTACAAGCCTTCTTTTATTATAACCAAACACGATACAGTGCTTAACAGTTGATTTGAGGTATGGGGTCGAAAAGTCCTTAACCTTTGATGCTTTTGAAACAAAACCTCATGATGTTGGCATGTTTGAACTCTGGTACTGCCACATGACACCATGTAGCATGCTTGCTCAGTTGATTAGTCATTGTTTAGAAGCCCCAACATGAGTTGTCCTCATGCTTTTTTTTTTGTGTTTTATTTCTTTTATTATTATCAAAAAGGGTACAGTATAAAACTGACCATTACAAAGAAATATAATGTCACATTGGTACATTGTACAGTGAAACACAAAATCGTCCTTTGCTCTCTTGTGCTGGTCTACGTATAAGAACACCATCACAGTATTTAACAAGAAGGTTACACGGAAAGCACAGGTCTGGATCTTCAGGAAAAGTTTGCAGATTCATTGAAACTGTCAAGAACGTATCGGCTCCAGACATTGAAGGCAAGTATGTTTGTCTTTCAGGTGTGATTTCTCGCTTGCACACACATGTCTTAGCATCTTCTGATAAAGGTGGTAGTTGTGGTGGATCACGGCTTGCCAAAAATCTCTGGAAATCCACAGTCTCACCTATGAGTTCCTTCAATTCTTCTAGAATTACACAGGTGTCAGGATTTTCTTTCTGGAGCTCCTTTGTTATAGTTAGATCACTGATTTCCCACCCTTCATCACTGAAGAAACTGCTTGACACTCTTGGATCACTGTAGACATCATAGAAACGTGTGGCTCCCTTATCTTCATTAATGTCCAGTTGTAGAATTTGGTAGCTCATTTCACTTATTTCAGAGGCATCAATGTCAGACTGTGTTGGACAATGTTGTTGACTGTGCGCCATGGTTAGCCGTGAAGTTTTAACATGTGTATTATGCTACTCACTGAGAAAAACTACACATGCTGCCCCAGTTAAAAAATATAACCCATTTAGAACTGGTGGCGTCCTCTCACTGATACAACTAAAGTTGCAACTGTGAACAGTTGTAACACAACTCTTAACATGTGATTTTACCTACAAACACATTAAGGCTTACTGTGTAGTTTATATTGTTAGGAATACAATGTCTAGAAAAGCTACACTTAAATAGCACTTCTATTACCTTGAAAAACATGGCCATCTGCAAATGAAAGAAATTCTATCTATTTCTAGCCCCTCACTCTGTGATAATAACATTAGATGTACCAAAATTGTGCAACACCATGATGTTATATGAAGGGTTTAAATATATATCAGTGAACACTACAATGCATATAATTGTGTATCATTGCACAAATTATGGTCAATCAAATCTTCATCAAAACCTTTCATTAAGAAATTATGATAATAATTAATGTTTTTAATTAACATCAATAATTAGTCTTGCATATGCTTACACCTCTGAAACTTTTATTATTAAAACCTGTAAAATATCTGCAACTAATTAATCATATATTAATTAGGATCCCTTGATTACACATGTGTACACATATAATTTTGATAGATACATATATAATGTGTATATACACAGCATGGTGGCAGCACCTCACATAACTGGCTGATGTGTGGTGGCAGCACCTCACAGTACAACAGTAGCGCCACCTGCTGTATGCGTTAGTCTGCATGGTGAAGCCTATACTACTCTGAGGAGCTGCAGGTGAGCTGCAGGAGATTTGAAAAGTCAAGCAAATCACGATAAAAAAGGAGAAATATAGGGGGAAAAAAAAGACGAAAAAGAGAGGTAAAGAAAAGAAGAAAAAAATATAGAAAAAAGATAAGAAAAATAGAAAAAAAAAAAAAAATTAAAGAAAGAAAGAAAGGAAAAAGAAAAAAAGAAAAAATGTCGAAAACAAAATGCTGTTTCTGTGGAAACAATCAAAATGATTTATCATTTCACAGATTTCCCCGCGATGATGAAAGGTGGGTTAATTTCCTTAAATTTAATTAAATAATTTATGTGTTTATTTAATCACAATACATGACAGATTCCTATATTATTCATTATATTTTATCATAAATAGGGTTTAACATGTTTATTAATGCTAATAAAAATAGTCAGCAAAAGTCTCAACATCATACAATTATTAACACAATATATTATAAGGTCAGTTAAATATCTAATATTTAATATGACTACACCTATTTATATATTTATCTATTACCATGCAAGTATTTATTTATTTTAATTATTTATTCACAGTGTCATGTATCAGATATTTATTAAAATTATATATATTTATCTATTTATTGCCGTGCAACTATTTATTTATTTATTATCTATCTATTTATTTATCACCATGTCAATGTCATGTATCAGCTATTTGTATATATGTAAAAAATTTATAGTATTTATATTATATGTATGCATGTTATATTTATTATTTATACACAATGTGTGACTGCATGAATATCTTGTATAATATATGGCAAACATATATGCTTATTATTGTAAGCAAAATATCAAATGAAATCAATTTCCAATTTGTATATCAATGCATGAGGCCAATAAATATTTAAAAATTGAATTCTCATTATTTTCATTATTCCTAGAAATAAATATATATACGATCATATTATTCATAATTATGGGTTTACATTAGCAATCTGCAATTGACTGTGAGCTGCAGTAGTTCTGCTACCATTAGCCAGATGGCGATGTCACAAACTGGTTCCCATTGTGTACATGCTAGTGTCATGTAGAATGTATAGCTGACAAAGAATACAAACATGTTAAACTCTATAGAAGCAAAATACTGTGTTAAATGAATAATGTTATATGCAAGAACAGCTATCTTTGGAACAGACCAAGATGAATCCCCCACAATCTACTAGGTGGCAGCACCAGACAGAAGGGAAGGAGATCCACCTACTGGCAGATACATTAGACAGATGACCAGCTATATGAGCCCACAGATGACCACACCACAGACTTATAAGAGAGACATTGGAAACTGCATTGATTGTGAATTATATATATTCAAGAGTCAGACACAAAGAAATTGTATTAATTAGAGATGGAATGTAAATAGAGTCAATGTGAACAGGAACTTGGATGACCATACGGGGAGAGACATTGGAAACTGTATTAGTTGTGAATGTTATACAATTGAGAGTCAGGCAAAAAGAAATTGTATTTAGAGATGGAAAGTAAATAGAGTTAATGTGAACAGGAACTTGGATGATTATGAGAAGAGACCAATAAGAAATGGAACAATGCACCTTTGTAAATAGGATCACAATTAAGGTAGAAAATAACTTGGGAATGCACTATGAAAACACACAAAGCAGTTCTTGAATTAAAGTAGACCATAGTCTAAAACATCTTCAACCATAGCAATGGAATCAGACTTGACACTGAGAGATAAGAGAAAGCAGCTTACCATTAGCAGAAGGTACATACAAAAGGACTAGAAAGGGCACCAGGGCATGACCTGCCTATGCAGCATTTAGAACCAGTCCAAGAATGACACACCAGTCACAGACCACTTAAATTAAAGTAATTAATATAGAAGGGATACTAGGTTCAAAGAAGGCCACATGACAAAATCAGAAACCAAGTAAAGAATAATCTTGAAAAGAGCTGAAATTCCAATTTAGCTGAAATGCAAAACTATAAGAGGCATACCTCAGTAAAAGGGGGGTGGGGCATTGAACACAGTCAGAGGCTGGCACCAAGGTGCGCCCCAGGCTAGCCACCCATAGCCAGGGCCAGCATAAAGGTCTGGTAAATCCAATGGTTCTTGGTCAGTGCAACTTTTGTGGATCCTGAACCTGGTTGATCAGAGCAGACTGTGGTAGAGCTAACACCTCAGATTCAGCAAGTCATAGGGAGCCTTCAGTATCTTCAGCCTAACTGAGTCCTGTCAAATCCTTTAGGATAAAGTGAGTGCAATTTTCTTTTCAATTATAAGTCTGATAAGTTAGTGCATTTGTTAAGTCAAGATTGAGTCTGTTTAAAGTGTTTATCTTGGAAAGGAATAGCAATAGGCTAGGTCCTTACCATAAATGTGTAAGGAACAATTATTTAGTTGCTACTTACTTTAATGAGTTATTTCACGATAGCATAGAGCATATTAATTCTAAGACCTTGCTGTAAACATATGGGGGACAATCTATATTGATACCATTGCATTAGGGGGTTATCTTACGGAAGTATAGTTCGAGTGCTAAGGCTTTGTCCGTGTGTGTGAGGAACATTAGTTGAACTACCATAAGAATTGGAGTATTGTTTCAGGAAGGTACAGCCTTGGCGCACACATACGAAAGATAATTATTAGCTAAACTTTTGCAACCAGGTACATTGTTCTGAGAAAGTATGACTCTGGGAGGTCAAGGCTTTGCCGTATGTTTATAGGAAATAACAAGTTTATATCATTATCGGAAAAAGGGCATTGTTTCAAGGGAGTGCAGCCAACTACTGGGGCTCTGTTACATGTTTTTGGACTAGTGCATTTTTCACTCGTGTATTGTTATGAAATTCATGTATGTCTAATTGAGCTCGCTGTATTTATAACTTAATCTAATATTCCAACTACATCTAATACTCAGGTGTAGACATTGCCTAAATTAATTATCAGCATCTCGAATATTTAAATAGCAGACAAACATACAATAATGTGTAATTAAACCTAAATGCTTATGACAAATGACCATTTGGTTAACTGTGCATTGTTTGACTAGCTATTAGGGGTGAGTGTGTGACATTCTTACCATAGAATCTACCATTAAGTGGGTGTACAACCATTTGGGGAATAAGATTTGAATGTATGAATGTCAAGAAATTGTGTATTGAAATTGTGTTATCAAATGATGATCAGCTGAAGATAGTGAAATTGAGATTCAGATTGATGGAATCTAACATCAATCATTGTATGGATATAGTATTTTAGAGGTTGTATAGTTATCTATGAGAATACATATTGAAAACTTAATACCATACTTGTTTCTCCATGTGTTTCAAATAACTACAACAGTAACTGCTTATGAGTAATGCATTAAAACCTCAAGAGCAGGCAAGCGAGAGTAATTACCCCAGTACATGACTAGATAGAAGGAAGACTGATGATATGTGCATATGTGACAGAGTTCGAAATCTGTGCAGTTACTGAAACTGATAGGGAACACCTGCATATAGACTAGTACTAATTATATCAGATCATGCAGAATTAGTTAATAAGATATTGATCAAGAAGTAAGAGACTACTGATGTTTTCAGGGTAGCAGATAATGAAACTGAAGAACTAAGCAAGCAACGAAAACTTTAAGCAAGAACAACTAAGTAAACATTGCCAAGTACCTGAATTACATATTTGCATTAATCCTGAATTTAATAGCTCACCCAGACCGATACTAGAGCAACAGTAGTTATATGACATGGTGGAGTCAATCTGGGCATTTAACCGCATAAAGCTATAAGTTAAATTAAAGATCAGAATCTGGGTGTGCAAGGAACAGGAAAGGTACTACATTGTAAATTGTAGAGTGTTTAATTTGGGAACAGACTGACGCTAGTAAGAGCGCCAGAGATAATTAGCATAATAGCCACAGGACAAAGTAATGAGCAATTGAATGAGAAAACCGTGAGAGAAACTAATCAGATAGATTAAAGAACTAAGTGAGAAGATAGAGAGTGACAGCTGAGTGATCTGCAGTAAGGATCACTAGATAAAGTGGAAGGGAAACACCCACCGCACAGAAAGGGTGGTTAAAACTAAAGAAAGTAGATTGATTAGTAAGAACTTAGAAAGAAACGAGTAGAATTGAGAACACATTTTAGACTGTAACCATGCCGAATATTCTCTATACAAACCTGTGCATTAAAAGTTGGAATTAGAGAGAGAAGTACGCAATTGAGAAAAAATAGCGCTAGACAAAGAAATAGAAAGACATGGCGAGTACAACAAATGTGGCAACTGCCTCGGGGCCTAATGTGACAGCAACATTATCTAGACAGAGGGACATAGAATATTTCACTTCAAGAGACCCGAAAGAAGTCGAATTAGCAATAGCAAGCACATTCGGTGAAACAATAGCTAGTTGTTTTTCATCAAGTGCCAATGCACTTTATCCACCCAATACATAGAATAATATTTGAAAGAACATCACATAGAAAGATAGAAGCAGGAGAAGCTGCAAAAATACTGGCAACTGCATTTGCAGCCAAATTTATAAGGGGCCAAGATGTGAGAAAAGCTTTGGGAATGAGCTGGGAAGTGCTAATTGGTACAAAACCGCCAATGTTTTACCCAAGAGGATCATGATACTTTCCACAAAAATTTTGCTGGCCCAACGCCAGAGTCAGGTGATAATGATAGACTATGGAAGATAGCTGGTAAGACACATATATGCTGGCTCATATCAAAGAACAATGAACATACAGAACTTAAAGGGGAACTAATGGAAGTTTGTATGTTAATTTCAAAAGTTCAATTAGATGTTAAATAATATATTGGTGTGAAAGAAAATGTCTTAAAGGCTGGTTTGACATCGTTTCAAGCCAATTAAAAGTGTAATTTGCAGCAATCGCCGACATGCTGGGGGCCGCCATTATTGCACACAGCACACAAGACAGTGACGTCACTTATGTACACTGCTAGGCCATATATATGCATTCAACCATATGAATCAATTCATAATCCTGTTGATTACAAGCCGTTTCATTGTTCATTGCAATTATATCAAGAACATACAGCACAACAACATGAAGGATGTTAATTGCAATTTTTTGGGAATACAGCATAATTATTGCATTGATTGCAATGAGCTTATTTCAAATGTATGTTGCATTGCTAGAAGCATTTAATATAGGCCTACTAGTTTAAAATAAAATATAATATCAAAATCTCATTTTAAAAAAAACCATCACAATTAAGAACTGATCCCTGTTTGTAAACTTTTTATTAAATTTGCAATTTGTCTGCCATACTTTTATTTTCATCCCATCATTATTTCTTAGATTTAGATCTTATTATTTATATATAAATGTCTTTTTTCATTTTTTTTCATCAAATAATATATATTTTTTAAATATGAGTTTTTAGGGGACATCCACATGAGCCTTTTTTTTAAATAAGAACTTATTGGATGTCTCCTGACCAAAGGTAATTAGATCATATGTATTTTTACTTTTATTTTATTTATTTTTCTGCTAATAGTTGTTCCTTGCTGCTTTTGTTATATTTTATTTAACATTGATCTAATAAATTCTTTCTTTCTCTGTCTAATTGCTTTGTCCCTTATCTTCATTAATGTCCAGTTGTAGAATTTGGTAGCTCATTTCACTTATTTCAGAGGCATCAATGTCAGACTGTGTTGGACAATGTTGTTGACTGTGCGCCATGGTTAGCCGTGAAGTTTTAACATGTGTATTATGCTACTCACTGAGAAAAACTACACATGCTGCCCCAGTTAAAAAATATAACCCATTTAGAACTGGTGGCGTCCTCTCACTGATACAACTAAAGTTGCAACTGTGAACAGTTGTAACACAACTCTTAACATGTGATTTTACCTACAAACACATTAAGGCTTACTGTGTAGTTTATATTGTTAGGAATACAATGTCTAGAAAAGCTACACTTAAATAGCACTTCTATTACCTTGAAAAACATGGCCATCTGCAAATGAAAGAAATTCTATCTATTTCTAGCCCCTCACTCTGTGATAATAACATTAGATGTACCAAAATTGTGCAACACCATGATGTTATATGAAGGGTTTAAATATATATCAGTGAACACTACAATGCATATAATTGTGTATCATTGCACAAATTATGGTCAATCAAATCTTCATCAAAACCTTTCATTAAGAAATTATGATAATAATTAATGTTTTTAATTAACATCAATAATTAGTCTTGCATATGCTTACACCTCTGAAACTTTTATTATTAAAACCTGTAAAATATCTGCAACTAATTAATCATATATTAATTAGGATCCCTTGATTACACATGTGTACACATATAATTTTGATAGATACATATATAATGTGTATATACACAGCATGGTGGCAGCACCTCACATAACTGGCTGATGTGTGGTGGCAGCACCTCACAGTACAACAGTAGCGCCACCTGCTGTATGCGTTAGTCTGCATGGTGAAGTCTATACTACTCTGAGGAGCTGCAGGTGAGCTGCAGGAGATTTGAAAAGTCAAGCAAATCACGATAAAAAAGGAGAAATATAGGGGGAAAAAAAAGACGAAAAAGAGAGGTAAAGAAAAGAAGAAAAAAATATAGAAAAAAGATAAGAAAAATAGAAAAAAAAAAAAAAATTAAAGAAAGAAAGAAAGGAAAAAGAAAAAAAGAAAAAATGTCAAAACCGCCAATGTTTTACCCAAGAGGATCATGATACTTTCCACAAAAATTTTGCTGGCCCAACGCCAGAGTCAGGTGATAATGATAGACTATGGAAGATAGCTGGTAAGACACATATATGCTGGCTCATATCAAAGAACAATGAACATACAGAACTTAAAGGGGAACTAATGGAAGTTTGTATGTTAATTTCAAAAGTTCAATTAGATGTTAAATAATATATTGGTGTGAAAGAAAATGTCTTAAAGGCTGGTTTGACATCGTTTCAAGCCAATTAAAAGTGTAATTTGCAGCAATCGCCGACATGCTGGGGGCCGCCATTATTGCACACAGCACACAAGACAGTGACGTCACTTATGTACACTGCTAGGCCATATATATGCATTCAACCATATGAATCAATTCATAATCCTGTTGATTACAAGCCGTTTCATTGTTCATTGCAATTATATCAAGAACATACAGCACAACAACATGAAGGATGTTAATTGCAATTTTTTGGGAATACAGCATAATTATTGCATTGATTGCAATGAGCTTATTTCAAATGTATGTTGCATTGCTAGAAGCATTTAATATAGGCCTACTAGTTTAAAATAAAATATAATATCAAAAACTCATTTTAAAAAAAACCATCACAATTAAGAACTGATCCCTGTTTGTAAACTTTTTATTAAATTTGCAATTTGTCTGCCATACTTTTATTTTCATCCCATCATTATTTCTTAGATTTAGATCTTATTATTTATATATAAATGTCTTTTTTCATTTTTTTTCATCAAATAATATATATTTTTTAAATATGAGTTTTTAGGGGACATCCACGTGAGCCTTTTTTTAAAATAAGAACTTATTGGATGTCTCCTGACCAAAGGTAATTAGATCATATGTATTTTTACTTTTATTTTATTTATTTTTCTGCTAATAGTTGTTCCTTGCTGCTTTTGTTATATTTTATTTAACATTGATCTAATAAATTCTTTCTTTCTCTGTCTAATTGCTTTGTCTCAAGTTCAATGGCAATTACTTGACACTCTGTAAGAACTGCCCTGAAAGTGCAATTAACTGTATCTAAACTGTTGCTGACAGTTTCTCACCAGTTGAATAGAACAACAGTGACGTATTTCCGGTCAGTGCAAAACACCAGGAATTTAAAAAATGGCGGCCTCCGTAGTTCACAACACGGAGCTTATAAATGCCGGATATTTCATTACCAGGGCACATATACAATTTATGAATAGCATGGAATTGTTTCTATGGACCCAAGCTAAAATCTGAGAGGTAAAGTGCAAAAGGGGTTAGTTCCCCTTTAACAAGCTTAATGAGAAATGCATTTAGAAACCAATTTGGATTCGACCCAGATGATAGATATGCTCCGCTGCTGACCCGGAGGAGCATAACGGGGAGCACAGTTATCTCGACAGGGGGGCCGTTTGATAGTACAGCCACCGGCTGGAAACCAAATGAGCAGAGGCGTTTCGAGGGGGGCTCCACAATGAGAACATCAACGCAGTTCACGGGACCTACAACACCTAGGATGCCCAACAACCCACCGACTACCAATCAAACGACCACCGCCAGGAGTAGCCTCAAGGGATCCATCCAAACAACGGAGGCAGCATTAGCTCCCAACAGTCTATTACCAAATGCACCAATAAGGAAGAGTAAGGACAAAATGAATCCACCCACAAAGGATAAACAACCCCCTGACACAGGATCCCCGACCTAAAAGATCCACATGATCCTCTCATAAAGCCAGGTGTTAATTCCTCGGGTGCTATGCCAAAACTGTATAACTTTAAAAATGTTGTCTCTGCTATGAAAGGTCTCTAGGCATCACTAGGCGGCCCGCTAGCAGCATCGACCCCCGCACATCCGGCAAAATTGCCGACACCCGAGGCCCCATATCCTAAACAAGACATGCAAATCTCAGAGGGGTCTTCTCCCTTGGTAACAGGAGGGCCAGGACAAAGGAAGGCAGTGACCACTCATGAAAAAGATGAGGCTACAAGACTGAATGACGAGATGACACAAGTAAACACAGCAGCGGCCTACAGCCGACGAACGGCTAATGAAAATCAAGCAGTGGACCATGGACCAGACGCCCCCAGATATCGACCTGCACTGCCAATACCACCCCGTCTCACCACCAACAACCCCATGCTGGTGATTCAGCCACAATCCCAACTGGCCACCCCATCAGCACTCTTTGGACCTCCAGAATACAGCCAAACCAATCTCCCCCAAACGTGCACTATGACTTGCGGCAGCCAAGCTGTGGGGAATGATCTACTAGCGGGGGTGGGTCAACTAAGTAGTCAGGTCATGACACGCCCCGTAATAGAAGCCCAAAATGACAAAATTATTGACCTGGGCCCAGTTTCACGAAAGTGATGGGGCAAGCCCCGTGACTGGGACATGTCCCCGTTGCTGCCCCGATCAAAAATCGCGTTTCACGAACATGGGGCATGCCCCCATGTGTCCCCGATCTTGCCCCAAATGAGAGCTCCTCCTTAGCTGTCCCCGTTGCTGTCCCCAACACTTGACACCCATTACAAAATGGTAAATATATTGTTTTGTACAAAACAAATTTGGAACACACCATAAATGACTATTTACTTTCTTATGGTGCCATTTAAGTATTATTTTTGCAAGAAATTTATAGTTTCATTTTGGGGCAAACATGAACTATGTGGCGCCACTGTCAAAACAAAAATGGGGTTGCTAGGCAACCAGAGGCATAATACAACATAAACAAGTCACATACGTCATGATTCGTCACACGTTTTCCTTCATAACTTAGTTATTTCTCATCCGATTTAAAAAATTTCAAGTTTATATGATAGGCAAAACATTGAACTAGCCGCCCGTTACACTAAGGGTCATTATACAGACAAACTATAGGCGCAGCGCTACTTTTTCGGCGGTAAGCGTGACGTCGCGAATCTTTCCTTTTTTAGGGACTTTCATTCCCCAATCAGCTGGGGCATGCCCCATGGAGAAAGTTGCCCCAAACTTTGATGAAACCCAACGGGGCATTCCCCATTGGGGTATTCCCCACTGGGCAAGCCCCATCAAGGGGCATGCCCTGTTGGGGACAGCAATCGTGAAACCGGGCCCAGGCTGGCTTGTGATCCAGGGGGCCGATCCACAGAAGTCAACTACTCATTTTTGCCTAATTCCAGAACTAACTATCAACCTACACAGAGACCACCCAGGGAAAGTGTAGCAGATCAAAGGCTGATGACTACGTTGAGACCCAGCCAGCACCTGACTGAGTGCCATGTGAGGAAGACAGATCACCAAGCAAGTATGATGGGGCAGCACCAGACTAACACATGTAATGGGAATTTCTCGCTAGACCAGACTAACCACGATAATCTGACCCAATCCTATGATGGCCCGTTTGTGACTCAAGCTGCATGCACCATGCAGACCCAAACTAGCCCAATGATGGACATCAGTCAAGCAGCATATGAACGAAATGCATTGAGCTCAAGCTAGGGACAGTCAACGGTAAACGCGACCTGTGGTAAAACCGAGGCTGCTAGTAAGGGGTTAGAAGGAGGAAATACTAATAGGAAGGCCATACACCCTGACCTCACCAAGGTCACCCAATTCTTTCCAAAGTCATATGACGGTGAGGGCAGCGAGGGTCGCGCCAAGGGGCATTGGCTATTATTTGAAGATTTCTTAGAATATCATATTATCGAGGATGATGAGACAGCGATTAAATTCTTTAAGAAGGCGCTGTCAGGTGAGGCCAGAAATTGGTTTGCAGGTCTGTTGGGGTGTGATACATTAGTAGAATTAAAAGCGGAGTTCCTAAACCGGTTTGCTAGCGGATTGGGATCGAGGCATGCGGCTAGCCAGAGCTTCTATGACCTCAAGAGGAAGGACCACGAATCATGGAATGAAGTGGTGCAGAGAATAATGGAATTGAACAGAGTATTGGGTTACAATTATTGCTTCCTAGCAGGAGTGCAATGGTGAAGTTTGTTTGTAAACACTAGAAGAGGGTGTTGCAGATTGCCTGGACCAGCCATGTGGGAGCTGTCAGCTGACTTCAAGATGACTAAGAGAAAAAGGGGTAAAATAGCCTAGCCCTTGGATTCAAAGGCCTTGAGTCTTTAGGGCCTCCATATGTAATTAATTGATAATAATTATGTTTAGGTATCACTTGTTATGAGTCCTGCTAGGGGTGCAGCTGGATCACTCTGATCTGATATGTCTTTATGTGTTAATAGTATTGGGGATTGATGAGGAATGTGTTTGATGTGAAGTTCAGAGATGTCATGATGAGATGACATGGAGAATGGGGGAAGCTGGTGCGAGCAGCAGTAGATAGTTGTTGGGGATTGGGTTCCAGGTGCAGTGGACTAGAGGTCCTGCACCTGATGTTCTGGGTTCAGCTCCACTAAGGTGCACTAGTGTGAGTGCCCATATTTATTAGGGCTAATGTCATGATGAGATGATATGGGGAAGGGGGGAAGCTGGTGTGAGCAGCAGTAGATAGTTGTGGGAGTTGGGATTCAGGTGCAGTGGACAAGAGATCCTGCACTTGAGTTATGGATTGGGGTTGGAGATGTCATGAGGAGATGACATGGGAAAGGGGGGAAGCTGGTGCGAGCAGCAGTAGATAGAAGTGGGATGTCCTTATGTGGGATTGGGTTCCAGTGTGAGAGACTGGAGTAGCAGGGATGGGTTCAGATCACTGTGATCAGAGTGCTGCACAACTTTAGGGCTCTGCACTGTAGGAAGTAATGAGCTTTCCTAGAAATTGGGGATTCCCCACATTCCAGCACTGGTCCACGTCATTCCTCTGGATGACTTGGGATTCATCCATAGGCTGACTGGACCATGTGGCAGTCTGGGATTGGGTAATTACAGGGATTAGTTAGGGTGGGGGCATGCCCTCAGGATCACTTGGAGTTGGGGAGTTGATCAGTCCAGGGGATCACGAGGCAGCTCCATGTCACTTAGAATGGGTAACTGGCAGATAGCATAATCTTTGGCAATGGGTTGGACATCATCAGCTGACAGCACTCATCAGGCAACAACTGGCAACAACTATAATGCAACCAGGTAGGTGTCTTTTGATTGATAGGAACATACCCTTGCTCAGTGCTGGCAGCACTTAAATGTGGGCCACTGTATATTTATGTGCAAATGTAACACTTCTCAGAATACATGATAAAGATTATACACATGAGTTGAGTTATGACACAGCCATCAGCACACCGCTATTACCAGCAACCCTTTGCCTCCACTAGCCAAGCGACTACCTTTGAGCACTAGTTCCCCAAACTAAGTGTGTGTGAGCATTGTGAGTAATTTGAGTACTCTGACCAAGGTGTTGTCATGAGTTAGAAGGAAGGAGTGTGAGTAGTCAACACCGGCTTTATTGTGCTTTTTAATTGTTTAGTTTTAGTCCCCCTTCAATAACAATGAATCTGCTCTGGTGGATAAATTAATGAAGATAACACCAGCAACCATAAGATTGAGAATAAAGGAAAGGGGAGCCACAAAATTTAGAGAAGTTGTTGAAATTTTATGACAGAGAGGGCGAGGATGAAATTAGAGGCAGCCAACATGCAAACAAGACGACCAACTGCAAAATAATAAGCCATGTGAATGCACAGCCTGTGGCCCAACAGCTGCAGGGGATGTATGGGACAAACGAAGGAAGTGGAAATGCACGGCAAGAAGCAAGGCATGCGATCAGGGGAGGTGCCCAACAAAGGCCACCCCAAACCAAACCCAACTACCAACCGCCACAACATGACTACAACCCACAGAATCCACAATAGGATAACTCACAAGGCCCACCACGCCCAACATATATGAGGGACGTCAGATGCTACATATGTCGAGAGTTGGGGCATTTCGCCAGGTCCTGCACACACAAACCCATGCAACAGGGAGGTCACCCACAGAATCACTACAGTCAGGACTACAGGTTCACCAGTTACGGAAACCAGGGCACTTACCCTCCACAGCAGCAGCAAGGGCAATCCACCGGCTACAGACAACAGGGCATGAGAAACCAAAACCAGAGGCCAAGCCAATATCAAGGGGGGCCACTAAGCGGGGAATCATATTATCATGAGGGAGACTATCAGAACCAGCCGCATTTTTAGAAAGGGGATCAGAACGGGAAGTGCCAACTAATGCCCCTAATTTAACGATAGGCACAAATGAAGTAAATTCCATGGGATGGGAATCAGAAGATAGAAGAGTGAGATTTAATGAAAATGTGGCAGTTAGAGAACTACTAGCGGACCCAGTAGATTGGGAGAATGATATGACTATAGACGTGGGATCCATGAATGACGCGGTGTTCTCCATGGGAAATGGCATGGAGAAAGTCAGGGTGATATTTCATACAGGGGCAATTAGGACGCTCATGTCAAGTGACACTGTGGCCGAGAGAAGCTATCTTTCAGAGTTACCAAAAGAAGAAACAGAGCCAATGGTGTTTGTAGCAGGTGATGATGGAGAACTACACTCAAATTATGTAATCAGAGTACACCTTACGTCACCGCAAGGCATCATGCTGAGTATGCCAGTGCACGTGGTGTCAAACATGACCCGCGACCTAATCTTGGTGAGTAATGACGTAATGCGACAGGTGGCGGCCGTAGTAAACGTGGGGTTGAAACAAGTAGTGATCGAATAGTAGCCATGAATGATTGCTCAATGAAGAATTGTGACAGGTGCGTGGTGCTGGTGCATGTAAAATGCCCCTACACTAGAATGCCCAATACTGAAGTGTTTATGCTGAACCCAGTAAGAAACCTAAGTAGAGTCATAAAGAGCAATACAATAACATTTGTGGGTGACGTAGGCCTGGTGCTTTGTGAGAACTTAACTAACCAAGAAATACATATAAAGAAGGGAACGGCGCTAGCTTATCTTGAATCAGTGGGGACGGTGTTTATAGGCAGTGATACTGCAGGATGTCAAGAGGAAAGGGTAAATTTGATCCCTGCAGGGAGCGAGGCGCTGCTGAAGCTGATCACAGAGGTGACAAAACCACCCAAACAGGGCCCTCAGTCGGACTATAGGTTAAAGGGTACCCTTAGTATAGCCAGTGCAGGCTATGAGAGGCAGGGTATAGGAAACATTGCAGAATTTGGAGTCTAGTGAGATCCTGACGGTAAGGTCAGAGATCTTGAAATTTTATCCATGGCTGGAACCAGACGACAAAAGAGCTGATAAAACAAGACTAGAATTAATCGACGAATCACTGACTCCATGCTGGACGAGGAAGAGAGAACTCAAGTGAAAGCAATGGTAAGGAATCATGCAGATGCCTTTGCCTGTTACGACGAGGTGGGGCTATTGAAGGACTACAAGGCAAACATTCAGGTGACAGATGACTTCAGGGCATTCATACTGCGCCCATACCCAGTGTCACCGTCACTCATCAAAGCAATGAACAGCGAGGTGAGGAATTGATGATGCATAACATAGTGGAACAGGGAAAAGCTATCTGCTACTCCCCAGTATTTGTCAGAGAAAAGCCTAACACAACCAAAGTGCGACTTATATTGGACGGATGAACTATCAACAACTATCAACAAGCATTCTACTCAATCGAATTGGACGAGAAATGCAAACAATTATATGGACTGTCCTTTTACTCACTATCACAAAGCCACTGGCTCTCCAGGGTGCCCATGGGCGCCAAGCCGTCTGTGGAGTGAAGCTTTGGCACAAGTACTGCAAGGGCTTAAGTGGGGAGACAATGTAGCATTTTATGCTGATGACGTATATGTTTTCACAGAGACATTTGAAGAACACTTGGCAGTAATGGAGGAAGTACTGAGTCGCATCGAAGACAGTGGGTTGAAGCTAAATCTCAAAAAGACCCAGTGGTCAGCAAAATCCACTACAATATTGGGTTTCAATTATGTAGTAGAGAACGAAGGACTGAAGGTAGAAGTTCCAAATAGCAAACGACAAGCGGCTGAAAAACTTAAAGAACCAACGTCTAGAAAAGGGGTTAGAAAGCTTTTGGGTTTCGCTACATTCTTGGCCTCTCACTTGCCTAACTTCCAGAGAATAGCGGGACCACTATATGACCTCACTAGTAGCAAGGTCAAATTCACCTGGGGAGAGAAAGAACAAACTGCATTTGACAAGATTAAAGCATTACTAGTCAGCCCCGAGGTCTTGAAAGTGCCAGTGTGTGGGTATGAATTTGTGCTGAGAGTAGACTCCTCACACGAAGGGATTGGTTGTGTCCTATCACAGAGGGTACGAGTCAGAAAGGATAATTTCTTTTCAAGCGAAAAGATTGAAGAATCTTCACAAAATTAGCTCTTCAGCGTAGCTTGAGTTGATGGGCATTTATGTGGCGATTTCTATGTATAGGCACTATTTGAGTGGAGAGTCATTTAAGGTGATCACAGACTCAAGTGAAGCAATAGGAATAATCAGACCAACCACTCAACAAGCCAAAGCAGCCCCAAACTTAACCATCAAGCTGCTAGAAAGGTTTCCACCTTTTAACTTCACAATTGACCATCGATCAGGTAAATCATTGATCGATAGTGCAGATTTCTTGTCTAGAGAAGCAGTCCCAAATGTGACAGAGGAAGACAAGACTATTCCCTTGCCTAGGGAAGATGATATTTGGGAAGGCTTATGGAGAGGAAAGGAATCCCTAATAGGGGGACTATTTGAAGCATACGAGATCGACGAAACACAGCCAAGGTATGGGCTGAGATAAAGGAGCAAGTTGCAGAAACCAGCCAGGTTTCAAGATGGGATTACGAGTGATGAACCACTAGATGAACACGACGTGGAAGAAAACGTCGAAACTGAAACAGGGGAAAGAGAACACGTCCCATGTGAGGGAGATGCAGGAGATGGAGACAGCGCGGAGGAAGAGCCAAGCCCAGACCCCACCCCTAATGAGCCAGATGAAAATGAAGATGAGACACAAATGGAGACAACGCCAGAGGGCAGCAACAAACAGAACATGAACCAAAACCAGTACTGGCCGCATGGGGAGCCACTGGTCCACATGGACGATGCAGGGAGGTTCATCATTGCTCTGGACGACATAACAAAGATACCTGAGGACGAGATTAGACCTGGTAAATTTGTTTGGTCAGATATAGTAAAGAGTGAAATAAAGATCAAACACCTGCCCAGTCAATCGAATATAGATAAAACTTTGATAGGATATCACAAGCATGTGACCAAGGGCTGCTATTGCCTCTGTCAAAAAGAGACCTGATAAGGAATCAAAAATTATCAGTGACGTACGGGGGTCTATATAATTTCTTGCACAATGGGGTATTGCCATCAGAGCAAAGATGTAGCAAAAAGATTTTGGCCATGTGCGAGTCATTCACCTTAGTACATGAAGTATTGGTGCATATCTCAGAAAAAGATGAGGAGCGATTGGTGGTGAGGCCAGTATTGGATGAGGACGACACATTCAAGGTGGTGACAAGGTCACATCTAGACCCCAAAAGTCACCACATTGGAATGCAACGGCTATATACAATGTTGAGAACCCAAATCTATGGTACCAAACTGTATCAAATAATTAAGGATGTGGTAGTGAACCGTCCAATATGCATCCAGAAATCACCCGGGCCTGGGGACTGTGTGGGATTTGATTTCTCAGAAGACCCAACATTAGAAAGTCAAGGGCCAATGGACATAGTGTACATTGACCTAAAGTATGAGCCAACGGCGGCAGACGGGTACAAATACATTGTTGTGTTGGCTGACGACTTCTCACGATACGTAATGGCTGAGCCAATTAAACACAGAACGAGCAGTGAGATTTTGAATGTGATCCTATGTTACGTGGCAATTGTGGGTTCACCTAAGACACTGATAGCTGACCAAGACGGAAGCATGAGTGGGAAACAATTTGAGGCAGCGTGCAAATTGCTTGACATAAATTTAAGATTTGTACCAAATTTCTGCCACTTTTTCTCATTCGCTGAAAGGGCCATAGGGTCCATACAGCAGAGATTGGTGACCATCACTGCTGAGGACTGTGAACAATATTGGGTAAACAGTGTTTACTTTGCAGTCTGGGCAACAAATAACATGACCACATCAGAGGGCATGACTCCCTTTGAACTTTTCTTTGGCCGCAAACATAATTACAAGACTGACCTGAAGGATCTTGACATACAGCCCATAGTGAAAACACCCAGCGGGTATGGTGATTATCTCAAAATGATCCACAAAAGGATGGATGAATTAAGGGGAGTAGTGAACAGTCACAAAAGTAGCGCCAGAAGGGTCCGAAACAGGTCAGCAAAGACAACCAGTATATTGGAAGGGCAATTTTGCTACATTTGGGCACCACAATATAAATCCAAAATTTTCCTGAGCAGGAAGATATCCTTCTATTACATAGGCCCTCTAGTATGTACGAAGGTCCTACCTGACCAATTCATAGTAGTCAGTACCTTGAAAAATGAACTCATCACTCAACCAATACATATTAGGAGAATCAAAGTGGCTAAAATAAGGGTGAGAGAACATTTTGCTGAAGCAGTTTGGCAGCTATTATCATGTATGGAGAACCTGTATTACGAAGGTAAAGTGACGCACTTGAACTTATCGATAAAGAGTACTAACACTAGCCTCATGGAGGTGATAGAGAGATATGCTAGGGTCAACACCATTTTTCTGAACTGGGAAGAATTACGCGAGTTTAAAGTAACTCGCGCAATCGAAACTAAACTAGAGTACCTAACGGGATTAATCATAGATGACGTAATTAAAGTGCCTAATACAATCATAGCGTGCCTGAAGCAACTGGCAGTTAAAACTAGACAAATAGAGATAAGCAATGTAGGTCGTTTTCACAAAATACCATGGATAACCTTAATCGCACCATTCACCAGAAGAATAAAACAACAACTTTTCAATAACCCATGCATGGTAAAATCGTTTGACCTGGATGCACGGTCACTGGTGTACATAAATAGATACATGATGGGGGGGTGCAAGGAGTTATAATACCTCCTGCTTAGGGCACCACTGCTCACACAAATTGTTGGACCAATGTATATAAGCAATGCGATAATGAAAACAATAAGACTGAAGGTAAACTGGCTGGATCCCCACACTTCAATGTCAGAAATATTTTGCCCAATTAGAGGCAAGAGGTGTGAGATTGGAACCATGAGCATTTAGTCCGAAGGAAACATTCCTTATAAAATATTGGGGACCCGCTATTAATCAGAAATATAGAAATCAAGCTGGCTAACTTGAGCAAAATGAGTCTATTTGACCAAGAATGTGCCACATGGACGTAGGTTAACTGATAAGACTAGATAAACTACACATGCATGGGTATGCGATGCTCCCACAACTAGACAAAGGTTTGAGCATTAGAGTAGAAATAAAAAACTTAATAATACAAAAATCTTGCTTTGAAAGACTCACCATACTCAATCATGTAGACAACATGCACTTGCACAGCCTGGAAATTACTAATAGTCAGCTAGTGTACATTGACGACATTAAAGATTACAACTTGAGAGTAATAGAGAAAATAGATTTCAGCAACAATGTTGTTGACAGCTTAATGTTGTTGACAGCTTAATGTTGTTGACAGCTTAATGTTGTTGACAGCTTTATGTTGACAGCTTTATGTTGACAGCTTAATGTTGACAGCTTAATGTTGACAGCTTAATGTTGACAGCTTAATGTTATCAGCTTAATGTTGTTGACAGCTTAATGTTGACAGCTTAATGTTGACAGCTTAATGTTGTTGACAGCTTAATGTTGACAGCTTAATGTTGACAGCTGAATGTTGTTGAGAGCTTAATGTTGACAGCTTAATGTTGAGAGCTTAATGTTGTTGACAGCTTAATGTTGTTGACAGCTGAATGTTGACTGCTTAATGTTGACTGCTTAATGTTGTTGACAATTTAATGTTGTCGACAGCTTAATGTTGACAGCTTAATGTTGACAGCTTAATGTTGTTGACAGCTTAATGTTGAAAGCTTAACGTTGTTGACAGCTTAATGTTGTTGGCAGCTTAATGTTGTTGACAGCTTAATGTTGTTGACAGCTTAATGTTGACAGCTTAATGTTGACAGCTTAATGTTGACAGCTCAATGTTGTTGACAGCTTAATGTTGACAGCTTAATGTTGACAGCTTATTGTTGACAGCTGAATGTTGACAGCTTAATGTTGACAGCTTAATGTTGTTGACAGCTTAATGTTGTTGACAGCTTTAAGTTGTTGACAGCTTAATTTTGTTGACAGCTTAATGTTGTCAACAGCATACTGCTGACAGCTTAATGCTGACAGCTTAATGTTGAAAGCTTAATGTTGACAGCTTAATGTTGACAGCCTAATGTTCTTGTCATTTTAATGTTGACAGCTTAATGTTGACAGCTTAATGTTAACAGCTTAATGTGGTTGTCAGCTTAATGTTGACAGCTTAATGTTGACAGCCTAATGTTGACAGCTTAATGTTGTTGACAGTTAATGTTGACAGCTTAATGTTGTTGCCAGCTTAATGTTGTTGACAGCTTAATGTCGACAGCTTAATGTTGTTGACAGCCTAATGTCGACAGCTTAATGTTGACAGGTTAATGTTGACAGCTTAATGTTGTTGTCAGCTTAATGTTGACAGCTTAATGTCGACAGCTTAATGTTGTTGACAGCTTAATGTTGTAGACAGCTCAATGTTGTTGAAACATTAATGTCAACAGCTTAATGTTGTTGACAGCTTAATGTTGTGGACAGCATAATGTTGTTGACAGCTTAATGTTGTCGACAGCTTAATGTTGTCGACAGCTTTATGTTGTTGACAGCTTAATTTTTCTGACAGATTAATGTTGTTGACAGCTAAATATTGTTGACAGCTTAATGTTGTTGACCGCTTAATGTGGTTGTCAGCTTAATGTTGTCAGCTTAATGTTGACAGCCTAATGTTGACAACTTAATGTTGACAACTTAATGTTGACAGCTTAATGTTGACAGGTTAATGTTGTTGACAGCTTAATTTTGACAGCTTAGTGTTGTTGACAGCCTAATGTTGACAGCTTAATGTTGTTGGCAGCTAAATGTTAACAGCTTAATGTTGACAGCTTAATGTTGACAGCTTAATGTTGTTGACAGCTAAATATTGTTGTCAGCTTAATGTTGACAGCTTAATGTCGACAGCCTAATGTTGACAGCTTTATGTTGCCAGCTTAATGTTGACAGCTTAATGTTGACAGCTAAATGATGACCACTTAATGTTGACAACTTAATATTGACGGCTTAATGTTGTCAGCTTAATGTTGTTGACAGCTTAATGTTGACAGCTTAATGTTGTTGACAGCTTAATGTTGTTGACAGCCTAATGATGTTGACAGCTTAATGTTGTTGACAGCTTAATATTGTTGACAGCTTAATATTGTTGACAGCTTAATGTTGTTGACAGCTTTATGTTGCCAGCTTAATGTTGACAGCTTAATGTTGATAGCTTAATGTTGACAGCTTAATGTTGACAACTTAATGTTGTTGACAGCTTAATGTTGACAGCTTAATGTTGTTGACAGCTTAATGTTGACAGCTTAATGTTGACAGGTTAA
This sequence comes from Alitta virens, assembly GCA_932294295.1. Taxonomy (NCBI): domain Eukaryota; kingdom Metazoa; phylum Annelida; class Polychaeta; order Phyllodocida; family Nereididae; genus Alitta; species Alitta virens. The sequence goes on from OW028574.1 coordinate 24,415,228, forward strand.
TGTTGACAGCTTATTGTTGACAGCTGAATGTTGACAGCTTAATGTTGACAGCTTAATGTTGTTGACAGCTTAATGTTGTTGACAGCTTTAAGTTGTTGACAGCTTAATTTTGTTGACAGCTTAATGTTGTCAACAGCTTAATGCTGACAGCTTAATGCTGACAGCTTAATGTTGAAAGCTTAATGTTGACAGCTTAATGTTGACAGCCTAATGTTCTTGTCATTTTAATGTTGACAGCTTAATGTTGACAGCTTAATGTTGACAGCTTAATGTTAACAGCTTAATGTGGTTGTCAGCTTAATGTTGACAGCTTAATGTTGACAGCCTAATGTTGACAGCTTAATGTTGTTGACAGTTAATGTTGACAGCTTAATGTTGTTGCCAGCTTAATGTTGTTGACAGCTTAATGTCGACAGCTTAATGTTGTTGACAGCCTAATGTCGACAGCTTAATGTTGACAGGTTAATGTTGACAGCTTAATGTTGTTGTCAGCTTAATGTTGACAGCTTAATGTCGACAGCTTAATGTTGTTGACAGCTTAATGTTGTAGACAGCTCAATGTTGTTGAAACATTAATGTCAACAGCTTAATGTTGTTGACAGCTTAATGTTGTGGACAGCATAATGTTGTTGACAGCTTAATGTTGTCGACAGCTTAATGTTGTTGACAGCTTTATGTTGTTGAGAGCTTAATTTTTCTGACAGATTAATGTTGTTGACAGCTAAATATTGTTGACAGCTTAATGTTGTTGACCGCTTAATGTGGTTGTCAGCTTAATGTTGTCAGCTTAATGTTGACAGCCTAATGTTGACAACTTAATGTTGACAACTTAATGTTGACAGCTTAATGTTGACAGGTTAATGTTGTTGACAGCTTAATTTTGACAGCTTAGTGTTGTTGACAGCCTAATGTTGACAGCTTAATGTTGTTGGCAGCTTAATGTTAACAGCTTAATGTTGACAGCTTAATGTTGACAGCTTAATGTTGTTGACAGCTAAATATTGTTGTCAGCTTAATGTTGACAGCTTAATGTCGACAGCCTAATGTTGACAGCTTTATGTTGCCAGCTTAATGTTGACAGCTTAATGTTGACAGCTAAATGATGACCACTTAATGTTGACAACTTAATATTGACGGCTTAATGTTGTCAGCTTAATGTTGTTGACTGCTTAATGTTGACAGCTTAATGTTGTTGACAGCTTAATGTTGTTGACAGCCTAATGATGTTGACAGATTAATGTTGTTGACAGCTTAATATTGTTGACAGCTTAATATTGTTGACAGCTTAATGTTGTTGACAGCTTTATGTTGCCAGCTTAATGTTGACAGCTTAATGTTGATAGCTTAATGTTGACAGCTTAATGTTGACAACTTAATGTTGTTGACAGCTTAATGTTGACAGCTTAATGTTGTTGACAGCTAAATGTTGACAGCTTAATGTTGACAGGTTAATGTTGACAGCTTAATGTTGTTGACAGCTTAATGTTGTTGACAGCTTTATGTTGCCAGCTTAATGTTGCCAGCTTAATGTTGACAGCTTAATGTTGTTGACAGCTTAATGTTGACAGCTTAATGTTTTCGACAGCTTCATGTTGTTGACAGCCTAATGATGTTGACAGCTTAATGTTGTTGACAGCTTAATATTGTTGACAGCTTAATGTTGTTGACAGCTTTATGTTGCCAGCTTAATGTTGCCAGCTTAATGTTGACAGCTTAATGTTGACAGCTTAATGTTGGCAGCTTAATGTTGACAACTTAATGTTGACAACTTAATGTTGACAACTTAATGTTGTTGACAGCTTAATGTTGACAGCTTAATGTTGTTGACAGCTTAATGTTGACAGCTTAATGTTGTCGACAGTTTCATGTTGTTGACAGCCTAATGATGCTGACAGCTTAATGTTGTTGACAGCATAATGTTGTTGACTGCTTAATCTTGTTGACAGCTTAATTTTTTTGACAGCTTAATGTTGTTGACAGCTTAATATTGTTGACAGCTTAATGTTGTTGTCAGTTTAATGTTGACAGCTTAATGTTGACAGCCTAATGTTGACAATTTAATGTTGACAACTTAATGTTGACAGCTTAATGTGACAGCTTAATGCTCACAGCTTAATGTTGTTGACAGCTTAATGTTGACAGCTTAATGTTGTTGTCAGCTTAATGTTGACAGCTTAATGTTGATGGCTTAATGTTGTTGACAGCTTAATGTTGTTGACAGCTTAATGTCGACAGCTTAATGTTGTTGTCAGCTTAATGTTGTTGACAGCTTAATGTTGTTGACAGCTTAATGTAGTTGACAGCTTAATGTTGTCGACAGCTTAATGTTGTCGGCAGCTATGTTGTTGACAGCTTAATTTTTTTGACAGCTTAATGTTGTTGATAGCTTAATAGTGTCGACAGCTTAATTTTTTTGACTGCTTAATGTTGTTGACAGATTAATGTTGTTGACAGCTTAATGTTGTTGACAGCTTAATTTTTTTGACAGCTTAATGTTGACAGCTTAATGTTGTTGACAGCTTATTGTTGACAGCCTAATGTTGACAGCTTAATGTTGACAGCTTAATGTTGACAGCTTAATGTTCACAGCCTAATGTTAACAGCTTTATGTTGCCAGCTTAATGCTGACAGCTTAATGTTGACAGCTAAATGATGACCACTTAATGTTGACAACTTAATATTGACAGCTTAATGTTGTCAGCTTAATGTTGTTGACAGCTTAATGTTGACAGCTTAATGTTGTTGACAGCTTAATGTTGTTGACAGCTTAATGTTGTTGACAGCTTAATGTTGACAGCTTAATGTTGACAGCTTAACGTTATCAGCTTAATGTTGACAGCTTAATGTTGACAGCCTAATGTTGACAGCATAACGTTGACAGCTTAATGTTGTTGACAGCTTAATGTCGATAGCTAAATGTTGTTGACAGCTTAATGTTGTTGACAGCTTAATGTTGTTGACAGCTTAATGTTGTTGACAGCTTAATGTTGTTGACAACTTAATATTGTTGACAGCTTAATGTTGTTTACAGCTTAATGTTGTTGACAGCTTAATGTTGACAGCTTAATGTTGACAGCCTAATGTTGACAACTTAATGTTGACAACTTAATGTTGACAGCCTAATGTTGACAGCTTAATGTTGACAGCTTAATGTTGTTGACAGCTTATTGTTGACAGCTTGATGTTGACAGCTTAATGTTGACAGCTTAATGTTGTTGTCAGCTTAATGTTGACAGCTTAATGTTCACAGCCTAATGTTAACAGCTTTATGTTGCCAACTTGATGTTGACAGCTTAATGTTGACAGCCAAATGATGACCACTTAATGTTGACAACTTAATATTGACAGCTTAATGTTGTCAGCTTAATGTTGTTGACAGCTTAATGTTGACAGCTTTATGTTGTTGACAGCTTAATGTTGTTGACAGCTTAATGTTGTTGACAGCTTAATGTTGACAGCTTAATGTTGACAAGTTAATGTTGACAGCTTAATGTTGACAGCTTAATGTTGTTGACAGATTAATTGTTTTGACAGCTTAATGTTGTTGACAGCTTAATATTGTTGACAGCTTAATGTTGTTGACAGCTTAATGTTGTTGACAGCTTAATGTTGACAGCTTAATGTTGACAGCCTAATGTTGACAACTTAATGTTGACAACTCAATGTTGACAGCCTAATGTTGACAGCTTGATTTTGACAGCTTAATGTTGTTGACAGCTTATTGTTGACAGCTTATTGTTGACAGCTTAATGTTGACAGCTTAATGTTGTTGACAGCTTAATGTTGAAAGCTTAATGTTGACAGCTTAATGTTGTTGTCAGCTTAATGTTGACAGCTTAATGTTGACAGCCTAATGTTGACAGCTTTATGTTGCCAGCTTAATGTTGACAGATTAATGTTGACAGCTAAATGATGACCACTTAATGTTGACAACTTAATATTGACGGCTTAATGTTGTCAGCTTAATGTTGTTGACAGCTTAATGTTGACAGCTTAATGTTGTTGACAGCTTAATGTTGTTGACAGCTTAATGTTGACAACTTAATGTTGACAGATTAATGTTGACAGCTTAATGTTGTTGACAGATTAATTGTTTTGACTGCTTAATGTTGTTGACAGCTTAATGTTGTTGACAGCTTAATATTGTTGACAGCTTAATGTTGTTGACAGCTTTATGTTGCCAGCTTAATGTTGACAGCTTAATGTTGATAGCTTAATGTTGACAGCTTAATGTTGACAACTTAATGTTGTTGACAGCTTAATGTTGACAGCTTAATGTTGTTGACAGCTTAATGTTGACAGCTTAATGTTGTCGACAGCTTCATGTTGTTGACAGCCTAATGATGTTGACAGCTTAATGTTGTTGACAGCTTAATGTTGTTGACAGCTTAATTTTGTTGACAGCTTAATGTTGTTGACAGTTTAATGTTGTTGACAGCTTCATTTTGTTGTCAGTTTAATGTTAACAGCTTAATGTTGACAGCCTAATGTTGACAACTTAATGTTGACAACTTAATGTTGACAGCTTAATGTTGATAGCTTAATGTTGACAGCTTAATGTTGACAGCTTAATATTGTTGACAGCTTAATGTTGACAGCTTGATGTTGACAGCTTAATGTTGACAGCTTAATGTTGTTGATAGATTAATTGTTTTGACAGCTTGATGTTGTTGACAGCTTAATGTTGTTGACAGCTTTATATTGTTGACAGCTTAATGTTATTGACAGCTTTATGTTGCCAGCTTTATGTTGCCAGCTTAATGTTGCCAGCTTAATGTTGACAGCTTAATGTTGACAGCTTAATGTTGACAGCTTAATGTTGACAACTTAATGTTGACAACTTAATGTTGACAACTTAATGTTGTTGACAGCTTAATGTTGACAGCTTAATGTTGTTGACAGCTTAATGTTGACAGCTTAATGTTGTTGACAGCTTCATGTTGTTGACAGCCTAATGATGCTGACAGCTTAATGTTGTTGACAGCTTAATGTTGTTGACTGCTTAATGTTGTTGACAGCTTAATGTTGTTGACAGCTTAATGTTGTTGACTGCTTAATGTTGTTGACAGCTTAATTTTTTTGACAGCTTGATGTTGTTGACAGCTTAATGTTGTTGACAGCTTAATGTTGTTGTCAGTTTAATGTTTACAGCTTAATGTTGACAGCTTAATGTTGACAATTTAATGTTGACAACTTAATGTTGACAGCTTAATGTTGACAGCTTAATGCTCACAGCTTAATGTTGTTGACAGCTTAATGTTGACAGCTTAATGTTGATAGCTTAATGTTGTTGACAGCTTAATGTTGTTGACAGCTTAATGTCGACAGCCTAATGTTTTTGACAGCTTAATGTTGTTGACAGCTTAATGTTGTTGACAGCTTAATGTAGTTGACAGCTTAATGTTGTCGACAGCTTAATGTTGTCGACAGCTTTATGTTGTTGACAGCTTAATTTTTTTGACAGCTTAATGTTGTTGAGAGCTTAATGTTGTCAACAGCTTAATTTATTTGACTGCTTAATGTTATTGACAGATTAATGTTGTTGACAGCTTAATGTTGTTGACAGCTTAATTTTTTTGACAGCTTAATGTTGTTGACAGCTTTATGTTGTTGACAGCTTAACATTGTTGACAGCTTAATGTTGTTAACAGCTTTATGTTGCCAGCTTAATGTTGACAGCTTAATGTTGACAGCTTAATGTTGACAGCTTTATGTTGACAGCTTTATGTTGACAACTTAATGTTGACAGCTTAATGTTGACAGCTTAATGTTGACAGCTTAATGTTGACAGCTTAATGTTGACAGCTTAATGTTGACAGCTTAATGTTGTTGACAGCCTAATGTCGACAGCTTAATGTTGTTGACAGCTTAATGTTGACAGCTTAATGTTGACAGCTTAATGTTGACAGCTTAATGTTGACAGCTTAATGTTGTAGACAACTTAATGTTGACAGCTTAATGTTGTTGCCAGCTTAATGTCGTTGACAGCTTAATGTCGATAGCTTAATGTTGTTGACAGCCTAATGTCGACAGCTTAATGTTGTTGACAGCTTAATGTTGTTGACAGCTTAATGTTAACAGCTTAATGTTGACAGCTTAATGTTAACATCTTAATGTTGACAGCTTAATGTTGACAACTTAATGTTGTTGACAGCTTAATGTTGACAGCTTAATGTTGTTGACAGCTTAATGTTGACAGCTTAATGTTGTTGACAGCTTCATGTTGTTGACAGCCTAATGATGCTGACAGCTTAATGTTGTTGACAGCTTAATGTTGTTGACTGCTTAATCTTGTTGACAGCTTAATTTTTTTGACAGCTTGATGATGTTGACAGCTTAATGTTGTTGACAGCTTAATGTTGTTGTCAGTTTAATGTTTACAGCTTAATGTTGACAGCCTAATGTTGACAGCTTAATGTTGATAGCTTAATGTTGTTGACAGCTTAATGTTGTTGACAGCTTATTGTCGACAGCCTAATGTTTTTGACAGCTTAATGTTGTTGACAGCTTAATGTTGTTGACAGCTTAATGTAGTTGACAGCTTGATGTTGTCGACAGCTTGATGTTGTTGACAGCTTTATGTTGTTGACAGCTTAATTTTTTTGACAGCTTAATGTTGTTGACAGCTTAATGTTGTTGACAGCTTAATGTAGTTGACAACTTGATGTTGTCGACAGCTTAATGTTGTTGACAGCTTTATGTTGTTGACAGCTTAATTTTTTTGACAGCTTAATGTTTTTGACAGCTTAATGTTGTTGACAGCTTAATGTTGTTGACAGCTTAATGTAGTTGACAGCTTGATGTTGTCGACAGCTTGATGTTGTTGACAGCTTTATGTTGTTGACAGCTTAATTTTTTTGACAGCTTAATGTTGTTGACTGCTTAATGTTATTGACAGATTAATGTTGTTGACAGCTTAATGTTGTTGACAGCTTAATTTTTTTGACAGCTTAATGTTGTTGACAGCTTTATGTTGTTGACAGCTTAACATTGTTGACAGCTTATTGTTGTTAACAGCTTTATGTTGCCAGCTTAATGTTGACAGCTTAATGTTGACAGCTTAATGTTGACAGCTTTATGTTGACAACTTAATGTTGACAGCTTAATGTTGACAGCTTAATGTTGACAGCTTAATGTTGACAGCTTAATGTTGTTGACAGCTTAATGTTGACAGCTTAATGTTGTTGACAGCCTAATGTCGACAGCTTAATGTTGTTGACAGCTTAATGTTGATAGCTTAATGTTGACAGCTTAATGTTGACAGCTTAATGTTGACAGCTTAATGTTGACAGCTTAATGTTGTAGACAACTTAATGTTGACAGCTTAATGTTGTTGCCTGCTTAATGTTGTTGACAGCTTAATGTCGATAGCTTAATGTTGTTGATAGCCTAATGTCGACAGCTTAATGTTGTTGACAGCTTAATGTTGTTGACAGCTTAATGTTAACAGCTTAATGTTGACAGCTTAATGTTAACAGCTTAATGTTGACAGCTTAATGTTGACAACTTAATGTTGTTGACAGCTTAATGTTGACAGCTTAATGTTGTTGACAGCTTAATGTTGACAGCTTAATGTTGTTGACAGCTTCATGTTGTTGACAGCCTAATGATGCTGACAGCTTAATGTTGTTGACAGGTTAATGTTGCTGACTGCTTAATCTTGTTGACAGCTTAATTTTTTTGACAGCTTGATGTTGTTGACAGCTCAATGTTGTTGACAGCTTAATGTTGTTGTCAGTTTAATGTTTACAGCTTAATGTTGACAGCTTAATGTTGACAATTTAATGTTGACAACTTAATGTTGACAGCTTAATGTTGACAGCTTAATGCTCACAGCTTAATGTTGTTGACAGCTTAATGTTGACAGCTTAATGTTGATAGCTTAGTGTTGTTGACAGCTTAATGTTGTTGACAGCTTAATGTCGACAGCCTAATGTTTTTGACAGCTTAATGTTGTTGACAGCTTAATGTTGTTGACAGCTTAATGTAGTTGACAGCTTGATGTTGTCGACAGCTTAATGTTGTCGACAGCTTTATGTTGTTGACAGCTTAATTTTTTTGACAGCTTAATGTTGTTGACAGCTTAATGTTGTCGACAGCTTAATTTGTTTGACTGCTTAATGTTATTGACAGATTAATGTTGTTGACAGCTTAATGTTGTTGACAGCTTAATTTTTTTGACAGCTTAATGTTGTTGACAGCTTTATGTTGTTGACAGCTTAACATTGTTGACAGCTTAATGTTGTTAACAGCTTTATGTTGCCAGCTTAATGTTGACAGCTTAATGTTGACAGCTTTATGTTGACAACTTAATGTTGACAGCTTAATGTTGACAGCTTAATGTTGACAGCTTAATGTTGTTGACAGCTTAATGTTGACAGCTTAATGTTGTTGACAGCCTAATGTCGACAGCTTAATGTTGTTGACAGCTTAATGTTGACAGCTTAATGTTGAAAGCTTAATGTTGACAGCTTAATGTTGACAGCTTAATGTTGTAGACAACTTAATGTTGACAGCTTAATGTTGTTGCCAGCTTAATGTTGTTGACAGCTTAATGTCGATAGCTTAATGTTGTTGACAGCCTAATGTCGACAGCTTAATGTTGTTGACAGCTTAATGTTGTTGACAGCTTAATGTTGACAGCATAACGTTGACAGCTTAATTAATGTTAACAGCTTAATGTTGACAGCATAACGTTGACAGCTTAATGTTGTTGACGGCTTAATGTTGACAGCTTAATGTTGACAGCTTAATGTTGACAGATTAATGTTGACAGCTTAATGTTGAAAGCTTAATGTTGATAGCTTAATGTTGACAGCTTAATGTTGACAGCCTAATGTTGTAGACAACTTAATGTTGACAGCTTAATGTTGTTGCCAGCTTAGTGTTGTTGACAGCTTAATGTTAACAGCTTAATGTTTTGGCAGCTTAAGGTTTTTGACTGCATAATGTTGTTGACAGCTTAATGTTGTCGACAGCTTAATGTTGACAGGTTAATGATGACAACTTAATGTTGACAACTTAATATTGACAGCTTAATGTTTTCAGCTTATTGTTGTTGACAGCTTAATGTCGATAGCTTAATGTTGTTAAAAGCTTAATGTTGTTGACAGCTTAATGTTGTTGTCAGCTTAATGTTGACAGCTTAATGTTGTTGACAGCCTAATGTCGACAGCTTAATGTTGTTGACAGCTTAATGTTGTTGACAGCTTAATGTTGACAGCTTAATGTTGACAGCTTAATGTTAACAGCTTAATGTTGACTGCTTAATGTTGACAGCCTAATGTTGACAGCATAACGTTGACAGCTTAATGTTGTTGACAGCTTAATGTCGATAGCTAAATGTTGTTGACAGCTAAATGTTGTTGACAGCTTAATGTTGATGACAGCTTTATGTTGTTGACAGCTTAATAATGTTGACAGCTTAATGTTGACAGCTTAATGTTGACAGCCTAATGTTGACAACTTAATGTTGGCAACTTAGTGTTGACAGCCTAATGTTGACAGCTTAATGTTGACAGCTTAATGTTGTTGACAGCTTATTGTTGAGAGCTTAATGTTGACAGCTTAATGTTGACAGCTTAATGTTGACAGCTTAATGTTGACAGCGTAATGTTGTTTTCAGCTTAATGTTGACAGCTTAATATTGACAGCCTAATGTTGACAGCTTTATGTTGCCAGCTTAATGTTGACAGCTTAATGTTGACAGCTAAATGATGACCACTTAATGTTGACAACTTAATATTGACAGCTTAATGTTGTTAGCTTAATGTTGTTGACAGCTTAATGTTGTTGACAGCTTAATGTTGACAACTTAATGTTGACAGCTTAATGTTGACTGCTTAATGTTGACAGATTAATGTTGACAGCTTAATGTTGAAAGCTTAATGTTGATAGCTTAATGTTGACAGCTTATTGTTGACAGCCTTATGTTGTAGACAACTTAATGTTGACAGCTTAATGTTGTTGCCAGCTTAATGTTGTTGACAGCTTAATGTTAACAGCTTAATGTTTTGGACAGCTTAAGGTTTTTGACTGCATAATGTTGTTGACAGCTTAATGTTGTCGACAGCTTAATGTTGACAGGTTAATGATGACAACTTAATGTTGACAACTTAATATTGACAGCTTAATGTTTTCAGCTTAATGTTGTTGACAGCTTAATGTCAATAGCTTAATGTTGTTAAAAGCTTAATGTTGTTGACAGCTTAATGTTGTTGTCAGCTTAATGTTGACAGCTTAATGTTGTTGACAGCCTAATGTCGACAGCTTAATGTTGTTGACAGCTTAATGTTGTTGACAGCTTAATGTTGACAGCTTAATGTTGTTGACAGCTTAATGTTGTCGACAGCTTAATTTGTTTGACTGCTTAATGTTATTGACAGATTAATGGTGTTGACAGCTTAATGTTGTTGACAGCTTAATTTTTTTGACAGCTTAATGTTGTTGACAGCTTTATGTTGTTGACAGCTTAACATTGTTGACAGCTTAATGTTGTTAACAGCTTTATGTTGCCAGCTTAATGTTGACAGCTTAATGTTGACAGCTTAATGTTGACAGCTTTATGTTGACAACTTAATGTTGACAGCTTAATGTTGACAGCTTAATGTTGACAGCTTAATGTTGACAGCTTAATGTTGACAGCTTAATGTTGTTGACAGCCTAATGTCGACAGCTTAATGTTGTTGACAGCTTAATGTTGACAGCTTAATGTTGACAGCTTAATGTTGACAGCTTAATGTTGACAGCTTAATGTTGTAGACAACTTAATGTTGACAGCTTAATGTTGTTGCCAGCTTAATGTCGTTGACAGCTTAATGTCGATAGCTTAATGTTGTTGACAGCCTAATGTCGACAGCTTAATGTTGTTGACAGCTTAATGTTGTTGACAGCTTAATGTTAACAGCTTAATGTTGACAGCTTAATGTTAACATCTTAATGTTGACAGCTTAATGTTGACAACTTAATGTTGTTGACAGCTTAATGTTGACAGCTTAATGTTGTTGACAGCTTAATGTTGTTGACAGCTTAATGTAGTTGACAGCTTGATGTTGTCGACAGCTTGATGTTGTTGACAGCTTTATGTTGTTGACAGCTTAATTTTTTTGACAGCTTAATGTTGTTGACAGCTTAATGTTGTTGACAGCTTAATGTAGTTGACAACTTGATGTTGTCGACAGCTTAATGTTGTCGACAGCTTTATGTTGTTGACAGCTTAATTTTTTTGACAGCTTAATTTTTTTGACAGCTTAATGTTGTTGACAGCTTAATGTTGTCGACAGCTTAATTTGTTTGACTGCTTAATGTTATTGACAGATTAATGTTGTTGACAGCTTAATGTTGTTGACAGCTTAATTTTTTTGACAGCTTAATGTTGTTGACAGCTTTATGTTGTTGACAGCTTAACATTGTTGACAGCTTAATGTTGTTAACAGCTTTATGTTGCCAGCTTAATGTTGACAGCTTAATGTTGACAGCTTAATGTTGACAGCTTTATGTTGACAACTTAATGTTGACAGCTTAATGTTGACAGCTTAATGTTGACAGCTTAATGTTGACAGCTTAATGTTGACAGCTTAATGTTGTTGACAGCTTAATGTTGACAGCTTAATGTTGTTGACAGCCTAATGTCGACAGCTTAATGTTGTTGACAGCTTAATGTTGACAGCTTAATGTTGACAGCTTAATGTTGACAGCTTAATGTTGACAGCTTAATGTTGACAGCTTAATGTTGTAGACAACTTAATGTTGACAGCTTAATGTTGTTGCCTGCTTAATGTTGTTGACAGCTTAATGTCGATAGCTTAATGTTGTTGATAGCCTAATGTCGACAGCTTAATGTTGTTGACAGCTTAATGTTGTTGACAGCTTAATGTTAACAGCTTAATGTTGACAGCTTAATGTTAACAGCTTAATGTTGACAGCTTAATGTTGACAACTTAATGTTGTTGACAGCTTAATGTTGACAGCTTAATGTTTTTGACAGCTTAATGTTGACAGCTTAATGTTGTTGACAGCTTCATGTTGTTGACAGCCTAATGATGCTGACAGCTTAATGTTGTTGACAGCTTAATGTTGCTGACTGCTTAATCTTGTTGACAGCTTAATTTTTTTGACAGCTTGATGTTGTTGACAGCTCAATGTTGTTGACAGCTTAATGTTGTTGTCAGTTTAATGTTTACAGCTTAATGTTGACAGCTTAATGTTGACAATTTAATGTTGACAACTTAATGTTGACACCTTAATGTTGACAGCTTAATGCTCACAGCTTAATGTTGTTGACAGGTTAATGTTGACAGCTTAATGTTGATAGCTTAGTGTTGTTGACAGCTTAATGTTGTTGACAGCTTAATGTCGATAGCCTAATGTTTTTGACAGCTTAATGTTGTTGACAGCTTAATGTTGTTGACAGCTTAATGTAGTTGACAGCTTGATGTTGTCGACAGCTTAATGTTGTCGACAGCTTTATGTTGTTGACAGCTTAATTTTTTTGACAGCTTAATGTTGTTGACAGCTTAATGTTGTCGACAGCTTAATTTGTTTGACTGCTTAATGTTATTGACAGATTAATGTTGTTGACAGCTTAATGTTGTTGACAGCTTAATTTTTTTGACAGCTTAATGTTGTTGACAGCTTTATGTTGTTGACAGCTTAACATTGTTGACAGCTTAATGTTGTTAACAGCTTTATGTTGCCAGCTTAATGTTGACAGCTTAATGTTGACAGCTTGATGTTGACAGTTTTATGTTGACAACTTAATGTTGACAGCTTAATGTTGACAGCTTAATGTTGACAGCTTAATGTTGTTGACAGCTTAATGTTGACAGCTTAATGTTGTTGACAGCCTAATGTTGACAGCTTAATGTTGTTGACAGCTTAATGTTGACAGCTTAATGTTGACAGCTTAATGTTGACAGCTTAATGTTGACAGCTTAATGTTGACAGCTTAATGTTGTAGACAACTTAATGTTGACAGCTTAATGTTGTTGCCAGCTTAATGTTGTTGACAGCTTAATGTCGATAGCTTAATGTTGTTGACAGCCTAATGTCGACAGCTTAATGTTGTTGACAGCTTAATGTTGTTGACAGCTTAATGTTAACAGCTTAATGTTGACAGCTTAATGTTAACAGCTTAATGTTGACGGCTTAATGTTGACAGCTTAATGTTGACAGCTTAATGTTGACAGATTAATGTTGACAGCTTAATGTTGAAAGCTTAATGTTGATAGCTTAATGTTGACAGCTTAATGTTGACAGCCTAATGTTGTAGACAACTTAATGTTGACAGCTTAATGTTGTTGCCAGCTTAGTGTTGTTGACAGCTTAATGTTAACAGCTTAATGTTTTGGCAGCTTAAGGTTTTTGACTGCATAATGTTGTTGACAGCTTAATGTTGTCGACAGCTTAATGTTGACAGGTTAATGATGACAACTTAATGTTGACAACTTAATATTGACAGCTTAATGTTTTCAGCTTAATGTTGTTGACAGCTTAATGTGATAGCTTAATGTTGTTGTCAGCTTAATGTTGACAGCTTAATGTTGTTGACAGCCTAATGTCGACAGCTTAATGTTGTTGACAGCTTAATGTTGTTGACAGCTTAATGTTGACAGCTTAATGTTGACAGCTTAATGTCAACAGCTTAATGTTGACTGCTTAATGTTGACAGCCTAATGTTGACAGCATAACGTTGACAGCTTAATGTTGTTGACAGCTTAATGTCGATAGCTAAATGTTGTTGACAGCTAAATGTTGTTGACAGCTTAATGTTGATGACAGCTTTATGTTGTTGACAGCTTAATAATGTTGACAGCTTAATGTTGACAGCTTAATGTTGACAGCCTAATGTTGACAACTTAATGTTGGCAACTTAGTGTTGACAGCCTAATGTTGACAGCTTAATGTTGACAGCTTAATGTTGTTGACAGCTTATTGTTGAGAGCTTAATGTTGACAGCTTAATGTTGACAGCTTAATGTTGACAGCTTAATGTTGACAGCGTAATGTTGTTGTCAGCTTAATGTTGACAGCTTAATATTGACAGCCTAATGTTGACAGCTTTATGTTGCCAGCTTAATGTTGACAGCTTAATGTTGACAGCTAAATGATGACCACTTAATGTTAACAACTTAATATTGACAGCTTAATGTTGTTAGCTTAATGTTGTTGACAGCTTAATGTTGTTGACAGCTTAATGTTGACAACTTAATGTTGACAGCTTAATGTTGACTGCTTAATGTTGACAGGTTAATGATGACAACTTAATGTTGACAACTTAATATTGACAGCTTAATGTTTTCAGCTTAATGTTGTTGACAGCTTAATGTCAATAGCTTAATGTTGTTAAAAGCTTAATGTTGTTGACAGCTTAATGTTGTTGTCAGCTTAATGTTGACAGCTTAATGTTGTTGACAGCCTAATGTCGACAGCTTAATGTTGTTGACAGCTTAATGTTGTTGACAGCTTAATGTTGACAGCTTAATGTTGACAGCTTAATGTTAACAGCCTAATGTTGACAGCTTAATGTTGACAGCCTAATGTTGACAGCATAATGTTGACAGCTTAATGTTGTTGACAGCTTAATTTCGATAGCTAAATGTTGTTGACAGCTTAATGTTGTTGACAGCTTAATGTTGTTGACAGCTTAATGTTGTTGACAGCTTAATGTTGTCGACAACTTAATGTTGTTGACAGCTTAATATTGTTGACCGCTTAATGTTGTTGACAGCTTAATGTTGACAGCTTAATGTTGACAGCCTAATGGTGACAACTTAATGTTGACAACTTAATGTTGACAGCCTAATGTTGACAGCTTAATGTTGACAGCTTAATGTTGTTGACAGCTTATTGTTGACAGCTTAATGTTGACAGCTTAATGTTGACAGCTTAATGTTGACAGCTTAATGTTGACAGCTTAATGTTGTTGTCAGCTTAATGTTGACAGCTTAATGTTGACAGCCTAATGTTAACAGCTTTATTTTGCCAGCTTAATGTTGACAGCTTAATGTTGACAGCTAAATGATGACCACTTAATGTTGACAACTTAATATTGACAGCTTAATGTTGTCAGCTTAATGTTGTTGACACTTAATGTTGACAGCTTAATGTTGTAGACAGCTTAATGTTGTTGACAGCTTAATGTTGACAGCTTAATGTTGACAACTTAATGTTGACAGCTTAATGTTGTTGACAGATTAATTGTTTTGACAGCTTAATGTTGTTGACAGCTTAATGTTGTTGACAGCTTAATGTTGTTGACAGCTTAATGTTGTTGACAGCTTAATGTTGTTGACAGCTTAATGTTGTTGACAGCTTAATGTTGATAGCTTAATGTTGTTGATAGCTTAATGTTGACAGCTTAATGTTGACAGCCTAATGTTGACAGCTTTATGTTGCCAGCTTAATGTTGACAGCTTAATGTTGACAGCTAAATGATGACCACTTAATGTTGAAAACTTAATATTAACGGCTTAATGTTGTCAGCTTAATGTTGTTGACAGCTTAATGTTGACAGCTTAATGTTGTTGACAGCTTAATGTTGTTGACAGCTTAATGTTGACAGCTTAATGTTGTTGACAGCTTAATGTTGTTGACAGCTTAATGTTGACAGCTTAATGTTGACAGCTAAATGATGACCACTTAATGTTGAAAACTTAATATTAACGGCTAAATGTTGTCAGCTTAATGTTGTTGACAGCTTAATGTTGACAGCTTAATGTTGTTGACAGCTTAATGTTGTTGACAGCTTAATGTTGACAACTTAATGTTGACAGATTAATGTTGACAGCTTAATGTTGTTGACAGATTAATTGTTTTGACTGCTTAATGTTGTTGACAGCTTAATGTTGTTGACAGCTTAATATTGTTGACAGCTTAATGTTGTTGACAGCTTTTTGTTGCCAACTTAATGTTGACAGCTTAATGTTGACAACTTAATGTTGACAGCTTAATCTTGACAGCTTAATGTTGACAGATTAATGTTGACAGCTTAATGTTGACAGCTTAATGTTGATAGTTTAATGTTGACAGCTTAATGTTGACAGCCTAATGTTGTAGACAACTTAATGTTGACAGCTTAATGTTGTTGCCAGCTTAATGTTGTTGACAGCTTAATGTTAACAGCTTAATGTTTTGGACAGCTTAAGGTTTTTGACTGCATAATGTTGTTGACAGCTTAATGTTGTCGACAGCTTAATGTTGACAGGTTAATGATGACAACTTAATGTTGACAACTTAATATTGACAGCTTAATGTTTTCAGCTTAATGTTGTTGACAGCTTAATGTCGATAGCTTAATGTTGTTAAAAGCTTAATGTTGTTGACAGCTTAATGTTGTTGTCAGCTTAATGTTGACAGCTTAATGTTGTTGACAGCCTAATGTCGACAGCTTAATGTTGTTGACAGCTTAATGTTGTTGACAGCTTAATGTTGACGACTTAATGTTGACAGCTTAATGTTGACTGCTTAATGTTGACAGATTAATGTTGACAGCTTAATTTTGAAAGCTTAATGTTGATAGCTTAATGTTGACAGCTTATTGTTGACAGCCTTATGTTGTAGACAACTTAATGTTGACAGCTTAATGTTGTTGCCAGCTTAATGTTGTTGACAGCTTAATGTTAACAGCTTAATGTTTTGGACAGCTTAAGGTTTTTGACTGCATAATGTTGTTGACAGCTTAATGTCCATAGCTTAATGTTGTTAAAAGCTTAATGTTGTTGACAGCTTAATGTTGTTGTCAGCTTAATGTTGACAGCTTAATGTTGTTGACAGCTTAATGTTGACAGCTTAATGTTGACAGCTTAATGTTAACAGCTTAATGTTGACAGCTTAATGTTGACAGCCTAATGTTGACAGCATAATGTTGACAGCTTAATGTTGTTGACAGCTTAATTTCGATAGCTAAATGTTGTTGACAGCTTAATGTTGTTGACAGCTTAATGTTGTTGACAGCTTAATGTTGTTGACAGCTTAATGTTGTCGACAACTTAATGTTGTTGACAGCTTAATATTGTTGACCGCTTAATGTTGTTGACAGCTTAATGTTGACAGCTTAATGTTGACAGCCTAATGGTGACAACTTAATGTTGACAACTTAATGTTGACAGCCTAATGTTGACAGCTTAATGTTGACAGCTTAATGTTGTTGACAGCTTATTGTTGACAGCTTAATGTTGACAGCTTAATGTTGACAGCTTAATGTTGACAGCTTAATGTTGACAGCTTAATGTTGTTGTCAGCTTAATGTTGACAGCTTAATGTTGACAGCCTAATGTTAACAGCTTTATTTTGCCAGCTTAATGTTGACAGCTTAATGTTGACAGCTAAATGATGACCACTTAATGTTGACAACTTAATATTGACAGCTTAATGTTGTCAGCTTAATGTTGTTGACACTTAATGTTGACAGCTTAATGTTGTAGACAGCTTAATGTTGTTGACAGCTTAATGTTGACAGCTTAATGTTGACAACTTAATGTTGACAGCTTAATGTTGTTGACAGATTAATTGTTTTGACAGCTTAATGTTGTTGACAGCTTAATGTTGTTGACAGCTTAATGTTGTTGACAGCTTAATGTTGTTCACAGCTTAATGTTGTTGACAGCTTAATGTTGACAGCTTAATGTTGATAGCTTAATGTTGTTGACAGCTTAATGTTGTTGACAGCTTAATGTTGTTGACAGCTTAATGTTGTTGACAGCTTAATGTTGTTGACAGCTTAATGTTGTTGACAGCTTAATGTTGATAGCTTAATGTTGTTGATAGCTTAATGTTGACAGCTTAATGTTGACAGCCTAATGTTGACAGCTTTATGTTGCCAGCTTAATGTTGACAGCTTAATGTTGACAGCTAAATGATGACCACTTAATGTTGAAAACTTAATATTAACGGCTTAATGTTGTCAGCTTAATGTTGTTGACAGCTTAATGTTGACAGCTTAATGTTGTTGACAGCTTAATGTTGTTGACAGCTTAATGTTGACAGCTTAATGTTGTTGACAGCTTAATGTTGTTGACAGCTTAATGTTGACAGCTTAATGTTGACAACTTAATGTTGACAGCTTAATGTTGTTGACAGCTTAATTTCGATAGCTAAATGTTGTTGACAGCTTAATGTTGTTGACAGCTTAATGTTGTTGACAGCTTAATGTTGTTGACAGCTTAATGTTGTCGACAACTTAATGTTGTTGACAGCTTAATATTGTTGACCGCTTAATGTTGTTGACAGCTTAATGTTGACAGCTTAATGTTGACAGCCTAATGGTGACAACTTAATGTTGACAACTTAATGTTGACAGCCTAATGTTGACAGCTTAATGTTGACAGCTTAATGTTGTTGACAGCTTATTGTTGACAGCTTAATGTTGACAGCTTAATGTTGACAGCTTAATGTTGACAGCTTAATGTTGACAGCTTAATGTTGTTGTCAGCTTAATGTTGACAGCTTAATGTTGACAGCCTAATGTTAACAGCTTTATTTTGCCAGCTTAATGTTGACAGCTTAATGTTGACAGCTAAATGATGACCACTTAATGTTGACAACTTAATATTGACAGCTTAATGTTGTCAGCTTAATGTTGTTGACACTTAATGTTGACAGCTTAATGTTGTAGACAGCTTAATGTTGTTGACAGCTTAATGTTGACAGCTTAATGTTGACAACTTAATGTTGACAGCTTAATGTTGTTGACAGATTAATTGTTTTGACAGCTTAATGTTGTTGACAGCTTAATGTTGTTGACAGCTTAATGTTGTTGACAGCTTAATGTTGTTCACAGCTTAATGTTGTTGACAGCTTAATGTTGACAGCTTAATGTTGATAGCTTAATGTTGTTGACAGCTTAATGTTGTTGACAGCTTAATGTTGTTGACAGCTTAATGTTGTTGACAGCTTAATGTTGTTGACAGCTTAATGTTGTTGACAGCTTAATGTTGATAGCTTAATGTTGTTGATAGCTTAATGTTGACAGCTTAATGTTGACAGCCTAATGTTGACAGCTTTATGTTGCCAGCTTAATGTTGACAGCTTAATGTTGACAGCTAAATGATGACCACTTAATGTTGAAAACTTAATATTAACGGCTTAATGTTGTCAGCTTAATGTTGTTGACAGCTTAATGTTGACAGCTTAATGTTGTTGACAGCTTAATGTTGTTGACAGCTTAATGTTGACAGCTTAATGTTGTTGACAGCTTAATGTTGTTGACAGCTTAATGTTGACAGCTTAATGTTGACAACTTAATGTTGACTGTTTAATGTTGTTGACAGATTAATTGTTTTGACAGCTTAATGTTGTTGACAGCTTAATGTTGTTGACAGCTTAATGTTGTTGACAGCTTAATGTTGTTGACAGCTTAATGTTGTTGACAGCTTAATGTTGACAGCTTAATGTTGATAGCTTAATGTTGTTGACAGCTTAATGTTGACAGCTTAATGTTGACAGCCTAATGTTGACAGCTTTATGTTGCCAGCTTAATGTTGACAGCTTAATGTTGACAGCTAAATGATGACCACTTAATGTTGAAAACTTAATATTAACGGCTTAATGTTGTCAGCTTAATGTTGTTGACAGCTTAATGTTGACAGCTTAATGTTGTTGACAGCTTAATGTTGTTGACAGCTTAATGTTGACAACTTAATGTTGACAGATTAATGTTGACAGCTTAATGTTGTTGACAGATTAATTGTTTTGACTGCTTAATGTTGTTGACAGCTTAATGTTGTTGACAGCTTAATATTGTTGACAGCTTAATGTTGTTGACAGCTTTTTGTTGCCAACTTAATGTTGACAGCTTAATGTTGACAACTTAATGTTGACAGCTTAATCTTGACAGCTTAATGTTGACAGATTAATGTTGACAGCTTAATGTTGACAGCTTAATGTTGATAGTTTAATGTTGACAGCTTAATGTTGACAGCCTAATGTTGTAGACAACTTAATGTTGACAGCTTAATGTTGTTGCCAGCTTAATGTTGTTGACAGCTTAATGTTAACAGCTTAATGTTTTGGACAGCTTAAGGTTTTTGACTGCATAATGTTGTTGACAGCTTAATGTTGTCGACAGCTTAATGTTGACAGGTTAATGATGACAACTTAATGTTGACAACTTAATATTGACAGCTTAATGTTTTCAGCTTAATGTTGTTGACAGCTTAATGTCGATAGCTTAATGTTGTTAAAAGCTTAATGTTGTTGACAGCTTAATGTTGTTGTCAGCTTAATGTTGACAGCTTAATGTTGTTGACAGCCTAATGTCGACAGCTTAATGTTGTTGACAGCTTAATGTTGTTGACAGCTTAATGTTGACGACTTAATGTTGACAGCTTAATGTTGACTGCTTAATGTTGACAGATTAATGTTGACAGCTTAATGTTGAAAGCTTAATGTTGATAGCTTAATGTTGACAGCTTATTGTTGACAGCCTTATGTTGTAGACAACTTAATGTTGACAGCTTAATGTTGTTGCCAGCTTAATGTTGTTGACAGCTTAATGTTAACAGCTTAATGTTTTGGACAGCTTAAGGTTTTTGACTGCATAATGTTGTTGACAGCTTAATGTCAATAGCTTAATGTTGTTAAAAGCTTAATGTTGTTGACAGCTTAATGTTGTTGTCAGCTTAATGTTGACAGCTTAATGTTGTTGACAGCTTAATGTTGACAGCTTAATGTTGACAGCTTAATGTTAACAGCTTAATGTTGACAGCTTAATGTTGACAGCCTAATGTTGACAGCATAATGTTGACAGCTTAATGTTGTTGACAGCTTAATTTCGATAGCTAAATGTTGTTGACAGCTTAATGTTGTTGACAGCTTAATGTTGTTGACAGCTTAATGTTGTTGACAGCTTAATGTTGTCGACAACTTAATGTTGTTGACAGCTTAATATTGTTGACCGCTTAATGTTGTTGACAGCTTAATGTTGACAGCTTAATGTTGACAGCCTAATGGTGACAACTTAATGTTGACAACTTAATGTCGACAGCCTAATGTTGACAGCTTAATGTTGACAGCTTAATGTTGTTGACAGCTTATTGTTGACAGCTTAATGTTGACAGCTTAATGTTGACAGCTTAATGTTGACAGCTTAATGTTGACAGCTTAATGTTGTTGTCAGCTTAATGTTGACAGCTTAATGTTGACAGCCTAATGTTAACAGCTTTATTTTGCCAGCTTAATGTTGACAGCTTAATGTTGACAGCTAAATGATGACCACTTAATGTTGACAACTTAATATTGACAGCTTAATGTTGTCAGCTTAATGTTGTTGACACTTAATGTTGACAGCTTAATGTTGTAGACAGCTTAATGTTGTTGACAGCTTAATGTTGACAGCTTAATGTTGACAACTTAATGTTGACAGCTTAATGTTGTTGACAGATTAATTGTTTTGACAGCTTAATGTTGTTGACAGCTTAATGTTGTTGACAGCTTAATGTTGTTGACAGCTTAATGTTGTTGACAGCTTAATGTTGTTCACAGCTTAATGTTGTTGACAGCTTAATGTTGACAGCTTAATGTTGATAGCTTAATGTTGTTGACAGCTTAATGTTGACAGCTTAATGTTGACAGCCTAATGTTGACAGCTTTATGTTGCCAGCTTAATGTTGACAGCTTAATGTTGACAGCTAAATGATGACCACTTAATGTTGAAAACTTAATATTAACGGCTTAATGTTGTCAGCTTAATGTTGTTGACAGCTTAATGTTGACAGCTTAATGTTGTTGACAGCTTAATGTTGTTGACAGCTTAATGTTGACAGCTTAATGTTGTTGACAGCTTAATGTTGTTGACAGCTTAATGTTGACAGCTTAATGTTGACAACTTAATGTTGACAGCTTAATGTTGTTGACAGATTAATTGTTTTGACAGCTTAATTGTTTTGACAGCTTAATGTTGTTGACAGCTTAATGTTGTTGACAGCTTAATGTTGTTGACAGCTTAATGTTGTTGACAGCTTAATGTTGTTGACAGCTTAATGTTGACAGCTTAATGTTGATAGCTTAATGTTGTTGACAGCTTAATGTTGACAGCTTAATGTTGACAGACTAATGTTGACAGCTTTATGTTGCCAGCTTAATGTTGACAGCTTAATGTTGACAGCTAAATGATGACCACTTAATGTTGAAAACTTAATATTAACGGCTTAATGTTGTCAGCTTAATGTTGTTGACAGCTTAATGTTGACAGCTTAATGTTGTTGACAGCTTAATGTTGTTGACAGCTTAATGTTGACAACTTAATGTTGACAGATTAATGTTGACAGCTTAATGTTGTTGACAGATTAATTGTTTTGACTGCTTAATGTTCTTGACAGCTTAATGTTGTTGACAGCTTAATATTGTTGACAGCTTAATGTTGTTGACAGCTTTTTGTTGCCAACTTAATGTTGAGAGCTTAATGTTGACAACTTAATGTTGACAGCTTAATCTTGACAGCTTAATGTTG
The DNA here is from genome assembly GCA_932294295.1 of Alitta virens. Classification (NCBI taxonomy): domain Eukaryota; kingdom Metazoa; phylum Annelida; class Polychaeta; order Phyllodocida; family Nereididae; genus Alitta; species Alitta virens. Next base: position 24,437,674 of record OW028574.1, read on the forward strand.
ACAGATTAATGTTGACAGCTTAATGTTGAAAGCTTAATGTTGATAGTTTAATGTTGACAGCTTAATGTTGACAGCTTAATGTTGTAGACAACTTAATGTTGACAGCTTAATGTTGTTGCCAGCTTAATGTTGTTGACAGCTTAATGTTAACAGCTTAATGTTTTGGACAGCTTAAGGTTTTTGACTGCATAATGTTGTTGACAGCTTAATGTTGTCGACAGCTTAATGTTGACAGGTTAATGATGACAACTTAATGTTGACAACTTAATATTGACAGCTTAATGTTTTCAGCTTAATGTTGTTGACAGCTTAATGTCGATAGCTTAATGTTGTTAAAAGCTTAATGTTGTTGACAGCTTAATGTTGTTGTCAGCTTAATGTTGACAGCTTAATGTTGTTGACAGCCTAATGTCGACAGCTTAATGTTGTTGACAGCTTAATGTTGTTGACAGCTTAATGTTGACAGCTTAATGTTGACAGCTTAATGTTGACAGCTTAATGTTAACAGCTTAATGTTGACAGCTTAATGTTGACAGCCTAATGTTGACAGCATAATGTTGACAGCTTAATGTTGTTGACAGCTTAATTTCGATAGCTAAATGTTGTTGACAGCTTAATGTTGTTGACAGCTTAATGTTGTTGACAGCTTAATGTTGTTGACAGCTTAATGTTGTTGACAACTTAATGTTGTTGACAGCTTAATATTGTTGACCGCTTAATGTTGTTGACAGCTTAATGTTGACAGCTTAATGTTGACAGCCTAATGGTGACAACTTAATGTTGACAACTTAGTGTTGACAGCCTAATGTTGACAGCTTAATGTTGACAGCTTAATGTTGTTGACAGCTTATTGTTGACAGCTTAATGTTGACAGCTTTATGTTGACAGCTTAATGTTGACAGCTTAATGTTGACAGCTTAATGTTGTTGACAGCTTAATGTTGACAGCTTAATGTTGTTGACAGCTTAATGTTGTTGACAGCTTAATGTTGACAGCGTAATGTTGACAACTTAATGTTGACAGCTTAATGTTGTTGACAGATTAATTGTTTTGACAGCTTAATGTTGTTGACAGCTTAATGTTGTTGACAGCTTATTGTTGACAGCTTATTGTTGACAGCTTAATGTTGACAGCTTAATGTTGACAGCTTAATGTTGACAGCTTAATGTTGACAGCTTAATGTTGTTGTCAGCTTAATGTTGACAGCTTAATGTTGACAGCCTAATGTTAACAGCTTTATTTTGCCAGCTTAATGTTGACAGCTTAATGTTGACAGCTAAATGATGACCACTTAATGTTGACAACTTAATATTGACAGCTTAATGTTGTCAGCTTAATGTTGTTGACACTTAATGTTGACAGCTTAATGTTGTAGACAGCTTAATGTTGTTGACAGCTTAATGTTGACAGCTTAATGTTGACAACTTAATGTTGACAGCTTAATGTTGTTGACAGATTAATTGTTTTGACAGCTTAATGTTGTTGACAGCTTAATGTTGTTGACAGCTTAATGTTGTTGACAGCTTAATGTTGTTCACAGCTTAATGTTGTTGACAGCTTAATGTTGACAGCTTAATGTTGATAGCTTAATGTTGTTGACAGCTTAATGTTGTTGACAGCTTAATGTTGTTGACAGCTTAATGTTGTTGACAGCTTAATGTTGTTGACAGCTTAATGTTGATAGCTTAATGTTGTTGATAGCTTAATGTTGACAGCTTAATGTTGACAGCCTAATGTTGACAGCTTTATGTTGCCAGCTTAATGTTGACAGCTTAATGTTGACAGCTAAATGATGACCACTTAATGTTGAAAACTTAATATTAACGGCTTAATGTTGTCAGCTTAATGTTGTTGACAGCTTAATGTTGACAGCTTAATGTTGTTGACAGCTTAATGTTGTTGACAGCTTAATGTTGACAGCTTAATGTTGTTGACAGCTTAATGTTGTTGACAGCTTAATGTTGACAGCTTAATGTTGACAACTTAATGTTGACTGTTTAATGTTGTTGACAGATTAATTGTTTTGACAGCTTAATGTTGTTGACAGCTTAATGTTGTTGACAGCTTAATGTTGTTGACAGCTTAATGTTGTTGACAGCTTAATGTTGTTGACAGCTTAATGTTGACAGCTTAATGTTGATAGCTTAATGTTGTTGACAGCTTAATGTTGACAGCTTAATGTTGACAGCCTAATGTTGACAGCTTTATGTTGCCAGCTTAATGTTGACAGCTTAATGTTGACAGCTAAATGATGACCACTTAATGTTGAAAACTTAATATTAACGGCTTAATGTTGTCAGCTTAATGTTGTTGACAGCTTAATGTTGACAGCTTAATGTTGTTGACAGCTTAATGTTGTTGACAGCTTAATGTTGACAACTTAATGTTGACAGATTAATGTTGACAGCTTAATGTTGTTGACAGATTAATTGTTTTGACTGCTTAATGTTGTTGACAGCTTAATGTTGTTGACAGCTTAATATTGTTGACAGCTTAATGTTGTTGACAGCTTTTTGTTGCCAACTTAATGTTGACAGCTTAATGTTGACAACTTAATGTTGACAGCTTAATCTTGACAGCTTAATGTTGACAGATTAATGTTGACAGCTTAATGTTGACAGCTTAATGTTGATAGTTTAATGTTGACAGCTTAATGTTGACAGCCTAATGTTGTAGACAACTTAATGTTGACAGCTTAATGTTGTTGCCAGCTTAATGTTGTTGACAGCTTAATGTTAACAGCTTAATGTTTTGGACAGCTTAAGGTTTTTGACTGCATAATGTTGTTGACAGCTTAATGTTGTCGACAGCTTAATGTTGACAGGTTAATGATGACAACTTAATGTTGACAACTTAATATTGACAGCTTAATGTTTTCAGCTTAATGTTGTTGACAGCTTAATGTCGATAGCTTAATGTTGTTAAAAGCTTAATGTTGTTGACAGCTTAATGTTGTTGTCAGCTTAATGTTGACAGCTTAATGTTGTTGACAGCCTAATGTCGACAGCTTAATGTTGTTGACAGCTTAATGTTGTTGACAGCTTAATGTTGACGACTTAATGTTGACAGCTTAATGTTGACTGCTTAATGTTGACAGATTAATGTTGACAGCTTAATGTTGAAAGCTTAATGTTGATAGCTTAATGTTGACAGCTTATTGTTGACAGCCTTATGTTGTAGACAACTTAATGTTGACAGCTTAATGTTGTTGCCAGCTTAATGTTGTTGACAGCTTAATGTTAACAGCTTAATGTTTTGGACAGCTTAAGGTTTTTGACTGCATAATGTTGTTGACAGCTTAATGTCAATAGCTTAATGTTGTTAAAAGCTTAATGTTGTTGACAGCTTAATGTTGTTGTCAGCTTAATGTTGACAGCTTAATGTTGTTGACAGCTTAATGTTGACAGCTTAATGTTGACAGCTTAATGTTAACAGCTTAATGTTGACAGCTTAATGTTGACAGCCTAATGTTGACAGCATAATGTTGACAGCTTAATGTTGTTGACAGCTTAATTTCGATAGCTAAATGTTGTTGACAGCTTAATGTTGTTGACAGCTTAATGTTGTTGACAGCTTAATGTTGTTGACAGCTTAATGTTGTCGACAACTTAATGTTGTTGACAGCTTAATATTGTTGACCGCTTAATGTTGTTGACAGCTTAATGTTGACAGCTTAATGTTGACAGCCTAATGGTGACAACTTAATGTTGACAACTTAATGTCGACAGCCTAATGTTGACAGCTTAATGTTGACAGCTTAATGTTGTTGACAGCTTATTGTTGACAGCTTAATGTTGACAGCTTAATGTTGACAGCTTAATGTTGACAGCTTAATGTTGACAGCTTAATGTTGTTGTCAGCTTAATGTTGACAGCTTAATGTTGACAGCCTAATGTTAACAGCTTTATTTTGCCAGCTTAATGTTGACAGCTTAATGTTGACAGCTAAATGATGACCACTTAATGTTGACAACTTAATATTGACAGCTTAATGTTGTCAGCTTAATGTTGTTGACACTTAATGTTGACAGCTTAATGTTGTAGACAGCTTAATGTTGTTGACAGCTTAATGTTGACAGCTTAATGTTGACAACTTAATGTTGACAGCTTAATGTTGTTGACAGATTAATTGTTTTGACAGCTTAATGTTGTTGACAGCTTAATGTTGTTGACAGCTTAATGTTGTTGACAGCTTAATGTTGTTGACAGCTTAATGTTGTTCACAGCTTAATGTTGTTGACAGCTTAATGTTGACAGCTTAATGTTGATAGCTTAATGTTGTTGACAGCTTAATGTTGACAGCTTAATGTTGACAGCCTAATGTTGACAGCTTTATGTTGCCAGCTTAATGTTGACAGCTTAATGTTGACAGCTAAATGATGACCACTTAATGTTGAAAACTTAATATTAACGGCTTAATGTTGTCAGCTTAATGTTGTTGACAGCTTAATGTTGACAGCTTAATGTTGTTGACAGCTTAATGTTGTTGACAGCTTAATGTTGACAGCTTAATGTTGTTGACAGCTTAATGTTGTTGACAGCTTAATGTTGACAGCTTAATGTTGACAACTTAATGTTGACAGCTTAATGTTGTTGACAGATTAATTGTTTTGACAGCTTAATTGTTTTGACAGCTTAATGTTGTTGACAGCTTAATGTTGTTGACAGCTTAATGTTGTTGACAGCTTAATGTTGTTGACAGCTTAATGTTGACAGCTTAATGTTGATAGCTTAATGTTGTTGACAGCTTAATGTTGACAGCTTAATGTTGACAGACTAATGTTGACAGCTTTATGTTGCCAGCTTAATGTTGACAGCTTAATGTTGACAGCTAAATGATGACCACTTAATGTTGAAAACTTAATATTAACGGCTTAATGTTGTCAGCTTAATGTTGTTGACAGCTTAATGTTGACAGCTTAATGTTGTTGACAGCTTAATGTTGTTGACAGCTTAATGTTGACAACTTAATGTTGACAGATTAATGTTGACAGCTTAATGTTGTTGACAGATTAATTGTTTTGACTGCTTAATGTTCTTGACAGCTTAATGTTGTTGACAGCTTAATATTGTTGACAGCTTAATGTTGTTGACAGCTTTTTGTTGCCAACTTAATGTTGAGAGCTTAATGTTGACAACTTAATGTTGACAGCTTAATCTTGACAGCTTAATGTTGACAGATTAATGTTGACAGCTTAATGTTGAAAGCTTAATGTTGATAGTTTAATGTTGACAGCTTAATGTTGACAGCCTAATGTTGTAGACAACTTAATGTTGACAGCTTAATGTTGTTGCCAGCTTAATGTTGTTGACAGCTTAATGTTAACAGCTTAATGTTTTGGACAGCTTAAGGTTTTTGACTGCATAATGTTGTTGACAGCTTAATGTTGTCGACAGCTTAATGTTGACAGGTTAATGATGACAACTTAATGTTGACAACTTAATATTGACAGCTTAATGTTTTCAGCTTAATGTTGTTGACAGCTTAATGTCGATAGCTTAATGTTGTTAAAAGCTTAATGTTGTTGACAGCTTAATGTTGTTGTCAGCTTAATGTTGACAGCTTAATGTTGTTGACAGCCTAATGTCGACAGCTTAATGTTGTTGACAGCTTAATGTTGTTGACAGCTTAATGTTGACAGCTTAATGTTGACAGCTTAATGTTGACAGCTTAATGTTAACAGCTTAATGTTGACAGCTTAATGTTGACAGCCTAATGTTGACAGCATAATGTTGACAGCTTAATGTTGTTGACAGCTTAATTTCGATAGCTAAATGTTGTTGACAGCTTAATGTTGTTGACAGCTTAATGTTGTTGACAGCTTAATGTTGTTGACAGCTTAATGTTGTTGACAACTTAATGTTGTTGACAGCTTAATATTGTTGACCGCTTAATGTTGTTGACAGCTTAATGTTGACAGCTTAATGTTGACAGCCTAATGGTGACAACTTAATGTTGACAACTTAGTGTTGACAGCCTAATGTTGACAGCTTAATGTTGACAGCTTAATGTTGTTGACAGCTTATTGTTGACAGCTTAATGTTGACAGCTTTATGTTGACAGCTTAATGTTGACAGCTTAATGTTGACAGCTTAATGTTGTTGACAGCTTAATGTTGACAGCTTAATGTTGTTGACAGCTTAATGTTGTTGACAGCTTAATGTTGACAGCGTAATGTTGACAACTTAATGTTGACAGCTTAATGTTGTTGACAGATTAATTGTTTTGACAGCTTAATGTTGTTGACAGCTTAATGTTGTTGACAGCTTAATGTTGTTGACAGCTTAATGTTGTTGATAGCTTAATGTTGTTGACAGCTTAAAGTTGTTGACAGCTTAACGTTGACAGCTTAATGTTGATAGCTTAATGTTGTTGACAGCTTAATGTTGACAGCTTAATGTTGACAGCCTAATGTTGACAGCTTTATGTTGCCAGCTTAATGTTGACAGCTTAATGTTGACAGCTAAATGATGACCACTTAATGTTGAAAACTTAATATTAACGGCTTAATGTTGTTGACAGCTTAAGGTTGACAGCTTAATGTTGTTGACAGCTTAATGTTGTTGACAGCTTAATGTTGACAGCTTAATGTTGTTGACAGCTTAATGTTGTTGACAGCTTAATGTTGACAACTTAATGTTGACAGATTAATGTTGACAGCTTAATGTTGTTGACAGATTAATTGTTTTGACTGCTTAATGTTGTTGACAGCTTAATGTTGTTGACAGCTTAATATTGTTGACAGCTTAATGTTGTTGACAGCTTTTTGTTGCCAGCTTAATGTTGACAGCTTAATGTTGATAGCTTAATGTTGACAGCTTAATGTTGACCACTTAATGTTGACAACTTAATGTTGTTGACAGCTTAATGTTGACAGCTTAATGTTGTTGACAGCTTAATGTCGACAGCTTAATGTTGTCGACAGCTTCATGTTGTTGACAGCCTAATGGAGTTGACAGCTTAATGTTGTTGACAGCTTAATGTTGTTGACAGCTTAATTTTTTTGACAGCTTAATGTTGTTGACAGCTTAATGTTGTTGACAGCTTAATGTTAACAGCTTAATGTTGACAGCCTAATGTTGACAACTTAATGTTGACAACTTAATGTTGACAGCCTAATGTTGACAGCTTAATGTTGACAGCTTAATGTTGACAGCGTAATGTTGTTGTCAGCTTAATGTTGACAGCTTAATATTGACAGCCTAATGTTGACAGCTTTATGTTGCCAGATTAATGTTGACAGCTTAATGTTGACAGCTAAATGATGACCACTTAATGTTGACAACTTAATATTGACAGCTTAATGTTGTTAGCTTAATGTTGTTGACAGCTTAATGTTGACAGCTTAATGTTGTTGACAGCTTAATGTTGTTGACAGCTTAATGTTGACAACTTAATGTTGACAGCTTAATGTTGACAGCTTAATGTTGACAGCTTAATGTTGACTGCCTAATGGTGACAACTTAATGTTGACAACTTAATGTTGACAGCCTAATGTTGACAGCTTAATGTTGACAGCTTAATGTTGTTGACAGATTATTGTTGACAGCTTAATGTTGACAGCTTTATGTTGACAGCTTAATGTTGACAGCTTAATGTTCACAGCTTAATGTTCACAGCCTAATGTTAACAGCTTTATTTTGCCAGCTTAATGTTGTCAGCTTAATGTTGTTGACAGCTTAATGTTGACAGCTTGATGTTGTTGACAGCTTAATGTTGTTGACAGCTTAATGTTGACAGCGTAATGTTGACAACTTAATGTTGACAGCTTAATGTTGTTGACAGATTAATTGTTTTGACAGCTTAATGTTGTTGACAGCTTAATGTTGTTGACAGCTTAATGTTGTTGACAGCTTAATGTTGTTGACAGCTTAAAGTTGTTGACAGCTTAATGTTGACAGCTTAATGTTGATAGCTTAATGTTGATAGCTTAATGTTGTTGACAGCTTAATGTTGACAGCTTAATGTTGACAGCCTAATGTTGACAGCTTTATGTTGCCAGCTTAATGTTGACAGCTTAATGTTGACAGCTAAATGATGACCACTTAATGTTGAAAACTTAATATTAACGGCTTAATGTTGTCAGCTTAATGTTGTTGACAGCTTAATGTTGACAGCTTAATGTTGTTGAGAGCTTAATGTTGTTGACAGCTTAATGTTGTAGACAGCTTAATGTTGTTGACAGCTTAATGTTGACAGCTTAATGTTGACAACTTAATGTTGACAGCTTAATGTTGTTGACAGATTAATTGTTTTGACAGCTTAATGTTGTTGACAGCTTAATGTTGTTGACAGCTTAATGTTGTTGACAGCTTAATGTTGTTGACAGCTTAATGTTGTTCACAGCTTAATGTTGTTGACAGCTTAATGTTGACAGCTTAATGTTGATAGCTTAATGTTGTTGACAGCTTAATGTTGACAGCTTAATGTTGACAGCCTAATGTTGACAGCTTTATGTTGCCAGCTTAATGTTGACAGCTTAATGTTGACAGCTAAATGATGACCACTTAATGTTGAAAACTTAATATTAACGGCTTAATGTTGTCAGCTTAATGTTGTTGACAGCTTAATGTTGACAGCTTAATGTTGTTGACAGCTTAATGTTGTTGACAGCTTAATGTTGACAGCTTAATGTTGTTGACAGCTTAATGTTGTTGACAGCTTAATGTTGACAGCTTAATGTTGACAACTTAATGTTGACAGCTTAATGTTGTTGACAGATTAATTGTTTTGACAGCTTAATTGTTTTGACAGCTTAATGTTGTTGACAGCTTAATGTTGTTGACAGCTTAATGTTGTTGACAGCTTAATGTTGTTGACAGCTTAATGTTGTTGACAGCTTAATGTTGACAGCTTAATGTTGATAGCTTAATGTTGTTGACAGCTTAATGTTGACAGCTTAATGTTGACAGACTAATGTTGACAGCTTTATGTTGCCAGCTTAATGTTGACAGCTTAATGTTGACAGCTAAATGATGACCACTTAATGTTGAAAACTTAATATTAACGGCTTAATGTTGTCAGCTTAATGTTGTTGACAGCTTAATGTTGACAGCTTAATGTTGTTGACAGCTTAATGTTGTTGACAGCTTAATGTTGACAACTTAATGTTGACAGATTAATGTTGACAGCTTAATGTTGTTGACAGATTAATTGTTTTGACTGCTTAATGTTCTTGACAGCTTAATGTTGTTGACAGCTTAATATTGTTGACAGCTTAATGTTGTTGACAGCTTTTTGTTGCCAACTTAATGTTGAGAGCTTAATGTTGACAACTTAATGTTGACAGCTTAATCTTGACAGCTTAATGTTGACAGATTAATGTTGACAGCTTAATGTTGAAAGCTTAATGTTGATAGTTTAATGTTGACAGCTTAATGTTGACAGCCTAATGTTGTAGACAACTTAATGTTGACAGCTTAATGTTGTTGCCAGCTTAATGTTGTTGACAGCTTAATGTTAACAGCTTAATGTTTTGGACAGCTTAAGGTTTTTGACTGCATAATGTTGTTGACAGCTTAATGTTGTCGACAGCTTAATGTTGACAGGTTAATGATGACAACTTAATGTTGACAACTTAATATTGACAGCTTAATGTTTTCAGCTTAATGTTGTTGACAGCTTAATGTCGATAGCTTAATGTTGTTAAAAGCTTAATGTTGTTGACAGCTTAATGTTGTTGTCAGCTTAATGTTGACAGCTTAATGTTGTTGACAGCCTAATGTCGACAGCTTAATGTTGTTGACAGCTTAATGTTGTTGACAGCTTAATGTTGACAGCTTAATGTTGACAGCTTAATGTTGACAGCTTAATGTTAACAGCTTAATGTTGACAGCTTAATGTTGACAGCCTAATGTTGACAGCATAATGTTGACAGCTTAATGTTGTTGACAGCTTAATTTCGATAGCTAAATGTTGTTGACAGCTTAATGTTGTTGACAGCTTAATGTTGTTGACAGCTTAATGTTGTTGACAGCTTAATGTTGTTGACAACTTAATGTTGTTGACAGCTTAATATTGTTGACCGCTTAATGTTGTTGACAGCTTAATGTTGACAGCTTAATGTTGACAGCCTAATGGTGACAACTTAATGTTGACAACTTAGTGTTGACAGCCTAATGTTGACAGCTTAATGTTGACAGCTTAATGTTGTTGACAGCTTATTGTTGACAGCTTAATGTTGACAGCTTTATGTTGACAGCTTAATGTTGACAGCTTAATGTTGACAGCTTAATGTTGTTGACAGCTTAATGTTGACAGCTTAATGTTGTTGACAGCTTAATGTTGTTGACAGCTTAATGTTGACAGCGTAATGTTGACAACTTAATGTTGACAGCTTAATGTTGTTGACAGATTAATTGTTTTGACAGCTTAATGTTGTTGACAGCTTAATGTTGTTGACAGCTTAATGTTGTTGACAGCTTAATGTTGTTGACAGCTTAATGTTGTTGATAGCTTAATGTTGTTGACAGCTTAAAGTTGTTGACAGCTTAACGTTGACAGCTTAATGTTGATAGCTTAATGTTGTTGACAGCTTAATGTTGACAGCTTAATGTTGACAGCCTAATGTTGACAGCTTTATGTTGCCAGCTTAATGTTGACAGCTTAATGTTGACAGCTAAATGATGACCACTTAATGTTGAAAACTTAATATTAACGGCTTAATGTTGTTGACAGCTTAAGGTTGACAGCTTAATGTTGTTGACAGCTTAATGTTGTTGACAGCTTAATGTTGACAGCTTAATGTTGTTGACAGCTTAATGTTGTTGACAGCTTAATGTTGACAACTTAATGTTGACAGATTAATGTTGACAGCTTAATGTTGTTGACAGATTAATTGTTTTGACTGCTTAATGTTGTTGACAGCTTAATGTTGTTGACAGCTTAATATTGTTGACAGCTTAATGTTGTTGACAGCTTTTTGTTGCCAGCTTAATGTTGACAGCTTAATGTTGATAGCTTAATGTTGACAGCTTAATGTTGACCACTTAATGTTGACAACTTAATGTTGTTGACAGCTTAATGTTGACAGCTTAATGTTGTTGACAGCTTAATGTCGACAGCTTAATGTTGTCGACAGCTTCATGTTGTTGACAGCCTAATGGAGTTGACAGCTTAATGTTGTTGACAGCTTAATGTTGTTGACAGCTTAATTTTTTTGACAGCTTAATGTTGTTGACAGCTTAATGTTGTTGACAGCTTAATGTTAACAGCTTAATGTTGACAGCCTAATGTTGACAACTTAATGTTGACAACTTAATGTTGACAGCCTAATGTTGACAGCTTAATGTTGACAGCTTAATGTTGACAGCGTAATGTTGTTGTCAGCTTAATGTTGACAGCTTAATATTGACAGCCTAATGTTGACAGCTTTATGTTGCCAGATTAATGTTGACAGCTTAATGTTGACAGCTAAATGATGACCACTTAATGTTGACAACTTAATATTGACAGCTTAATGTTGTTAGCTTAATGTTGTTGACAGCTTAATGTTGACAGCTTAATGTTGTTGACAGCTTAATGTTGTTGACAGCTTAATGTTGACAACTTAATGTTGACAGCTTAATGTTGACAGCTTAATGTTGACAGCTTAATGTTGACTGCCTAATGGTGACAACTTAATGTTGACAACTTAATGTTGACAGCCTAATGTTGACAGCTTAATGTTGACAGCTTAATGTTGTTGACAGATTATTGTTGACAGCTTAATGTTGACAGCTTTATGTTGACAGCTTAATGTTGACAGCTTAATGTTCACAGCTTAATGTTCACAGCCTAATGTTAACAGCTTTATTTTGCCAGCTTAATGTTGTCAGCTTAATGTTGTTGACAGCTTAATGTTGACAGCTTGATGTTGTTGACAGCTTAATGTTGTTGACAGCTTAATGTTGACAGCGTAATGTTGACAACTTAATGTTGACAGCTTAATGTTGTTGACAGATTAATTGTTTTGACAGCTTAATGTTGTTGACAGCTTAATATTGTTGACAGCTTAATGTTGTTGACAGCTTAATGTTGTTGACAGCTTAATGTTGACAGCTTAATGTTGACAGCCTAATGTTGACAACTTAATGTTGACAACTTAATGTTGACAGCCTAATGTTGACAGCTTGATTTTGACAGCTTAATGTTGTTGACAGCTTATTGTTGACAGCTTATTGTTGACAGCTTAATGTTGACAGCTTAATGTTGACAGCTTAATGTTGAAAGCTTAATGTTGACAGCTTAATGTTGTTGTCAGCTTAATGTTGACAGCTTAATGTTGACAGCCTAATGTTGACAGCTTTATGTTGCCAGCTTAATGTTGACAGATTAATGTTGACAGCTAAATGATGACCACTTAATGTTGACAACTTAATATTGACGGCTTAATGTTGTCAGCTTAATGTTGTTGACAGCTTAATGTTGACAGCTTAATGTTGTTGACAACTTAATGTTGTTGACAGCTTAATGTTGACAACTTAATGTTGACAGCTTAATGTTGACAGCTTAATGTTGTTGACAGCTAAATGTTGACAGCTTAATGTTGTCGACAGCTTCATGTTGTTGACAGCCTAATGATGTTGACAGCTTAATGTTGTTGACAGCTTAATGTTGTTGACAGCTTAATTTTGTTGACAGCTTAATGTTGTTGACAGCTTAATGTTGTTGACAGCTTCATGTTGTTGTCAGTTTAATGTTAACAGCTTAATGTTGACAGCCTAATGTTGACAACTTAATGTTGACAACTTAATGTTGACAGCTTAATGTTGATAGCTTAATGTTGACAGCTTAATGTTGACAGCTTAATATTGTTGACAGCTTAATGTTGTCAGCTTGATGTTGACAGCTTAATGTTGACAGCTTAATGTTGTTGATAGATTAATTGTTTTGACAGCTTGATGTTGTTGACAGCTTAATGTTGTTGACAGCTTTATATTGTTGACAGCTTAATGTTATTGACAGCTTTATGTTGCCAGCTTAATGTTGCCAGCTTAATGTTGACAGCTTAATGTTGACAGCTTAATGTTGACAGCTTAATGTTGACAACTTAATGTTGACAACTTAATGTTGTTGACAGCTTAATGTTGACAGCTTAATGTTGTTGACAGCTTAATGTTGACAGCTTAATGTTGTTGACAGCTTCATGTTGTTGACAGCCTAATGATGCTGACAGCTTAATGTTGTTGACAGCTTAATGTTGTTGACTGCTTAATGTTGTTGACAGCTTAATGTTGTTGACAGCTTAATGTTGTTGACTGCTTAATGTTGTTGACAGCTTAATTTTTTTGACAGCTTGATGTTGTTGACAGCTTAATGTTGTTGACAGCTTAATGTTGTTGTCAGTTTAATGTTTACAGCTTAATGTTGACAGCTTAATGTTGACAATTTAATGTTGACAACTTAATGTTGACAGCTTAATGTTGACAGCTTAATGCTCACAGCTTAATGTTGTTGACAGCTTAATGTTGACAGCTTAATGTTGATAGCTTAATGTTGTTGACAGCTTAATGTTGTTGACAGCTTAATGTCGACAGCCTAATGTTTTTGACAGCTTAATGTTGTTGACAGCTTAATGTTGTTGACAGCTTAATGTAGTTGACAGCTTAATGTTGTCGACAGCTTAATGTTGTCGACAGCTTTATGTTGTTGACAGCTTAATTTTTTTGACGGCTTAATGTTGTTGACAGCTTAATGTTGTCGACAGCTTAATTTGTTTGACTGCTTAATGTTATTGACAGATTAATGTTGTTGACAGCTTAATGTTGTTGACAGCTTAATTTTTTTGACAGCTTAATGTTGTTGACAGCTTTATGTTGTTGACAGCTTAACATTGTTGACAGCTTAATGTTGACAGCTTAATGTTGACAGCTTAATGTTGACAGCGTAATGTTGTTGTCAGCTTAATGTTGACAGCTTAATATTGACAGCCTAATGTTGACAGCTTTATGTTGCCGGATTAATGTTGACAGCTTAATGTTGACAGCTAAATGATGACCACTTAATGTTGACAACTTAATATTGACAGCTTAATGTTGTTAGCTTAATGTTGTTGACAGCTTAATGTTGACAGCTTAATGTTGTTGACAGCTTAATGTTGTTGACAGCTTAATGTTGACAACTTAATGTTGACAGCTTAATGTTGACAGCTTAATGTTGACAGATTAATGTTGACAGCTTAATGTTGAAAGCTTAATGTTGATAGCTTAATGTTAACAGCCTAATGTTGTAGACAACTTAATGTTGACAGCTTTATGTTGTTGCCAGCTTAATGTTGTTGACTGCTTAATGTTAACAGCTTAATGTTTTGGACAGCTTAATGTTGTTGACAGCTTAATGTTGTTGACAGCTTAATGTTGTTGACAGCTTAATGTTGTTGACAGCTTAATGTTGTTGACAGCTTAATATTGTTGACAGCTTAATGTTGTTTACAGCTTAATGTTGTTGACAGCTTAATGTTGACAGCTTAATGTTGACAGCCTAATGTTGACAACTTAATGTTGACAACTTAATGTTGACAGCCTAATGTTGACAGCTTAATGTTGACAGCTTTATGTTGTTGCCAGCTTAATGTTGTTGACTGCTTAATGTTAACAGGTTAATGTTTTGGACAGCTTAATGTTGTTGACAGCTTAATGTTGTTGACAGCTTAATGTTGTTGACAGCTTAATGTTGTTGACAGCTTAATGTTGTTGACAGCTTAATATTGTTGACAGCTTAATGTTGTTTACAGCTTAATGTTGTTGACAGCTTAATGTTGACAGCTTAATGTTGACAGCCTAATGTTGACAACTTAATGTTGACAACTTAATGTTGACAGCCTAATGTTGACAGCTTAATGTTGACAGCTTAATGTTGTTGACAGCTTATTGTTGACAGCTTGATGTTGACAGCTTAATGTTGACAGCTTAATGTTGACAGCTTAATGTTGTTGTCAGCTTAATGTTGACAGCTTAATGTTCACAGCCTAATGTTAACAGCTTTATGTTGCCAACTTAATGTTGACAGCTTAATGTTGACAGCCAAATGATGACCACTTAATGTTGACAACTTAATATTGACAGCTTAATGTTGTCAGCTTAATGTTGTTGACAGCTTAATGTTGACAGCTTAATGTTGTTGACAGCTTAATGTTGTTGACAGCTTAATGTTGTTGACAGCTTAATGTTGACAGCTTAATGTTGACAAGTTAATGTTGACAGCTTAATGTTGACAGCTTAATGTTGTTGACAGATTAATTGTTTTGACAGCTTAATGTTGTTGACAGCTTAATATTGTTGACAGCTTAATGTTGTTGACAGCTTAATGTTGTTGACAGCTTAATGTTGACAGCTTAATGTTGACAGCTTAATGTTGACAGCCTAATGTTGACAACTTAATGTTGACAACTTAATGTTGACAGCCTAATGTTGACAGCTTGATTTTGACAGCTTAATGTTGTTGACAGCTTATTGTTGACAGCTTATTGTTGACAGCTTAATGTTGACAGCTTTATGTTGACAGCTTAATGTTGAAAGCTTAATGTTGACAGCTTAATGTTGTTGTCAGCTTAATGTTGACAGCTTAATGTTGACAGCCTAATGTTGACAGCTTTATGTTGCCAGCTTAATGTTGACAGATTAATGTTGACAGCTAAATGATGACCACTTAATGTTGACAACTTAATATTGACGGCTTAATGTTGTCAGCTTAATGTTGTTGACAGCTTAATGTTGACAGCTTAATGTTGTTGACAGCTTAATGTTGTTGACAGCTTAATGTTGACAACTTAATGTTGACATATTAATGTTGACAGCTTAATGTTGTTGACAGATTAATTGTTTTGACTGCTTAATGTTGTTGACAGCTTTATGTTGTTGACAGCTTAATATTGTTGACAGCTTAATGTTGTTGACAGCTTTATGTTGCCAGCTTAATGTTGACAGCTTAATGTTGATAGCTTAATGTTGACAGCTTAATGTTGACAACTTAATGTTGTTGACAGCTTAATGTTGACAGCTTAATGTTGTTGACAGCTTAATGTTGACAGCTTAATGTTGTCGACAGCTTCATGTTGTTGACAGCCTAATGATGTTGACAGCTTAATGTTGTTGACAGCTTAATGTTGTTGACAGCTTAATTTTGTTGACAGCTTAATGTTGTTGACAGCTTAATGTTGTTGACAGCTTCATGTTGTTGTCAGTTTAATGTTAACAGCTTAATGTTGACAGCCTAATGTTGACAACTTAATGTTGACAACTTAATGTTGACAGCTTAATGTTGATAGCTTAATGTTGACAACTTAATGTTGACAGCTTAATATTGTTGACAGCTTAATGTTGACAGCTTGATGTTGACAGCTTAATGTTGACAGCTTAATGTTGTTGATAGATTAATTGTTTTGACAGCTTAATGTTGTTGACAGCTTAATGTTGTTGACAGCTTTATATTGTTGACAGCTTAATGTTATTGACAGCTTTATGTTGCCAGCTTAATGTTGCCAGCTTAATGTTGACAGCTTAATGTTGACAGCTTAATGTTGACAGCTTAATGTTGACAACTTAATGTTGACAACTTAATGTTGTTGACAGCTTAATGTTGACAGCTTAATGTTGTTGACAGCTTAATGTTGACAGCTTAATGTTGTTGACAGCTTCATGTTGTTGACAGCCTAATGATGCTGACAGCTTAATGTTGTTGACAGCTTAATGTTGTTGACTGCTTAATGTTGTTGACAGCTTAATGTTGTTGACAGCTTAATGTTGTTGACTGCTTAATGTTGTTGACAGCTTAATTTTTTTGACAGCTTGATGTTGTTGACAGCTTAATGTTGTTGACAGCTTAATGTTGTTGTCAGTTTAATGTTTACAGCTTAATGTTGACAGGTTAATGTTGACAATTTAATGTTGACAACTTAATGTTGACAGCTTAATGTTGACAGCTTAATGCTCACAGCTTAATGTTGTTGACAGCTTAATGTTGACAGCTTAATGTTGATAGCTTAATGTTGTTGACAGCTTAATGTTGTTGACAGCTTAATGTCGGCAGCCTAATGTTTTTGACAGCTTAATGTTGTTGACAGCTTAATGTTGTTGACAGCTTAATGTAGTTGACAGCTTAATGTTGTCGACAGCTTAATGTTGTTCGACAGCTTTATGTTGTTGACAGCTTAATTTTTTTGACGGCTTAATGTTGTTGACAGCTTAATGTTGTCGACAGCTTAATTTGTTTGACTGCTTAATGTTATTGACAGATTAATGTTGTTGACAGCTTAATGTTGTTGACAGCTTAATTTTTTTGACAGCTTAATGTTGTTGACAGCTTTATGTTGTTGACAGCTTAACATTGTTGACAGCTTAATGTTGTTAACAGCTTTATGTTGCCAGCTTAATGTTGACAGCTTAATGTTGACAGCTTAATGTTGACAGCTTTATGTTGACAACTTAATGTTGACAGCTTAATGTTGACAGCTTAATGTTGACAGCTTAATGTTGACAGCTTAATGTTGTTGACAGCTTAATGTTGACAGCTTAATGTTGTTGACAGCCTAATGTCGACAGCTTAATGTTGTTGACAGCTTAATGTTGACAGCTTAATGTTGACAGCTTAATGTTGACAGCTTAATGTTGACAGCTTAATGTTGACAGCTTAATGTTGTAGACAACTTAATGTTGACAGCTTAATGTTGTTGCCAGCTTAATGTCGTTGACAGCTTAATGTCGATAGCTTAATGTTGTTGACAGCCTAATGTCGACAGCTTAATGTTGTTGACAGCTTAATGTTGTTGACAGCTTAATGTTAACAGCTTAATGTTTACAGCTTATTGTTAACATCTTAATGTTGACAGCTTAATGTTGACAACTTAATGTTGTTGACAGCTTAATGTTGACAGCTTAATGTTGTTGACAGCTTAATGTTGACAGCTTAATGTTGTTGACAGCTTCGTGTTGTTGACAGCCTAATGATGCTGACAGCTTAATGTTGTTGACAGCTTAATGTTGTTGACTGCTTAATCTTGTTGACAGCTTAATTTTTTTGACAGCTTGATGATGTTGACAGCTTAATGTTGTTGACAGCTTAATGTTGTTGTCAGTTTAATGTTTACAGCTTAATGTTGATAGCCTAATGTTGACAGCTTAATGTTGATAGCTTAATGTTGTCGACAGCTTTATGTTGTTGACAGCTTAATTTTTTTGACGGCTTAATGTTGTTGACAGCTTAATGTTGTCGACAGCTTAATTTGTTTGACTGCTTAATGTTATTGACAGATTAATGTTGTTGACAGCTTAATGTTGTTGACAGCTTAATTTTTTTGACAGCTTAATGTTGTTGACAGCTTTATGTTGTTGACAGCTTAACATTGTTGACAGCTTAATGTTGTTAACAGCTTTATGTTGCCAGCTTAATGTTGACAGCTTAATGTTGACAGCTTAATGTTGACAGCTTTATGTTGACAACTTAATGTTGACAGCTTAATGTTGACAGCTTAATGTTGACAGCTTAATGTTGACAGCTTAATGTTGTTGACAGCTTAATGTTGACAGCTTAATGTTGTTGACAGCCTAATGTCGACAGCTTAATGTTGTTGACAGCTTAATGTTGACAGCTTAATGTTGACAGCTTAATGTTGACAGCTTAATGTTGACAGCTTAATGTTGACAGCTTAATGTTGTAGACAACTTAATGTTGACAGCTTAATGTTGTTGCCAGCTTAATGTCGTTGACAGCTTAATGTCGATAGCTTAATGTTGTTGACAGCCTAATGTCGACAGCTTAATGTTGTTGACAGCTTAATGTTGTTGACAGCTTAATGTTAACAGCTTAATGTTTACAGCTTATTGTTAACATCTTAATGTTGACAGCTTAATGTTGACAACTTAATGTTGTTGACAGCTTAATGTTGACAGCTTAATGTTGTTGACAGCTTAATGTTGACAGCTTAATGTTGTTGACAGCTTCGTGTTGTTGACAGCCTAATGATGCTGACAGCTTAATGTTGTTGACAGCTTAATGTTGTTGACTGCTTAATCTTGTTGACAGCTTAATTTTTTTGACAGCTTGATGATGTTGACAGCTTAATGTTGTTGACAGCTTAATGTTGTTGTCAGTTTAATGTTTACAGCTTAATGTTGATAGCCTAATGTTGACAGCTTAATGTTGATAGCTTAATGTTGTTGACAGCTTAATGTTGTTGACAGCTTAATGTCGACAGCCTAATGTTTTTGACAGCTTAATGTTGTTGACAGCTTAATGTTGTTGACAGCTTAATGTAGTTGACAGCTTGATGTTGTCGACAGCTTAATGTTGTCGACAGCTTTATGTTGTTGACAGCTTAATTTTTTTGACAGCTTAATGTTGTTGACAGCTTAATGTTGTTGACAGCTTAATGTAGTTGACAACTTGATGTTGTCGACAGCTTAATGTTGTCGACAGCTTTATGTTGTTGACAGCTTAATTTTTTTGACAGCTTAATTTTTTTGACAGCTTAATGTTGTTGACAGCTTAATGTTGTCGACAGCTTAATTTGTTTGACTGCTTAATGTTATTGACAGATTAATGTTGTTGACAGCTTAATGTTGTTGACAGCTTAATTTTTTTGACAGCTTAATGTTGTTGACAGCTTTATGTTGTTGACAGCTTAACATTGTTGACAGCTTAATGTTGTTAACAGCTTTATGTTGCCAGCTTAATGTTGACAGCTTAATGTTGACAGCTTAATGTTGACAGCTTTATGTTGACAACTTAATGTTGACAGCTTAATGTTGACAGCTTAATGTTGACAGCTTAATGTTGACAGCTTAATGTTGTTGACAGCTTAATGTTGACAGCTTAATGTTGTTGACAGCCTAATGTCGACAGCTTAATGTTGTTGACAGCTTAATGTTGACAGCTTAATGTTGACAGCTTAATGTTGACAGCTTAATGTTGACAGCTTAATGTTGTAGACAACTTAATGTTGACAGCTTAATGTTGTTGCCTGCTTAATGTTGTTGACAGCTTAATGTCGATAGCTTAATGTTGTTGACAGCCTAATGTCGACAGCTTAATGTTGTTGACAGCTTAATGTTGTTGACAGCTTAATGTTAACAGCTTAATGTTGACAGCTTAATGTTAACAGCTTAATGTTGACAGCTTAATGTTGACAACTTAATGTTGTTGACAGCTTAATGTTGACAGCTTAATGTTGTTGACAGCTTATTGTTGACAGCTTGATGTTGTCGACAGCTTAATGTTGTCGACAGCTTTATGTTGTTGACAGCTTAATTTTTTTGACAGCTTAATGTTGTTGACAGCTTAATGTTGTTGACAGCTTAATGTAGTTGACAGCTTAATGTAGTTGACAGCTTGATGTTGTCGACAGCTTAATGTTGTCGACAGCTTTATGTTGTTGACAGCTTAATTTTTTTGACAGCTTAATGTTGTTGACAGCTTAATGTTGTCGACAGCTTAATTTGTTTGACTGCTTAATGTTATTGACAGATTAATGTTGTTGACAGCTTAATGTTGTTGACAGCTTAATTTTTTTGACAGCTTAATGTTGTTGACAGCTTTATGTTGTTGACAGCTTAACATTGTTGACATCTTAATGTTGTTAGCAGCTTTATGTTGCCAGCTTAATGTTGACAGCTTAATGTTGACAGCTTAATGTTGACAGCTTTATGTTGACAACTTAATGTTGACAGCTTAATGTTGACAGCTCAATGTTGACAGCTTAATGTTGACAGCTTAATGTTGTTGACAGCTTAATGTTGACAGCTTAATGTTGTTGACAGCCTAATGTCGACAGCTTAATGTTGTTGACAGCTTAATGTTGACAGCTTAATGTTGATAGCTTAATGTTGACAGCTTAATGTTGACAGCTTAATGTTGACAGCTTAATGTTGTAGACAACTTAATGTTGACAGCTTAATGTTGTTGCCAGCTTAATGTTGTTGACAGCTTAATGTCGATAGCTTAATGTTGTTGACAGCCTAATGTCGACAGCTTAATGTTGTTGACAGCTTAATGTTGTTGACAGCTTAATGTTAACAGCTTAATGTTGACAGCTTAATGTTAACAGCTTAATGTTGACAGCTTAATGTTGACAGCATAACGTTGACAGCTTAATGTTGTTGACGGCTTAATGTTGACAGCTTAATGTTGACAGCTTAATGTTGACAGATTAATGTTGACAGCTTAATGTTGAAAGCTTAATGTTGATAGCTTAATGTTGACAGCTTAATGTTGACAGCCTAATGTTGTAGACAACTTAATGTTGACAGCTTAATGTTGTTGCCAGCTTAGTGTTGATGACAGCTTAATGTTAACAGCTTAATGTTTTGGCAGCTTAAGGTTTTTGACTGCATAATGTTGTTGACAGCTTAATGTTGTCGACAGCTTAATGTTGACAGGTTAATGATGACAACTTAATGTTGACAACTTAATATTGACAGCTTAATGTTTTCAGCTTAATGTTGTTGACAGCTTAATGTCGATAGCTTAATGTTGTTAAAAGCTTAATGTTGTTGACAGCTTAATGTTGTTGTCAGCTTAATGTTGACAGCTTAATGTTGTTGACAGCCTAATGTCGACAGCTTAATGTTGTTGACAGCTTAATGTTGTTGACAGCTTAATGTTGACAGCTTAATGTTGACAGCTTAATGTTAACAGCTTAATGTTGACTGCTTAATGTTGACAGCCTAATGTTGACAGCATAACGTTGACAGCTTAATGTTGTTGACAGCTTAATGTCGATAGCTAAATGTTGTTGACAGCTAAATGTTGTTGACAGCTTAATGTTGATGACAGCTTTATGTTGATGACAGCTTAATAATGTTGACAGCTTAATGTTGACAGCTTAATGTTGACAGCCTAATGTTGACAACTTAATGTTGGCAACTTAGTGTTGACAGCCTAATGTTGACAGCTTAATGTTGACAGCTTAATGTTGTTGACAGCTTATTGTTGAGAGCTTAATGTTGACAGCTTAATGTTGACAGCTTAATGTTGACAGCGTAATGTTGTTGTCAGCTTAATGTTGACAGCTTAATATTGACAGCCTAATGTTGACAGCTTTATGTTGCCAGCTTAATGTTGACAGCTTAATGTTGACAGCTAAATGATGACCACTTAATGTTGACAACTTAATATTGACAGCTTAATGTTGTTAGCTTAATGTTGTTGACAGCTTAATGTTGTTGACAGCTTAATGTTGACAACTTAATGTTGACAGCTTAATGTTGACTGCTTAATGTTGACAGATTAATGTTGACAGCTTAATGTTGAAAGCTTAATGTTGATAGCTTAATGTTGACAGCTTATTGTTGACAGCCTTATGTTGTAGACAACTTAATGTTGACAGCTTAATGTTGTTGCCAGCTTAATGTTGTTGACAGCTTAATGTTAACAGCTTAATGTTTTGGACAGCTTAAGGTTTTTGACTGCATAATGTTGTTGACAGCTTAATGTTGTCGACAGCTTAATGTTGACAGGTTAATGATGACAACTTAATGTTGACAACTTAATATTGACAGCTTAATGTTTTCAGCTTAATGTTGTTGACAGCTTAATGTCAATAGCTTAATGTTGTTAAAAGCTTAATGTTGTTGACAGCTTAATGTTGTTGTCAGCTTAATGTTGACAGCTTAATGTTGTTGACAGCCTAATGTCGACAGCTTAATGTTGTTGACAGCTTAATGTTGTTGACAGCTTAATGTTGACAGCTTAATGTTGACAGCTTAATGTTAACAGCTTAATGTTGACAGCTTAATGTTGACAGCCTAATGTTGACAGCATAATGTTGACAGCTTAATGTTGTTGACAGCTTAATTTCGATAGCTAAATGTTGTTGACAGCTTAATGTTGTTGACAGCTTAATGTTGTTGACAGCTTAATGTTGTCGACAACTTAATGTTGTTGACAGCTTAATATTGTTGACCGCTTAATGTTGTTGACAGCTTAATGTTGACAGCTTAATGTTGACAGCCTAATGGTGACAACTTAATGTTGACAACTTAATGTTGACAGCCTAATGTTGACAGCTTAATGTTGACAGCTTAATGTTGTTGACAGCTTATTGTTGACAGCTTAATGTTGACAGCTTAATGTTGACAGCTTAATGTTGACAGCTTAATGTTGACAGCTTAATGTTGTTGTCAGCTTAATGTTGACAGCTTAATGTTGACAGCCTAATGTTAACAGCTTTATTTTGCCAGCTTAATGTTGACAGCTTAATGTTGACAGCTAAATGATGACCACTTAATGTTGACAACTTAATATTGACAGCTTAATGTTGTCAGCTTAATGTTGTTGACACTTAATGTTGACAGCTTAATGTTGACAGCTTAATGTTGACAACTTAATGTTGACAGCTTAATATTGTTGACAGATTAATTGTTTTGACAGCTTAATGTTGTTGACAGCTTAATGTTGTTGACAGCTTAATGTTGTTGACAGCTTAATGTTGTTGACAGCTTAATGTTGTTGACAGCTTAATGTTGACAGCTTAATGTTGATAGCTTAATGTTGTTGACAGCTTAATGTTGACAGCTTAATGTTGACAGCCTAATGTTGACAGCTTTATGTTGCCAGCTTAATGTTGACAGCTTAATGTTGACAGCTAAATGATGACCACTTAATGTTGAAAACTTAATATTAACGGCTTAATATTGTCAGCTTAATGTTGTTGACAGCTTAATGTTGACAGCTTAATGTTGTTGACAGCTTAATGTTGTTGACAGCTTAATGTTGACAGCTTAATGTTGTTGACAGCTTAATGTTGTTGACAGCTTAATGTTGACAGCTTAATGTTGACAACTTAATGTTGACAGCTTAATGTTGTTGACAGATTAATTGTTTTGACAGCTTAATGTTGTTGACAGCTTAATGTTGTTGACAGCTTAATGTTGTTGACAGCTTAATGTTGTTGACAGCTTAATGTTGACAGCTTAATGTTGATAGCTTAATGTTGTTGACAGCTTAATGTTGACAGCTTAATGTTGACAGCCTAATGTTGACAGCTTTATGTTGCCAGCTTAATGTTGACAGCTTAATGTTGACAGCTAAATGATGACCACTTAATGTTGAAAACTTAATATTAACGGCTTAATGTTGTCAGCTTAATGTTGTTGACACTTAATGTTGACAGCTTAATGTTGACAGCTTAATGTTGACAACTTAATGTTGACAGCTTAATATTGTTGACAGATTAATTGTTTTGACAGCTTAATGTTGTTGACAGCTTAATGTTGTTGACAGCTTAATGTTGTTGACAGCTTAATGTTGTTGACAGCTTAATGTTGTTGACAGCTTAATGTTGACAGCTTAATGTTGATAGCTTAATGTTGTTGACAGCTTAATGTTGACAGCTTAATGTTGACAGCCTAATGTTGACAGCTTTATGTTGCCAGCTTAATGTTGACAGCTTAATGTTGACAGCTAAATGATGACCACTTAATGTTGAAAACTTAATATTAACGGCTTAATATTGTCAGCTTAATGTTGTTGACAGCTTAATGTTGACAGCTTAATGTTGTTGACAGCTTAATGTTGTTGACAGCTTAATGTTGACAGCTTAATGTTGTTGACAGCTTAATGTTGTTGACAGCTTAATGTTGACAGCTTAATGTTGACAACTTAATGTTGACAGCTTAATGTTGTTGACAGATTAATTGTTTTGACAGCTTAATGTTGTTGACAGCTTAATGTTGTTGACAGCTTAATGTTGTTGACAGCTTAATGTTGTTGACAGCTTAATGTTGACAGCTTAATGTTGATAGCTTAATGTTGTTGACAGCTTAATGTTGACAGCTTAATGTTGACAGCCTAATGTTGACAGCTTTATGTTGCCAGCTTAATGTTGACAGCTTAATGTTGACAGCTAAATGATGACCACTTAATGTTGAAAACTTAATATTAACGGCTTAATGTTGTCAGCTTAATGTTGTTGACAGCTTAATGTTGACAGCTTAATGTTGTTGACAGCTTAATGTTGTTGACAGCTTAATGTTGACAACTTAATGTTGACAGATTAATGTTGACAGCTTAATGTTGTTGACAGATTAATTGTTTTGACTGCTTAATGTTGTTGACAGCTTAATGTTGTTGACAGCTTAATATTGTTGACAGCTTAATGTTGTTGACAGCTTTTTGTTGCCAACTTAATGTTGACAGCTTAATGTTGACAACTTAATGTTGACAGCTTAATCTTGACAGCTTAATGTTGACAGATTAATGTTGACAGCTTAATGTTGAAATCTTAATGTTGATAGTTTAATGTTGACAGCTTAATGTTGACAGCCTAATGTTGTAGACAACTTAATGTTGACAGCTTAATGTTGTTGCCAGCTTAATGTTGTTGACAGCTTAATGTTAACAGCTTAATGTTTTGGACAGCTTAAGGTTTTTGACTGCATAATGTTGTTGACAGCTTAATGTTGTCGACAGCTTAATGTTGACAGGTTAATGATGACAACTTAATGTTGACAACTTAATATTGACAGCTTAATGTTTTCAGCTTAATGTTGTTAAAAGCTTAATGTTGTTGACAGCTTAATGTTGTTGTCAGCTTAATGTTGACAGCTTAATGTTGTTGACAGCCTAATGTCGACAGCTTAATGTTGTTGACAGCTTAATGTTGTTGACAGCTTAATGTTGACAACTTAATGTTGACAGCTTAATGTTGACTGCTTAATGTTGACAGATTAATGTTGACAGCTTAATGTTGAAAGCTTAATGTTGATAGCTTAATGTTGACAGCTTATTGTTGACAGCCTTATGTTGTAGACAACTTAATGTTGACAGCTTAATGTTGTTGCCAGCTTAATGTTGTTGACAGCTTAATGTTAACAGCTTAATGTTTTGGACAGCTTAAGGTTTTTGACTGCATAATCTTGTTGACAGCTTAATGTTGTCGACAGCTTAATGTTGACAGGTTAATGATGACAACTTAATGTTGACAACTTAATATTGACAGCTTAATGTTTTCAGCTTAATGTTGTTGACAGCTTAATGTCAATAGCTTAATGTTGTTAAAAGCTTAATGTTGTTGACAGCTTAATGTTGTTGTCAGCTTAATGTTGACAGCTTTATGTTGTTGACAGCCTAATGTCGACAGCTTAATGTTGTTGACAGCTTAATGTTGTTGGCAGCTTAATGTTGACAGCTTAATGTTGACAGCTTAATGTTAACAGCTTAATGTTGACAGCTTAATGTTGACAGCCTAATGTTGACAGCATAATGTTGACAGCTTAATGTTGTTGACAGCTTAATTTCGATAGCTAAATGTTGTTGACAGCTTAATGTTGTTGACAGCTTAATGTTGTTGACAGCTTAATGTTGTTGACAGCTTAATGTTGTCGACAACTTAATGTTGTTGACAGCTTAATATTGTTGACCGCTTAATGTTGTTGACAGCTTAATGTTGACAGCTTAATGTTGACAGCCTAATTGTGACAACTTAATGTTGACAACTTAATGTTGACAGCCTAATGTTGACAGCTTAATGTTGACAGCTTAATGTTGTTGACAGCTTAATGTTGTTGACAGCTTAATGTTGTTGACAGCTTAATGTTGTTGACAGCTTAATGTTGACAGCTTGATGTTGACAACTTAATGTTGACAGCTTAATGTTGTTGACAGATTAATTGTTTTGACAGCTTAATGTTGTTGACAGCTTAATGTTGTTGACAGCTTAATGTTGTTGACAGCTTAATGTTGTTGACAGCTTAATGTTGTTGACAGCTTAATGTTGACAGCTTAATGTTGATAGCTTAATGTTGTTGACAGCTTAATGTTGACAGCTTAATGTTGACAGCCTAATGTTGACAGCTTTATGTTGCCAGCTTAATGTTGACAGCTTAATGTTGACAGCTAAATGATGACCACTTAATGTAGAAAACTTAATATTAACGGCTTAATGTTGTCAGCTTAATGTTGTTGACAGCTTAATGTTGACAGCTTAATGTTGTTGACAGCCTAATTTCGATAGCTAAATGTTGTTGACAGCTTAATGTTGTTGACAGCTTAATGTTGTTGACAGCTTAATGTTGTTGACAGCTTAATGTTGACAGCTTAATGTTGTTGACAGCTTAATATTGTTGACCGCTTAATGTTGTTGACAGCTTAATGTTGACAGCTTAATGTTGACAGCCTAATGGTGACAACTTAATGTTGACAACTTAATGTTGACAGCCTAATGTTGACAGCTTAATGTTGACAGCTTAATGTTGTTGACAGCTTATTGTTGACAGCTTAATGTTGACAGCTTAATGTTGACAGCTTAATGTTGACAGCTTAATGTTGTTGTCAGCTTAATGTTGACAGCTTAATGTTGACAGCCCAATGTTAACAGCCTTATTTTGCCAGCTTAATGTTGACAGCTTAATGTTGACAGCTAAATGATGACCACTTAATGTTGACAACTTAATATTGACAGCTTAATGTTGTCAGCTTAATGTTGTTGACACTTAATGTTGACAGCTTAATGTTGTAGACAGCTTAATGTTGTTGACAGCTTAATGTTGACAGCTTAATGTTGACAACTTAATGTTGACAGCTTAATGTTGTTGACAGATTAATTGTTTTGACAGCTTAATGTTGTTGACAGCTTAATGTTGTTGACAGCTTAATGTTGTTGACAGCTTAATGTTGTTGACAGCTTAATGTTGTTCACAGCTTAATGTTGTTGACAGCTTAATGTTGACAGCTTAATGTTGATAGCTTAATGTTGTTGACAGCTTAATGTTGACAGCTTAATGTTGACAGCCTAATGTTGACAGCTTTATGTTGCCAGCTTAATGTTGACAGCTTAATGTTGACAGCTAAATGATGACCACTTAATGTTGAAAACTTAATATTAACGGCTTAATGTTGTCAGCTTAATGTTGTTGACAGCTTAATGTTGACAGCTTAATGTTGTTGACAGCTTAATGTTGTTGACAGCTTAATGTTGACAGCTTAATGTTGTTGACAGCTTAATGTTGTTGACAGCTTAATGTTGACAGCTTAATGTTGACAACTTTATGTTGACAGCTTAATGTTGTTGACAGATTAATTGTTTTGACAGCTTAATGTTGTTGACAGCTTAATGTTGTTGACAGCTTAATGTTGTTGACAGCTTAATGTTGTTGACAGCTTAATGTTGACAGCTTAATGTTGATAGCTTAATGTTGTTGACAGCGTAATGTTGACAGCTTAATGTTGACAGCCTAATGTTGACAGCTTTATGTTGCCAGCTTAATGTTGACAGCTTAATGTTGACAGCTAAATGATGACCACTTAATGTTGAAAACTTAATATTAACGGCTTAATGTTGTCAGCTTAATGTTGTTGACAGCTTAATGTTGACAGCTTAATGTTGTTGACAGCTTAATGTTGACAACTTAATGTTGACAGATTAATGTTGACAGCTTAATGTTGTTGACAGATTAATTGTTTTGACTGCTTAATGTTGTTGACAGCTTAATGTTGTTGACAGCTTAATATTGTTGACAGCTTAATGTTGTTGACAGCTTTTTGTTGCCAACTTAATGTTGACAGCTTAATGTTGACAACTTAATGTTGACAGCTTAATCTTGACAGCTTAATGTTGACAGATTAATGTTGACAGCTTAATGTTGAAAGCTTAATGTTGATAGTTTAATGTTGACAGCTTAATGTTGACAGCCTAATGTTGTAGACAACTTAATGTTGACAGCTTAATGTTGTTGCCAGCTTAATGTTGTTGACAGCTTAATGTTAACAGCTTAATGTTTTGGACAGCTTAAGATTTTTGACTGCATAATGTTGTTGACAGCTTAATGTTGTCGACAGCTTAATGTTGACAGGTTAATGATGACAACTTAATGTTGACAACTTAATATTGACAGATTAATGTTTTCAGCTTAATGTTGTTGACAGCTTAATGTCGATAGCTTAATGTTGTTAAAAGCTTGATGTTGTTGACAGCTTAATGTTGTTGTCAGCTTAATGTTGACAGCTTAATGTTGTTGACAGCCTAATGTCGACAGCTTAATGTTGTTGACAGCTTAATGTTGTTGACAGCTTAATGTTGACAGCTTAATGTTGACAGCTTAATGTTAACAGCTTAATGTTGACAGCTTAATGTTGACAGCCTAATGTTGACAGCATAATGTTGACAGCTTAATGTTGTTGACAGCTTAATTTCGATAGCTAAATGTTGTTGACAGCTTAATGTTGTTGACAGCTTAATGTTGTTGACAGCTTAATGTTGTTGACAGCTTAATGTTGTTGACAACTTAATGTTGTTGACAGCTTAATATTGTTGACCGCTTAATGTTGTTGACAGCTTAATGTTGACAGCTTAATGTTGACAGCCTAATGGTGACAACTTAATGTTGACAACTTAGTGTTCACAGCCTAATGTTGACAGCTTAATGTTGACAGCTTAATGTTGTTGACAGCTTAATGTTGACAGCTTAATGTTCACAGCTTAATGTTCACAGCCTGATGTTAACAGCTTTATTTTGCCAGCTTAATGTTCACAGCTTAATGTTGACAGCTAAATGATGACCACTTAATGTTGACAAATTAATATTGACAGCTTAATGTTGTCAGCTTAATGTTGTTGACAGCTTAATGTTGACAGCTTAATGTTGACAGCCTAATGTTGACAGCTTTATGTTGCCAGCTTAATGTTGACAGCTTAATGTTGACAGCTAAATGATGACCACTTAATGTTGAAAACTTAATATTAATGGCTTAATGTTGTCAGCTTAATGTTGTTGACAGCTTAATGTTGACAGCTTAATGTTGTTGACAGCTTAATGTTGTTGACAGCTTAATGTTGACAACTTAATGTTGACAGCTTAATGTTGACAACTTAATGTTGACAGCTTAATCTTGACAGCTTAATGTTGACAGATTAATGTTGACAGCTTAATGTTGAAAGCTTAATGTTGATAGTTTAATGTTGACAGCTTAATGTTGACAGCCTAATGTTGTAGACAACTTAATGTTGACAGCTTAATGTTGTTGCCAGCTTAATGTTGTTGACAGCTTAATGTTAACAGCTTAATGTTTTGGACAGCTTAAGGTTTTTGACTGCATAATGTTGTTGACAGCTTAATGTTGTCGACAGCTTAATGTTGACAGGTTAATGATGACAACTTAATGTTGACAACTTAATATTGACAGCTTAATGTTTTCAGCTTAATGTTGTTGACAGCTTAATGTCGATAGCTTAATGTTGTTAAAAGCTTAATGTTGTTGACAGCTTAATGTTGTTGTCAGCTTAATGTTGACAGCTTAATGTTGTTGACAGCCTAATGTCGACAGCTTAATGTTGTTGACAGCTTAATGTTGTTGACAGCTTAATGTTGACAGCTTAATGTTGACAGCTTAATGTTGACAGCTTAATGTTAACAGCTTAATGTTGACAGCTTAATGTTGACAGCCTAATGTTGACAGCATAATGTTGACAGCTTAATGTTGTTGACAGCTTAATTTCGATAGCTAAATGTTGTTGACAGCTTAATGTTGTTGACAGCTTAATGTTGTTGACAGCTTAATGTTGTTGACAGCTTAATGTTGTTGACAACTTAATGTTGTTGACAGCTTAATATTGTTGACCGCTTAATGTTGTTGACAGCTTAATGTTGACAGCCTAATGTGACAACTTAATGTTGACAACTTAGTGTTGACAGCCTAATGTTGACAGCTTAATGTTGACAGCGTAATGTTGTTGACAGCTTATTGTTGACAGCTTAATGTTGACAGCTTTATGTTGACAGCTTAATGTTGACAGCTTAATGTTGACAGCTTAATGTTCACAGCCTGATGTTAACAGCTTTATTTTGCCAGCTTAATGTTGACAGCTTAATGTTGACAGCTAAATGATGACCACTTAATGTTGACAACTTAATATTGACAGCTTAATGTTGTCAGCTTAATGTTGACAGCTTAATGTTGTTGACAGCTTAATGTTGTTGACAGCTTAATGTTGACAGCGTAATGTTGACAACTTAATGTTGACAGCTTAATGTTGTTGACAGATTAATTGTTTTGACAGCTTAATGTTGTTGACAGCTTAATGTTGACAGCTTAATGTTGTTGACAGCTTAATGTTGTTGACAGCTTAATGTTGACAGCGTAATGTTGACAACTTAATGTTGACAGCTTAATGTTGTTGACAGATTAATTGTTTTGACAGCTTAATGTTGTTGACAGCTTAATGTTGTTGACAGCTTAATGTTGTTGACAGCTTAATGTTGTTGACAGCTTAATGTTGTTGACAGCTTAAAGTTGTTGACAGCTTAACGTTGACAGCTTAATGTTGATAGCTTAATGTTGTTGACAGCTTAATGTTGACAGCTTAATGTTGACAGCCTAATGTTGACAGCTTTATGTTGCCAGCTTAATGTTGACAGCTTAATGTTGACAGCTAAATGATGACCACTTAATGTTGAAAACTTAATATTAACGGCTTAATGTTGTCAGCTTAATGTTGTTGACAGCTTAATGTTGACAGCTTAATGTTGTTGACAGCTTAATGTTGTTGACAGCTTAATGTTGACAACTTAATGTTGACAGATTAATGTTGACAGCTTAATGTTGTTGACAGATTAATTGTTTTGACTGCTTAATGTTGTTGACAGCTTAATATTGTTGACAGCTTAATGTTGTTGACAGCTTTTTGTTGCCAGCTTAATGTTGACAGCTTAATGTTGATAGCTTAATGTTGACAGCTTAATGTTGACCACTTAATGTTGACAACTTAATGTTGTTGACAGCTTAATGTTGACAGCTTAATGTTGATGACAGCTTAATGTCGACAGCTTAATGTTGTCGACAGCTTCATGTTGTTGACAGCCTAATGGAGTTGACAGCTTAATGTTGTTGACAGCTTAATGTTGTTGACAGCTTAATTTTTTTGACAGCTTAATGTTGTTGACAGCTTAATGTTGTTGACAGCTTAATGTTAACAGCTTAATGTTGACAGCCTAATGTTGACAACTTAATGTTGACAACTTAATGTTGACAGCCTAATGTTGACAGCTTAATGTTGACAGCTTAATGTTGACAGCGTAATGTTGTTGTCAGCTTAATGTTGACAGCTTAATATTGACAGCCTAATGTTGACAGCTTTATGTTGCCAGATTAATGTTGACAGCTTAATGTTGACAGCTAAATGATGACCACTTAATGTTGACAACTTAATATTGACAGCTTAATGTTGTTAGCTTAATGTTGTTGTCAGCTTAATGTTGACAGCTTAATGTTGTTGACAGCTTAATTTTGTTGACAGCTTAATGTTGACAACTTAATGTTGACAGCTTAATGTTGACAGCTTAATGTTGACAGATTAATGTTGACAGCTTAATGTTGAAAGCTTAATGTTGATAGCTTAATGTTGACAGCTTAATGTTGACAGCCTAATGTTGTAGACAACTTAATGTTGACAGCTTTATGTTGTTGCCAGCTTAATGTTGTTGACTGCTTAATGTTAACAGCTTAATGTTTTGGACAGCTTAAGGTTGTTGACTGCTTAATGTTGTTGAAAGCTTAATGTTGTCGACAGCTTAATGTTGACAGCTTAATGATGACAACTTAATGTTGACAACTTAATATTGACAGCTTAATGTTTTCAGTTTAATGTAGTTGACAGCTTATTGTTGACAGTTTAATGTTGTTGACAGCTTAATGTTGACAACCTAATGTTGACAGCTTAATGTTGACAGATTAATGTTGACAGATTAATGTTGACAGCTTAATGTTGAAAACGTAATGTTGACAGCTTAATGTTGACAGCTTAATGTTGACAGCTTCATGTTGTTGACAGCTTAATGTTGTTGACAGCTTAATGTTGCTGACAGCTTTATGTTGTAGACAACTTAATGTTGACAGCTTAATGTTGTTGCCAGCTTAATGTTGTTGACAGCTTAATGTCGACAGCTTAATGTTGTTGACAGCCTAATGTTGACAGCTTAATGTTGTTGACCGCTTAATGTTGACAGCTTAATGTTGACAGCGTAATGTTAACAGCTTAATGTTGACAGCTTAATGTTGACAGCCTAATGTTGACAGCATAATATTGACAGCTTAATGTTGACAGCATGACGTTGACAGCTTAATGTCAACAGCTTAATGTTGTTGACAGCTTAATGTCGATAGCTTAATGTTATTGACAGCTTAATGTTGTTGACAGCTTAATTTCGATAGCTAAATGTTGTTGACAGCTAAATGTTGTTGACAGCTTAATGTTGTTGACAGCTTAATGTTGTTGACAGCTTAATGTTGTTGACAGCTTAATGTTGTTGACAACTTAATGTTGTTGACAGCTTAATATTGTTGACCGCTTAATGTTGTTGACAGCTTAATGTTGACAGCTTAATGTTGACTGCCTAATGGTGACAACTTAATGTTGACAACTTAATGTTGACAGCCTAATGTTGACAGCTTAATGTTGACAGCTTAATGTTGTTGACAGATTATTGTTGACAGCTTAATGTTGACAGCTTTATGCTGACAGCTTAATGTTGACAGCTTAATGTTGACAGCTTAATGTTCACAGCCTAATGTTAACAGCTTTATTTTGCCAGCTTAATGTTGTCAGCTTAATGTTGTTGACAGCTTAATGTTGACAGCTTAATGTTGTTGACAGCTTAATGTTGTTGACAGCTTAATGTTGACAGCGTAATGTTGACAACTTAATGTTGACAGCTTAATGTTGTTGACAGATTAATTGTTTTGACAGCTTAATGTTGTTGACAGCTTAATGTTGTTGACAGCTTAATGTTGTTGACAGCTTAATGTTGTTGACAGCTTAAAGTTGTTGACAGCTTAATGTTGACAGCTTAATGTTGATAGCTTAATGTTGTTGTCAGCTTAATGTTGACAGCTTAATATTGACAGCCTAATGTTGACAGCTTTATGTTGCCGGATTAATGTTGACAGCTTAATGTTGACAGCTAAATGATGACCACTTAATGTTGAAAACTTAATATTAACGGCTTAATGTTGTCAGCTTAATGTTGTTGACAGCTTAATGTTGACAGCTTAATGTTGTTGACAGCTTAATGTTGTTGACAGCTTAATGTTGACAACTTAATGTTGACAGATTAATGTTGACAGCTTAATGTTGTTGACAGATTAATTGTTTTGACTGCTTAATGTTGTTGACAGCTTAATGTTGTTGACAGCTTAATATTGTTGACAGCTTAATGTTGTTGACAGCTTTTTGTTGCCAGCTTAATGTTGACAGCTTAATGTTGATACCTTAATGTTGACAGCTTAATGTTGACAACTTAATGTTGACAGCTTAATGTTGTTGACAGCTTAATGTTGACAGCTTAATGTTGTTGACAGCTTAATGTTGTCGACAGCTTCATGTTGTTGACAGCCTAATGGAGTTGACAACAACATTAAGCTGTCAACAACATTAAACTGTCAACAATAAGCTGTCAACTACATTAAGCTGAAAACATTAAGCTGTCAATATTAAGTTGTCAACATTAAGTTGTCATCATTAAGCTGTCAACATTAAGCTGTCGACAACATTAAGCTGTCAACAACATTAAGCAGTCAACAACCTTAAACTGTCCAAAACATTAAGCTGTTAACATTAAGCAGTCAACAACATTAAGCTGGCAACAACATAAAGCTGTCAACATTAAGTTGTCTACAACATTGTTAGCTTAATGTTGTTGACAGCTTAATGTTGACAGCTTAATGTTGTTGACAGCTTAATGTTGTTGACAGCTTAATGTTGACAACTTAATGTTGACAGCTTAATGTTGACAGCTTAATGTTGACAGATTAATGTTGACAGCTTAATGTTGAAAGCTTAATGTTGATAGCTTAATGTTGACAGCTTAATGTTAACAGCCTAATGTTGTAGACAACTTAATGTTGACAGCTTTATGTTGTTGCCAGCTTAATGTTGTTGACTGCTTAATGTTAACAGCTTAATGTTTTGGACAGTTTAAGGTTGTTGACTGCTTAATGTTGTTGACAGCTTAATGTTGTCGACAGCTTAATGTTGACAGCTTAATGATGACAACTTAATGTTGACAACTTAATATTGACAGCTTAATGTTTTCAGCTTAATGTAGTTGACAGCTTATTGTTGACAGCTTAATGTTGTTGACAGCTTAATGTTGTTGACAGCTTAATGTTGACAACTTAATGTTGACAGCTTAATGTTGACAGCTTAATGTTGACAGATTAATGTTGACAGCTTAATGTTGAAAGCTTAATGTTGATAGCTTAATGTTGACAGCTTAATGTTAACAGCCTAATGTTGTAGACAACTTAATGTTGACAGCTTTATGTTGTTGCCAGCTTAATGTTGTTGACTGCTTAATGTTAACAGCTTAATGTTTTGGACAGTTTACGGTTGTTGACTGCTTAATGTTGTTGACAGCTTAATGTTGTCGACAGCTTAATGTTGACAGCTTAATGATGACAACTTAATGTTGACAACTTAATATTGACAGCTTAATGTTTTCAGCTTAATGTAGTTGACAGCTTATTGTTGACAGTTTAATGTTGTTGACAGCTTA
The DNA here is from genome assembly GCA_932294295.1 of Alitta virens. Taxonomy (NCBI): domain Eukaryota; kingdom Metazoa; phylum Annelida; class Polychaeta; order Phyllodocida; family Nereididae; genus Alitta; species Alitta virens. Next base: position 24,473,133 of record OW028574.1, read on the forward strand.
ATGTTGTTGACAGCTTAATGTTGACAACTTAATGTTGACAGCTTAATGTTGACAGCTTAATGTTGACAGATTAATGTTGACAGCTTAATGTTGAAAACGTAATGTTGACAGCTTAATGTTGACAGCTTAATGCTGACAGCTTAATGTTGTAGACAACTTAATGTTGACAGCTTAATGTTGTTGCCAGCTTAATGTTGTTGACAGCTTAATGTCGACAGCTTAATGTTGTTGACAGCCTAATGTTGACAGCTTAATGTTGCTGACAGCTTAATGTTGACAGCTTAATGTTGACAGCGTAATGTTAACAGCTTAATGTTGACAGCTTAATGTTGACAGCCTAATGTTGACAGCATAATGTTGACAGCTTAATGTTGACAGCATAACGTTGACAGCTTAATGTCAACAGCTTAATGTTGTTGACAGCTTAATGTCGATAGCTTAATGTTATTGACAGCTTAATGTTGTTGACAGCTTAATGTTGTTGACCGCTTAATGTTGTGGACAGCTTTATGTTGTTGACAGCTTAATTTTTTTGACGGCTTAATGTTGTTGACAGCTTAATGTCGATAGCTTAATGTTGTTGACAGCTTAATGTTGTTGACAGCTTAATGTTGTCGACAGCTTAATGTTGTTGACAGCTTTATGTTGTTGACAGCTTAATTTTTTGACAGCTAAATGTTGTTAACAGCTTAATGTTGTTGACAGCTTAATGTTGTTGACAGCTTAATGCTGTTGACAGCTTAATATTATTGACAGCTTAATGTTGTTGACAGCTTAATGTTGTTGTCAGCTTAATGTTGACAGCTTAATGTTGACAGCCTAATGTTGACAACTTAATGTTGACAACTTAATGTTGACAGCTTGATGTTGACAGCTTAATGTTGTTGACAGCTTAATGTTGACAGCTTAATGTTGTTGGCAGCTTATTGTTGACAGTTTAATGTTGACAGCTTAATGTTGACAGCCTAATGTTGACAGCCTAATGTTGACAGCTTAATGTTGACAGCTTAATGTTGTTGGCAGCTTATTGTTGACAGCTTAATGTTGTTGTCAGCTTAATGTTGACAGCTTAATGTTGACAACTTAATGTTGTTGACAGCTTAATGTTGACAGCTTAATGTTGACAGCTTAATGTTGACAGCCTAATGTCGACAGCTTAATATTGACAGCCTAATGTCGACAGCTTAATGTTGACAGCATAACGTTGACAGCTTAATGTCAACAGCTTAATGTTGTTGACAGCTTAATGTCGTCAGCTTAATGTTGTTGACAGCCTAATGTCGACAGCTTAATGTTGTTGACAGCTTAACGTTGCCAGCTTAACGTTGACAGCTTAATGTTAACAGCTTAATGTTGACAGCTTAATGTTGACAGCCTAAAGTTGACAGCCTAATGTTGACAGCTTAATGTTGACAGCATAAGGTTGACAGCCTTATGTCAACAGCTTAATGTTGACAGCATAAGGTTGACAGCCTTATGTCAACAGCTTAATGTTGTTGACAGCTTAATGTCGATAGCTTAATGTTGTTGACAGCTTAATGTTGTTGGCTGCTTAATGTTGTTGACAGCTTAATGTTGTTGACAGCATAATGTTGACAGCTTAATGTTGACAACTTAATGTTGACAACTTAATATTGACAGCTTAATGTTGTCAGCTTAATGTTGTTGACAGCTTAATGTTGCCAGCTTAATGTTGTTGACAGCTTAATGTTGTTGACAGCTTAATGTTGACAACTTAATGTTGACAGCTTAATGTTGAGAGCTTAATGTTGACAGATTAATGTTTACAGCTTAATGTTGAAAGCTTAATATTGATAGCTTAATGTTGACAGCTTAATGTTGTAGCTTAATGTTGTAGACAACTTAATGTTGACAGCTTAATGTTGTTGACAGCCTAATGTCGACGGCTTAATGTTGTTGACAGCTTAATGTTGTTGACAGCTTAATGTTGACAGCTGAATGTTGACAGCTTAATGTTAACAGCTTAATGTTGACGGCTTAATGTTGACAGCATAACGTTGACAGCTTAATGTTGTTGACAGCTTAATGTCGATAGCTTAATGTTGTTGACAGCTTAATGTTGTTGACAGCTTAATGTTGTTGTCAGCTTAATGTCGACAGCTTAATGTTGTTGACAGCCTAATGTCGACAGCTTAATGTTGTTGACAGTTTAATGTTCTTGAGAGCTTAATGTTGTTGACAGCTTAATGTTGACAGCTTAATGTTAACTGCTTAATGTTGAAAACTTAATGTTGACAGCCTAATGTTGACAGCATTACGTTGACAGCTTAATGTTGTTGACAGCTTAATGTCGATAGCTAAATGTTGTTGTCAGCTTAATGTTGATGAAAGCTTAATGTTGACAGCTTAATGTTGACAGCCTAATGTTAACAACTTAATGTTGACAGCCTAATGTTGACAGCTTAATGTTGACAGCTTAATTGTGACAGCGAAATGTTGTTGTCAGCTTAATGTTGACAGCTTAATATTGACAGCCTAATGTTGACAGCTTTATGTTGCCAGCTTAATGTTGACAGCTTAAAGTTGACAGCTAAATGATGACCACTTTATGTTGACAACTTAATATTGACAGCTTAATGTTGTTCGCTTAATGTTGTTGACAGCTTGATGTTGACAGCTTAATGTTGTTGACAGCTTAATGTTGTTGACAGCTTAATGTTGACAACTTAATGTTGACAGCTTAATGTTGACAGCTTAATGTTGACAGATTAATGTTGACAGCTTAATGTTGATAGCTTAATGTTGACAGCTTAATGTTGACAGCCTAATGTTGTAGACAACTTAATGTTGACAGCTTTATGTTGTTGCCAGCTTAATGTTGTTGACAGCTTAATGTTAACAGCTTAATGTTTTGGACAGCTTAAGGTTGTTGACTGCTTAATGTTGTTGACAGCTTAATGTTGTCGACAGCTTAATGTTGACAGCTTAATGATGACAACCTAATGTTGACAACTTAATATTGACAGCTTAATGTTTTCAGCTTAATGTAGTTGACAGCTTATTGTTGACAGTTTAATGTTGTTGACAGCTTAATGTTGTTGACAGCTTAATATTGACAACTTAATGTTGACAGCTTAATGTTGACAGCTTAATGTTGACAGATTAATGTTGACAGCTTAATGTTGAAAACGTAATGTTGATAGCTTAATGTTGACAGCTTAATGCTGACAGCTTAATGTTGTAGACAACTTCATGTTGACAGCTTAATGTTGTTGCCAGCTTAATGTTGTTGACAGCTTAATGTCGACAGCTTAATGTTGTTGACAGCCTAATGTTGACAGCTTAATGTTGTTGACAGCTTAATGTTGACAGCTTAATGTTGACAGCGTAATGTTAACAGCTTAATGTTGACAGCTTAATGTTGACAGCCTAATGTTGACAGCATAATGTTGACAGCTTAATGTTGACAGCATAACGTTGACAGCTTAATGTCAACAGCTTAATGTAGTTGACAGCTTAATGTCGATAGCTTAATGTTGACAGCTTAATGTTTTTGACAGCTTAATGTTGTTGACAGCTTAATGTTGTCGACAGCTTTATGTTGTTGACAGCTTAATTTTTTTGACGGCTTAATGTTGTTGACAGCTTAATGTCGATAGCTTAATGTTGTTGACAGCTTAATGTTGTTGACAGCTTAATGTTGTCGACAGCTTAATGTTGTTGACAGCTTTATGTTGTTGACAGCTTTATGTTGTTGACAGCTTAATTTTTTGACAGCTTAATGTTGTTGACAGCTTAATGTTGTTGACAGCTTAATGCTGTTGACAGCTTAATATTATTGACAGCTTAATGTTGTTGACAGCCTAATTTTGTTGTCAGCTTAATGTTGACAGCTTAATGTTGACAGCCTAATGTTGACAACTTAATGTTGACAACTTAATGTTGACAGCTTAATGTTGACAGCTTAATGTTGTTGACAGCTTAATGTTGACAGCTAAATGTTGTTGGCAGCTTATTGTTGACAGCTTAATGTTGACAGCTTAATGTTGACAGCCTAATGTTGACAGCTTAATGTTGACAGCTAAATGTTGACAGCTTAATGTTGTTGGCAGCTTAATGTTGACAGCTTAATGTTGACAACTTAATTTTGTTGACAGCTTAATGTTGACAGCTTAATGTTGTTGGCAGCTTATTGTTGACAGCTTAATGTTGACAGCCTAATGTCGACAGCTTAATGTTGACAGCCTAATGTCGACAGCTTAATGTTGACAGCATAATGTTGACAGCTTAATGTCAACAGCTTAATGTTGTTGACAGCTTAATGTCTACAGCTTAATGTTGTTGACAGCCTAATGTTGACAGCTTAATGTTGTTGACAGCTTAACGTTGCCAGCTTACCGTTGACAGCTTAATGTTAACAGCTTAATGTTGACAGCTAAATGTTGACAGCCTAAAGTTGACAGCCTAATGTTGACAGCTTAATGTTGACAGTATAAGGTTGACAGCCCTATGTCAACAGCTTAATGTTGACAGCATAAGGTTGACAGCCTTATGTCAACAGCTTAATGTTGTTGGCAGCTTAATGTCGATAGCTTAATGTTGTTGACAGCTTAATGTTTTTGACAGCTTAATGTTGTTGGCTGCTTAATGTTGTTGACAGCTTAATGTTGTCGACAGCTTAATGTTGACAGCTTAATGTTGACAACTTAATGTTGACAACTTAATATTGACAGCTTAATGTTGTCAGCTTGATATTGTTGACAGCTTAATGTTGACAGCTTAATGTTGTTGACAGCTTAATGTTGTTGACAGCTTAATGTTGACAACTTAATGTTGACAGCTTAATGTTGAGAGCTTAATGTTGACAGATTAATGTTTACAGCTTAATGTTGAAAGCTTAATGTTGATAGCTTAATGTTGACAGCTTAATGTTGACAGCTTAATGTTGTAGACAACTTAATGTTGACAGCTTAATGTTGTTGCCAGCTTAATGTTGTTGACCGCCTAATGTCGACAGCTTAATGTTGTTGACAGCTTAATGTTGACAGCTTAATGTTGACAGCTTAATGTTGACAGCTTAATGTTGACAGCCTGATGTTGACAGCCTAATGTTGACAGCTTAATATTGACAGCATAACGTTGACAGCTTAATGTCAACAGCTTAATGTTGTTGACAGCGTAATGTCGATAGCTTGATGTTGTTGACAGCTTAATGTTGTTGACAGCTTAATTTTGTCGACAGCTTAATGTTGACAGCTTAATGATGACAACTTAATGTTGACAACTTAATATTGACAGCTTAATGTTGTCAGCTTAATGTTGTTGACAGCTTAATGTTGACAGCTTAATGTTGTTGACAGCTTAATGTTGTTGACAGCTTAATGTTGACAACTTAATGTTGACAGCTTAATGTTGACAGCTTAATGTTGACAGATTTATGTTGACAGCTTAATGTTGAAAATGTAATGTTGATAGCTTAACGTTGAAAGCTTAATGCTGACAGCTTAATGTTTTAGACAACTTAATGTTGACAGCTTAATGTTGTTGCCAGCTTAATGTTGTTGACAGCTTAATTTCGACAGCTTAATGTTGTTGACAGCCTAATGTTGACAGCTTAATTTTGTTGACAGCTTAATGTTGACAGCATTATGTTGACAGCATAATGTTGACAGCATAATGTTAACAGCTTAATGTTGACAGCTTAATGTCGACAGCCCAATGTTGACAGCATAATGTTGACAGCTTAATGTTGACAGCATAACGTTGACAGCTTTATGTCAACAGCTTAATGTTGTTGACAGCCTAATGTCGATAGCTTAATGTTGTTAACAGCTTAATGTTGTTGACAGCTTAATGTTGTTGACAGCTTAATGTTGTCGACAGCTTTATGTTGTTGACAGCTTAATTTTTTTGACGGCTTAATGTTGTTGACAGCTTAATGTCGATAGCTTAATGTTGTTGATAGCTTAATGTTGTTGACAGCTTAATGTTGTCGACAGCTTAATGTTGTTGACAGCTTTATGTTGTTGACAGCTTAATTTTTTGACAGCTAAATGTTGTTAACAGCTTAATGTTGTTGACAGCTTAATGTTGTTGACAGCTTAATGCTGTTGACAGCTTAATATTATTGACAGCTTAATGTTGTTGACAGCTTAATGTTGTTGTCAGCTTAATGTTGACAGCTTTATGTTGACAGCCTAATGTTGACAACTTAATGTTGACAACTTAATGTTGACAGCTTAATGTTGACAGCTTAATGTTGTTGACAGCTTTATGTTGACTGCTTAATGTTGTTGGCAGCTTATTGTTGACAGCTTAATGTTGACAGCTTAATGTTGAGAGCCTAATGTTGACAGCCTAAGGTTGACAGCTTAATGTTGTTGGCAGCTTAATGTTGACAGCTTAATGTTGACAGCTTAATGTTGACAGCTTAATGTTAGCAGCTTATGTTGACAGCTTAATGTTGACAGCCTAATGTTGACAGCCTAATGTTGACAGCTTAATGTTGACAGCATAACATTGACAGCTTAATGTCAACAGCTTAATGTTGTTGACAGCTTAATGTCGATAGCTTAATGTTGTTGACAGCTTAATGTTGTTGACTGCTTAATGTTGTCGACAGCTTAATGTTGACAGCTTAATGATGACAACTTAATGTTGACAGCTTAATGTTGTTGACAGCTTAATGTTGTTGACAGCTTAATGTTGACAGCTTAATGTTGACAGCTTAATGTTGACAGATTAATGTTGACAGCTTAATGTTGAAAACGTAATGTTGATAGCTTAATGTTGACAGCTTAATGCTGACAGCTTAATATTGTAGACAACTTAATGTTGACAGCTTAATGTTGTTGCCAGCTTAATGTTGTTGACAGCTTAATGTTGACAGCTTGATGTTGATGACAGCCTAATGTTGACAGCTTAATGTTGTTGACGGCTTAATGTTGAGAGTTTAATGTTGACAGCGTAATGTTTACAGCTTATTGTTGACAGCTTAATGTTGTTGTCAGCTTAATGTTGACAGCTTAATGTTGACAACTTAATGTTGACAACTTAATGTTGTTGACAGCTTAATGTTGACAGCTTAATGTTGTTGGCAGCTTATTGTTGACAGCTTAATGTTGACAGCTTAATGTTGACAGCCTAATGTCGACAGCTTTATGTTGACAGCCTAATGTCGACAGCTTAATGTTGACAGCCTAACGTTGACAGCTTAATGTCAACAGCTTAATGTTGTTGACAGCTTTATGTCTACAGCTTAATGTTGTTGACAGCCTAATGTCGACCGCTTAATGTTGTTGACAGCTTAACGTTGCCAGCTTAACGTTGACAGCTTAATGTTAACAGCTTAATGTTGACAGCTTAATGTTGACAGCCTAAAGTTGACAAATTAATGTTGACAGGTTAATGTTGAAAACGTAATGTTGATAAATTAACGTTGACAGCTTAATGCTGACAGCTTAATGTTGTAGACAACTAAATGTAGACAGCTTAAGGTTGTTGCCAGCTTAATGTTGTTGACAGCTTAATTTCGACAGCTTAATGTTGTTGACAGCCTAATGTTGACAGCTTAATGTTGTTGACAGCTTAATGTTGACAGCATAATGTTGACAGCATAATGTTAACAGCTTAATGTTGACAGCTTAATGTTGACAGCCTAATGTTGACAGCATAATGTTGACAGCTTAATGTTGACAGCATAACGTTGACAGCTTAATGTCAACAGCTTAATGTTGTTGACAGCTTAATGTCGATAGCTTAATGTTGTTGACAGCTTAATGTTGTTGACAGCTTAATGTTGTTGACAGGTTAATGTTGTCGACAGCTTTATGTTGTTGACAGCTAAATTTTTTTGACGGCTTAATGTTGTTGACAGCTTAATGTCGATAGCTTAATGTTGTTGATAGCTTAATGTTGTTGACAGCTTAATGTTGTCGACAGCTTAATGTTGTTGACAGCTTTATGTTGTTGACAGCTTAATTTTTTGACAGCTAAATGTTGTTAACAGCTTAATGTTGTTGACAGCTTAATGTTGTTGTCAGCTTAATGTTGACAGCTTAATGTTGACAGCCTAATTTTGACAACTTAATGTTGACAACTTAATGTTGACAGCTTAGTGTTGACAGCTTAATGTTGTTGACAGCTTAATGTTGACAGCTTAATGTTGTTGGCAGCTTAATGTTGACAGCTTAATGTTGACAGCCTAATGTTGACAGCTTAATGTTGACAGCATAACATTGACAGCTTAATGTCAACAGCTTAATGTTGTTGACAGCTTAATGTCGATAGCTTAATGTTGTTGACAGCTTAATGTTGTTGACAGCTTAATATCGACAGCTTAATGTTGTTGACACCCTAATGTTGACAGCTTAATGTTGTTGACAGCTTAATGTTGAGAGCTTAATGTTGACAGCGTAATGTTAACAGCTTAATGTTGACAGCCTAATGATGACAGCCTAATGTTGACAGCATAATGTTGACAGCTTAATGTTGACAGCATGACGTTGACAGCTTAATGTCAACAGCTTAATGTTGTTGACAGCTTAATGTCAATAGCTTATTGTTGTTGACAGCTTAATGTTGTTGACAGCTTAATGTCGACGACAGCTTAATGTTGTTGACAGCTTAATGTTGACAACTTAATGTTGACAGTTTAATGTTGACAGCTTAATGTTGACAGATTAATGTTTACAGCTTAATGTTGAAAGCTTAATGTTGATAGCTTAATGTTGACAGCTTAATGTTGACAGCTTAATGTTGTAGACAACTTAATGTTGACAGCTTAATGTTGTTGCCAGCTTAATGTTGTTGACAGCTTAATGTCGACAGCTTAATGTTGTTGACAGCCTAATGTCGACAGCTAAATGTTGTTGACAACTTAATGTTGACAGCTTAATGTTGACAGCTTAATGTTAACAGCTTAATGTTGACAGCTTAATGTCAACAGCTTAATGTTGTGGACAGCTTAATGTCGATAGCTTAATGTTGTTGACAGCTTAATGTTGTTGACAGCTTAATGTTGTGGACAGCTTAATGTTGTCGACAGCTTTATGTTGTTGACAGCTTAGTGTTGACAGCTTAATGTTGACAACTTAATGTTGTTGACAGCTTAATGTTGACAGTTTAATGTTGTTGGCAGCTTATTGTTGACAGCTTAATGTTGTTGTCAGCTTAATGTTGACAGCTTAATGTTAACAGCTTAATGTTGACAGCTTAATGTTGACAGCTTAATGTCAACAGCTTAATGTTGTTGACAGCTTTATGTTGACAGCTTAATGTTGTTGGCAGCTTATTGTTGACAGCTTAATTTTGACAGCTTAATGTTGACAGCCTAATGTTGACAGCCTAATGTCGACAGCTTAATGTTGACAGCATAACATTGACAGCTTAATGTCAACAGCTTAATGTTGTTGACAGCCTAATGTTGACAGCTTAATGTTGTAGACAGCTTAACGTTGCCAGCTTGACGTTGACAGCTTAATGTTAACAGCTTAATGTTGACAGCTTAATATTGACAGCTTAAAGTTGACAGCCTAATGTTGACAGCTTAATGTTGACAGCATAAGGTTGACAGCCTTATGTCTACAGCTTAATGTTGTTGACAGCTTAATGTCGATAGCTTAATGCTGTTGACAGCTTTATGTTGTTGGCAGCTTAATGTTGTTGACGGCTTAATGTTGTTGTAAGCTTAATGTTGACAATTTTATTTTGACAACTTAATGTTGACAGCTTAATGTTGAGAGCTTAATGTTGACAGCTTAATGCTGACAGCTTAATGTTGTTGACAGCTTAATGTTGTTGACAGCTTAATGTTGTTGACAGCTTAATGTTGAAAACTTAATGTTGACAGCTTAATGTTGTTGTCAGCTTAATGCTGACAGCTTAATGTCGACAGCTTAATGTTGACAGCTTAATGTCGACAGCTTAATGTCGACAGCTTAATGTTGTTGACAGCTTAATTTTGTTGACGGCTTAATTTTTTGACAGCTTAATGTTGTTGACAGCTTAATGTTGTTGACAGCTTAATGTTGTTGACAGCTTAATGTTGTTGACAGCTTAATATTGTTGACAGCTTAATATTGTTGACAATTTTATTTTGACAACTTAATGTTGACAGCTTAATGTTGACAGCTTAATGCTGGCAGCTTAATGTTGTTGACAGCTTAATGTTGACAGCTTAATGTTGACAGCTTACTGTTGTTGACAGCTTAATTTTGTTGACAGCTTAATGTTGACAGCTTAATGTTGACAGCTTAATGCTGACAGCTTAATGTTGACAGCTTAATGTTGATAGCTTAATGTTGACAACTTAATGTTGACAGCTTAATGTTGACAGCTTAATGTTGACAGCTTACTGTTGTTGACAGCTTAATTTTGTTGACAGCTTAATGTTGACAGCTTAATGTTGACAACTTAATGTTGACAGCTTAATGTTGACAGCTTAATGTTGACAGATTAATGTTTACAGCTTAATGTTGAAAGCTTAATGTTGACAGCTTAATGTTGACAACTTAATGTTGTTGACAGCTTAATGTTGACAGCTTAATGTTGTTGGCAGCTTATTATTGACAGCTTAATGTTGACAGCCTAATGTTGACAGCCTAATGTTAACAGTTTAATGTTGACAGCTTAATGTTGACAGCCTGATGTTGACAGCCTAATGTTGACAGCTTAATGTTGATAGCATAACGTTGACAGCTTAATATCAACAGCTTAATGTTGTTGACAGCTTAATGTTGACAGCTTAATGTTGTTGGCAGCTTATTGTTGACAGCTTAATTTTGACAGCTTAATGTTGTTGACAGCTTAATGTTGACAGCTTAATGTTGACAGCCTAATGTTAACAGTTTAATGTTGACAGCTTAATGTTGACAGCCTAATGTTGACAGCCTGATGTTGACAGCTAAATGTTGATAGCATATCGTTGACAGCTTAATGTCAACAGCTTAATGTTGTTGACAGCTTAATGTTGACAGCTTAATGTTGTTGGCAGCTTATTGTTGACAGCTTAATTTTGACAGCTTAATGTTGACAGCCTAATGTTGACAGGTTAATGTTGTTGACAGCTTAACGTTGCCAGCTTAAAGTTGACAGCTTAATGTTAACAGCTTAATGTTGACAGCTTAATGTTGACAGCCTAAAGTTGACAGCCTAATGTTGACAGCTTAATGTTGACAGCGTAAGGTTGTCAGCCTTATGTCAACAGCTTAATGTTGTTTACAGCTTAATGTCGATAGGTTAATGTTGTTGACAGCTTAATGTTGTTGACAGCTTAATGTTGTTGACAGCTTATTGTTGTTGTAAGCTTAATGTTGACAATTTTATTTTGACAACTTAGTGTTGACAGCTTAATGTTGACAGCTTAATGCTGGCAGCTTAATGTTGTTGACAGCTTAATGTTGTTGACAGCTTAATGTTGAAAACTTAATGTTGACAGCTTAATGTTGTTGTCAGCTTAATGCTGACAGCTTAATGTCGACAGCTTAATGTTGACAGCTTAATGTCGACAGCTTAATGTTGTTGACAGCTTAATTTTGTCGACAGCTTAATTTTCTGACAGCTTAATGTTGTTGACAGCTTAATGTTGTTGACAGCTTAATTTTTTTGACAGCTTAATGTTGTTGACAGCTTAATGTTGTTGACAGCTTAATATTGTTGACAGCTTATTGTTGTTGAGAGCTTTATGTTGCCAGCTTAATGTTGACAGCTTAATGTTGATAGCTTAATGTTGACAACTTAATGTTGACAGCTTAATGTTGACAGCTTAATGTTGACAGCTTAATGTTGTTGACAGCTTAATGTTGTTGACAGCTTAATGTTGACAGCTTAATGTTGACAACTTAATGTTGACAGCTTAATGTTGACAGCTTAATGTTGACAGATTAATGTTTACAGCTTAATGTTGAAAGCTTAATGTTGACAGCTTAATGTGGACAACTTAATGTTGTTGACAGCTTAATGTTGACAGCTTAATGTTGTTGGCAGCTTATTGTTGACAGCTTAATGTTGACAGCTTAAAGTTAACAGTTTAATGTTGACAGCTTAATGTTGACAGCCTAATGTTGACAGCCTAATGTTGGTAGCTTAATGTTGACAGCATAACGTTGACAGCTTAATGTCAACAGCTTAATGTTGTTGACAGCTTAATGTCGATAGCTTAATGTTGTTGACAGCTTAATGTTGTTGACAGCTTTATGTTGTTGACAGCTTAATTTTTTTGACGGCTTAATGTTGTTGACAGCTTAATGTCGATAGCTTAATGTTGTTGACAGCTTAATGTTGTTGACAGCTTACTGTTGTCGACAGCTTAATGTTGTCGACAGCTTTATGTTGTTGACAGTTTAATTTTTTTGACAGCTAAATGTTGTTGACAGCTTAATGTTGTTGACAGCTTAATGTTGTTGACAGCTTAATGCTGTTGACAGCTTAATATTATTGACAGCTTAATGTTGTTGACAGCTTAATATTATTGACAGCTTAATGTTGACAGTCTAATGTTGACAGCTTAATGTTGACAGCTTAATGTTGTTGGCAGCTTATTGTTGACATCTTAATGTTGACAGCTTAATGTTGACAGCCTAATGTTGACAGCCTAATGTTGACAGCATAGCGTTGACAGGTTAATGTCAACAGCTTAATGTTATTGACAGCTTAATGTCTACAGCTTAATGTTGTTGACAGCCTAATGTCGACAGCTTAATGTTGTTGACAGCTTAATGTTGCCAGCTTAATGTTGACAGCCTAATGTTAACAGCTTAATGTTGACAGCTTAATGTTGACAGCCTAATGTTGACAGACTAATGTTGACAGCTTAATGTTGACAGCATAACGTTGACAGCTTAATGTCAACAGCTTAATGTTGTTGACAGCTTAATGTTGTTGACAGCTTAATGTTGTTGACAGCTTAATTTTTTTGACAGCTTAATGTTGTTGACAGCTTAATGTTGTTGACAGCTTAATATTGTTGAGAGGTTATTGTTGTTGAGAGCTTTATGTTGCCAGCTTAATGTTGACAGCTTAATGTTGACAGCTTAATGTTGTTGACAGCTTAATGCTGACAGCTTAATGTTGACAGCCTAATGTTAACAGTTTAATGTTGACAGCTTAATGTTGACAGCCTAATGTTGACAGCCTTATGTTGACAGCTAAATGTTGACAGCATAACTTTGACAGCTTAATGTCAACAGCTTATTGTTGTTGACAGCTTAATGTTGACAGCTTAATGTTGTTGGCAGCTTATTGTTGACAGCTTAATTTTGACAGCTTAATGTTGACAGCCTAATGTTGACAGCTTAATGTTGTTGACAGCTTAACGTTGCCAGCTTAAAGTTGACAGCTTAATGTTAACAGCTTAATGTTGACAGCTTAATGTTGACAGCCTAAAGTTGACAGCCTAATGTTGACAGCTTAATGTTGACAGCGTAAGGTTGTCAGCCTTATGTCAACAGCTTAATGTTGTTGACAGCTTAATGTCGATAGGTTAATGTTGTTGACAGCTTAATGTTGTTGACAGCTTAATGTTGTTGACAGCTTAATGTTGTTGTAAGCTTAATGTTGACAATTTTATTTTGACAACTTAGTGTTGACAGCTTAATGTTGACAGCTTAATGCTGGCAGCTTAATGTTGTTGACAGCTTAATGTTGTTGACAGCTTAATGTCGAAAACTTAATGTTGACAGCTTAATGTTGTTGTCAGCTTAATGCTGACAGCTTAATGTTGACAGCTTAATGTTGACAGCTTAATGTCGACAGCTTAATGTTGTTGACAGCTTAATTTTGTCGACAGCTTAATTTTCTGACAGCTTAATGTTGTTGACAGCTTAATGTTGTTGACAGCTTAATGTTGTTGACAGCTTAATTTTTTTGACAGCTTAATGTTGTTGACAGCTTAATGTTGTTGACAGCTTAATATTGTTGACAGCTTATTGTTGTTGAGAGCTTTATGTTGCCAGCTTAATGTTGACAGCTTAATGTTGATAGCATAATGTTGACAACTTAATGTTGACAGCTTAATGTTGACAGCTTAATGTTGACAGCTTAATGTTGTTGACAGCTTAATGTTGTTGACAGCTTAATGTTGACAGCTTAATGTTGACAACTTAATGTTGACAGCTTAATGTTGACAGCTTAATGTTGACAGATTAATGTTTACAGCTTAATGTTGAAAGCTTAATGTTGACAGCTTAATGTTGACAACCTAATGTTGTTGACAGCTTAATGTTGACAGCTTAATGTTGTTGGCAGCTTATTGTTGACAGCTTAATGTTGACAGCTTAATGTCAACAGTTTAATGTTGACAGCTTAATGTTGACAGCCTAATGTTGACAGCCTAATGTTGACAGCTTAATGTTGACAGCATAACGTTGACAGCTTAATGTCAACAGCTTAATGTTGTTGACAGCTTAATGTCGATAGCTTAATGTTGTTGACAGCTTAATGTTGTTGACAGCTTTATGTTGTTGACAGCTTAATTTTTTTGACGGCTTAATGTTGTTGACAGCTTAATGTCGATAGCTTAATGTTGTTGACAGCTTAATGTTGTTGACAGCTTAATGTTGTCGACAGCTTAATGTTGTCGACAGCTTTATGTTGTTGACAGTTTAATTTTTCTGACAGCTAAATATTGTTGACAGCTTAATGTTGTTGACAGCTTAATGTTGTTGACAGCTTAATGCTGTTGACAGCTTAATATTATTGACAGCTTAATGTTGTTGACAGCTTAATATTATTGACAGCTTAATGTTGACAGTCTAATGTTGACAACTTAATGTTGACAATCTAATGTTGACAGCTTAATGTTGACAGCTTAATGTTGTTGACAGCTTTATGTTGTTGGCAGCTTATTGTTGACATCTTAATGTTGACAGCTTAATGTTGACAGCCTAATGTTGACAGCCTAATGTTGACAGCATAGCGTTGACAGCTTAATGTCAACAGCTTAATGTTGTTGACAGCTTAATGTCTACAGCTTAATGTTGTTGACAGCCTAATGTCGACAGCTTAATGTTGTTGACAGCTTAATGTTGCCAGCTTAATGTTGACAGCTTAATGTTAACAGCTTAATGTTGACAGCTTAATGTTGACAGCCTAATGTTGACAGACTAATGTTGACAGCTTAATGTTGACAGCATAACGTTGACAGCTTAATGTCAACAGCTTAATGTTGTTGACAGCTTTATGTTGTTGACAGCTTAATGTTGTTGACAGCTTAATTTTTTTGACAGCTTAATGTTGTTGACAGCTTAATATTGTTGAGAGCTTATTGTTGTTGAGAGCTTTATGTTGCCAGCTTAATGTTGACAGCTTAATGTTGACAGCTTAATGTTGATAGCTCAATGTTGACAACTTAATGTTGACAGCTTAATGTTGACAGCTTAATGTTGACAGCTTAATGTTGTTGACAGCTTAATGTTGTTGACAGCTTAATGTTGACAGCTTAATGTTGACAACTTAATGTTGACAGTTTAATGTTGACAGCTTAATGTTGACAGATTAATGTTTACAGCTTAATGTTGAAAGCCTAATGTTGACAGCTTAATGTTGACAACTTAATATTGTTGACAGCTTAATGTTGACAGCTTAATGTTGTTGGCAGCTTATTGTTGACAGCTTAATGTTGACAGCTTAATGTTAACAGTTTAATGTTGACAGCTTAATGTTGACAGCCTAATGTTGACAGCCTAATGTTGACAGCTTAATGTTGACAGCATAACGTTGACGGCTTAATGTCAACAGCTTAATGTTGTTGACAGCTTAATGTCGATAGCTTAATCTTGTTGACAGCTTAATGTTGTTGACAGCTTTATGTTGTTGACAGCTTAATTTTTTTGACGGCTTAATGTTGTTGACAGCTTAATGTCGATAGCTTAATGTTGTTGACAGCTTAATGTTGTTGACAGCTTAATGTTGTCGACAGCTTAATGTTGTCGACTGCTTTATGTTGTTGACAGTTTAATTTTTTTTACAGCTAAATGTTGTTGACAGCTTAATGTTGTTGACAGCTTAATGCTGTTGACAGCTTAATATTATTGACAGCTTAATGTTGTTGACAGCTTAATATTATTGACAGCTTAATGTTGACAGCCTAATGTTGACAACTTAATGTTGACAATCTAATGTTGACAGCTTAATGTTGACAGCATAATGTTGTTGACAGCTTAATGTTGTTGGCAGCTTATTGTTGACATCTTAATGTTGACAGCTTAATGTTGACAGCCTAATGTTGACAGCCTAATGTTGACAGCTTAATGTTGACAGCATAGCATTGACAGCTTAATGTCAACAGCTTAATGTTGTTGACAGCTTAATGTCTGCAGCTTAATGTTGTTGACAGCCTAATGTCGACAGCTTAATGTTGTTGACAGCTTAATGTTGCCAGCTTAATGTTGACAGCTTAATGTTAACAG
This sequence comes from Alitta virens, assembly GCA_932294295.1. NCBI lineage: Eukaryota > Metazoa > Annelida > Polychaeta > Phyllodocida > Nereididae > Alitta > Alitta virens. The sequence goes on from OW028574.1 coordinate 24,489,500, forward strand.
CTTAATGTTGACAGCTTAATGTTGACAGCCTAATGTTGACAGACTAATGTTGACAGCTTAATGTTGACAGCATAACGTTGACAGCTTAATGTCAACAGCATAATGTTGTTGACAGCTTAATGTCGAAAGCTTAATGTTGTTAACAGCCTAATGTTGTTGACAGCTTAATGTTGTTGACAGCTTAATGTTGTTGACAGCTTAATGTTGTGGTCAGCTTAATGTTGTTGACAGCTTAATTTTTTTGACAGCTTAATGTTGTTGTCAGCTTAATGTTGACAGCTTAATGTTGACAGCCTAATGTTGACAGCTTAATGTTGACAACTTAATGTTGACAGCTTAATGTTGACAGCTCAATGCTGACAGCTTAATGTTGTTAACAGCTTAATGTTGACAGCTTAATGTTGACAGCTTAATGTTGACAGCGTAATGTTGTTGTCAGCTTAATGTTGACAGCTTAATGTCGATAGCTTAATGTTGTTGACAGCATAATGTCGATGGCTAATGTTGTCGACAGCTTAATGTTGTTGACAGCCTAATTTTTTTGACAGCTTTATATTGTTGACAGCTAAATGTTTCTGACAGCTTAATGTTGTTGACAGCTTAATATTGTTGACAGCTTAATGTTGTTGACAGCCTAATGTTGTTGACAGCTTAATGTTGACAGCTTAATGTTGACAGCCTAATGTTGACAACTTAATTTTGACAACTTAATGTTGACAGCTTAATGTTGACAGCTTAATGTTGAAAGCTTAATGTTGACAACTTAATGTTGTTGACAGCTTAATGTTGTTGACAGCTTAATGTTCTTGTCAGCTAAATGTTGACAGCTTAATGTTGACAGCCTAATGTTGACAACTTAATGTTGACAACTTAATGTCGACAGCTTAATGATGTTGACAGCATAATGTCGACAGCTTAATGTTGTTGACAGCTTAATGTCGAAAGCTTAATGTTGTTTAAAGCTTAATGTTGTTGACCACTAAATGTTGTTGACCGCCAAATGTTTTTGACAGCATAATGTTGTTGACAGCTTAATTTTGTTGACAGCTTAATGTTGTTGTCAGCTTAATGTTGACAGCTAAATGTTGACAGCTTAATGTTGTTGACAGCTTAATGTTGACAGCTTAATGTTGACAGCTTAATGTTTACAGCCTAATGTTGAAAGCTTAAAGTTGACAGCTTAATGTTGTTGACAGTTAATGTTGACAGCTTAATGTTGTTGCCAGCTTAATGTTGTTGACAGCTTAATATCTACAGCTTAATGTTGTTGACAGCTTAATGTCGACAGCTCAATGTTGTTGACAGCTTAATGTTGACAGCTTAACGTTGACAGCTTAATGTTGATAGCTTGATGTTGTAGACAGCTTAATGTTTACAGCTTAATGTTGTTGCCAGCTTAATGTTGTTGACAGCTTTATGTCGACAGGTTAAGATTGTTGACAGCCTAATGTAGACAGCTTAATGTTGACAGCTTAATGTTGACAGCTTAATGTTATTGACAGCTTAATGTTGACAGCTTAATGTTGACAGCCTTATGTTGACAGCCTAATGTTGACAGCTTAATGTTGGCAGCATAACGTTGACAGCTTAATGTCAACAGCTTAATGTTGTTGACAGCTTAATTTTGTTAACAGCTTAATGTTGTTGTCAGCTTAATGTTGACAGCTTAATGTTGACAGCTTGATGTTGACAGCTTAATGTTGTAGACAGCTTAATGTTGACAGCTTAATGTTGTTGCCAGCTTAATGTTGTTGACAGCTTAATGTTGACAGCTTAATGTTGACAGCTTAATGTTGACAGCTTAATGTTAACAGCTTAATGTTGACAGCTTAATGTTGACAGCCTAATGTTGACAGCTTAATGTTGACAGCATAACGTTGACTGCTTAATATTGACATCTTAATGTTGACAGCTCAATGCTGACAGCTTAATGTTGTTAGCAGCTTAATGTTGACAGCTTAATGTTGACAGCTTAATGTTGACAGCTTAATGTTGTTGTCAGCTTAATGTTGACAGCTTAATGTCGACAGCTTTATATTGTTCACAGCTTAATGTTGTTGACAGCTTAATTTTGACAGCTTAATGTTGACAGCTTAATGTTAGCAGCTTAATGTTGACAGCTTAATGTTGACAGCCTAATGTTGACAGCTTAATGTTGACAGCATAATGTTGACAGCTTAATGTTGACAGCTTAATGTTGACAGCTCAATGCTGACAGCTTAATGTTGTTTGCAGCTTAATGTTGACAGCTTAATGTTGACAGCTTATTGTTGACAGCTTAATGTTGTTGACAGCTTAATGTCGACAGCTTAATGTTGTTGACAGCTTAATGTCGATAACTAATGTTGTTGACAGCTTAATGTTGACAGCATAACGTTGACAGCTTAATGTCAATAGCTTAATGTTGTTGACAGCTTAATGTTGTTGACAGCTTAATGTTGACAGCTCAATGCTGACAGCTTAATGTTGTTCACAGCTTAATGTTGACAGCTTAATGTTGACAGCTAAATGTTGACAGCGTAATGTTGTTGTCAGCTTAATGTTGACAGCTTAATGTCGATCGCTTAATGTTGTTGACAGCTTAATGTCGATGGCTAATGTTGTTGACAGCTTAATGTTGTCGACCTCTTAATTTTGTCGACAGCTTAATGTTGTTGACAGCTTAATTTTTTTGACAGCTTTATATTGTTGACAGCTAAATGTTTCTGACAGCTTAATGTTGTTGACAGCTTAATATTGTTGACAGCTTAATGTTGTTGACAGCTTAATGTTGTTGACAGCTTAATGTTGACAGCTTAATGTTGACAGCCTAATGTTGACAACTTAATTTTGACAACTTAATGTTGACAGCTTAATGTTGACAGCTTAATGTTGAAAGCTTAATGTTGACAACTTAATGTTGTTGACAGCTTAATGTTGTTGACAGCTTAATGTTCTTGTCAGCTAAATGTTGACAGCTTAATGTTGACAGCCTAATGTTGACAACTTAATGTTGACAACTTAATGTCGACAGCTTAATGTTGTTGACAGCATAATGTCGACAGCTTAATGTTGTTGACAGCTTAATGTCGAAAGCTTAATGTTGTTTAAAGCTTAATGTTGTTGACCACTAAATGTTGTTGACCGCCAAATGTTTTTGACAGCATAATGTTGTTGACAGCTTAATTTTGTTGACAGCTTAATGTTGTTGTCCGCTTAATGTTGACAGCTTAATGTTGACAGCTTAATGTTGACAGCTTAATGTTGTTGACAGCTTAATGTTGACAGCTTAATGTTGACAGCTTAATGTTTACAGCCTAATGTTGAAAGCTTAATGTTGACAGCTTAATGTTGTTGACAGTTAATGTTGACAGCTTAATGTTGTTGCCAGCTTAATGTTGTTGACAGCTTAATATCTACAGCTTAATGTTGTTGACAGCTTAATGTCGACAGCTTAATGTTGTTGACAGCTTAATGTTAACAGCTTAATGTTGACAGCTTAATGTTGACAGCCTAATGTTGACAGCTTAATGTTGACAGCATAACGTTGACAGCTTAATGTTGACAGCTTAATGTTGACAGCTCAATGCTGACAGCTTAATGTTGTTAGCAGCTTAATGTTGACAGCTTAATGTTGACAGCTTATTGTTGACAGCTTAATGTTGTTGACAGCTTAATGTCGACAGCTTAATGTTGTTGACAGCTTAATGTCGATAACTAATGTTGTTGACAGCTTAATGTTGTCGACAGCTTAATTTTGTCAACAGCTTAATGTTGTTGACAGCTTAATTTTTTTGACAGCTTTATTTTGTTGACAGCTTAATGTTTCCGACAGCTTAATGTTGTTGACAGCTTAATATTGTTGACAGCTTAATGTTGTTGACAGCTTAATGTTGACAGCCTAATGTTGACAGCTTAATGTTGACAGCGTAAGGTTGTCAGCCTTATGTCAACAGCTTAATGTTGTTTACAGCTTAATGTCGATAGGTTAATGTTGTTGACAGCTTAATGTTGTTGACAGCTTAATGTTGTTGACAGCTTAATGTTGTTGTAAGCTTAATGTTGACAATTTTATTTTGACAACTTAGTGTTGACAGCTTAATGTTGACAGCTTAATGCTGGCAGCTTAATGTTGTTGACAGCTTAATGTTGTTGACAGCTTAATGTTGAAAACTTAATGTTGACAGCTTAATGTTGTTGTCAGCTTAATGCTGACAGCTTAATGTCGACAGCTTAATGTTGACAGCTTAATGTCGACAGCTTAATGTTGTTGACAGCTTAATTTTGTCGACAGCTTAATTTTCTGACAGCTTAATGTTGTTGACAGCTTAATGTTGTTGACAGCTTAATGTTGTTGACAGCTTAATTTTTTTGACAGCTTAATGTTGTTGACAGCTTAATGTTGTTGACAGCTTAATATTGTTGACAGCTTATTGTTGTTGAGAGCTTTATGTTGCCAGCTTAATGTTGACAGCTTAATGTTGATAGCTTAATGTTGACAACTTAATGTTGACAGCTTAATGTTGACAGCTTAATGTTGACAGCTTAATGTTGTTGACAGCTTAATGTTGTTGACAGCTTAATGTTGACAGCTTAATGTTGACAACTTAATGTTGACAGCTTAATGTTGACAGCTTAATGTTGACAGATTAATGTTTACAGCTTAATGTTGAAAGCTTAATGTTGACAGCTTAATGTGGACAACTTAATGTTGTTGACAGCTTAATGTTGACAGCTTAATGTTGTTGGCAGCTTATTGTTGACAGCTTAATGTTGACAGCTTAATGTTAACAGTTTAATGTTGACAGCTTAATGTTGACAGCCTAATGTTGACAGCCTAATGTTGACAGCTTAATGTTGACAGCATAACGTTGACAGCTTAATGTCAACAGCTTAATGTTGTTGACAGCTTAATGTCGATAGCTTAATGTTGTTGACAGCTTAATGTTGTTGACAGCTTTATGTTGTTGACAGCTTAATTTTTTTGACGGCTTAATGTTGTTGACAGCTTAATGTCGATAGCTTAATGTTGTTGACAGCTTAATGTTGTTGACAGCTTAATGTTGTCGACAGCTTAATGTTGTCGACAGCTTTATGTTGTTGACAGTTTAATTTTTTTGACAGCTAAATGTTGTTGACAGCTTAATGTTGTTGACAGCTTAATGTTGTTGACAGCTTAATGCTGTTGACAGCTTAATATTATTGACAGCTTAATGTTGTTGACAGCTTAATATTATTGACAGCTTAATGTTGACAGTCTAATGTTGACAACTTAATGTTGACAATCTAATGTTGACAGCTTAATGTTGACAGCTTAATGTTGTTGACAGCTTAATGTTGTTGGCAGCTTATTGTTGACATCTTAATGTTGACAGCTTAATGTTGACAGCCTAATGTTGACAGCCTAATGTTGACAGCATAGCGTTGACAGCTTAATGTCAACAGCTTAATGTTGTTGACAGCCTAATGTCTACAGCTTAATGTTGTTGACAGCCTAATGTCGACAGCTTAATGTTGTTGACAGCTTAATGTTGCCAGCTTAATGTTGACAGCTTAATGTTAACAGCTTAATGTTGACAGCTTAATGTTGACAGCCTAATGTTGACAGACTAATGTTGACAGCTTAATGTTGACAGCATAACGTTGACAGCTTAATGTCAACAGCTTAATGTTGTTGACAGCCTAATGTTGTTGACAGCTTAATGTTGTTGACAGCTTAATTTTTTTGACAGCTTAATGTTGTTGACAGCTTAATGTTGTTGACAGCCTAATATTGTTGAGAGCTTATTGTTGTTGAGAGCTTTATGTTGCCAGCTTAATGTTGACAGCTTAATGTTGACAGCTTAATGTTGATAGCTCAATGTTGACAACTTAATGTTGACAGCTTAATGTTGACAGCTTAATGTTGACAGATTAATGTTTACAGCTTAATGTTGAAAGCTTAATGTTGACAGCTTAATGTTGACAACTTAATGTTGTTGACAGCTTAATGTTGACAGCTTAATGTTGTTGGCAGCTTATTGTTGACAGCTTAATGTTGACAGCTTAATGTTGACAGCCTAATGTTGACAGCCTAATGTTAACAGTTTAATGTTGACAGCTTAATGTTGACAGCCTGATGTTGACAGCCTAATGTTGACAGCTTAATGTTGATAGCATAATGTTGACAGCTTAATATCAACAGCTTAATGTTGTTGACAGCTTAATGTTGACAGCTTAATGTTGTTGGCAGCTTATTGTTGACAGCTTAATTTTGACAGCTTAATGTTGTTGACAGCTTAATGTTGACAGCTTAATGTTGACAGCCTCATGTTAACAGTTTAATGTTGACAACTTAATGTTGACAGCCTAATGTTGACAGCCTAATGTTGACAGCTAAATGTTGACAGCATAACGTTGTCAGCTTAATGTCAACAGCTTAATGTTGTTGACAGCTTAATGTTGACAGCTTAATGTTGTTGGCAGCTTATTGTTGACAGCTTAATTTTGACAGCTTAATGTTGACAGCCTAATGTTGACAGCTTAATATTGTTGACAGCTTAACGTTGCCAGCTTAAAGTTGACAGCTTAATGTTAACAGCTTAATGTTGACAGCTTAATGTTGACAGCCTAAAGTTGACAGCCTAATGTTGACAGCTTAATGTTGACAGCGTAAGGTTGTCAGCCTTATGTCAACAGCTTAATGTTGTTGACAGCTTAATGTCGATAGGTTAATGTTGTTGACAGCTTAATGTTGTTGACAGCTTAATGTTGTTGACAGCTTAATGTTGTTGTAAGCTTAATGTTGACAATTTTATTTTGACAACTTAGTGTTGACAGCTTAATGTTGACAGCTTAATGCTGGCAGCTTAATGTTGTTGACAGCTTAATGTTGTTGACAGCTTAATGTCGAAAACTTAATGTTGACAGCTTAATGTTGTTGTCAGCTTAATGCTGACAGCTTAATGTCGACAGCTTAATGTTGACAGCTTAATGTCGACAGCTTGATGTTGTTGACAGCTTAATTTTGTCGACAGCTTAATTTTCTGACAGCTTAATGTTGTTGACAGCTTAATGTTGTTGACAGCTTAATGTTGTTGACAGCTTAATTTTTTTGACAGCTTAATGTTGTTGACAGCTTAATATTGTTGACAGCTTATTGTTGTTGAGAGCTTTATGTTGCCAGCTTAATGTTGACAGCTTAATGTTGATAGCATAATGTTGACAACTTAATGTTGACAGCTTAATGTTGACAGCTTAATGTTGACAGCTTAATGTTGTTGACAGCTTAATGTTGTTGACAGCTTAATGTTGACAGCTTAATGTTGACAACTTAATGTTGAAAGCTTAATGTTGACAGCTTAATGTTGACAGATTAATGTTTACAGCTTAATGTTGAAAGCTTAATGTTGACAGCTTAATGTTGACAACTTAATGTTGTTGACAGCTTAATGTTGACAGCTTAATGTTGTTGGCAGCTTATTGTTGACAGCTTAATGTTGACAGCTTAATGTCAACAGTTTAATGTTGACAGCTTAATGTTGACAGCCTAATGTTGACAGCCTAATGTTGACAGCTTAATGTTGACAGCATAACGTTGACAGCTTAATGTCAACAGCTTAATGTTGTTGACAGCTTAATGTCGATAGCTTAATGTTGTTGACAGCTTAATGTTGTTGACAGCTTTATGTTGTTGACAGCTTAATTTTTTTGACGGCTTAATGTTGTTGACAGCTTAATTTTTTTGACGGCTTAATGTTGTTGACAGCTTAATGTCGATAGCTTAATGTTGTTGACAGCTTAATGTTGTTGACAGCTTAATGTTGTCGACAGCTTAATGTTGTCGACAGCTTTATGTTGTTGACAGTTTAATTTTTTTGACAGCTAAATGTTGTTGACAGCTTAATGTTGTTGACAGCTTAATGTTGTTGACAGCTTAATGCTGTTGACAGCTTAATATTATTGACAGCTTAATGTTGTTGACAGCTTAATATTATTGACAGCTTAATGTTGACAGTCTAATGTTGACAACTTAATGTTGACAATCTAATGTTGACAGCTTAATGTTGACAGCTTAATGTTGTTGACAGCTTTATGTTGTTGGCAGCTTATTGTTGACATCTTAATGTTGACAGCTTAATGTTGACAGCCTAATGTTGACAGCCTAATGTTGACAGCATAGCGTTGACAGCTTAATGTCAACAGCTTAATGTTGTTGACAGCTTAATGTCTACAGCTTAATGTTGTTGACAGCCTAATGTCGACAGCTTAATGTTGTTGACAGCTTAATGTTGCCAGCTTAATGTTGACAGCTTAATGTTAACAGCTTAATGTTGACAGCTTAATGTTGACAGCCTAATGTTGACAGACTAATGTTGACAGCTTAATGTTGACAGCATAACGTTGACAGCTTAATGTCAACAGCTTAATGTTGTTGACAGCCTAATGTTGTTGACAGCTTAATGTTGTTGACAGCTTAATTTTTTTGACAGCTTAATGTTGTTGACAGCTTAATGTTGTTGACAGCTTAATATTGTTGAGAGCTTATTGTTGTTGAGAGCTTTATGTTGCCAGCTTAATGTTGACAGCTTAATGTTGACAGCTTAATGTTGATAGCTCAATGTTGACAACTTAATGTTGACAGCTTAATGTTGACAGCTTAATGTTGACAGATTAATGTTTACAGCTTAATGTTGAAAGCTTAATGTTGACAGCTTAATGTTGACAACTTAATGTTGTTGACAGCTTAATGTTGACAGCTTAATGTTGTTGGCAGCTTATTGTTGACAGCTTAATGTTGACAGCTTAATGTTGACAGCCTAATGTTGACAGCCTAATGTTAACAGTTTAATGTTGACAGCTTAATGTTGACAGCCTGATGTTGACAGCCTAATGTTGACAGCTTAATGTTGATAGCATAATGTTGACAGCTTAATATCAACAGCTTAATGTTGTTGACAGCTTAATGTTGACAGCTTAATGTTGTTGGCAGCTTATTGTTGACAGCTTAATTTTGACAGCTTAATGTTGTTGACAGCTTAATGTTGACAGCTTAATGTTGACAGCCTCATGTTAACAGTTTAATGTTGACAACTTAATGTTGACAGCCTAATGTTGACAGCCTAATGTTGACAGCTAAATGTTGACAGCATAACGTTGTCAGCTTAATGTCAACAGCTTAATGTTGTTGACAGCTTAATGTTGACAGCTTAATGTTGTTGGCAGCTTATTGTTGACAGCTTAATTTTGACAGCTTAATGTTGACAGCCTAATGTTGACAGCTTAATATTGTTGACAGCTTAACGTTGCCAGCTTAAAGTTGACAGCTTAATGTTAACAGCTTAATGTTGACAGCTTAATGTTGACAGCCTAAAGTTGACAGCCTAATGTTGACAGCTTAATGTTGACAGCGTAAGGTTGTCAGCCTTATGTCAACAGCTTAATGTTGTTGACAGCTTAATGTCGATAGGTTAATGTTGTTGACAGCTTAATGTTGTTGACAGCTTAATGTTGTTGACAGCTTAATGTTGTTGTAAGCTTAATGTTGACAATTTTATTTTGACAACTTAGTGTTGACAGCTTAATGTTGACAGCTTAATGCTGGCAGCTTAATGTTGTTGACAGCTTAATGTTGTTGACAGCTTAATGTCGAAAACTTAATGTTGACAGCTTAATGTTGTTGTCAGCTTAATGCTGACAGCTTAATGTCGACAGCTTAATGTTGACAGCTTAATGTCGACAGCTTAATGTTGTTGACAGCTTAATTTTGTCGACAGCTTAATTTTCTGACAGCTTAATGTTGTTGACAGCTTAATGTTGTTGACAGCTTAATGTTGTTGACAGCTTAATTTTTTTGACAGCTTAATGTTGTTGACAGCTTAATATTGTTGACAGCTTATTGTTGTTGAGAGCTTTATGTTGCCAGCTTAATGTTGACAGCTTAATGTTGATAGCATAATGTTGACAACTTAATGTTGACAGCTTAATGTTGACAGCTTAATGTTGACAGCTTAATGTTGTTGACAGCTTAATGTTGTTGACAGCTTAATGTTGACAGCTTAATGTTGACAACTTAATGTTGAAAGCTTAATGTTGACAGCTTAATGTTGACAGATTAATGTTTACAGCTTAATGTTGAAAGCTTTATGTTGACAGCTTAATGTTGACAACTTAATGTTGTTGACAGCTTAATGTTGACAGCTTAATGTTGTTGGCAGCTTATTGTTGACAGCTTAATGTTGACAGCTTAATGTCAACAGTTTAATGTTGACAGCTTAATGTTGACAGCCTAATGTTGACAGCCTAATGTTGACAGCTTAATGTTGACAGCATAACGTTGACAGCTTAATGTCAACAGCTTAATGTTGTTGACAGCTTAATGTCGATAGCTTAATGTTGTTGACAGCTTATTGTTGTTGACAGCTTTATGTTGTTGACAGCTTAATTTTTTTGACGGCTTAATGTTGTTGACAGCTTAATTTTTTTGACGGCTTAATGTTGTTGACAGCTTAATGTCGATAGCTTAATGTTGTTGACAGCTTAATGTTGTTGACAGCTTAATGTTGTCGACAGCTTAATGTTGTCGACAGCTTTATGTTGTTGACAGTTTAATTTTTTTGACAGCTAAATGTTGTTGACAGCTTAATGTTGTTGACAGCTTAATGTTGTTGACAGCTTAATGCTGTTGACAGCTTAATATTATTGACAGCTTAATGTTGTTGACAGCTTAATATTATTGACAGCTTAATGTTGACAGTCTAATGTTGACAACTTAATGTTGACAATCTAATGTTGACAGCTTAATGTTGACAGCTTAATGTTGTTGACAGCTTTATGTTGTTGGCAGCTTATTGTTGACATCTTAATGTTGACAGCTTAATGTTGACAGCCTAATGTTGACAGCCTAATGTTGACAGCATAGCGTTGACAGCTTAATGTCAACAGCTTAATGTTGTTGACAGCTTAATGTCTACAGCTTAATGTTGTTGACAGCCTAATGTCGACAGCTTAATGTTGTTGACAGCTTAATGTTGCCAGCTTAATGTTGACAGCTTAATGTTAACAGCTTAATGTTGACAGCTTAATGTTGACAGCCTAATGTTGACAGACTAATGTTGACAGCTTAATGTTGACAGCATAACGTTGACAGCTTAATGTCAACAGCTTAATGTTGTTGACAGCTTAATGTTGTTGACAGCTAAATGTTGTTGACAGCTTAATTTTTTTGACAGCTTAATGTTGTTGACAGCTTAATGTTGTTGACAGCTTAATATTGTTGAGAGCTTATTGTTGTTGAGAGCTTTATGTTGCCAGCTTAATGTTGACAGCTTAATGTTGACAGCTTAATGTTGATAGCTCAATGTTGACAACTTAATGTTGACAGCTTAATGTTGACAGCTTAATGTTGACAGCTTAATGTTGTTGACAGCTTAATGTTGTTGACAGCTTAATGTTGACAGCTTAATGTTGACAACTTAATGTTGACAGCTTAATGTTGACAGCTTAATGTTGACAGATTAATGTTTACAGCTTAATGTTGAAAGCTTAATGTTGACAGCTTAATGTTGACAACTTAATATTGTTGACAGCTTAATGTTGACAGCTTAATGTTGTTGGCAGCTTATTGTTGACAGCTTAATGTTGACAGCTTAATGTTAACAGTTTAATGTTGACAGCTTAATGTTGACAGCCTAATGTTGACAGCCTAATGTTGACAGCTTAATGTTGACAGCATAACGTTGACAGCTTAATGTCAACAGCTTAATGTTGTTGACAGCTTAATGTCGATAGCTTAATCTTGTTGACAGCTTAATGTTGTTGACAGCTTTATGTTGTTGACAGCTTAATTTTTTTGACGGCTTAATGTTGTTGACAGCTTAATGTCGATAGCTTAATGTTGTTGACAGCTTAATGTTGTTGACAGCTTAATGTTGTCGACAGCTTAATGTTGTCGACAGCTTTATGTTGTTGACAGTTTAATTTTTTTTACAGCAAAATGTTGGTGACAGCTTAATGTTGTTGACAGCTTAATGCTGTTGACAGCTTAATATTATTGACAGCTTAATGTTGTTGACAGCTTAATATTATTGACAGCTTAATGTTGACAGCCTAATGTTGACAACTTAATGTTGACAATCTAATGTTGACAGCTTAATGTTGACAGCTTAATGTTGTTGACAGCTTAATGTTGTTGGCAGCTTATTGTTGACATCTTAATGTTGACAGCTTAATGTTGACAGCCTAATGTTGACAGCCTAATGTTGACAGCTTAATGTTGACAGCATAGCGTTGACAGCTTAATGTCAACAGCTTAATGTTGTTGACAGCTTAATGTCTACAGCTTAATGTTGTTGACAGCCTAATGTCGACAGCTTAATGTTGTTGACAGCTTAATGTTGTTGGCAGCTTATTGTTGACATCTTAATGTTGACAGCTTAATGTTGACAGCCTAATGTTGACAGCCTAATGTTGACAGCTTAATGTTGACAGCATAGCGTTGACAGCTTAATGTCAACAGCTTAATGTTGTTGACAGCTTAATGTCTACAGCTTAATGTTGTTGACAGCCTAATGTCGACAGCTTAATGTTGTTGACAGCTTAATGTTGCCAGCTTAATGTTGACAGCTTAATGTTAACAGCTTAATGTTGACAGCTTAATGTTGACAGCCTAATGTTGACAGACTAATGTTGACAGCTTAATGTTGACAGCATAACGTTGACAGCTTAATGTCAACAGCATAATGTTGTTGACAGCTTAATGTCGAAAGCTTAATGTTGTTAACAGCCTAATGTTGTTGACAGCTTAATGTTGTTGACAGCTTAATGTTGTTGACAGCTTAATGTTGTGGTCAGCTTAATGTTGTTGACAGCTTAATTTTTTTGACAGCTTAATGTTGTTGTCAGCTTAATGTTGACAGCTTAATGTTGACAGCCTAATGTTGACAGCTTAATGTTGACAGCTTAATGTTGACAGCTCAATGCTGACAGCTTAATGTTGTTAACAGCTTAATGTTGACAGCTTAATGTTGACAGCTTAATGTTGACAGCGTAATGTTGTTGTCAGCTTAATGTTGACAGCTTAATGTCGATAGCTTAATGTTGTTGACAGCATAATGTCGATGGCTAATGTTGTCGACAGCTTAATGTTGTTGACAGCTTAATTTTTTTGACAGCTTTATATTGTTGACAGCTAAATGTTTCTGACAGCTTAATGTTGTTGACAGCTTAATATTGTTGACAGCTTAATGTTGTTGACAGCTTAATGTTGTTGACAGCTTAATGTTGACAGCTTAATGTTGACAGCCTAATGTTGACAACTTAATGTTGTTGACAACTTAATGTTGACAGCTTAATGTTGACAGCTTAATGTTGAAAGCTTAATGTTGACAACTTAATGTTGTTGACAGCTTAATGTTGTTGACAGCTTAATGTTCTTGTCAGCTAAATGTTGACAGCTTAATGTTGACAGCCTAATGTTGACAACTTAATGTTGACAACTTAATGTCGACAGCTTAATGTTGTTGACAGCATAATGTCGACAGCTTAATGTTGTTGACAGCTCAATGTCGAAAGCTTAATGTTGTTTAAAGCTTAATGTTGTTGACCACTAAATGTTGTTGACCGCCAAATGTTTTTGACAGCATAATGTTGTTGACAGCTTAATTTTGTTGACAGCTTAATGTTGTTGTCAGCTTAATGTTGACAGCTTAATATTGACAGCTTAATGTTGACAGCTTAATGTTGTTGACAGCTTAATGTTGACAGCTTAATGTTGACAGCTTAATGTTTACAGCCTAATGTTGAAAGCTTAATGTTGACAGCTTAATGTTGTTGACAGTTAATGTTGACAGCTTAATGTTGTTGCCAGCTTAATGCTGTTGACAGCTTAATATCTACAGCTTAATGTTGTTGACAGCTTAATGTCGACAGCTTAATGTTGTTGACAGCTTAATGTTGACAGCTTAACGTTGACAGCTTAATGTTGATAGCTTGATGTTGTAGACAGCTTAATGTTTACAGCTTAATGTTGTTGCCAGCTTAATGTTGTTGACAGCTTAATGTCGACAGGTTAAGATTGTTGACAGCCTAATGTAGACAGCTTAATGTTGACAGCTTAATGTTGACAGCTTAATGTTATTGACAGCTTAATGTTGACAGCTTAATGTTGACAGCCTTATGTTGACAGCCTAATGTTGACAGCTTAATGTTGACAGCATAACGTTGACAGCTTAATGTCAACAGCTTAATGTTGTTGACAGCTTAATTTTGTTGACAGCTTAATGTTGTTGTCAGCTTAATGTGGACAGCTTAATGTTGACAGCTTGATGTTGACAGCTTAATGTTGTAGACAGCTTAATGTTGACAGCTTAATGTTGTTGTCAGCTTAATGTTGTTGACAGCTTAATGTCGACAGCTTAAGGTTGTTGAGAGCCTAATGTCGACAGCTTAATATTGTTGACAGCTTAATGTTGTTGACAGCTTAATGTTGACAGCTTAATGTTGACAGCTTAATGTTGACAGCTTAATGTTAACAGCTTAATGTTGACAGCTTAATGTTGACAGCCTAATCTTGACAGCTTAATGTTGACAGCATAACGTTGACAGCTTAATGTTGACATCTTAATGTTGACAGCTCAATGCTGACAGCTTAATGTTGTTAGCAGCTTAATGTTGACAGCTTAATGTTGACAGCTTAATGTTGACAGCTTAATGTTGTTGTCAGCTTAATGTTGACAGCTTAATGTCAACAGCTTTATATTGTTCACAGCTTAATGTTGTTGACAGCTTAATGTTGACAGCTTAATGTTGACAGCTTAATGTTAGCAGCTTAATGTTGACAGCTTAATGTTGACAGCCTAATGTTGACAGCTTAATGTTGACAGCATAATGTTGACAGCTTAATGTTGACAGCATAGCGTTGACAGCTTAATGTCAACAGCTTAATGTTGTTGACAGCTTAATGTCTACAGCTTAATGTTGTTGACAGCCTAATGTCGACAGCTTAATGTTGTTGACAGCTTAATGTTGTTGGCAGCTTATTGTTGACATCTTAATGTTGACAGCTTAATGTTGACAGCCTAATGTTGACAGCCTAATGTTGACAGCTTAATGTTGACAGCATAGCGTTGACAGCTTAATGTCAACAGCTTAATGTTGTTGACAGCTTAATGTCTACAGCTTAATGTTGTTGACAGCCTAATGTCGACAGCTTAATGTTGTTGACAGCTTAATGTTGCCAGCTTAATGTTGACAGCTTAATGTTAACAGCTTAATGTTGACAGCTTAATGTTGACAGCCTAATGTTGACAGACTAATTTTGACAGCTTAATGTTGACAGCATAACGTTGACAGCTTAATGTCAACAGCATAATGTTGTTGACAGCTTAATGTCGAAAGCTTAATGTTGTTAACAGCCTAATGTTGTTGACAGCTTAATGTTGTTGACAGCTTAATGTTGTTGACAGCTTAATGTTGTGGTCAGCTTAATGTTGTTGACAGCTTAATTTTTTTGACAGCTTAATGTTGTTGTCAGCTTAATGTTGACAGCTTAATGTTGACAGCCTAATGTTGACAGCTTAATGTTGACAGCTTAATGTTGACAGCTCAATGCTGACAGCTTAATGTTGTTAACAGCTTAATGTTGACAGCTTAATGTTGACAGCTTAATGTTGACAGCGTAATGTTGTTGTCAGCTTAATGTTGACAGCTTAATGTCGATAGCTTAATGTTGTTGACAGCATAATGTCGATGGCTAATGTTGTCGACAGCTTAATGTTGTTGACAGCTTAATTTTTTTGACAGCTTTATATTGTTGACAGCTAAATGTTTCTGACAGCTTAATGTTGTTGACAGCATAATATTGTTGACAGCTTAATGTTGTTGACAGCTTAATGTTGTTGACAGCTTAATGTTGACAGCTTAATGTTGACAGCCTAATGTTGACAACTTAATGTTGTTGACAACTTAATGTTGACAGCTTAATGTTGACAGCTTAATGTTGAAAGCTTAATGTTGACAACTTAATGTTGTTGACAGCTTAATGTTGTTGACAGCTTAATGTTCTTGTCAGCTAAATGTTGACAGCTTAATGTTGACAGCCTAATGTTGACAACTTAATGTTGACAACTTAATGTCGACAGCTTAATGTTGTTGACAGCATAATGTCGACAGCTTAATGTTGTTGACAGCTTAATGTCGAAAGCTTAATGTTGTTTAAAGCTTAATGTTGTTGACCACTAAATGTTGTTGACCGCCAAATGTTTTTGACAGCATAATGTTGTTGACAGCTTAATTTTGTTGACAGCTTAATGTTGTTGTCAGCTTAATGTTGACAGCTTAATATTGACAGCTTAATGTTGACAGCTTAATGTTGTTGACAGCTTAATGTTGACAGCTTAATGTTGACAGCTTAATGTTTACAGCCTAATGTTGAAAGCTTAATGTTGACAGCTTAATGTTGTTGACAGTTAATGTTGACAGCTTAATGTTGTTGCCAGCTTAATGCTGTTGACAGCTTAATATCTACAGCTTAATGTTGTTGACAGCTTAATGTCGACAGCTTAATGTTGTTGACAGCTTAATGTTGACAGCTTAACGTTGACAGCTTAATGTTGATAGCTTGATGTTGTAGACAGCTTAATGTTTACAGCTTAATGTTGTTGCCAGCTTAATGTTGTTGACAGCTTAATGTCGACAGGTTAAGATTGTTGACAGCCTAATGTAGACAGCTTAATGTTGACAGCTTAATGTTGACAGCTTAATGTTATTGACAGCTTAATGTTGACAGCTTAATGTTGACAGCCTTATGTTGACAGCCTAATGTTGACAGCTTAATGTTGACAGCATAACGTTGACAGCTTAATGTCAACAGCTTAATGTTGTTGACAGCTTAATTTTGTTGACAGCTTAATGTTGTTGTCAGCTTAATGTGGACAGCTTAATGTTGACAGCTTGATGTTGACAGCTTAATGTTGTAGACAGCTTAATGTTGACAGCTTAATGTTGTTGTCAGCTTAATGTTGTTGACAGCTTAATGTCGACAGCTTAAGGTTGTTGAGAGCCTAATGTCGACAGCTTAATATTGTTGACAGCTTAATGTTGTTGACAGCTTAATGTTGACAGCTTAATGTTGACAGCTTAATGTTAACAGCTTAATGTTGACAGCTTAATGTTGACAGCCTAATCTTGACAGCTTAATGTTGACAGCATAACGTTGACAGCTTAATGTTGACATCTTAATGTTGACAGCTCAATGCTGACAGCTTAATGTTGTTAGCAGCTTAATGTTGACAGCTTAATGTTGACAGCTTAATGTTGACAGCTTAATGTTGTTGTCAGCTTAATGTTGACAGCTTAATGTCAACAGCTTTATATTGTTCACAGCTTAATGTTGTTGACAGCTTAATGTTGACAGCTTAATGTTGACAGCTTAATGTTAGCAGCTTAATGTTGACAGCTTAATGTTGACAGCCTAATGTTGACAGCTTAATGTTGACAGCATAATGTTGACAGCTTAATGTTGACAGCTTAATGTTGACAGCTCAATGCTGACAGCTTAATGTTGTTTGCAGCTTAATGTTGACAGCTTAATGTTGACAGCTTATTGTTGACAGCTTAATGTTGTTGACAGCTTAATGTCGACAGCTTAATGTTGTTGACAGCTTAATGTCGATAACTAATGTTGTTGACAGCTTAATGTTGACAGCATAACGTTGACAGCTTAATGTCAATAGCTTAATGTTGTTGACAGCTAAATGTTGTTGACAGCTTAATGTTGACAGCTTAATGTTGACAGCTCAATGCTGACAGCTTAATGTTGTTAACAGCTTAATGTTGACAGCTTAATGTTGACAGCTTAATGTTGACAGCGTAATGTTGTTGTCAGCTTAATGTTGACAGCTTAATGTCGATAGCTTAATGTTGTTGACAGTTTAATGTCGATGGCTAATGTTGTTGACAGCTTAATGTTGTCGACCTCTTAATTTTGTCGACAGCTTAATGTTGTTGACAGCTTAATTTTTTTGACAGCTTTATATTGTTGACAGCTAAATGTTTCTGACAGCTTAATGTTGTTGACAGCTTAATATTGTTGACAGCTTAATGTTGTTGACAGCTTAATGTTGTTGACAGCTTAATGTTGACAGCTTAATGTTGACAGCCTAATGTTGACAACTTAATTTTGACAACTTAATGTTGACAGCTTAATGTTGACAGCTTAATGTTGAAAGCTTAATGTTGACAACTTAATGTTGTTGACAGCTTAATGTTGTTGACAGCTTAATGTTCTTGTCAGCTAAATGTTGACAGCTTAATGTTGACAGCCTAATGTTGACAACTTAATGTTGACAACTTAATGTCGACAGCTTAATGTTGTTGACAGCATAATGTCGAGAGCTTAATGTTGTTGACAGCTTAATGTCGAAAGCTTAATGTTGTTTAAAGCTTAATGTTGTTGACCACTAAATGTTGTTGACCGCCAAATGTTTTTGACAGCATAATGTTGTTGACAGCTTAATTTTGTTGACAGCTTAATGTTGTTGTTCGCTTAATGTTGACAGCTTAATGTTGACAGCTTAATGTTGACAGCTTAATGTTGTTGACAGCTTAATGTTGACAGCTTAATGTTGACAGCTTAATGTTTACAGCCTAATGTTGAAAGCTTAATGTTGACAGCTTAATGTTGTTGACAGTTAATGTTGACAGCTTAATGTTGTTGCCAGCTTAATGTTGTTGACAGCTTAATATCTACAGCTTAATGTTGTTGACAGCTTAATGTCGACAGCTTAATGTTGTTGACAGCTTAATGTTAACAGCTTAATGTTGACAGCTTAATGTTGACAGCCTAATGTTGACAGCTTAATGTTGACAGCATAACGTTGACAGCTTAATGTTGACAGCTTAATGTTGACAGCTCAATGCTGACAGCTTAATGTTGTTAGCAGCTTAATGTTGACAGCTTAATGTTGACAGCTTATTGTTGACAGCTTAATGTTGTTGACAGCTTAATGTCGACAGCTTAATGTTGTTGACAGCTTAATGTCGATAACTAATGTAGTTGACAGCTTAATGTTGTCGACAGCTTAATTTTGTCAACAGCTTAATGTTGTTGACAGCTTAATTTTTTTGACAGCTTTATTTTGTTGACAGCTTAATGTTTCCGACAGCTTAATGTTGTTGACAGCTTAATATTGTTGACAGCTTAATGTTGTTGACAGCTTAATGTTGACAGCCTAATGTTGACAACTTAATTTTGCCAACTTAATGTTGACAGCTTAATGTTGACAGCTTAATGTTGAAAGCTTAATGTTGGCAGCTTAATGTTGGTGACAGCTTAATGTTGTTGACAGCTTAATGTTGTTGACAGCTTAATGTTGTTGTCAGCTTAATGTTGACAGCTTAATGTTGACAGCCTAATGTTGACTACTTAATGTTGTCAACTTAATGTCGACAGCTTAATGTTGTTGACAACATAATGTCAACAGCTTAATGTTGTTGACAGCTTAATGTCGAAAGCATAATGTTGTTCAAAGCTTAATGTTGTTGACCGCTAAATGTTGTTGACCGCCAAATGTTTTTGACAGCATAATGTTGTTGACAGCTTAATTTTGTTGACAGCTTAATGTTGTTGACAGCTTAATATTGACAGCTTAATATTGTTGACAGCTTAATGTTGCCAGCTTAACGTTGACGGCTTAATGTTAACAGCTTAATGTTGACAGCTTAATGTTGACAGCCTAAAGTTGACAGCCTAACGTTGACAGCTTAATGTTGATAGCTTAATGTTGACAACTTAATGTTGACAGCTTAATGTTGACAGCTTAATGTTGACAGCTTAATGTTGACAGCTTAATGTTGATAGCTTAATGTTGTAGACTGCTTAATGTTTACAGCTTAATGTTGTTGCCAGCTTAATGTTGTTGACAGCTTAATGTTGTCGACAGGTTAAGATTGTTGACGGCCTAATGTGGACAGCTTAATGTTGACAGCTTAATGTTGACAGCTTAATGTTGACAGCTTAATGTTGTAGACAGCTCAATGTTGTCGACAGGTTAAGATTGTTGACGGCCTAATGTGGACAGCTTAATGTTGACAGCTTAATGTTATTGTCAGCTTAATGTTGACAGCTTAATGTTGACAGCTCAATGTTGACAGCCTAATGTTGACAGATTAATGTTGACAGCATGATGTTGACAGCTTAATGACAACAGCTTAATGCTGTTGACAGCTTAATGTTGTTGACAGCTTAATGTTGTTGTCAGCTTAATGTTGACAGCTTAATGTTGACAGCTTAATGTTGACAGCTTAATGTTGTAGACAGCTCAATGTCGACAGCTTAATGTTGACAGCTTAATGTTGTTGTCAGCTTAATGTTGACAGCTTAATGTCGACAGCTTTATATTGTTGACAGCTTAATCTTGTTGACAGCTTAATGTCGACAGCTTAATGTTTTTGACAGCTTAATGTCGATAGCTAATGTTGTTGACAGCTTAATGTTGACAGCTTAATGTTGACAGCTTAATGTTGTTGACAGCTTAATGTTGTTGACAGCTTAATGTTGTTGACAGCTTAATGTTGTCATCAGCTTTATGTTGTTGACAGCTTAATTATTTTAACAGCTTAATGTTGTTGACAGCTTAATGTTGTTGACAGCTTAATGTTGTTGACAGCTTAATGTTGTTGACAGCCTAATCTTTTTGACAGCTTAATGTTGTTGATAGCTTAATGTTGTTGTTAGCTTAATGCTGACAGCTTAATGTTGACAGCCTAATGTTGACTACTTAATGTTGAGAACTTAATGTTGACAGCTTAATGTTGACAGCTTAATGTTGACAGCTCAATGCTGACAGCTTATTGTTGTTAACAGCTTAATGTTGTTAACAGCTTAATGTTGTCAGCTTAATGTTGACAGCTTAATGTTGACAGCTTAATGTTGACAGCTTAATGTTGACAACTTAATGTTGTTGACAGCTTAATGTTGACAGCTTAATGTTGTTGGCAGCTTATTGTTGACAGCTTAATGTTGACAGCTTAATGTCAACAGTTTAATGTTGACAGCTTAATGTTGACAGCATGACGTTGACAGCTTAATGACAACAGCTTAATGTTGTTGGCAGCTTATTGTTGACAGCTTAATGTTGACAGCTTAATGTCAACAGTTTAATGTTGACAGCTTAATGTTGACAGCCTAATGTTGACAGCCTAATGTTGACAGCTTAATGTTGACAGCATAACGTTGACAGCTTAATGTCAACAGCTTAATGTTGTTGACAGCTTAATGTCGATAGCTTAATGTTGTTGACAGCTTAATGTTGTTGACAGCTTTATGTTGTTGACAGCTTAATTTTTTTGACGGCTTAATGTTGTTGACAGCTTAATTTTTTTGACGGCTTAATGTTGTTGACAGCTTAATGTCGATAGCTTAATGTTGTTGACAGCTTAATGTTGTTGACAGCTTAATGTTGTCGACAGCTTAATGTTGTCGACAGCTTTATGTTGTTGACAGTTTAATTTTTTTGACAGCTAAATGTTGTTGACAGCTTAATGTTGTTGACAGCTTAATGTTGTTGACAGCTTAATGCTGTTGACAGCTTAATATTATTGACAGCTTAATGTTGTTGACAGCTTAATATTATTGACAGCTTAATGTTGACAGTCTAATGTTGACAACTTAATGTTGACAATCTAATGTTGACAGCTTAATGTTGACAGCTTAATGTTGTTGACAGCTTTATGTTGTTGGCAGCTTATTGTTGACATCTTAATGTTGACAGCTTAATGTTGACAGCCTAATGTTGACAGCCTAATGTTGACAGCATAGCGTTGACAGCTTAATGTCAACAGCTTAATGTTGTTGACAGCTTAATGTCTACAGCTTAATGTTGTTGACAGCCTAATGTCGACAGCTTAATGTTGTTGACAGCTTAATGTTGCCAGCTTAATGTTGACAGCTTAATGTTAACAGCTTAATGTTGACAGCTTAATGTTGACAGCCTAATGTTGACAGACTAATGTTGACAGCTTAATGTTGACAGCATAACGTTGACAGCTTAATGTCAACAGCTTAATGTTGTTGACAGCTTAATGTTGTTGACAGCTAAATGTTGTTGACAGCTTAATTTTTTTGACAGCTTAATGTTGTTGACAGCTTAATGTTGTTGACAGCTTAATATTGTTGAGAGCTTATTGTTGTTGAGAGCTTTATGTTGCCAGCTTAATGTTGACAGCTTAATGTTGACAGCTTAATGTTGATAGCTCAATGTTGACAACTTAATGTTGACAGCTTAATGTTGACAGCTTAATGTTGACAGCTTAATGTTGTTGACAGCTTAATGTTGTTGACAGCTTAATGTTGACAGCTTAATGTTGACAACTTAATGTTGACAGCTTAATGTTGACAGCTTAATGTTGACAGATTAATGTTTACAGCTTAATGTTGAAAGCTTAATGTTGACAGCTTAATGTTGACAACTTAATATTGTTGACAGCTTAATGTTGACAGCTTAATGTTGTTGGCAGCTTATTGTTGACAGCTTAATGTTGACAGCTTAATGTTAACAGTTTAATGTTGACAGCTTAATGTTGACAGCCTAATGTTGACAGCCTAATGTTGACAGCTTAATGTTGACAGCATAACGTTGACAGCTTAATGTCAACAGCTTAATGTTGTTGACAGCTTAATGTCGATAGCTTAATCTTGTTGACAGCTTAATGTTGTTGACAGCTTTATGTTGTTGACAGCTTAATTTTTTTGACGGCTTAATGTTGTTGACAGCTTAATGTCGATAGCTTAATGTTGTTGACAGCTTAATGTTGTTGACAGCTTAATGTTGTCGACAGCTTAATGTTGTCGACAGCTTTATGTTGTTGACAGTTTAATTTTTTTTACAGCAAAATGTTGGTGACAGCTTAATGTTGTTGACAGCTTAATGCTGTTGACAGCTTAATATTATTGACAGCTTAATGTTGTTGACAGCTTAATATTATTGACAGCTTAATGTTGACAGCCTAATGTTGACAACTTAATGTTGACAATCTAATGTTGACAGCTTAATGTTGACAGCTTAATGTTGTTGACAGCTTAATGTTGTTGGCAGCTTATTGTTGACATCTTAATGTTGACAGCTTAATGTTGACAGCCTAATGTTGACAGCCTAATGTTGACAGCTTAATGTTGACAGCATAGCGTTGACAGCTTAATGTCAACAGCTTAATGTTGTTGACAGCTTAATGTCTACAGCTTAATGTTGTTGACAGCCTAATGTCGACAGCTTAATGTTGTTGACAGCTTAATGTTGTTGGCAGCTTATTGTTGACATCTTAATGTTGACAGCTTAATGTTGACAGCCTAATGTTGACAGCCTAATGTTGACAGCTTAATGTTGACAGCATAGCGTTGACAGCTTAATGTCAACAGCTTAATGTTGTTGACAGCTTAATGTCTACAGCTTAATGTTGTTGACAGCCTAATGTCGACAGCTTAATGTTGTTGACAGCTTAATGTTGCCAGCTTAATGTTGACAGCTTAATGTTAACAGCTTAATGTTGACAGCTTAATGTTGACAGCCTAATGTTGACAGACTAATGTTGACAGCTTAATGTTGACAGCATAACGTTGACAGCTTAATGTCAACAGCATAATGTTGTTGACAGCTTAATGTCGAAAGCTTAATGTTGTTAACAGCCTAATGTTGTTGACAGCTTAATGTTGTTGACAGCTTAATGTTGTTGACAGCTTAATGTTGTGGTCAGCTTAATGTTGTTGACAGCTTAATTTTTTTGACAGCTTAATGTTGTTGTCAGCTTAATGTTGACAGCTTAATGTTGACAGCCTAATGTTGACAGCTTAATGTTGACAGCTTAATGTTGACAGCTCAATGCTGACAGCTTAATGTTGTTAACAGCTTAATGTTGACAGCTTAATGTTGACAGCTTAATGTTGACAGCGTAATGTTGTTGTCAGCTTAATGTTGACAGCTTAATGTCGATAGCTTAATGTTGTTGACAGCATAATGTCGATGGCTAATGTTGTCGACAGCTTAATGTTGTTGACAGCTTAATTTTTTTGACAGCTTTATATTGTTGACAGCTAAATGTTTCTGACAGCTTAATGTTGTTGACAGCTTAATATTGTTGACAGCTTAATGTTGTTGACAGCTTAATGTTGTTGACAGCCTAATGTTGACAGCTTAATGTTGACAGCCTAATGTTGACAACTTAATGTTGTTGACAACTTAATGTTGACAGCTTAATGTTGACAGCTTAATGTTGAAAGCTTAATGTTGACAACTTAATGTTGTTGACAGCTTAATGTTGTTGACAGCTTAATGTTCTTGTCAGCTAAATGTTGACAGCTTAATGTTGACAGCCTAATGTTGACAACTTAATGTTGACAACTTAATGTCGACAGCTTAATGTTGTTGACAGCATAATGTCGACAGCTTAATGTTGTTGACAGCTTAATGTCGAAAGCTTAATGTTGTTTAAAGCTTAATGTTGTTGACCACTAAATGTTGTTGACCGCCAAATGTTTTTGACAGCATAATGTTGTTGACAGCTTAATTTTGTTGACAGCTTAATGTTGTTGTCAGCTTAATGTTGACAGCTTAATATTGACAGCTTAATGTTGACAGCTTAATGTTGTTGACAGCTTAATGTTGACAGCTTAATGTTGACAGCTTAATGTTTACAGCCTAATGTTGAAAGCTTAATGTTGACAGCTTAATGTTGTTGACAGTTAATGTTGACAGCTTAATGTTGTTGCCAGCTTAATGCTGTTGACAGCTTAATATCTACAGCTTAATGTTGTTGACAGCTTAATGTCGACAGCTTAATGTTGTTGACAGCTTAATGTTGACAGCTTAACGTTGACAGCTTAATGTTGATAGCTTGATGTTGTAGACAGCTTAATGTTTACAGCTTAATGTTGTTGCCAGCTTAATGTTGTTGACAGCTTAATGTCGACAGGTTAAGATTGTTGACAGCCTAATGTAGACAGCTTAATGTTGACAGCTTAATGTTGACAGCTTAATGTTATTGACAGCTTAATGTTGACAGCTTAATGTTGACAGCCTTATGTTGACAGCCTAATGTTGACAGCTTAATGTTGACAGCATAACGTTGACAGCTTAATGTCAACAGCTTAATGTTGTTGACAGCTTAATTTTGTTGACAGCTTAATGTTGTTGTCAGCTTAATGTGGACAGCTTAATGTTGACAGCTTGATGTTGACAGCTTAATGTTGTAGACAGCTTAATGTTGACAGCTTAATGTTGTTGTCAGCTTAATGTTGTTGACAGCTTAATGTCGACAGCTTAAGGTTGTTGAGAGCCTAATGTCGACAGCTTAATATTGTTGACAGCTTAATGTTGTTGACAGCTTAATGTTGACAGCTTAATGTTGACAGCTTAATGTTGACAGCTTAATGTTAACAGCTTAATGTTGACAGCTTAATGTTGACAGCCTAATCTTGACAGCTTAATGTTGACAGCATAACGTTGACAGCTTAATGTTGACATCTTAATGTTGACAGCTCAATGCTGACAGCTTAATGTTGTTAGCAGCTTAATGTTGACAGCTTAATGTTGACAGCTTAATGTTGACAGCTTAATGTTGTTGTCAGCTTAATGTTGACAGCTTAATGTCAACAGCTTTATATTGTTCACAGCTTAATGTTGTTGACAGCTTAATGTTGACAGCTTAATGTTGACAGCTTAATGTTAGCAGCTTAATGTTGACAGCTTAATGTTGACAGCCTAATGTTGACAGCTTAATGTTGACAGCATAATGTTGACAGCTTAATGTTGACAGCTTAATGTTGACAGCTCAATGCTGACAGCTTAATGTTGTTTGCAGCTTAATGTTGACAGCTTAATGTTGACAGCTTATTGTTGACAGCTTAATGTTGTTGACAGCTTAATGTCGACAGCTTAATGTTGTTGACAGCTTAATGTCGATAACTAATGTTGTTGACAGCTTAATGTTGACAGCATAACGTTGACAGCTTAATGTCAATAGCTTAATGTTGTTGACAGCTAAATGTTGTTGACAGCTTAATGTTGACAGCTTAATGTTGACAGCTCAATGCTGACAGCTTAATGTTGTTAACAGCTTAATGTTGACAGCTTAATGTTGACAGCTTAATGTTGACAGCGTAATGTTGTTGTCAGCTTAATGTTGACAGCTTAATGTCGATAGCTTAATGTTGTTGACAGTTTAATGTCGATGGCTAATGTTGTTGACAGCTTAATGTTGTCGACCTCTTAATTTTGTCGACAGCTTAATGTTGTTGACAGCTTAATTTTTTTGACAGCTTTATATTGTTGACAGCTAAATGTTTCTGACAGCTTAATGTTGTTGACAGCTTAATATTGTTGACAGCTTAATGTTGTTGACAGCTTAATGTTGTTGACAGCTTAATGTTGACAGCTTAATGTTGACAGCCTAATGTTGACAACTTAATTTTGACAACTTAATGTTGACAGCTTAATGTTGACAGCTTAATGTTGAAAGCTTAATGTTGACAACTTAATGTTGTTGACAGCTTAATGTTGTTGACAGCTTAATGTTCTTGTCAGCTAAATGTTGACAGCTTAATGTTGACAGCCTAATGTTGACAACTTAATGTTGACAACTTAATGTCGACAGCTTAATGTTGTTGACAGCATAATGTCGAGAGCTTAATGTTGTTGACAGCTTAATGTCGAAAGCTTAATGTTGTTTAAAGCTTAATGTTGTTGACCACTAAATGTTGTTGACCGCCAAATGTTTTTGACAGCATAATGTTGTTGACAGCTTAATTTTGTTGACAGCTTAATGTTGTTGTTCGCTTAATGTTGACAGCTTAATGTTGACAGCTTAATGTTGACAGCTTAATGTTGTTGACAGCTTAATGTTGACAGCTTAATGTTGACAGCTTAATGTTTACAGCCTAATGTTGAAAGCTTAATGTTGACAGCTTAATGTTGTTGACAGTTCATGTTGACAGCTTAATGTTGTTGCCAGCTTAATGTTGTTGACAGCTTAATATCTACAGCTTAATGTTGTTGACAGCTTAATGTCGACAGCTTAATGTTGTTGACAGCTTAATGTTAACAGCTTAATGTTGACAGCTTAATGTTGACAGCCTAATGTTGACAGCTTAATGTTGACAGCATAACGTTGACAGCTTAATGTTGACAGCTTAATGTTGACAGCTCAATGCTGACAGCTTAATGTTGTTAGCAGCTTAATGTTGACAGCTTAATGTTGACAGCTTATTGTTGACAGCTTAATGTTGTTGACAGCTTAATGTCGACAGCTTAATGTTGTTGACAGCTTAATGTCGATAACTAATGTAGTTGACAGCTTAATGTTGTCGACAGCTTAATTTTGTCAACAGCTTAATGTTGTTGACAGCTTAATTTTTTTGACAGCTTTATTTTGTTGACAGCTTAATGTTTCCGACAGCTTAATGTTGTTGACAGCTTAATATTGTTGACAGCTTAATGTTGTTGACAGCTTAATGTTGACAGCCTAATGTTGACAACTTAATTTTGCCAACTTAATGTTGACAGCTTAATGTTGACAGCTTAATGTTGAAAGCTTAATGTTGGCAGCTTAATGTTGGTGACAGCTTAATGTTGTTGACAGCTTAATGTTGTTGACAGCTTAATGTTGTTGTCAGCTTAATGTTGACAGCTTAATGTTGACAGCCTAATGTTGACTACTTAATGTTGTCAACTTAATGTCGACAGCTTAATGTTGTTGACAACATAATGTCAACAGCTTAATGTTGTTGACAGCTTAATGTCGAAAGCATAATGTTGTTCAAAGCTTAATGTTGTTGACCGCTAAATGTTGTTGACCGCCAAATGTTTTTGACAGCATAATGTTGTTGACAGCTTAATTTTGTTGACAGCTTAATGTTGTTGACAGCTTAATATTGACAGCTTAATATTGTTGACAGCTTAATGTTGCCAGCTTAACGTTGACGGCTTAATGTTAACAGCTTAATGTTGACAGCTTAATGTTGACAGCCTAAAGTTGACAGCCTAACGTTGACAGCTTAATGTTGATAGCTTAATGTTGACAACTTAATGTTGACAGCTTAATGTTGACAGCTTAATGTTGACAGCTTAATGTTGACAGCTTAATGTTGATAGCTTAATGTTGTAGACTGCTTAATGTTTACAGCTTAATGTTGTTGCCAGCTTAATGTTGTTGACAGCTTAATGTTGTCGACAGGTTAAGATTGTTGACGGCCTAATGTGGACAGCTTAATGTTGACAGCTTAATGTTGACAGCTTAATGTTGACAGCTTAATGTTGACAGCTTAATGTTGTAGACAGCTCAATGTTGTCGACAGGTTAAGATTGTTGACGGCCTAATGTGGACAGCTTAATGTTGACAGCTTAATGTTATTGACAGCTTAATGTTGACAGCTTAATGTTGACAGCCTTATGTTGACAGCCTAATGTTGACAGATTAATGTTGACAGCATGACGTTGACAGCTTAATGACAACAGCTTAATGCTGTTGACAGCTTAATGTTGTTGACAGCTTAATGTTGTTGTCAGCTTAATGTTGACAGCTTAATGTTGACAGCTTAATGTTGACAGCTTAATGTTGTAGACAGCTCAATGTCGACAGCTTAATGTTGACAGCTTAATGTTGTTGTCAGCTTAATGTTGACAGCTTAATGTCGACAGCTTTATATTGTTGACAGCTTAATCTTGTTGACAGCTTAATGTCGACAGCTTAATGTTTTTGACAGCTTAATGTCGATAGCTAATGTTGTTGACAGCTTAATGTTGACAGCTTAATGTTGACAGCTTAATGTTGTTGACAGCTTAATGTTGTTGACAGCTTAATGTTGTTGACAGCTTAATGTTGTCATCAGCTTTATGTTGTTGACAGCTTAATTATTTTAACAGCTTAATGTTGTTGACAGCTTAATGTTGTTGACAGCTTAATGTTGTTGACAGCTTAATGTTGTTGACAGCCTAATCTTTTTGACAGCTTAATGTTGTTGATAGCTTAATGTTGTTGTTAGCTTAATGCTGACAGCTTAATGTTGACAGCCTAATGTTGACTACTTAATGTTGAGAACTTAATGTTGACAGCTTAATGTTGACAGCTTAATGTTGACAGCTCAATGCTGACAGCTTATTGTTGTTAACAGCTTAATGTTGTTAACAGCTTAATGTTGTCAGCTTAATGTTGACAGCTTAATGTTGACAACTTAATGTTGTTGTCAGCTTAATGTTGACAGCTTATTGTCAACAGCTTAATGTTGTTGACAGCTTAATGTTGTTGACAGCTTAATGTTGTTGACAGCATAATGTTGTAGACAGCTTAATGTTTTCTACAGCTTTATGTTGTTGACAGCTTAATATTTTTGACAGCTTAATGTTGTTGACAGCTTAATGTTGTTGACAGCTTAATATTGTTGACAGCTTAATGTTGTTGACAGCTTAATGTTGACAGCTTAATGTTGACAGCTTAATGTTGACAGCTTAATGTTGTAGACAGCTCAATGTCGACAGCTTAATGTTGACAGCTTAATGTTGTTGTCAGCTTAATGTTGACAGCTTAATGTCGACAGCTTTATATTGTTGACAGCTTAATCTTGTTGACAGCTTAATGTCGACAGCTTAATGTTTTTGACAGCTTAATGTTGTTGACAGCTTAATGTTGTCATCAGCTTTATGTTGTTGACAGCTTAATTATTTTAACAGCTTAATGTTGTTGACAGCTTAATGTTGTTGACAGCTTAATGTTGTTGACAGCTTAATGTTGTTGACAGCCTAATCTTTTTGACAGCTTAATGTTGTTGATAGCTTAATGTTGTTGTTAGCTTAATGCTGACAGCTTAATGTTGACAGCCTAATGTTGACTACTTAATGTTGAGAACTTAATGTTGACAGCTTAATGTTATTGACAGCTTAATGTTGACAGCTTAATGTTGACAGCCTTATGTTGACAGCCTAATGTTGACAGATTAATGTTGACAGCATGACGTTGACAGCTTAATGACAACAGCTTAATGCTGTTGACAGCTTAATGTTGTTGACAGCTTAATGTTGTTGTCAGCTTAATGTTGACAGCTTAATGTTGACAGCTTAATGCTGACAGCTTAATGTTGTAGACAGCTCAATCTCGACAGCTTAATGTTGACAGCTTAATGTTGTTGTCAGCTTAATGTTGACAGCTTAATGTCGACAGCTTTATATTGTTGACAGCTTAATCTTGTTGACAGCTTAATGTCGACAGCTTAATGTTTTTGACAGCTTAATGTCGATAGCTAATGTTGTTGACAGCTTAATGTTGACAGCTTAATGTTGACAGCTTAATGTTGTTGACAGCTTAATGTTGTTGACAGCTTAATGTTGTTGACAGCTTAATGTTGTCATCAGCTTTATGTTGTTGACAGCTTAATTATTTTAACAGCTTAATGTTGTTGACAGCTTAATGTTGTTGACAGCTTAATGTTGTTGACAGCTTAATGTTGTTGACAGCCTAATCTTTTTGACAGCTTAATGTTGTTGATAGCTTAATGTTGTTGTTAGCTTAATGCTGACAGCTTAATGTTGACAGCCTAATGTTGACTACTTAATGTTGAGAACTTAATGTTGACAGCTTAATGTTGACAGCTTAATGTTGACAGCTCAATGCTGACAGCTTATTGTTGTTAACAGCTTAATGTTGTTAACAGCTTAATGTTGTCAGCTTAATGTTGACAGCTTAATGTTGACAGCTTAATGTTGACAACTTAATGTTGTTGTCAGCTTAATGTTGACAGCTTATTGTCAACAGCTTAATGTTGTTGACAGCTTAATGTTGTTGACAGCTTAATGTTGTTGACAGCATAATGTTGTAGACAGCTTAATGTTTTCTACAGCTTTATGTTGTTGACAGCTTAATATTTTTGACAGCTTAATGTTGTTGACAGCTTAATGTTGTTGACAGCTTAATATTGTTGACAGCTTAATGTTGTTGACAGCTTAATGTTGTTGTCAGCTTAATGTTGATAGCTAAATGTTGTTGTCAGCTTAATGTTGATAGCTTAATGTTGACAACTTAATGTTGACAGCTTAATGTTGTTGACAGCTTAATGTTGACAGCTTAATGTTGTTGACAGCTTAATGTTGACAGCTTAATGTTAACAGCTTAATGTTGACAGCTTAATGTTGTTGTCAACTTAATGTTGACAGCTTAATGTTGACAGCTTAATGTTGACAACTTAATGTTGTAGACAGCTTAATGTTGACAGCTTAATGTTGTTGCCAGCTTAATGTTGTTGACAGCTTAATGTCGACAGCTTAAGGTTGTTGAGAGCCTAATGTTGACAGCTTAATGTTGACAGCTTAATGTCAACAGCTTAATGTTGTTGACAGCTTAATGTCGATAGCTTAATGTTGTTGACAGCTTAATGTTGTTGACAGCTTAATGTTGTTGACAGCTTAATGTTGTTGACAGCTTAATGTTGACAGCTTAATTTTTTTGACAGCTTAATGTTGTTGACAGCTTAATGTTGTTGACAGCTTAATGTTGTCGACAGCTTAATGTTTTCGGCAGCTTTACGTTGTTGACAGCTTAATTTTTTTCACAGCTTAATGTTGTTGACAGCTTAATGTTGTTGACAGCTTAATGTTGTTGACAGCTTAATGTTGTTGTCAGCTTAATGTTGACAGCTTAATGTTGACAGCCTAATGTTGACAACTTAATGTTGACAAATTAATGTTGACAGCTTAATGTTGAGCTTAATGTTGTTGACAGCTTAATGTTGACAGCTTAATGTTGACAGCTTAATGTTGACAGCTTAATGTTAACAGCTTAATGTTGTTAACAGCTTAATGTTGTTAACAGCTTAATGTTGACAGCTTAATGTTGACAGCTTAATGTTGACAGCTTAATGTTGACAGCTTAATGTTGACAACTTAATGTTGTTGTCAGCTTAATGTTGACAGCTTAATGTCAACAGCTTAATGTTGTTGACAGCTTAATGTTGTTGACAGCTTAATGTTGTTGACAGCTTAATGTTGTAGACAGCTTAATGTTTTCGACAGCTTTATGTTGTTGACAGCTTAATATTTTTGACAGCTTAATGTTGTTGACAGCTTAATGTTGTTGACAGCTTAATATTGTTGACAGCTTAATGTTGTTGACAGCTTAATGTTGTTGTCAGCTTAATGTTGATAGCTTAATGTTGACAACTTAATGTTGACAACTTAATGTTGACAGCTTAATGTTGACAGCTTAATGTTGTTGACAGCTTAATGTTGACAGCTTAATGTTGACAGCTTAATGTTGACAGCTTAATGTTGTTGTCAACTTAATGTTGACAGCTTAATGTTGACAGCTTAATGTTGACAGCTTAATGTTGTAGACAGCTTAATGTTGACAGCTTAATGTTGTTGCCAGCTTAATGTTGTTGACAGCTTAATGTCGACAGCTTAAGGTTGTTGAGAGCCTAATGTTGACAGCCTAATGTTGGCAGCTTAATGTTGACAGCTTAATGTTGACAGCTTAATGTCAACAGCTTAATGTTGTTGACAGCTTAATGTCGATAGCTTAATGTTGTTGACAGCTTAATGTTGTTGACAGCTTAATGTTGTTGACAGCTTAATGTTGACGTCTGCTTTATGTTGTTGACAGCTTAATTATTTTAACAGCTTAATGTTGTTGACAGCTTAATGTTGTTGACAGCATAATGTTGTTGACAGCTTAATGTTGTTGACGGCTTAATGTTGACAGCTTAATTTTTTTGACAGCTTAATGTTGTTGACAGCTTAATGTTGTTGACAGCTTAATGTTGTCGACAGCTTAATGTTTTCGACAGCTTTGCGTTGTTGACTGCTTAATTTTTTTCACAGCTTAATGTTGTTGAGAGCTTAATGTTGTTGACAGCTTAATTTTGTTGAACGCTTAATATTGTTGACAGCTTAATGTTGTTGACAGCTTAATGTTGTTGTCAGCTTAATGTTGACAGCTTAATGTTGACAGCCTAATGTTGACAACTTAATGTTGACAAATTAATGTTGACAGCTTAATGTCGAGCTTAATGTTGTTGACAGCTTAATGTTGACAGCTTAATGTTGACAGCTTAATGTTGACAGCTTAATGTTGACAGCTTAATGTTGTTGACAGCTTAATGTTGTAGACAGCTTAATGTTGACAGCTTAATGTTGTTGCCAGCTTAATGTTGTTGACGGCTAAATGTTGACAGCTTAAGGTTGTTGAGAGCCTAATGTCGACAGCTTAATATTGTTGACAGCTTAATGTTGACAGCCTAATGGTGACTACTTAATGTTGAGAACTTAATGTTCTTGACAGCCTAATGGTGAATACTTAATGTTGAGAACTTAATGTTCTTGACAGCTTAATGTTGACTGCTTAATGTTGACAGCTTAATGTTGACAGCTTAATGTTGACAGCTTAATGTTGACAGCTTAATGTTGACAGCTTAATGTTGACAGCTTAATGTTGTTAACAGCTTAATGTTGTTAACAGCTTAATGTTGACAGCTTAATGTTGACAGCTTAATGTTGACAGCTTAATGTTGTTGTCAGCTTAATGTTGACAGCTTAATGTCAACAGCTTAATGTTGTTGACAGCTTAATGTTGTTGACAGCTTAATGTTGTTGACAGCTTAATGTTGTAGACAGCTTAATGTTTTCGACAGCTTTATGTTGTTGACAGCTTAATATTTTTGACAGCTTAATGTTGTTGACAGCTTAATGTTGTTGACAGCTTAATATTGTTGACAGCTTAATGTTGTTGACAGCTTAATGTTGTTGTCAGCTTAATGTTGATAGCTTAATGTTGACAACTTAATGTTGACAACTTAATGTTGACAGCTTAATGTTGACAGCTTAATGTTGTTGACAGCTTAATGTTGACAGCTTAATGTTGACAGCTTAATGTTGACAGCTTAATGTTGACAGCTTAATGTTGTTGTCAACTTAATGTTGACAGCTTAATGTTGACAGCTTAATGTTGTAGACAGCTTAATGTTGACAGCTTAATGTTGTTGCCAGCTTAATGTTGTTGACAGCTTAATGTCGACAGCTTAAGGTTGTTGAGAGCCTAATGTTGACAGCCTAATGTTGACAGCTTAATGTTGACAGCTTAATGTTGACAGCTTAATGTCAACAGCTTAATGTTGTTGACAGCTTAATGTCGATAGCTTAATGTTGTTGACAGCTTAATGTTGTTGACAGCTTAATGTTGACGTCAGCTTTATGTTGTTGACAGCTTAATTATTTTAACAGCTTAATGTTGTTGACAGCTTAATGTTGTTGACAGCTTAATGTTGTTGACAGCTTAATGTTGTTGACGGCTTAATGTTGACAGCTTAATTTTTTTGACAGCTTAATGTTGTTGACAGCTTAATGTTGTTGACAGCTTAATGTTGTCGACAGCTTAATGTTTTCGACAGCTTTACGTTGTTGACAGCTTAATTTTTTTCACAGCTTAATGTTGTTGAGAGCTTAATGTTGTTGACAGCTTAATTTTGTTGAACGCTTAATATTGTTGACAGCTTAATGTTGTTGACAGCTTAATGTTGTTGTCAGCTTAATGTTGACAGCTTAATGTTGACAGCCTAATGTTGACAACTTAATGTTGACAAATTAATGTTGACAGCTTAATGTTGAGCTTAATGTTGTTGACAGCTTAATGTTGACAGCTTAATGTTGACAGCTTAATGTTGACAGCTTAATGTTGACAGCCTAATGGTGACTACTTAATGTTGAGAACTTAATGTTCTTGACAGCCTAATGGTGACTACTTAATGTTGAGAACCTAATGTTCTTGACAGCTTAATGTTGACTGCTTAATGTTGACAGCTTAATGTTGACAGCTTAATGTTGACAGCTTAATGTTGTTGTCAGCTTAATGTTGACAGCTTAATGTCGACAGCTTAATATTGTTGACAGCTTAATGTTGTTGACAGCTTAATGTCGACAGCTTAATGTTGTTGACAGCTTAATGTCGATAGCAAATGTTGTTGACAGCTTAATGTTGTCGACAGCTTAATTTTGTCAACAGCTTAATGTTGTTGACAGTTTAATTTTTTTGACAGCTTTATATTGTTGAAAGCTTAATGTTTCTGACAGCTCAATGTTGTTGACAGCTTAATATTGTTGATAGCTTAATGTTGACAGCTTAATGTTGTTGACAGCTTAATGTTGTTGACAGCTTAATGTTGTTCATAGCTTAATGTTGACAGCTTAATGTTGTTGACAGCTTAATGTTGTTGATAGCTTAATGTTGACAGCTTAATGTTGACAGCTTCATGTTGACAGCTTAATGTTGACAGCTTAATGTTGACAGCATAATGTTGTTGAGAGCTTAATGTTGAGAGCTTAATGTTGAGAGCTTAATGTTGACAGCTTAATGTTGACAGCTTAATGTTCAGATTAATGTTGTTGACAGCTTAATGTTGACAGCTTAATGTTGTTGACAGCTTAATGTTGACAGCTTAATGTTGACAGCTTAATGTTGTTGACAGTTAATGTTGACAGCTTAATGTTGTTGAGAGCCTAATGTCGACAGCTTAATATTGGTGACAGCTTTATGTTGTTGACAGCCTAATTTTTTTGACAGCTTAATGTTGTTGACAGCTTAATGTTGTTGACAGCTTAATGTTGTTGACAGCTTAATATTGTTGACAGCTTAATGTTGTTGACAGCTTAATGTTGTTGTCAGCTTAATGTTGACAGCTTAATGTTGACAGCCTAATGTTGACAACTTAATGTTGACAACTTAATGTTGACAGCTTAATGTTGTTGACAGCTTAATGTTGTTGACAGCTTAATGTTGACAGCTTAATGTTGACAGCTTATTCTTGACAGCCTAATGTTGTTGACAGCTTAATGTTGTTGACAGCTTAATGTTGTTGACAGCTTAATGTTGACAGCTTAATGTTGACAGCCTAATGTTGACAGCCCAATGTTGACAGCTTAATGTTGACAGCCAGCTTAATGTTGACAGCTTAATGTTGACAGCATAATGTTGTTGAGAGCTTAATGTTGACAGCTTAATGTTGACAGCTTAATGTTGACAGCTTAATGTTGAATGCTTAATGTTGACAGCTCAATGTTGTTGACAGTTAATGTTGACAGCTTATTGTTGTTGCCAGCTTAATGGTCTTGACAGCTTAATATCTACAGCTTGATGTTGTTGACAGCCTAATGTCGACAGCTTAATGTTGACAGCTTAATGTTGACAGCTTAATGTTGTTGACAGTTAATGTTGACAGCTTAATGTTATTGACAGCTTAATGTTGTTGACAGCTAAATGTTGACAGCTTAATGTTGAGAGCTTAATGTTGACAGCCTAATGTTGACAGCTTAATGATGACAGCCTAATGTTGACAGCTTAATGTTGACAGCTTAATGTTGACAGCTTAATGTTGACAGCTCAATGTTGGCACCTTAATGTTGACAACTTAATGTTGTTGACAGTTAATGTTGACAGCTTAATGTTGTTGACAGCTTAATGTTGTTGACAGCTTAATGTTGACAGCTTAATTTTGACAGCCTAATGTTGACAGCTTAATGTTGACAGCTTAATGTTGACAGCCTAATGTTGACAGCTTAATGTTGACCGCTTAATGTTGAGAGCTTAATGTTGACAGCCTAATGTTGACAGCTTAATGATGACAGCCTAATGTTGACAGCTTAATGTTGACAGCTTAATGTTGACAGCTTAATGTTGACAGCTCAATGTTGGCAGCTTAATGTTGACAACTTAATGTTGTTGACAGTTAATGTTGACAGCTTAATTTTTTTGACAGCTTAATGTTGTTGACAGCTTAATGTTGTTGACAGCTTAATGTTGTTGACAGCTTAATATTGACAGCTTAATGTTGAGAGCTTAATGTTGTTGTCAGCTTAATGTTGAAAACTTAATGTTGACAACTTAATGTTGACAGCTTAATGTTGACAGCTTAATGTTGTTGACAGCTTAATGTTGACAGCTTAATGTTGACAGCTTAATGTTGACAGCTTAATGTTGTTGTCAGCTTAATGTTGACAGCTTAATGTTGACAGCTTAATGTTGACAGCTTAATGTTGTTGACAGCTTAATGTTGTTGACAGCTTAATGTTGACAGCTTAATGTTGACAGCTTAATGTTGACAGCTTAATGTTGTTGACAGCTTAATGTTGTTGACAGCTTAATGTTGTTGACATCTAAATGTTGTTGACAGCTTTATGTTGACAGCTTAATGTTGACAGCCTAATGTTGACAGCTTAATTTTGACAGCCTAATGTTGACAGCTTAATGTTGACAGCTTAATGTTGACAGCTTAATGTGGACAGCTTAATATTGTTGACAGCTTAATGTTGACAGCTTAATGTTGTTGACAGCTTAATATTGTTGACAGCTTAATTTTGTTGACAGCTTAATATTGACAGCTTAATGTTGACAGCTTAATGTTGACAGCTTAATGTTGTTGACAGCTTAATGTTGTAGACAGCTTAATGTTGACAGCTTAATGTTGTTGCCAGCTTAATGTTGTTGCAAGCTTAATGTTGTTGACAACTTAATGTCGACAGCTTAAGGTTGTTGAGAGCCTAATGTCGACAGCTTAATATTGGTGACAGCTTTATGTTGTTGACAGCTTAATTTTTTTGACAGCTTAATGTTGTTGACAGCTTAATGTTGTTGACAGCTTAGTGTTGTTGTCAGCTTAATGTTGACAGCTTAATGTTGACAGCTTAATGTTGACAGCTTAATGTTGTTGTCAGCTTAATGTTGAAAACTTAATGTTGACAACTTAATGTTGACAGCTTAATGTTGACAGCTTAATGTTGTTGACAGCTTAATGTTGACAGCTTAATGTTGACAGCTTAATGTTGACAGATTAATGTTGTTGTCAGCTTAATGTTGACAGCTTAATGTTGACAGCTTAATGTTGACAGCTTAATGTTGTTGACAGCTTAATGTTGTTGACAGCTTAATGTTGTTGACAGCTTAATGTTGACAGCTTAATGTTGACAGCTTAATGTTGACAGCTTAATGTTGTTGACAGCTTAATTTGTTGACATCTAAATGTTGTTGACAGCTTTATGTTGACAGCTTAATGTTGAGAGGCTAATGTTTACAGCTTAATGTTGACAGCTTAATGTTGACAGCTTAATGTTGACAGCTTAATGTTGACAGCTTAATGTTGACAGCTTAATGTTGTTGACAGCATAATGTTGACAGCTTAATGTGGACAGATTAATGTTGTTGACAGCTTAATGTTGACAGCTTAATGTTTTTGACAGCTAAATGTTGTTGTCAGCTTAATGTTGACAGCTTAATGTTGACAGACTAATGTTGACAACTTAATGTTGACAACTTAATGTTGACAGCTTAATGTTGACAGCTTAATGTGGTCGACAGCTTAATGTTGACAGCCTAATGTTGACAGCTTAATGTTGTTGACAGTTAATGTTGGCAGCTTGATGTTGTTGAGAGCCTAATGTCGACAGCTTAATATTGGTGACAGCTTTCTGTTGTTGACAGCTTAATTTTTTTGACAGCTTAATGTTGTTGACAGCTTAATGTTGTTGACAGCTTAATGTTGTTGACAGCTTAATATTGTTGACAGCTTAATGTTGTTGACAGCTTAATGTTGTTGTCAGCTTAATGTTGACAGCTTAATGTTGACAGCTTAATGTTGACAGCTTAATGTTGTTGTCAGCTTAATGTTGAAAACTTAATGTTGACAACTTAATGTTGACAGCTTAATGTTGACAGGTTAATGTTGACAGCTTAATGTTGACAGCTTAATGTTGACAGCTTAATGTTGTTGACAGCTTAATGTTGTTGATTGCTTAATGTTGACAGCTTAATGTTGTTGACAGCTTAATGTTGTTGACAGCTTAATGTTGTTGATAGCTTAATGTTGACAGCTTAATGTTGACAGCTTAATGTTGACAGCTTTATGTTGACAGCTTAATGTTGTTGACAGCTTAATGTTGTTGACAGCTTAATGTTGTTGACAGCTTAATTTTGACAGCTTAATGTTGACAGCCTAATGTTGACAGCTTAATGTTGACAGCTTAATGTTGACAGTTTAATGTTGACAGCTTAATGTTGACAGCTTAATGTTTTGGACATCATTATGTTGTTGACAGCTTAATGTTGTAGACAGCTTAATGTTGACAGCTTAATGTTGTTGCCAGCTTAATGTTGTTGACAGCTTAATGTCAACAGCTTATGGTTGTTGAGAACCTAATGTCGACAGCTTATGGTTGTTGAGAGCCTAATGTCGACAGCTTAATATTGGTGACAGCTTTATGTTGTTGACAGCTTAATTTTTTTGACAGCTTAATGTTGTTGACAGCTTAATGTTGTTGACAGCTTAATATTGTTGACAGCTTAATGTTGTTGACAGCTTAATGTTGACAGCTTAATGTTGCCAGCCTAATGTTGACAACTTAATGTTGACACTTTAATGTTGACAGCTTAATGTTGACAGCTTAATGTTGTTGACAGCTTAATGTTGACAGCTTAATGTTGACAGCTTAATGTTGTTGACAGCTTAATATCTTCAGCTTAATGTTGTTGACAGCCTTATGTCGACAGCTTAATGTTGACAGCTTAATGTTGACAGCTTAATGTTGTTGACAGTTAATGTTGACAGCTTAATGTTGTTGACAGCTTAATGTTGACAGCTTAATTTTGACAGCCTATTGTTGACAGCTTAATGTTGACAGCTTAATGTTGACAGCTTAATGTGGACAGCTTAATGTTGTTGACAGCCTATTGTTGACAGCTTAATGTTGACAGCTTAATGTTGACAGCTTAATGTTGACAGCTTATTGTTGACAGCTTAATGTTGACAGCCTAATGTTGACAGCTTAATGATGACAGCCTAATGTTGACAGCTTAATGTTGACAGCTTAATGTTGACAGCTTAATGTTGACAGCTTAATGTTGACAGCTCAATGTTGACAGCTTAATGTTGACAACTTAATGTTGTTGACAGTTAATGTTGACAGCTTAATGTTGTTGACAGCTTAATGTTGTTGACAGCTTAATGTTGTTGACAGCTTAATGTTGACAGCTTAATTTTGACAGCCTATTGTTGACAGCTTAATGTTGACAGCTTAATGTTGACAGCTTAATGTGGACAGCTTAATGTTGTTGACAGCTTAATGTTGACAGCTT
Source organism: Alitta virens (assembly GCA_932294295.1). Classification (NCBI taxonomy): domain Eukaryota; kingdom Metazoa; phylum Annelida; class Polychaeta; order Phyllodocida; family Nereididae; genus Alitta; species Alitta virens. The sequence goes on from OW028574.1 coordinate 24,529,604, forward strand.
AATGTTGTTGACAGCTTAATATTGTTGACAGCTGAATTTTGTTGACAGCTTAATATTGACAGCTTAATGTTGACAGCTTAATGTTGACAGCTTAATGTTGTTGACAGCTTAATGTTGTAGACAGCTTAATGTTGACAGCTTAATGTTGTTGCCAGCTTAAAGTTGTTGACAGCTTAATGTCGACAGCTTAAGGTTGTTGAGAGCCTAATGTCGACAGCTTAATATTGGTGACAGCTTTATGTTGTTGACAGCTTAATTTTTTTGACAGCTTAATGTTGTTGACAGCTTAATGTTGTTGACAGCTTAATGTGGTTGTCAGCTTAATGTTGACAGCTTAATGTTGACAGCTTAATGTTGTTGACAGCTTAATGTTGACAGCTTAATGTTGACAGCTTAATGTTGACAGCTTAATGTTGACAGCTTAATGTTGTCGTCAGCTTAATGTTGACAGCTTAATGTTGACAGCTTAATGTTGACAGCTTAATGTTGACAGCGTAATGTTGTTGACAGCTTAATGTTGTTGACAGCTTAATGTTGACAGCTTAATGTTGACAGCTTAATGTTGACAGCTTAATGTTGTTGACAGCTTAATGTTGTTGACATCTGAATGTTGTTGACAGCTTTATGTTGACAGCTTAATGTTGACAGCCTAATGTTGACAGCTTAATGTTGACAGCTTAATGTTGACAGCTTAATGTTGTTGACAGCATAATGTTGACAGCTTAATGTGGACAGATTATTGTCGTTGACAGCTTAATGTTGACAGCTTAATGTTGTTGACAGCTAAATGTTGTTGTCAGCTTAATGTTGACAGCTTAATGTTGACAGCCTAATGTTGACAACTTAATGTTGACAACTTAATGTTGACAGCTTAATGTTGACAGCTTAATGTGGTTGACAGCTTAATGTTGACAGCCCAATGTTGACAGCTTAATGTTGTTGACAGTTAATGTTGACAGCTTAATGTTGTTGAGAGCCTAATGTCGACAGCTTAATATTGGTGACAGCTTTCTGTTGTTGACAGCTTAATTTTTTTGACAGCTTAATGTTGTTGACAGCTTAATGTTGTTGACAGCTTAATGTTGTTGACAGCTTAATATTGTTGACAGCTTAATGTTGTTGACCGCTTAATGTTGTTGTCAGCTTAATGGTGACAGCTTAATGTTGACAGCTTAATGTTGACAGCTTAATGTTGTTGTCAGCTTAATGTTGAAAACTTAATGTTGACAACTTAATGTTGACAGCTTAATGTTGACAGCTTAATGTTGTTGACAGCTTAATGTTGACAGCTTAATGTTGACAGCTTAATGTTGACAGCTTAATGTTGACAGCTTAATGTTGTTGTCAGCTTAATGTTGACAGCTTAATGTTGACAGCTTAATGTTGACAGCTTAATGTTGACAGCTTAATGTTGTTGACAGCTTAATGTTGTTGACAGCTTAATGTTGACAGCTTAATGTTGACAGCTTAATGTTGTTGACAGCTTAATATTGTTGACATCTAAATGTTGTTGACAGCTTTATGTTGACAGCTTAATGTTGACAGCTTAATGTTGACAGCTTAATGTTGACAGCTTAATGTTGACAGCTTAATGTTGTTGTCAGCTTAATGTTGAAAACTTAATGTTGACAACTTAATGTTGACAGCTTAATGTTGACAGCTTAATGTTGTTGACAGCTTAATGTTGACAGCTTAATGTTGACAGCTTAATGTTGACAGCTTAATGTTGACAGCTTAATGTTGTTGACAGCTTAATGTTGACAGCTTAATGTTGACAGCTTAATGTTGACAGCTTAATGTTGTTGACAGCTTAATGTTGTTGACAGCTTAATGTTGACAGCTTAATGTTGACAGCTTAATGTTGTTGACAGCTTAATATTGTTGACATCTAAATGTTGTTGACAGCTTTATGTTGACAGCTTAATGTTGACAGCTTAATGTTGACAGCTTAATGTTGACAGCTTAATGTTGAAAGCTTAATGTTGACAGCTTAATGTTGTTGACAGCTTAATGTTGACAGCTTAATGTTGACAGCTTAATGTTGACAGCTTAATGTTGTTGACAGCTTAATGTTGTTGACAGCTTAATGTTGTTGATAGCTTAATGTTGACAGCTTAATGTTGACAGCTTAATGTTGACAGCTTAATGTTGACAGCTTAATGTTGTTGACAGCTTAATGTTGTTGACAGCTTAATGTTGTTGACAGCTTAATGTTGACAGCTTAATGTTGACAGCCTAATGTTGACAGCTTAATGTTGTTGACATCTTAATGTTGTTGACAGCTTAATGTTGTGGACAGCCTAATGTTGACAGCTTAAGGTTGTTGAGAGCCTAATGTCGACGGCTTTATATTGGTGACAGCTTTATGTTGTTGACAGCTTAAATTTTTTGACAGCTTAATGTTGTTGACAGCTTAATGTTGTTGACAGCTTAATGTTGTTGACAGCTTAATATTGTTGACAGCTTAATGTTGTTGACAGCTTAATGTTGTTGTCAGCTTAATGTTGACAGCTTAATGTTGACAGCCTAATGTTGACAACTTAATGTTGACAACTTAATGTTGACAGCTTAATGTTGACAGCTTAATGTTGACAGCTTAATGTTGTTGACAGCTTAATATCTACAGCTTAATGTTGTTGACAGCCTAATGTCGACAGCTTAATGTTGTTGACAGCTTAATGTTGACAGCTTAATGTTGACAGCTTAATGTTGATAGCTTAATGTTGATAGCTTAATGTTGGAGACAGCTTAATGTTGACAGCTTAATGTTGTTGCCAGCTTAATGTTGTTGACAGTTTAAGGTCGACAGGTTAAGATTGTTGACAGCCTAATGTCGACAGCTTACTGTTGATAGCTTAATGTTGACAGCTTAATGTTATTGACAGCTTAATGTCGACAGCTTAATGTTGACAGCTTAATGTCAACAGCTTAATGTTGTTGACAGCTTAATGTTGTTGACAGCTTAATTTTGTTGACAGCTTAATGTTGTTGACAGCTTAATGTTGGCAGCTTAATGTTGTCGACAGCCTCATGTTGTTGACAGCCTAATGTTGTTGACAGCTTAATGTTCTTGACAGCTTAATGTTGTTGACAGCTTAATGTTGTTGACAGCTTAATGTTGTTGACAGCTTAATGTTGTTGACAGCTTAATGTTGTTGACAGCTTAATATTGTTGACAGCTTAATGTTGTTGACCGCTTAATGTTGTTGTCAGCTTAATGGTGACAGCTTAATGTTGACAGCTTAATGTTGACAGCTTAATGTTGTTGTCAGCTTAATGTTGAAAACTTAATGTTGACAACTTAATGTTGACAGCTTAATGTTGACAGCTTAATGTTGTTGACAGCTTAATGTTGACAGCTTAATGTTGACAGCTTAATGTTGACAGCTTAATGTTGTTGTCAGCTTAATGTTGACAGCTTAATGTTGACAGCTTAATGTTGACAGCTTAATGTTGACAGCTTAATGTTGTTGACAGCTTAATGTTGTTGACAGCTTAATGTTGACAGCTTAATGTTGACAGCTTAATGTTGTTGACAGCTTAATATTGTTGACATCTAAATGTTGTTGACAGCTTTATGTTGACAGCTTAATGTTGACAGCTTAATGTTGACAGCTTAATGTTGACAGCTTAATGTTGACAGCTTAATGTTGTTGTCAGCTTAATGTTGAAAACTTAATGTTGACAACTTAATGTTGACAGCTTAATGTTGACAGCTTAATGTTGTTGACAGCTTAATGTTGACAGCTTAATGTTGACAGCTTAATGTTGACAGCTTAATGTTGTTGACAGCTTAATGTTGACAGCTTAATGTTGACAGCTTAATGTTGACAGCTTAATGTTGTTGACAGCTTAATGTTGTTGACAGCTTAATGTTGACAGCTTAATGTTGACAGCTTAATGTTGACAGCTTAATGTTGTTGACAGCTTAATATTGTTGACATCTAAATGTTGTTGACAGCTTTATGTTGACAGCTTAATGTTGACAGCTTAATGTTGACAGCTTAATGTTGGCAGCTTAATGTTGAAAGCTTAATGTTGACAGCTTAATGTTGTTGACAGCTTAATGTTGACAGCTTAATGTTGACAGCTTAATGTTGACAGCTTAATGTTGTTGACAGCTTAATGTTGTTGACAGCTTAATGTTGTTGATAGCTTAATGTTGACAGCTTAATGTTGACAGCTTAATGTTGACAGCTTAATGTTGTTGACAGCTTAATGTTGTTGACAGCTTAATGTTGTTGACAGCTTAATGTTGACAGCTTAATGTTGACAGCCTAATGTTGACAGCTTAATGTTGTTGACATCTTAATGTTGTTGAAAGCTTAATGTTGTGGACAGCCTAATGTTGACAGCTTAAGGTTGTTGAGAGCCTAATGTCGACGGCTTTATATTGGTGACAGCTTTATGTTGTTGACAGCTTAAATTTTTTGACAGCTTAATGTTGTTGACAGCTTAATGTTGTTGACAGCTTAATGTTGTTGACAGCTTAATATTGTTGACAGCTTAATGTTGTTGACAGCTTAATGTTGTTGACAGCTTAATGTTGTTGTCAGCTTAATGTTGACAGCTTAATGTTGACAGCCTAATGTTGACAACTTAATGTTGACAACTTAATGTTGACAGCTTAATGTTGACAGCTTAATGTTGACAGCTTAATGTTGTTGACAGCTTAATATCTACAGCTTAATGTTGTTGACAGCCTAATGTCGACAGCTTAATGTTGTTGACAGCTTAATGTTGACAGCTTAATGTTGACAGCTTAATGTTGATAGCTTAATGTTGATAGCTTAATGTTGGAGACAGCTTAATGTTGACAGCTTAATGTTGTTGCCAGCTTAATGTTGTTGACAGCTTAAGGTCGACAGGTTAAGATTGTTGACAGCCTAATGTCGACAGCTTACTGTTGATAGCTTAATGTTGACAGCTTAATGTTATTGACAGCTTAATGTCGACAGCTTAATGTTGACAGCTTAATGTCAACAGCTTAATGTTGTTGACAGCTTAATGTTGTTGACAGCTTAATTTTGTTGACAGCTTAATGTTGTTGACAGCTTAATGTTGGCAGCTTAATGTTGTCGACAGCCTCATGTTGTTGACAGCCTAATGTTGTTGACAGCTTAATGTTCTTGACAGCTTAATGTTGTTGACAGCTTAATGTTGTTGACAGCTTAATTTTTTTGACAGCTTAATGTTGTTGACAGCTTAATGTTGTTGACAGCTTAATGTTGTTGTCAGTTTAATGTTGACAGCTTAATGTTGACAGCCTAATGTTGTTGACATCTAAATGTTGTTGACAGCTTTATGTTGACAGCTTAATGTTGACAGCCTAATGTTGACAGCTTAATGTTGACAGCTTAATGTTGACAGCTTAATGTTGACAGCTTAATGTTGACAGCTTAATGTTGTTGACAGCATAATGTTGACAGCTTAATGTGGACAGATTAATGATGTTGACAGCTTAATGTTGACAGCTTAATGTTGTTGACAGCTAAATGTTGTTGTCAGCTTAATGTTGACAGCTTAATGTTGACAGCTGAATGTTGACAACTTAATGTTGACAACTTAATGTTGACAGCTTAATGTTGACAGCTTAATGTGGTTGACAGCTTAATGTTGACAGCCCAATGTTGACAGCTTAATGTTGTTGACAGTCAATGTTGACAGCTTAATGTTGTTGAGAGCCTAATGTCGACAGCTTAATATTGGTGACAGCTTTCTGTTGTTGACAGCTTAATTTTTTTGACAGCTTAATGTTGTTGACAGCTTAATGTTGTTGACAGCTTAATGTTGTTGACAGCTTAATATTATTGACAGCTTAATGTTGTTGACAGCTTAATGTTGTTGTCAGCTTAATGTTGTCATCAGCTTAATGTTGACAGCTTAATGTTGACAGCTTAATGTTGACAACTTAATGTTGACAGCGTAATGTTGTTGACAGCTTAATGTTGTTGACAGCTTAATGTTGACAGCTTAATGTTGACAGCTTAATGTTGACAGCCTAATGTTGACAGCTTAATGTTGTTGACATCTTAATGTTGTTGACAGCTTAATGTTGTGGACAGCTTAATGTTGACAGCTTAAGGTTGTTGAGAGCCTAATGTCGACGGCTTTATATTGGTGACAGCTTTATGTTGTTGACAGCTTAAATTTTTTGACAGCTTAATGTTGTTGACAGCTTAATGTTGTTGACAGCTTAATGTTGTTGACAGCTTAATATTGTTGACAGCTTAATGTTGTTGACAGCTTAATGTTGTTGTCAGCTTAATGTTGACAGCTTAATGTTGACAGCCTAATGTTGACAACTTAATGTTGACAACTTAATGTTGACAGCTTAATGTTGACAGCTTAATGTTGACAGCTTAATGTTGTTGACAGCTTAATATCTACAGCTTAATGTTGTTGACAGCCTAATGTCGACAGCTTAATGTTGTTGACAGCTTAATGTTGACAGCTTAATGTTGACAGCTTAATGTTGATAGCTTAATGTTGATAGCTTAATGTTGGAGACTGCTTAATGTTGACAGCTTAATGTTGTTGCCAGCTTAATGTTGTTGACAGCTTAAGGTCGACAGGTTAAGATTGTTGACAGCCTAATGTCGACAGCTTACTGTTGATAGCTTAATGTTGACAGCTTAATGTTATTGACAGCTTAATGTCGACAGCTTAATGTTGACAGCTTAATGTCAACAGCTTAATGTTGTTGACAGCTTAATGTTGTTGACAGCTTAATTTTGTTGACAGCTTAATGTTGTTGACAGCTTAATGTTGACAGCTTAATGTTGTCGACAGCCTCATGTTGTTGACAGCCTAATGTTGTTGACAGCTTAATGTTGTTGACAGCTTAATGTTGTTGACAGCTTAATTTTTTTGACAGCTTAATGTTGTTGACAGCTTAATGTTGTTGACAGCTTAATGTTGTTGTCAGTTTAATGTTGACAGCTTAATGTTGACAGCCTAATGTTGTTGACATCTAAATGTTGTTGACAGCTTTATGTTGACAGCTTAATGTTGACAGCCTAATGTTGACAGCTTAATGTTGACAGCTTAATGTTGACAGCTTAATGTTGACAGCTTAATGTTGACAGCTTAATGTTGACAGCTTAATGTTGTTGACAGCATAATGTTGACAGCTTAATGTGGACAGATTAATGATGTTGACAGCTTAATGTTGACAGCTTAATGTTGTTGACAGCTAAATGTTGTTGTCAGCTTAATGTTGACAGCTTAATGTTGACAGCTGAATGTTGACAACTTAATGTTGACAACTTAATGTTGACAGCTTAATGTTGACAGCTTAATGTGGTTGACAGCTTAATGTTGACAGCCCAATGTTGACAGCTTAATGTTGTTGACAGTCAATGTTGACAGCTTAATGTTGTTGAGAGCCTAATGTCGACAGCTTAATATTGGTGACAGCTTTCTGTTGTTGACAGCTTAATTTTTTTGACAGCTTAATGTTGTTGACAGCTTAATGTTGTTGACAGCTTAATGTTGTTGACAGCTTAATATTATTGACAGCTTAATGTTGTTGACAGCTTAATGTTGTTGTCAGCTTAATGTTGTCGTCAGCTTAATGTTGACAGCTTAATGTTGACAGCTTAATGTTGACAGCTTAATGTTGACAGCGTAATGTTGTTGACAGCTTAATGTTGTTGACAGCTTAATGTTGACAGCTTCATGTTGACAGCTTAATGTTGACAGCTTAATGTTGACAGCTTAATGTTGTTGACAGCTTAATGTTGTTGACATCTAAATGTTGTTGACAGCTTTATGTTGACAGCTTAATGTTGACAGCCTAATGTTGACAGCTTAATGTTGACAGCTTAATGTTGACAGCTTAATGTTGACAGCTTAATGTTGTTGACAGCATAATGTTGACAGCTTAATGTGGACAGATTATTGTCGTTGACAGCTTAATGTTGACAGCTTAATGTTGTTGACAGCTAAATGTTGTTGTCAGCTTAATGTTGACAGCTTAATGTTGACAGCCTAATGTTGACAACTTAATGTTGACAACTTAATGTTGACAGCTTAATGTTGACAGCTTAATGTGGTTGACAGCTTAATGTTGACAGCCCAATGTTGACAGCTTAATGTTGTTGACAGTTAATGTTGACAGCTTAATGTTGTTGAGAGCCTAATGTCGACAGCTTAATATTGGTGACAGCTTTCTGTTGTTGACAGCTTAATTTTTTTGACAGCTTAATGTTGTTGACAGCTTAATGTTGTTGACAGCTTAATGTTGTTGACAGCTTAATATTGTTGACAGCTTAATGTTGTTGACCGCTTAATGTTGTTGTCAGCTTAATGTTGACAGCTTAATGTTGACAGCTTAATGTTGACAGCTTAATGTTGTTGTCAGCTTAATGTTGAAAACTTAATGTTGACAACTTAATGTTGACAGCTTAATGTTGACAGCTTGATGTTGTTGACAGCTTAATGTTGACAGCTTAATGTTGACAGCTTAATGTTGACAGCTTAATGTTGACAGCTTAATGTTGTTGTCAGCTTAATGTTGACAGCTTAATGTTGACAGCTTAATGTTGACAGCTTAATGTTGACAGCTTAATGTTGTTGACAGCTTAATGTTGTTGACAGCTTAATGTTGACAGCTTAATGTTGACAGCTTAATGTTGACAGCTTAATGTTGTTGACAGCTTAATATTGTTGACATCTAAATGTTGTTGACAGCTTTATGTTGACAGCTTAATGTTGACAGCTTAATGTTGACAGCTTAATGTTGACAGCTTAATGTTGACAGCTTAATGTTGTTGTCAGCTTAATGTTAAAAACTTAATGTTGACAACTTAATGTTGACAGCTCAATGTTGACAGCTTAATGTTGTTGACAGCTTAATGTTGACAGCTTAATGTTGACAGCTTAATGTTGACAGCTTAATGTTGACAGCTTAATGTTGTTGTCAGCTTAATGTTGACAGCTTAATGTTGACAGCTTAATGTTGACAGCTTAATGTTGACAGCTTAATGTTGTTGACAGCTTAATGTTGTTGACAGCTTAATGTTGACAGCTTAATGTTGACAGCTTAATGTTGTTGACAGCTTAATATTGTTGACATCTAAATGTTGTTGACAGCTTTATGTTGACAGCTTAATGTTGACAGCTTAATGTTGACAGCTTAATGTTGACAGCTTAATGTTGACAGCTTAATGTTGTTGACAGCTTAATGTTGTTGACAGCTTAATGTTGACAGCTTAATGTTGACAGCTTAATGTTGTTGACAGCTTAATGTTGTTGACAGCTTAATGTTGTTGATAGCTTAATGTTGACAGCTTAATGTTGACAGCTTAATGTTGACAGCTTAATGTTGACAGCTTAATGTTGACAGTTTAATGTTGTTGACAGCTTAATGTTGTTGACAGCTTAATGTTGTTGACAGCTTAATGTTGACAGCTTAATGTTGACAGCCTAATGTTGACAGCTTAATGTTGTTGACATCTTAATGTTGTTGACAGCTTAATGTTGTGGACAGCTTAATGTTGACAGCTTAAGGTTGTTGAGAGCCTAATGTCAACGGCTTTATATTGGTGACAGCTTTATGTTGTTGACAGCTTAAATTTTTTGACAGCTTAATGTTGTTGACAGCTTAATGTTGTTGACAGCTTAATGTTGTTGACAGCTTAATATTGTTGACAGCTTAATGTTGTTGACAGCTTAATGTTGTTGTCAGCTTAATGTTGACAGCTTAATGTTGACAGCCTAATGTTGACAACTTAATGTTGACAACTTAATGTTGACAGCTTAATGTTGACAGCTTAATGTTGACAGCTTAATGTTGTTGACAGCTTAATATCTACAGCTTAATGTTGTTGACAGCCTAATGTCGACAGCTTAATGTTGTTGACAGCTTAATGTTGACAGCTTAATGTTGACAGCTTAATGTTGATAGCTTAATGTTGATAGCTTAATGTTGGAGACAGCTTAATGTTGACAGCTTAATGTTGTTGCCAGCTTAATGTTGTTGACAGCTTAAGGTCGACAGCTTACTGTTGATAGCTTAATGTTGACAGCTTAATGTTATTGACAGCTTAATGTCGACAGCTTAATGTTGACAGCTTAATGTCAACAGCTTAATGTTGTTGACAGCTTAATGTTGTTGACAGCTTAATTTTGTTGACAGCTTAATGTTGTTGACAGCTTCATGTTGTTGACAGCCTAATGTTGTTGACAGCTTAATGTTCTTGACAGCTTAATGTTGTTGACAGCTTAATGTTGTTGACAGCTTAATTTTTTTGACAGCTTAATGTTGTTGACAGCTTAATGTTGTTGACATCTAAATGTTGTTGACAGCTTTATGTTGACAGCTTAATGTTGACAGCCTAATGTTGACAGCTTAATGTTGACAGCTTAATGTTGACAGCTTAATGTTGACAGCTTAATGTTGACAGCTTAATGTTGACAGCTTAATGTTGTTGACAGCATAATGTTGACAGCTTAATGTGGACAGATTAATGATGTTGACAGCTTAATGTTGACAGCTTAATGTTGTTGACAGCTAAATGTTGTTGTCAGCTTAATGTTGACAGCTTAATGTTGACAGCCGAATGTTGACAACTTAATGTTGACAACTTAATGTTGACAGCTTAATGTTGACAGCTTAATGTGGTTGACAGCTTAATGTTGACAGCCCAATGTTGACAGCTTAATGTTGTTGACAGTCAATGTTGACAGCTTAATGTTGTTGAGAGCCTAATGTCGACAGCTTAATATTGGTGACAGCTTTCTGTTGTTGACAGCTTAATTTTTTTGACAGCTTAATGTTGTTGACAGCTTAATGTTGTTGACAGCTTAATGTTGTTGACAGCTTAATATTATTGACAGCTTAATGTTGTTGACAGCTTAATGTTGTTGTCAGCTTAATGTTGACAGCTTAATGTTGACAGTTTAATGTTGACAGCTTAATGTTGTTGTCAGCTTAATGTTGAAAACTTAATGTTGACAACTTAATGTTGACAGCTTAATGTTGACAGCTTAATGTTGTTGACAGCTTAATGTTGACAGCTTAATGTTGACAGCTTAATGTTGACAGCTTAATGTTGTTGTCAGCTTAATGTTGACAGCTTAATGTTGACAGCTTAATGTTGACAGCTTAATGTTGTTGACAGCTTAATGTTGTTGACAGCTTAATGTTGACAGCTTAATGTTGTTGACAGCTTAATGTTGACAGCTTAATGTTGACAGCTTAATGTTGACAGCTTAATGTTGTTGACAGCTTAATGTTGTTGACATCTAAATGTTGTTGACAGCTTTATGTTGACAGCTTAATGTTGACAGCCTAATGTTGACAGCTTAATGTTGACAGCTTAATGTTGACAGCTTAATGTTGACAGCTTAATGTTGACAGCTTAATGTTGTTGACAGCATAATGTTGACAGCTTAATGTGGACAGATTAATGATGTTGACAGCTTAATGTTGACAGCTTAATGTTGTTGACAGCTAAATGTTGTTGTCAGCTTAATGTTGACAGCTTAATGTTGACAGCCGAATGTTGACAACTTAATGTTGACAACTTAATGTTGACAGCTTAATCTTGACAGCCTAATGTGGTTGACAGCTTAATGTTGACAGCCCAATGTTGACAGCTTAATGTTGTTGACAGTCAATGTTGACAGCTTAATGTTGTTGAGAGCCTAATGTCGACAGCTTAATATTGGTGACAGCTTTCTGTTGTTGACAGCTTAATTTTTTTGACAGCTTAATGTTGTTGACAGCTTAATGTTGTTGACAGCTTAATGTTGTTGACAGCTTAATATTATTGACAGCTTAATGTTGTTGACAGCTTAATGTTGTTGTCAGCTTAATGTTGACAGCTTAATGTTGACAGTTTAATGTTGACAGCTTAATGTTGTTGTCAGCTTAATGTTGAAAACTTAATGTTGACAACTTAATGTTGACAGCTTAATGTTGACAGCTTAATGTTGTTGACAGCTTAATGTTGACAGCTTAATGTTGACAGCTTAATGTTGACAGCTTAATGTTGTTGTCAGCTTAATGTTGACAGCTTAATGTTGACAGCTTAATGTTGACAGCTTAATGTTGACAGCTTAATGTTGATGACAGCTTAATGTTGTTGACAGCTTAATGTTGACAGCTTAATGTTGTTGACAGCTTAATGTTGACAGCTTAATGTTGACAGCTTAATGTTGACAGCTTAATGTTGTTGACAGCTTAATGTTGTTGACATTTAAATGTTGTTGACAGCTTTATGTTGACAGCTTAATGTTGACAGCCTAATGTTGACAGCTTAATGTTGACAGCTTAATGTTGACAGCTTAATGTTGACAGCTTAATGTTGACAGCTTAATGTTGTTGACAGCTTAATGTTGACAGCTTAATGTTGTTGACAGCTTAATGTTGTTGACAGCTTAATGTTGTTGACAGCTTAATGTTGTTGATAGCTTAATGTTGACAGCTTAATGTTGACAGCTTAATGTTGACAGCCCAATGTTGACAGCTTAATGTTGTTGACAGTTAATGTTGACAGCTTAATGTTGTTGAGAGCCTAATGTCGACAGCTTAATATTGGTGACAGCTTTCTGTTGTTGACAGCTTAATTTTTTTGACAGCTTAATGTTGTTGACAGCTTAATGTTGTTGACAGCTTAATGTTGTTGACAGCTTAATATTGTTGACAGCTTAATGTTGTTGACCGCTTAATGTTGTTGTCAGCTTAATGTTGACAGCTTAATGTTGACAGCTTAATGTTGACAGCTTAATGTTGTTGTCAGCTTAATGTTGAAAACTTAATGTTGACAACTTAATGTTGACAGCTTAATGTTGACAGCTTGATGTTGTTGACAGCTTAATGTTGACAGCTTAATGTTGACAGCTTAATGTTGACAGCTTAATGTTGACAGCTTAATGTTGTTGTCAGCTTAATGTTGACAGCTTAATGTTGACAGCTTAATGTTGACAGCTTAATGTTGACAGCTTAATGTTGTTGACAGCTTAATGTTGTTGACAGCTTAATGTTGACAGCTTAATGTTGACAGCTTAATGTTGTTGACAGCTTAATATTGTTGACATCTAAATGTTGTTGACAGCTTTATGTTGACAGCTTAATGTTGACAGCTTAATGTTGACAGCTTAATGTTGACAGCTTAATGTTGACAGCTTAATGTTGTTGTCAGCTTAATGTTAAAAACTTAATGTTGACAACTTAATGTTGACAGCTCAATGTTGACAGCTTAATGTTGTTGACAGCTTAATGTTGACAGCTTAATGTTGACAGCTTAATGTTGACAGCTTAATGTTGACAGCTTAATGTTGTTGTCAGCTTAATGTTGACAGCTTAATGTTGACAGCTTAATGTTGACAGCTTAATGTTGACAGCTTAATGTTGTTGACAGCTTAATGTTGTTGACAGCTTAATGTTGACAGCTTAATGTTGACAGCTTAATGTTGTTGACAGCTTAATATTGTTGACATCTAAATGTTGTTGACAGCTTTATGTTGACAGCTTAATGTTGACAGCTTAATGTTGACAGCTTAATGTTGACAGCTTAATGTTGAAAGCTTAATGTTGACAGCTTAATGTTGTTGACAGCTTAATGTTGACAGCTTAATGTTGACAGCTTAATGTTGTTGACAGCTTAATGTTGTTGACAGCTTAATGTTGTTGATAGCTTAATGTTGACAGCTTAATGTTGACAGCTTAATGTTGACAGCTTAATGTTGACAGCTTAATGTTGACAGTTTAATGTTGTTGACAGCTTAATGTTGTTGACAGCTTAATGTTGTTGACAGCTTAATGTTGACAGCTTAATGTTGACAGCCTAATGTTGACAGCTTAATGTTGTTGACATCTTAATGTTGTTGACAGCTTAATGTTGTGGACAGCTTAATGTTGACAGCTTAAGGTTGTTGAGAGCCTAATGTCAACGGCTTTATATTGGTGACAGCTTTATGTTGTTGACAGCTTAAATTTTTTGACAGCTTAATGTTGTTGACAGCTTAATGTTGTTGACAGCTTAATGTTGTTGACAGCTTAATATTGTTGACAGCTTAATGTTGTTGACAGCTTAATGTTGTTGTCAGCTTAATGTTGACAGCTTAATGTTGACAGCCTAATGTTGACAACTTAATGTTGACAACTTAATGTTGACAGCTTAATGTTGACAGCTTAATGTTGACAGCTTAATGTTGTTGACAGCTTAATATCTACAGCTTAATGTTGTTGACAGCCTAATGTCGACAGCTTAATGTTGTTGACAGCTTAATGTTGACAGCTTAATGTTGACAGCTTAATGTTGATAGCTTAATGTTGATAGCTTAATGTTGGAGACAGCTTAATGATGACAGCTTAATGTTGTTGCCAGCTTAATGTTGTTGACAGCTTAAGGTCGACAGCTTACTGTTGATAGCTTAATGTTGACAGCTTAATGTTATTGACAGCTTAATGTCGACAGCTTAATGTTGACAGCTTAATGTCAACAGCTTAATGTTGTTGACAGCTTAATGTTGTTGACAGCTTAATTTTGTTGACAGCTTAATGTTGTTGACAGCTTAATGTTGACAGCTTAATGTTGTCGACAGCTTCATGTTGTTGACAGCCTAATGTTGTTGACAGCTTAATGTTCTTGACAGCTTAATGTTGTTGACAGCTTAATGTTGTTGACAGCTTAATTTTTTTGACAGCTTAATGTTGTTGACAGCTTAATGTTGTTGACAGCTTAATGTTGTTGTCAGTTTAATGTTGACAGCTTAATGTTGACAGCCTAATGTTGTTGACATCTAAATGTTGTTGACAGCTTTATGTTGACAGCTTAATGTTGACAGCCTAATGTTGACAGCTTAATGTTGACAGCTTAATGTTGACAGCTTAATGTTGACAGCTTAATGTTGACAGCTTAATGTTGACAGCTTAATGTTGTTGACAGCATAATGTTGACAGCTTAATGTGGACAGATTAATGATGTTGACAGCTTAATGTTGACAGCTTAATGTTGTTGACAGCTAAATGTTGTTGTCAGCTTAATGTTGACAGCTTAATGTTGACAGCCGAATGTTGACAACTTAATGTTGACAACTTAATGTTGACAGCTTAATGTTGACAGCTTAATGTGGTTGACAGCTTAATGTTGACAGCCCAATGTTGACAGCTTAATGTTGTTGACAGTCAATGTTGACAGCTTAATGTTGTTGAGAGCCTAATGTCGACAGCTTAATATTGGTGACAGCTTTCTGTTGTTGACAGCTTAATTTTTTTGACAGCTTAATGTTGTTGACAGCTTAATGTTGTTGACAGCTTAATGTTGTTGACAGCTTAATATTATTGACAGCTTAATGTTGTTGACAGCTTAATGTTGTTGTCAGCTTAATGTTGACAGCTTAATGTTGACAGTTTAATGTTGACAGCTTAATGTTGTTGTCAGCTTAATGTTGAAAACTTAATGTTGACAACTTAATGTTGACAGCTTAATGTTGACAGCTTAATGTTGTTGACAGCTTAATGTTGACAGCTTAATGTTGACAGCTTAATGTTGACAGCTTAATGTTGTTGTCAGCTTAATGTTGACAGCTTAATGTTGACAGCTTAATGTTGACAGCTTAATGTTGACAGCTTAATGTTGTTGACAGCTTAATGTTGTTGACAGCTTAATGTTGACAGCTTAATGTTGTTGACAGCTTAATGTTGACAGCTTAATGTTGACAGCTTAATGTTGACAGCTTAATGTTGTTGACAGCTTAATGTTGTTGACATCTAAATGTTGTTGACAGCTTTATGTTGACAGCTTAATGTTGACAGCCTAATGTTGACAGCTTAATGTTGACAGCTTAATGTTGACAGCTTAATGTTGACAGCTTAATGTTGACAGCTTAATGTTGACAGCTTAATGTTGTTGACAGCATAATGTTGACAGCTTAATGTGGACAGATTAATGATGTTGACAGCTTAATGTTGACAGCTTAATGTTGTTGACAGCTAAATGTTGTTGTCAGCTTAATGTTGACAGCTTAATGTTGACAGCCGAATGTTGACAACTTAATGTTGACAACTTAATGTTGACAGCTTAATGTTGACAGCTTAATGTGGTTGACAGCTTAATGTTGACAGCCCAATGTTGACAGCTTAATGTTGTTGACAGTCAATGTTGACAGCTTAATGTTGTTGAGAGCCTAATGTCGACAGCTTAATATTGGTGACAGCTTTCTGTTGTTGACAGCTTAATTTTTTTGACAGCTTAATGTTGTTGACAGCTTAATGTTGTTGACAGCTTAATGTTGTTGACAGCTTAATATTATTGACAGCTTAATGTTGTTGACAGCTTAATGTTGTTGTCAGCTTAATGTTGACAGCTTAATGTTGACAGTTTAATGTTGACAGCTTAATGTTGTTGTCAGCTTAATGTTGAAAACTTAATGTTGACAACTTAATGTTGACAGCTTAATGTTGACAGCTTAATGTTGTTGACAGCTTAATGTTGACAGCTTAATGTTGACAGCTTAATGTTGACAGCTTAATGTTGTTGTCAGCTTAATGTTGACAGCTTAATGTTGACAGCTTAATGTTGACAGCTTAATGTTGACAGCTTAATGTTGATGACAGCTTAATGTTGTTGACAGCTTAATGTTGACAGCTTAATGTTGTTGACAGCTTAATGTTGACAGCTTAATGTTGACAGCTTAATGTTGACAGCTTAATGTTGTTGACAGCTTAATGTTGTTGACATTTAAATGTTGTTGACAGCTTTATGTTGACAGCTTAATGTTGACAGCCTAATGTTGACAGCTTAATGTTGACAGCTTAATGTTGACAGCTTAATGTTGACAGCTTAATGTTGACAGCTTAATGTTGTTGACAGCTTAATGTTGACAGCTTAATGTTGACAGCTTAATGTTGTTGACAGCTTAATGTTGTTGACAGCTTAATGTTGTTGACAGCTTAATGTTGTTGATAGCTTAATGTTGACAGCTTAATGTTGATAGCTTAATGTTGACAGCTTAATGTTGTTGACAGCTTAATGTTGTTGACAGCTTAATGTTGTTGACAGCTTAATGTTGACAGCTTAATGTTGACAGCCTAATGTTGACAGCTTAATGTTGTTGACATCTTAATGTTGTTGACAGCTTAATGTTGTGGACAGCTTAATGTTGACAGCTTAATGTTGTTGACAGCTTAATGTTGTTGACAGCTTAATGTTGTTGACAGCTTAATGTTGTTGATAGCTTAATGTTGACAGCTTAATGTTGACAGCTTAATGTTGACAGCTTAATGTTGTTGACAGCTTAATGTTGTTGACAGCTTAATGTTGTTGACAGCTTAATGTTGACAGCTTAATGTTGACAGCCTAATGTTGACAGCTTAATGTTGTTGACATCTTAATGTTGTTGACAGCTTAATGTTGTGGACAGCTTAATGTTGACAGCTTAATGTTGTTGCCAGCTTAATGTTGTTGACAGCCTTATGTCAACAGCTTAAGGTTGTTGAGAGCCTAATGTCGACGGCTTTATATTGGTGACAGCTTTATGTTGTTGACAGCTTAAATTTTTTGACAGCTTAATGTTGTTGACAGCTTAATGTTGTTGACAGCTTAATGTTGTTGACAGCTTAATGTTGTTGTCAGCTTAATGTTGACAGCTTAATGTTGACAGTTTAATGTTGACAGCTTAATGTTGTTGTCAGCTTAATGTTGAAAACTTAATGTTGACAACTTAATGTTGACAGCTTAATGTTGACAGCTTAATGTTGTTGACAGCTTAATGTTGACAGCTTAATGTTGACAGCTTAATGTTGACAGCTTAATGTTGTTGTCAGCTTAATGTTGACAGCTTAATGTTGACAGCTTAATGTTGACAGCTTAATGTTGACAGCTTAATGTTGACAGCTTAATGTTGTTGACAGCTTAATGTTGACAGCTTAATGTTGACAGCTTAATGTTGTTGACAGCTTAATGTTGTTGACATCTAAATGTTGTTGACAGCTTTATGTTGACAGCTTAATGTTGACAGCCTAATGTTGACAGCTTAATGTTGACAGCTTAATGTTGACAGCTTAATGTTGACAGCTTAATGTTGACAGCTTAATGTTGTTGACAGCTTAATGTTGACAGCTTAATGTTGTTGACAGCTTAATGTTGTTGACAGCTTAATGTTGTTGTCAGCTTAATGTTGTTGATAGCTTAATGTTGTTGATAGCTTAATGTTGACAGCTTAATGTTGACAGCTTAATGTTGACAGCTTAATGTTGACAGCTTAATGTTGTTGACAGCTTAATGTTGTTGACAG
Organism: Alitta virens; assembly: GCA_932294295.1. Classification (NCBI taxonomy): domain Eukaryota; kingdom Metazoa; phylum Annelida; class Polychaeta; order Phyllodocida; family Nereididae; genus Alitta; species Alitta virens. The sequence goes on from OW028574.1 coordinate 24,547,853, forward strand.
CTTAATGTTGTTGACAGCTTAATGTTGACAGCTTAATGTTGACAGCCTAATGTTGACAGCTTAATGTTGTTGACATCTTAATGTTGTTGACAGCTGAATGTTGTGGACAGCTTAATGTTGACAGCTTAATGTTGTTGCCAGCTTAATGTTGTTGACAGCTTAATGTCAACAGCTTAAGGTTGTTGAGAGTCTAATGTCGACGGCTTTATAGTGGTGACAGCTTTATGTTGTTGACACCTTAAATTTTTTGACAGCTTAATGTTGTTGACAGCTTAATGTTGTTGACAGCTTAATGTTGTTGACAGCTTAATGTTGTTGTCAGCTTAATGTTGACAGCTTAATGTTGACAGCCTAATGTTGACAACTTAATGTTGACAACTTAATGTTGACAGCTTAATGTTGACAGCTTAATGTTGTTGACAGCTTAATGTTGACAGCTTAATGTTGTTGACAGCTTAATATCTACAGCTTAATGTTGTTGACAGCCTAATGTCGACAGCTTAATGTTGTTGACAGCTTAATGTTGTTGACAGCTTAATGTTGACAGCTTAATGTTGACAGCTTAATGTTGACAGCTTAATGTTGACAGCTTAGTGTTGACAGCTTAATGTTGACAGCTTAATGTTATTGAAAGCTTAATGTCGACAGCTTAATGTTGACAGCTTAATGTCAACAGCTTAATGTTGTTGACAGCTTAATGTTGTTGACAGCTTAATGTTGTTGACAGCTTAATTTTGTTGACATCTTAATGTTGTTGACAGCTTAATGTTGTGGACAGCTTAATGTTGACAGCTTAATGTTGTTGCCAGCTTAATGTTGTTGACAGCTTAATGTCAACAGCTTAAGGTTGTTGAGAGCCTAATGTCGACGGCTTTATATTGGTGACAGCTTTATGTTGTTGACAGCTTAAATTTTTTGACAGCTTAATGTTGTTGACAGCTTAATGTTGTTGACAGCTTAATGTTGTTGACAGCTTAATGTTGTTGTCAGCTTAATGTTGACAGCTTAATGTTGACAGTTTAATGTTGACAGCTTAATGTTGTTGTCAGCTTAATGTTGAAAACTTAATGTTGACAACTTAATGTTGACAGCTTAATGTTGACAGCTTAATGTTGTTGACAGCTTAATGTTGACAGCTTAATGTTGACAGCTTAATGTTGACAGCTTAATGTTGTTGTCAGCTTAATGTTGACAGCTTAATGTTGACAGCTTAATGTTGACAGCTTAATGTTGACAGCTTAATGTTGACAGCTTAATGTTGTTGACAGCTTAATGTTGACAGCTTAATGTTGACAGCTTAATGTTGTTGACAGCTTAATGTTGTTGACATCTAAATGTTGTTGACAGCTTTATGTTGACAGCTTAATGTTGACAGCCTAATGTTGACAGCTTAATGTTGACAGCTTAATGTTGACAGCTTAATGTTGACAGCTTAATGTTGACAGCTTAATGTTGTTGACAGCTTAATGTTGACAGCTTAATGTTGACAGCTTAATGTTGTTGACAGCTTAATGTTGTTGACAGCTTAATGTTGTTGACAGCTTAATGTTGTTGATAGCTTAATGTTGTTGATAGCTTAATGTTGACAGCTTAATGTTGACAGCTTAATGTTGACAGCTTAATGTTGTTGACAGCTTAATGTTGTTGACAGCTTAATGTTGTTGACAGCTTAATGTTGACAGCTTAATGTTGACAGCCTAATGTTGACAGCTTAATGTTGTTGACATCTTAATGTTGTTGACAGCTGAATGTTGTGGACAGCTTAATGTTGACAGCTTAATGTTGTTGCCAGCTTAATGTTGTTGACAGCTTAATGTCAACAGCTTAAGGTTGTTGAGAGCCTAATGTCGACGGCTTTATATTGGTGACAGCTTTATGTTGTTGACACCTTAAATTTTTTGACAGCTTAATGTTGTTGACAGCTTAATGTTGTTGACAGCTTAATGTTGTTGACAGCTTAATGTTGTTGTCAGCTTAATGTTGACAGCTTAATGTTGACAGCCTAATGTTGACAACTTAATGTTGACAACTTAATGTTGACAGCTTAATGTTGACAGCTTAATGTTGTTGACAGCTTAATGTTGACAGCTTAATGTTGTTGACAGCTTAATATCTACAGCTTAATGTTGTTGACAGCCTAATGTCGACAGCTTAATGTGGTTGACAGCTTAATGTTGTTGACAGCTTAATGTTGACAGCTTAATGTTTACAGCTTAATGTTGACAGCTTAGTGTTGACAGCTTAATGTTGACAGCTTAATGTTATTGAAAGCTTAATGTCGACAGCTTAATGTTGACAGCTTAATGTCAACAGCTTAATGTTGTTGACAGCTTAATGTTGTTGACAGCTTAATGTTGTTGACAGCTTAATTTTGTTGACAGCTTAATGTTGTTGACAGCTTAATTTTGACAGCTTAATGTTGTCGACAGCTTCATGTTGTTGACAGCCTAATGTTGTTGACAGCTTAATGTTCTTGACAGCTCAATGTTGTTGACAGCTTAATGTTGTTGACAGCTTAATTTTTTTGACAGCTTAATGTTGTTGACAGCTTAATGTTGTTGACACCTTAATGTTGTTGTCAGTTTAATGTTGACAGCTTAATGTTGACAGCCTAATGTTGACAATTTAATGTTGACAACTTAATGTTGACAGCTTAATGTTGACAGCTTAATGTTGAGAGCTTAATGCTCACAGCTTAATGTTGTTGACAGCTTAATGTTGACAGCTTAATGTTGTTGTCAGCTTAATGTTGACAGCTAAATGTCGACAGCTTAATGTTTTTGACAGCTTAATGTTGTTGACAGCTTAATGTCGACAGCCTAATGTTGTTGACAGCTTAATGTTGTTGACAGCTTAATGTTGTTGACAGCTTAATGTTGACAGCTTAATGTTGACAGCCTAATGTTGACAGCTTAATGTTGTTGACATCTTAATGTTGTTGACAGCTGAATGTTGTGGACAGCTTAATGTTGACAGCTTAATGTTGTTGCCAGCTTAATGTTGTTGACAGCTTAATGTCAACAGCTTAAGGTTGTTGAGAGCCTAATGTCGACGGCTTTATATTGGTGACAGCTTTATGTTGTTGACACCTTAAATTTTTTGACAGCTTAATGTTGTTGACAGCTTAATGTTGTTGACAGCTTAATGTTGTTGACAGCTTAATGTTGTTGTCAGCTTAATGTTGACAGCTTAATGTTGACAGCCTAATGTTGACAACTTAATGTTGACAACTTAATGTTGACAGCTTAATGTTGACAGCTTAATGTTGTTGACAGCTTAATGTTGACAGCTTAATGTTGTTGACAGCTTAATATCTACAGCTTAATGTTGTTGACAGCCTAATGTCGACAGCTTAATGTTGTTGACAGCTTAATGTTGTTGACAGCTTAATGTTGACAGCTTAATGTTTACAGCTTAATGTTGACAGCTTAGTGTTGACAGCTTAATGTTGACAGCTTAATGTTATTGAAAGCTTAATGTCGACAGCTTAATGTTGACAGCTTAATGTCAACAGCTTAATGTTGTTGACAGCTTAATGTTGTTGACAGCTTAATGTTGTTGACAGCTTAATTTTGTTGACAGCTTAATGTTGTTGACAGCTTAATGTTGACAGCTTAATGTTGTCGACAGCTTCATGTTGTTGACAGCCTAATGTTGTTGACAGCTTAATGTTCTTGACAGCTCAATGTTGTTGACAGCTTAATGTTGTTGACAGCTTAATTTTTTTGACAGCTTAATGTTGTTGACAGCTTAATGTTGTTGACACCTTAATGTTGTTGTCAGTTTAATGTTGACAGCTTAATGTTGACAGCCTAATGTTGACAATTTAATGTTGACAACTTAATGTTGACAGCTTAATGTTGACAGCTTAATGTTGACAGCTTAATGCTCACAGCTTAATGTTGTTGACAGCTTAATGTTGACAGCTTAATGTTGTTGTCAGCTTAATGTTGACAGCTAAATGTCGACAGCTTAATGTTTTTGACAGCTTAATGTTGTTGACAGCTTAATGTCGACAGCCTAATGTTGTTGACAGCTTAATGTTGTCGACAACTTTATGTTGTTCACAGCTTAATTTTTTTGAAAGCTTAATGTTGTTGACAGCTTAATGTTGTCGACAGCTAAATTTTTTTGACTGCTTAATGTTGTTGACAGCTTAATGTTGTTGATAGCTTAATGTTGTTGACAGCTTAATGTTCTTGACAGCTTAATGTTGACAGCTTAATGTTGACAGCCCAATGTTGACAGCTTAATGTTGTTGACAGTTAATGTTTACAGCTTAATGTTGTTGAGAGCCTAATGTCGACAGCTTAATATTGGTGACAGCTTTCTGTTGTTGACAGCTTAATTTTTTTGACAGCTTAATGTTGTTGACAGCTTAATGTTGTTGACAGCTTAATGTTGTTGACAGCTTAATATTATTGACAGCTTAATGTTGTTGACAGCTTAATGTTGTTGACAGCTTAATGTTGTTGTCAGCTTAATGTTGACAGCTTAATGTTGACAGTTTAATGTTGACAGCTTAATGTTGTTGTCAGCTTAATGTTGAAAACTTAATGTTGACAACTTAATGTTGACAGCTTAATGTTGACAGCTTTATGTTGTTGACAGCTTAATGTTGACAGCTTAATGTTGACAGCTTAATGTTGACAGCTTAATGTTGTTGTCAGCTTAACGTTGACAGCTTAATGTTGACAGCTTAATGTTGACAGCTTAATGTTGACAGCTTAATGTTGTTGACAGCTTAATGTTGTTGACAGCTTAATGTTGACAGCTTAATGTTGACAGCTTAATGTTGACAGCTTAATGTTGTTGACAGCTTAATGTTGTTGACATCTAAATGTTGTTGACAGCTTTATGTTGACAGCTGAATGTTGACAGCCTAATGTTGACAGCTTAATGTTGACAGCTTAATGTTGACAGCTTAATGTTGACAGCTTAATGTTGTTGACAGCTTAATGTTGACAGCTTAATGTTGACAGCTTAATGTTGTTGACAGCTTAATGTTGTTGACAGCTTAATGTTGTTGACAGCTTAATGTTGTTGATAGCTTAATGTTGACAGCTTAATGTTGACAGCTTAATGTTGACAGCTTAATGTTGTTGACAGCTTAATGTTGTTGACAGCTTAATGTTGTTGACAGCTTAATGTTGACAGCTTAATGTTGACAGCCTAATGTTGACAGCTTAATGTTGTTGACATCTTAATGTTGTTGACAGCTTAATGTTGTTGACAGCTTAATGTTGTTGACAGCTTAATGTTGTTGATAGCTTAATGTTGACAGCTTAATGTTGACAGCTTAATGTTGACAGCTTAATGTTGTTGACAGCTTAATGTTGTTGACAGCTTAATGTTGTTGACAGCTTAATGTTGACAGCTTAATGTTGACAGCCTAATGTTGACAGCTTAATGTTGTTGACATCTTAATGTTGTTGACAGCTTAATGTTGTGGACAGCTTAATGTTGACAGCTTAATGTTGTTGCCAGCTTAATGTTGTTGACAGCTTAATGTCAACAGCTTAAGGTTGTTGAGAGCCTAATGTCGACGGCTTTATATTGGTGACAGCTTTATGTTGTTGACAGCTTAAATTTTTTGACAGCTTAATGTTGTTGACAGCTTAATGTTGTTGACAGCTTAATGTTGTTGACAGCTTAATGTTGTTGACAGCTTAATGTTGTTGACAGCTTAATGTTGTTGTCAGCTTAATGTTGACAGCTTAATGTTGACAGTTTAATGTTGACAGCTTAATGTTGTTGTCAGCTTTATGTTGAAAACTTAATGTTGACAACTTAATGTTGACAGCTTAATGTTGACAGCTTAATGTTGTTGACAGCTTAATGTTGACAGCTTAATGTTGACAGCTTAATGTTGACAGCTTAATGTTGACAGCTTAATGTTGTTGTCAGCTTAATGTTGACAGCTTAATGTTGACAGCTTAATGTTGACAGCTTAATGTTGACAGCTTAATGTTGACTGCTTAATGTTGACAGCTTAATGTTGTTGACAGTTTAATGTTGTTGACAGCTTAATGTTGACAGCTTAATGTTGACAGCTTAATGTTGTTGACAGCTTAATGTTGTTGACATCTAAATGTTGTTGACAGCTTTATGTTGACAGCTTAATGTTGACAGCCTAATGTTGACAGCCTAATGTTGACAGCTTAATGTTGACAGCTTAATGTTGACAGCTTAATGTTGACAGCTTAATGTTGACAGCTTAATGTTGTTGACAGCTTAATGTTGACAGCTTAATGTTGACAGCTTAATGTTGACAGCTTAATGTTGACAGCTTAATGTTGTTGACAGCTTAATGTTGTTGACAGCTTAATGTTGACAGCTTAATGTTGTTGACAGCTTAATGTTGTTGACATCTAAATGTTGTTGACAGCTTTATGTTGACAGCTTAATGTTGACAGCCTAATGTTGACAGCCTAATGTTGACAGCTTAATGTTGTTGACAGCTTAATGTTGTTGACAGCTTAATGTTGACAGCTTAATGTTGACAGCTTAATGTTGACAGCTTAATGTTGACAGCTTAATGTTGTTGACAGCTTAATGTTGTTGACAGCTTAATGTTGACAGCTTAATGTTGTTGACAGCTTAATGTTGTTGACAGCTTAATGTTGTTGATAGCTTAATGTTGACAGCTTAATGTTGACAGCTTAATGTTGACAGCTTAATGTTGTTGACAGCTTAATGTTGTTGACAGCTTAATGTTGTTGACAGCTTAATGTTGACAGCTTAATGTTGACAGCCTAATGTTGACAGCTTAATGTTGTTGACATCTTAATGTTGTTGACAGCTTAATGTTGTGGACAGCTTAATGTTGACAGCTTAATGTTGTTGCCAGCTTAATGTTGTTGACAGCTTAATGTCAACAGCTTAAGGTTGTTGAGAGCCTAATGTCGACGGCTTTATATTGGTGACAGCTTTATGTTGTTGACAGCTTAAATTTTTTGACAGCTTAATGTTGTTGACAGCTTAATGTTGTTGACAGCTTAATGTTGTTGACAGCTTAATGTTGTTGACAGCTTAATGTTGTTGACAGCTTAATGTTGTTGTCAGCTTAATGTTGACAGCTTAATGTTGACAGTTTAATGTTGACAGCTTAATGTTGTTGTCAGCTTTATGTTGAAAACTTAATGTTGACAACTTAATGTTGACAGCTTAATGTTGACAGCTTAATGTTGTTGACAGCTTAATGTTGACAGCTTAATGTTGACAGCTTAATGTTGACAGCTTAATGTTGACAGCTTAAAGTTGTTGTCAGCTTAATGTTGACAGCTTAATGTTGACAGCTTAATGTTGACAGCTTAATGTTGACAGCTTAATGTTGACTGCTTAATGTTGACAGCTTAATGTTGTTGACAGTTTAATGTTGTTGACAGCTTAATGTTGACAGCTTAATGTTGACAGCTTAATGTTGTTGACAGCTTAATGTTGTTGACATCTAAATGTTGTTGACAGCTTTATGTTGACAGCTTAATGTTGACAGCCTAATGTTGACAGCCTAATGTTGACAGCTTAATGTTGACAGCTTAATGTTGACAGCTTAATGTTGTTGACAGCTTAATGTTGTTGACATCTAAATGTTGTTGACAGCTTTATGTTGACAGCTTAATGTTGACAGCTTAATGTTGACAGCTTAATGTTGACAGCTTAATGTTGTTGACAGCTTAATGTTGACAGCTTAATGTTGACAGCTTAATGTTGACAGCTTATTGTTGACAGCTTAATGTTGACAGCTTAATGTTGACAGCTTAATGTTGTTGACAGCTTAATGTTGTTGACAGCTTAATGTTGACAGCTTAATGTTGTTGACAGCTTAATGTTGTTGACATCTAAATGTTGTTGACAGCTTTATGTTGACAGCTTAATGTTGACAGCCTAATGTTGACAGCCTAATGTTGACAGCTTAATGTTGACAGCTTAATGTTGACAGCTTAATGTTGTTGACAGCTTAATGTTGTTGACAGCTTAATGTTGTTGACAGCTTAATGTTGTTGATAGCTTAATGTTGACAGCTTAATGTTGACAGCTTAATGTTGAGAGCTTAATGTTGACAGCTTAATGTTGTTGACAGCTTAATGTTGTTGACAGCTTAATGTTGTTGACAGCTTAATGTTGACAGCTTAATGTTGACAGCCTAATGTTGACAGCTTAATGTTGTTGACATCTTAATGTTGTTGACAGCTGAATGTTGTGGACAGCTTAATGTTGACAGCTTAATGTTGTTGCCAGCTTAATGTTGTTGACAGCTTAATGTCAACAGCTTAAGGTTGTTGAGAGCCTAATGTCGACGGCTTTATATTGGTGACAGCTTTATGTTGTTGACACCTTAAATTTTTTGACAGCTTAATGTTGTTGACAGCTTAATGTTGTTGACAGCTTAATGTTGTTGACAGCTTAATGTTGTTGTCAGCTTAATGTTGACAGCTTAATGTTGACAGCCTAATGTTGACAACTTAATGTTGACAACTTAATGTTGACAGCTTAATGTTGACAGCTTAATGTTGTTGACAGCTTAAGGTTGACAGCTTAATGTTGTTGACAGCTTAATATCTACAGCTTAATGTTGTTGACAGCCTAATGTAGACAGCTTAATGTTGTTGACAGCTTAATGTTGACAGCTTAATGTTGACAGCTTAATGTTGACAGCTTAATGTTGACAGCTTAATGTTATTGAAAGCTTAATGTCGACAGCTTAATGTTGACAGCTTAATGTCAACAGCTTAATGTTGTTGACAGCTTAATGTTGTTGACAGCTTAATTTTGTTGACAGCTTAATGTTGTTGACAGCTTAATGTTGACAGCTTAATGTTGTCGACAGCTTCATGTTGTTGACAGCCTAATGTTGTTGACAGCTTAATGTTCTTGACAGCTTAATGTTGTTGACAGCTTAATGTTGTTGACAGCTTAATTTTTTTGACAGCTTAATGTTGTTGACAGCTTAATGTTGTTGACACCTTAATGTTGTTGTCAGTTTAATGTTGACAGCTTAATGTTGACAGCCTAATGTTGACAATTTAATGTTGACAACTTAATGTTGACAGCTTAATGTTGACAGCTTAATGTTGACAGCTTAATGCTCACAGCTTAATGTTGTTGACAGCTTAATGTTGACAGCTTAATGTTGTTGTCAGCTTAATGTTGACAGCTAAATGTCGACAGCTTAATGTTTTTGACAGCTTAATGTTGTTGACAGCTTAATGTCGACAGCCTAATGTTGTTGACAGCTTTATGTTGTCGACAACTTTATGTTGTTCACAGCTTAATTTTTTTGAAAGCTTAATGTTGTTGACAGCTTAATGTTGTCGACAGCTAAATTTTTTTGACTGCTTAATGTTGTTGACAGCTTAATGTTGTTGATAGCTTAATGTTGTTGACAGCTTAATGTTCTTGACAGCTTAATGTTGACAGCTTAATGTTGACAGCCCAATGTTGACAGCTTAATGTTGTTGACAGTTAATGTTTACAGCTTAATGTTGTTGAGAGCCTAATGTCGACAGCTTAATATTGGTGACAGCTTTCTGTTGTTGACAGCTTAATTTTTTTGACAGCTTAATGTTGTTGACAGCTTAATGTTGTTGACAGCTTAATGTTGTTGACAGCTTAATATTATTGACAGCTTAATGTTGTTGACAGCTTAATGTTGTTGACAGCTTAATGTTGTTTTCAGCTTAATGTTGACAGCTTAATGTTGACAGTTTAATGTTGACAGCTTATTGTTGTTGTCAGCTTAATGTTGAAAACTTAATGTTGACAACTTAATGTTGACAGCTTAATGTTGACAGCTTAATGTTGTTGACAGCTTAATGTTGACAGCTTAATGTTGACAGCTTTATGTTGTTGTCAGCTTAATGTTGACAGCTTAATGTTGACAGCTTAATGTTGACAGCTTAATGTTGACAGCTTAATGTTGACAGCTTAATGTTGTTGACAGCTTAATGTTGTTGACAGCTTAATGTTGACAGCTTAATGTTGTTGACAGCTTAATGTTGTTGACATCTAAATGTTGTTGACAGCTTTATGTTGACAGCTTAATGTTGACAGCCTAATGTTGACAGCTTAATGTTGACAGCTTAATGTTGACAGCTTAATGTTGACAGCTTAATGTTGACAGCTTAATGTTGACAGCTTAATGTTGTTGACAGCTTAATGTTGACAGCTTAATGTTGACAGCTTAATGTTGTTGACAGCTTAATGTTGTTGACAGCTTAATGTTGTTGATAGCTTAATGTTAACAGCTTAATGTTGACAGCTTAATGTTGACAGCTTAATGTTGTTGACAGCTTAATGTTGTTGACAGCTTAATGTTGTTGACAGCTTAATGTTGACAGCCTAATGTTGACAGCTTAATGTTGTTGACATCTTAATGTTGTTGACAGCTTAATGTTGTGGACAGCTTAATGTTGACAGCTTAATGTTGTTGCCAGCTTAATGTTGTTGACAGCTTAATGTCAACAGCTTAAGGTTGTTGAGAGCCTAATGTCGACGGCTTTATATTGGTGACAGCTTTATGTTGTTGACAGCTTAAATTTTTTGACAGCTTAATGATGTTGACAGCTTAATGTTGTTGACAGCTTAATGTTGTTGACAGCTTAATGTTGTTGACAGCTTAATGTTGTTGTCAGCTTAATGTTGACAGCCTAATGTTGACAACTTAATGTTGACAACTTAATGTTGACAGCTTAATGTTGACAGCTTAATGTTGTTGACAGCTTAATGTTGACAGCTTAATGTTGACAGCTTAATGTTGTTGACAGCTTAATATCTACAGCTTAATGTTGTTGACAGCCTAATGTCGACAGCTTAATGTTGTTGACAGCTTAATGTTGACAGCTTAATGTTGACAGCTTAATGTTGATAGCTTAATGTTGATAGCTTAATGTGGGAGACAGCTTAATGTTGACAGCTTAATGTTGTTGCCAGCTTAATGTTGTTGACAGCTTAAGGTCGACAGGTTAAGATTGTTGACAGCCTAATGTCGACAGCTTAATGTTGACAGCTTAATGTTGACAGCTTAATGTTATTGAAAGCTTAATGTCGACAGCTTAATGTTGACAGCTTAATGTCAACAGCTTAATGTTGTTGACAGCTTAATGTTGTTGACAGCTTAATTTTGTTGACAGCTTAATGTTGTTGACAGCTTAATGTTGACAGCTTAATGTTGTTGACAGCTTAATGTTGTTGACATCTTACTGTTGTTGACAGCTGAATGTTGTGGACAGCTTAATGTTGTTGACAGCTTAATGTTGTTGACAGCTTAATTTTTTTGACAGCTTAATGTTGTTGACAGCTTAATGTTGTTGACACCTTAATGTTGTTGTCAGTTTAATGTTGACAGCTTAATGTTGACAGCCTAATGTTGACAATTTAATGTTGACAACTTAATGTTGACAGCTTAATGTTGACAGCTTAATGTTGACAGCTTAATGCTCACAGCTTAATGTTGTTGACAGCTTAATGTTGACAGCTTAATGTTGTTGTCAGCTTAATGTTGACAGCTTAATGTCGACAGCTTAATGTTTTTGACAGCTTAATGTTGTTGACAGCTTAATGTCGACAGCCTAATGTTGTTGACAGCTTAATGTTGTCGACAACTTAATGTTGTTGACAGCTTAATGTTGTTGACAGCTTAATTTTTTTGACAGCTTAATGTTGTTGACAGCTTAATGTTGTTGACAGCTTAATGTTGTTGTCAGTTTAATGTTGACAGCTTAATGTTGACAGCCTAATGTTGTTGACATCTAAATGTTGTTGACAGCTTTATGTTGACAGCTTAATGTCGACAGCTTAATGTTGACAGCTTAATGTCAACAGCTTAATGTTGTTGACAGCTTAATGTTGTTGACAGCTTAATTTTGTTGACAGCTTAATGTTGTTGACAGCTTAATGTTGACAGCTTAATGTTGTCGACAGCTTCATGTTGTTGACAGCCTAATGTTGTTGACAGCTTAATGTTGTTGACAGCTTAATGTTGTTGACAGCTTAATGTTGTTGACAGCTTAATTTTTTTGACAGCTTAATGTTGTTGACAGCTTAATGTTGTTGACAGCTTAATGTTGTTGTCAGTTTAATGTTGACAGCTTAATGTTGACAGCCTAATGTTGTTGACATCTAAATGTTGTTGACAGCTTTATGTTGACAGCTTAATGTTGACAGCCTAATGTTGACAGCTTAATGTTGACAGCTTAATGTTGACAGCTTAATGTTGACAGCTTAATGTTGACAGCTTAATGTTGTTGACAGCATAATGTTGACAGCTTAATGTGGACAGATTAATGATGTTGACAGCTTAATGTTGACAGCTTATTGTTGTTGACAGCTAAATGTTGTTGTCAGCTTAATGTTGACAGCTTAATGTTGACAGCCGAATGTTGACAACTTAATGTTGACAACTTAATGTTGACAGCTTAATGTTGACAGCTTAATGTGGTTGACAGCTTAATGTTGACAGCCCAATGTTGACAGCTTAATGTTGTTGACAGTCAATGTTGACAGCTTAATGTTGTTGAGAGCCTAATGTCGACAGCTTAATATTGGTGACAGCTTTCTGTTGTTGACAGCTTAATTTTTTTGACAGCTTAATGTTGTTGACAGCTTAATGTTGTTGACAGCTTAATGTTGTTGACAGCTTAATATTATTGACAGCTTAATGTTGTTGACAGCTTAATGTTGTTGTCAGCTTAATGTTGACAGCTTAATGTTGACAGTTTAATGTTGACAGCTTAATGTTGTTGTCAGCTTAATGTTGAAAACTTAATGTTGACAACTTAATGTTGACAGCTTAATGTTGACAGCTTAATGTTGTTGACAGCTTAATGTTGACAGCTTAATGTTGACAGCTTAATGTTGACAGCTTAATGTTGTTGTCAGCTTAATGTTGACAGCTTAATGTTGACAGCTTAATGTTGACAGCTTAATGTTGACAGCTTAATGTTGTTGACAGCTTGATGTTGTTGACAGCTTAATGTTGACAGCTTAATGTTGACAGCTTAATGTTGACAGCTTAATGTTGTTGACAGCTTAATGTTGTTGACATCTAAATGTTGTTGACAGCTTAATGTTGACAGCTCAATGTTGACAGCCTAATGTTGACAGCTTAATGTTGACAGCTTAATGTTGACAGCTTAATGTTGACAGCTTAATGTTGACAGCTTAATGTTGTTGACAGCTTAATGTTGACAGCTTAATGTTGACAGCTTAATGTTGACAGCTTAATGTTGTTGACAGCTTAATGTTGTTGACAGCTTAATGTTGTTGACAGCTTAATGTTGTTGATAGCTTAATGTTGACAGCTTAATGTTGACAGCTTAATGTTGTTGACAGCTTAATGTTGTTGACAGCTTAATGTTGTTGACAGCTTAGTGTTGACAGCTTAATGTTGACAGCCTAATGTTGACAGCTTAATGTTGTTGACATCTTAATGTTGTTGACAGCTTAATGTTGTGGACAGCTTAATGTTGACAGCTTAATGTTGTTGCCAGCTTAATGTTGTTGACAGCTTAATGTCAACAGCTTAAGGTTGTTGAGAGCCTAATGTCGACGGCTTTATATTGGTGACAGCTTTATGTTGTTGACAGCTTAAATTTTTTGACAGCTTAATGTTGTTGACAGCTTAATGTTGTTGACAGCTTAATGTTGTTGACAGCTTAATGTTGTTGACAGCTTAATGTTGTTGTCAGCTTAATGTTGACAGCTTAATGTTGACAGTTTAATGTTGACAGCTTAATGTTGTTGTCAGCTTAATGTTGAAAACTTAATGTTGACAACTTAATGTTGACAGCTTAATGTTGACAGCTTAATGTTGTTGACAGCTTAATGTTGACAGCTTAATGTTGACAGCTTAATGTTGACAGCTTAATGTTGACAGCTTAATGTTGTTGTCAGCTTAATGTTGACAGCATAATGTTGGCAGCTTAATGTTGACAGCTTAATGTTGACAGCTTAATGTTGACAGCTTAATGTTGTTGACAGCTTAATGTTGTTGACAGCTTAATGTTGACAGCTTAATGTTGACAGCTTAATGTTGTTGACAGCTTAATGTTGTTGACATCTAAATGTTGTTGACAGCTTTATGTTGACAGCTTAATGTTGACAGCCTAATGTTGACAGCTTAATGTTGACAGCTTAATGTTGACAGCTTAATGTTGACAGCTTAATGTTGACAGCTTAATGTTGTTGACAGCTTAATGTTGACAGCTTAATGTTGACAGCTTAATGTTGACAGCTTAATGTTGTTGACAGCTTAATGTTGTTGACAGCTTAATGTTGTTGACAGCTTAATGTTGTTGATAGCTTAATGTTGACAGCTTAATGTTGACAGCTTAATGTTGACAGCTTAATGTTGACAGCTTAATGTTGTTGACAGCTTAATGTTGTTGACAGCTTAATGTTGTTGACAGCTTAATGTTGACAGCTTAATGTTGACAGCCTAATGTTGACAGCTTAATGTTGTTGACATCTTAATGTTGTTGACAGCTGAATGTTGTGGACAGCTTAATGTTGACAGCTTAATGTTGTTGCCAGCTTAATGTTGTTGACAGCTTAATGTCAACAGCTTAAGGTTGTTGAGAGCCTAATGTCGACGACTTTATATTGGTGACAGCTTTATGTTGTTGACACCTTATATTTTTTGACAGCTTAATGTTGTTGACAGCTTAATGTTGTTGACAGCTTAATGTTGTTGACAGCTTAATGTTGTTGACAGCTTAATGTTGTTGTCAGCTTAATGTTGACAGCTTAATGTTGACAGCCTAATGTTGACAACTTAATGTTGACAACTTAATGTTGACAGCTTAATGTTGACAGCTTAATGTTGTTGACAGCTTAATGTTGACAGCTTAATGTTGTTGACAGCTTAATAACTACAGCTTAATGTTGTTGACAGCCTAATGTCGACAGCTTAATGTTGTTGACAGCTTAATGTTGACAGCTTAATGTTGACAGCTTAATGTTGACAGCTTAATGTTGACAGCTTAATGTTGACAGCTTAATGTTATTGAAAGCTTAATGTCGACAGCTTAATGTTGACAGCTTAATGTCAACAGCTTAATGTTGTTGACAGCTTAATGTTGTTGACAGCTTAATGTTGTTGACAGCTTAATTTTGTTGACAGCTTAATGTTGTTGACAGCTTAATGTTGACAGCTTAATGTTGTCGACAGCTTCATGTTGTTGACAGCCTAATGTTGTTGACAGCTTAATGTTCTTGACAGCTTAATGTTGTTGACAGCTTAATGTTGTTGACAGCTTAATTTTTTTGACAGCTTAATGTTGTTGACAGCTTAATGTTGTTGACACCTTAATGTTGTTGTCAGTTTAATGTTGACAGCTTAATGTTGACAGCTTAATGTTGACAGCCTAATGTTGACAATTTAATGTTGACAACTTTATGTTGACAGCTTAATGTTGACAGCTTAATGTTGACAGCTTAATGCTCACAGCTTAATGTTGTTGACAGCTTAATGTTGACAGCTTAATGTTGTTGTCAGCTTAATGTTGACAGCTAAATGTCGACAGTTTAATGTTTTTGACAGCTTAATGTTGTTGACAGCTTAATGTCAACAGCCTAATGTTGTTGACAGCTTAATGTTGTCGACAACTTTATGTTGTTCACAGGTTAATTTTTTTGAAAGCTTAATGTTGTTGACAGCTTAATGTTGTCGACAGCTAAATTTTTTTGGCTGCTTAATGTTGTTGACAGCTTAATGTTGTTGATAGCTTAATGTTGTTGACAGCTTAATGTTCTTGACAGCTTAATGTTGACAGCTTAATGTTGACAGCCCAATGTTGACAGCTTAATGTTGTTGACAGTTAATGTTTACAGCTTAATGTTGTTGAGAGCCTAATGTCGACAGCTTAATATTGGTGACAGCTTTCTGTTGTTGACAGCTTAATTTTTTTGACAGCTTAATGTTGTTGACAGCTTAATGTTGTTGACAGCTTAATGTTGTTGACAGCTTAATGTTGTTGACAGCTTAATGTTGTTGACAGCTTAATGTTGTTGACAGCTTAATATTATTGACAGCTTAATGTTGTTGACAGCTTAATGTTGTTGACAGCTTAATGTTGTTGTCAGCTTAATGTTGACAGCTTAATGTTGACAGTTTAATGTTGACAGCTTAATGTTGTTGTCAGCTTAATGTTGAAAACTTAATGTTGACAACTTAATGTTGACAGCTTAATGTTGACAGCTTAATGTTGTTGACAGCTTAATGTTGACAGCTTAATGTTGACAGCTTAATGTTGTTGACAGCTTAATGTTGACAGCTTAATGTTGTTGTCAGCTTAATGTTGACAGCTTAATGTTGACAGCTTAATGTTGACAGCTTAATGTTGTTGACAGCTTAATGTTGTTGACAGCTTAATGTTGACAGCTTAATGTTGTTGACAGCTTAATGTTGTTGACATCTAAATGTTGTTGACAGCTTTATGTTGACAGCTTAATGTTGACAGCCTAATGTTGACAGCTTAATGTTGACAGCTTAATGTTGACAGCTTAATGTTGACAGCTTAATGTTGACAGCTTAATGTTGACAGCTTAATGTTGACAGCTTAATGTTGTTGACAGCTTAATGTTGACAGCTTAATGTTGACAGCTTAATGTTGTTGACAGCTTAATGTTGTTGACAGCTTAATGTTGTTGATAGCTTAATGTTAACAGCTTAATGTTAACAGCTTAATGTTGACAGCTTAATGTTGACAGCTTAATGTTGTTGACAGCTTAATGTTGTTGACAGCTTAATGTTGACAGCCTAATGTTGACAGCTTAATGTTGTTGACATCTTAATGTTGTTGACAGCTTAATGTTGTGGACAGCTTAATGTTGACAGCTTAATGTTGTTGCCAGCTTAATGTTGTTGACAGCTTAATGTCAACAGCTTAAGGTTGTTGAGAGCCTAATGTCGACGGCTTTATATTGGTGACAGCTTTATGTTGTTGACAGCTTAAATTTTTTGACAGCTTAATGTTGTTGACAGCTTAATGTTGTTGACAGCTTAATGTTGTTGACAGCTTAATGTTGTTGACAGCTTAATGTTGTTGTCAGCTTAATGTTGACAGCCTAATGTTGACAACTTAATGTTGACAACTTAATGTTGACAGCTTAATGTTGACAGCTTAATGTTGTTGACAGCTTAATGTTGACAGCTTAATGTTGACAGCTTAATGTTGTTGACAGCTTAATATCTACAGCTTAATGTTGTTGACAGCCTAATGTCGACAGCTTAATGTTGTTGACAGCTTAATGTTGACAGCTTAATGTTGACAGCTTAATGTTGATAGCTTAATGTTGATAGCTTAATGTGGGAGACAGCTTAATGTTGACAGCTTAATGTTGACAGCTTAATGTTGTTGACAGCTTAAGGTCGACAGGTTAAGATTGTTGACAGCCTAATGTCGAAAGCTTAATGTTGACAGCTTAATGTTGACAGCTTGATGTTATTGAAAGCTTAATGTCGACAGCTTAATGTTGACAGCTTAATGTCAACAGCTTAATGTTGTTGACAGCTTAATGTTGTTGACAGCTTAATTTTGTTGACAGCTTAATGTTGTTGACAGCTTAATGTTGACAGCTTAATGGTGTTGACAGCTTAATGTTGTTGAAATCTTAATGTTGTTGACAGCTGAATGTTGTGGACAGCTTAATGTTGTTGACAGCTTAATGTTGTTGACAGCTTAATTTTTTTGACAGCTTAATGTTGTTGACAGCTTAATGTTGTTGACACCTTAATGTTGTTGTCAGTTTAATGTTGACAGCTTAATGTTGACAGCCTAATGTTGACAATTTAATGTTGACAACTTAATGTTGACAGCTTAATGTTGTTGTCAGCTTAATGTTGACAGCTTAATGTCGACAGCTTAATGTTTTTGACAGCTTAATGTTGTTGACAGCTTAATGTCGACAGCCTAATGTTGTTGACAGCTTAATGTTGTCGACAACTTTATGTTGTGCACAGCTTAATTTTTTTGAAAGCTTAATGTTGTTGACAGCTTAATGTTGTCGACAGCTAAATTTTTTTGACTGCTTAATGTTGTTGACAGCTTAATGTTGTTGATAGCTTAATGTTGTTGACAGCTTAATGTTCTTGACAGCTTAATGTTGACAGCTTAATGTTGACAGCCCAATGTTGACAGCTTAATGTTGTTGACAGTTAATGTTGACAGCTTAATGTTGTTGAGAGCCTTATGTCGACAGCTTAATATTGGTGACAGCTTTCTGTTGTTGACAGCTTAATTTTTTTGACAGCTTAATGTTGTTGACAGCTTAATGTTGTTGACAGCTTAATATTGTTGACAGCTTAATGTTGTTGACAGCTTAATGTTGTTGACAGCTTAATGTTGTTGTCAGCTTAATGTTGACAGCTTAATGTTGACAGTTTAATGTTGACAGCTTAATGTTGTTGTCAGCTTAATGTTGAAAACATAATGTTGACAACTTAATGTTGACAGCTTAATGTTGACAGCTTAATGTTGTTGACAGCTTAATGTTGACAGCTTAATGTTGACAGCTTAATGTTGACAGCTTAATGTTGTTGTCAGCTTAATGTTGACAACTTAATGTTGACAGCTTAATGTTGACAGCTTAATGTTGACAGCTTAATGTTGACAGCTTAATGTTGTTGACAGCTTAATGTTGACAGCTTAATGTTGACAGCTTAATGTTGTTGACAGCTTAATGTTGACAGCTTAATGTTGAAAGCCTAATGTTGACAGCTTAATGTTGACAGCTTAATGTTGACAGCTTAATGTTGACAGCTTAATGTTGACAGCTTAATGTTGTTGACAGCTTAATGTTGACAGCTTAATGTTGACAGCTTAATGTTGTTGACAGCTTAATGTTGTTGACAGCTTAATGTTGTTGATAGCTTAATGTTAACAGCTTAATGTTGACAGCTTAATGTTGACAGCTTAATGTTGTTGACAGCTTAATGTTGTTGACAGCTTAATGTTGTTGACAGCTTAATGTTGACAGCTTAATGTTGACAGCCTAATGTTGACAGCTTAATGTTGTTGACATCTTAATGTTGTTGACAGCTTAATGTTGTGGACAGCTTAATGTTGACAGCTTAATGTTGTTGCCAGCTTAATGTTGTTGACAGCTTAATGTCAACAGCTTAAGGTTGTTGAGAGCCTAATGTCGACGGCTTTATATTGGTGACAGCTTTATGTTGTTGACAGCTTAAATTTTTTGACAGCTTAATGTTGTTGACAGCTTAATGTTGTTGACAGCTTAATGTTGTTGACAGCTTAATGTTGTTGTCAGCTTAATGTTGACAGCTTAATGTTGACAGCCTAATGTTGACAACTTAATGTTGACAACTTAATGTTGACAGCTTAATGTTGACAGCTTAATGTTGTTGACAGCTTAATGTTGACAGCTTAATGTTGACAGCTTAATGTTGTTGACAGCTAAATATCTACAGCTTAATGTTGTTGACAGCCTAATGTCGACAGCTTAATGTTGTTGACAGCTTAATGTTGACAGCTTAATGTTGACAGCTTAATGTTGATAGCTTAATGTTGATAGCTTAATGTTGGAGACAGCTTGATGTTGACAGCTTAATGTTGTTGCCAGCTTAATGTTGTTGACAGCTTAAGGTCGACAGGTTAAGATTGTTGACAGCCTAATGTCGACAGCTTAATGTTGACAGCTTAATGTTGACAGCTTAATGTTATTGAAAGCTTAATGTCGACAGCTTAATGTTGACAGCTTAATGTCAACAGCTTAATGTTGTTGACAGCTTAATGTTGTTGACAGCTTAATTTTGTTGACAGCTTTATGTTGTTGACAGCTTAATGTTGACAGCTTAATGTTGTCGACGGCTTCATGTTGTTGACAGCCTAATGTTTTGACAGCTTAATGTTCTTGACAGCTTAATGTTGTTGACAGCTTAATGTTGTTGACAGCTTAATTTTTTTGACAGCTTAATGTTGTTGACAGCTTAATGTTGTTGACAGTTTAATGTTGTTGACAGCTTAATATTGTTGACAGCTTAATGTTGTTGACAGCTTAATGTTGTTGTCAGCTTAATGTTGACAGCTTAATGTTGACAGCCTAATGTTTACAACTTAATGTTGACAACTTAATGTTGACAGCTTAATGTTGTTGACAGCTTAATGTTGACAGCTTAATGTTGACAGCTTAATGTTGACAGCATAATGTTGTTGTCAGCTTAATGTTGACAGCTTAATGTTGACAGCTTAATGCTGACAGCTTAATGTTGACAGCTTAATGTTGACAGCTTACTGTTGACAGCTTAATGTTGTTGACAGCTTAATGTTGTTGACAGCTTAATGTTGACAGCTTGATGTTGACAGCTTATTGTTGACAGCTTAATGTTGTTGACAGCTTAATGTTGTTGACAGCTTTATGTTGCTGACAGCTTTATGTTGCTGACAGCTTAATGTTGACAGCTTAATGTTGACAGCCTAATGTTGACAGCCTAATGTTGACAGCTTAATGTTGACAGCTTAATGTTGATAGCTTAATGTTGACAGCTTAATGTTGTTGACAGCTTAATGTTGTTGATAGCTTAATGTTGACAGCTTAATGTTGTTGACAGCTTAATGTTGTTGATAGCTTAATGTTGACAGCTTAATGTTGACAACTTAATGTTGACAGCTTTATGTTGACAGCTTAATGTTGTTGACAGCTTAATGTTGTTGACAGCTTAATGTTGACAGCTTAATGTTGACAGTCTAATGTTGGCAGCCTAATGTTGACAGCTTAATGCCGACAGCTTAATGTTGTCAGCTTAATGTTGACAGCTGATTGTTGACAGCTTAATGTTGACAGCTTAATGTTGTTGACAGCTTAATGTTGTTGACAGCTTAATGTTGTTGACAGCTTAATGTTGACAGCTTAATGTTGACAGCCTAATGTTGACAGCTTAATGTTGACAGCTTAATGTTGACAGCTTAATGTTGACGGCTTAATGTTGACAGCTTAATGTTGACAGCTTAATGTTGTTGACAGCTTAATGTTGTTGATAGGTTAATGTTGACAGCTTAATGCTGACAGCTTAATGTTGACAGCTTAATGTTGACAGCTTACTGTTGACAGCTTAATGTTGTTGACAGCTTAATGTTGTTGACAGCTTAATGTTGACAGCTTGATGTTGACAGCTTATTGTTGACAGCTTAATGTTGTTGACAGCTTAATGTTGTTGACAGCTTTATGTTGCTGACAGCTTTATGTTGCTGACAGCTTAATGTTGACAGCTTAATGTTGACAGCCTAATGTTGACAGCCTAATGTTGACAGCTTAATGTTGACAGCTTAATGTTGATAGCTTAATGTTGACAGCTTAATGTTGTTGACAGCTTAATTTTGTTGATAGCTTAATGTTGACAGCTTAATGTTGTTGACAGCTTAATGTTGTTGATAGCTTAATGTTGATAGCTTAATGTTGACAACTTAATGTTGACAGCTTTATGTTGACAGCTTAATGTTGTTGACAGCTTAATGTTGTTGACAGCTTAATGTTGACAGCTTAATGTTGACAGTCTAATGTTGGCAGCCTAATGTTGACAGCTTAATGCTGACAGCTTAATGTTGTCAGTTTAATGTTGACAGCTGATTGTTGACAGCTTAATGTTGACAGCTTAATGTTGTTGACAGCTTAATGTTGTTCACAGCTTAATGTTGTTGACAGCTTAATGTTGACAGCTTAATGTTGGCAGCTTAATGTTGTTGACAGCTTAATGTTGTTGATAGGTTAATGTTGACAGCTTAATGTTGTTGACAGCTTAATGGTGTTGTCAGCTTAATGTTGACAGCTTAATGTTGTCAGCTTAATGTTGACAGCTTAATGTTGACAGCTTAATGTTGACAGCTTAATGTTGACAGCCTAATGTTGACAGCTTGATTTTGACAGCTTAATGTTGTTAGCTTAATGTTGTTGACAGCTTAATGTCGACAGCTTAACGTTGTTGTCAGCTTAATGTTGTTGTCAGATTAATGTTGTGGACAGCTTAATGTTGACAGCTTAATGTTGACAGCTTAATGTTGACAGCTTAGTGTTGACAGCTTAATGTTGACAGCTTAATGTTGACAGCTTAATGCTGTTGACAGCTTAATGTTGTGGACAGCTTAATGTTGTGGACAGCTTAATGTTGTGGACAGATTAATGTTGTGGACAGCTTAATGTTTTGGACAGCTTAATGTTGTTGACAGCTTAATGTTGACGGCTTAATGTTGACAGCCTAATGTTGACAGCCTAATGTTGACAGCTTAATGTTGACATCTTAATGTTGTTGACATCTTAATGTTGTTGACAGCTTAATGTTGTAGACAGCTTAATGTTGACAGCTTAATGTTGTTGCCAGCCTAATGTTGTTGACAGCTTAATGTCGACAGCTTAAGGTTGTTGAGAGCCTAATGTCGACAGCTTAATATTGGTGACAGCTTTATGTTGTTGACAGCTTAATTTTTTTGACAGCTTAATGTTGACAGCTTAATGTTGACTGCTTAATGTTGATAGCTTAATGTTGTAGACAGCTTAATGTTGACAGCTTAATGTTGTTGCCAGCTTAATGTTGTTGACAGCTTAAGGTCGACAGGTTAAGATTGTTGACAGCCTAATGTCGACAGCCTAATGTTGACAGCTTAATGTTGACAGCTTAATGTTGAGAGCTTAATGTTATTGACAGCTTAATGTCGACAGCTTAATGTTGACAGCTTGATGTCAACAGCTTAATGTTGTTGACAGCTTAATGTTGTTGACAGCTTAATGTTGTTGACAGCTTAATGTTGACAGCTTAATGTTGTCGATAGCTTCATGTTGTTGACAGCCTAATGTTGTTGACAGCTTAATGTTGTTGACAGCTTAATGTTGTTGACAGCTTAATTTTTTTGACAGCTTAATGTTGTTGACAGCTTAATGTTGTTGACAGCTTAATGTTGTTGTCAGTTTAATGTTGACAGCTTAATGTTGACAGCCTAATGTTGACAATTTAATGTTGACAACTTAATGTTGACAGCTTAATGTTGACAGCTTAATGTTGACAGCTTAATGCTCACAGCTTAATGTTGTTGACAGCTTAATGTTGACAGCTTAATGTTGTTGTCAGCTTAATGTTGACAGCTTAATGTTGACAGCTTAATGTTGACAGCTTAATGTTGACAGCTAAATGTTGACAGCTTAATGTTGACAGCCTAATGTTGACAGCTTAATGATGACAGCCTAATGTTGACAGCTTAATGTTGACAGCTTAATGTTGACAGCTTAATGTTGACAGCTTAATGTTGACAGCTCAATGTTGACAGCTTAATGTTGACAACTTAATGTTGTTGACAGTTAATGTTGACAGCTTAATGTTGTTGACAGCTTTATGTTGTTGACAGCTTAATGTTGACAGCTTAATTTTGACAGCGTAATGTTGACAGCTTAATGTTGACAGCTTAATGTTGTTGTCAGCTTAATGTTGACAGCTTAATGTTGACAGCTTAATGTTGACAGCTTAATGTTGACAGCTTAATGTTGACAGCTTAATGTTGTTGACAGCTTAATGTTGACAGCTTAATGTTGACAGCTTAATGTTGACAGCTTAATGTTGTTGACAGCTTAATGTTGTAGACAGCTTAATGTTGTTGCCAGCTTAATGTTGTTGACAGCTTAACGTCGACAGCTTAAGGTTGTTGAGAGCCTAATGTCGACAGCTTAATATTGGTGACAGCTTTATGTTGTTGACAGTTTAATGTTGTTGACAGCTTAATGTTGTTGACAGCTTAATGTTGTTGACAGCTTAATATTGTTGACAGCTTAATGTTGTTGACAGCTTAATGTTGTTGTCAGCTTAATGTTGACAGCTTAATTTGACAGCCTGATGTTGACAGCTTAATGTTGACAGCTTGATGTTGACAGCTAAATGTTGACAGCTTATTGTTGACAGCTTAATGTTGACAGCTTAATGTTGTTGACAGCTTAATGTTGTAGACAGCTTAATGTTGACAGCTTAATGTTGTTGATAGCTTAATGTTGTTGACAGCTCAATGTTGTTGACAGCTTAATATTGTTGACAGCTTAATGTTGTTGACAGCTTAATGTTGACAGCTTAATGTTGACAGCTTAATGTTGACAGCCTAATGTTGACAGCTTGATTTTGACAGCTTAATGTTGTTAGCTTAATGTTGTTGACAGCTTAATGTCAACAGCTTAACGTTGTTGTCAGCTTAATGTTGTTGTCAGATTAATGTTGTGGACAGCTTAATGTTGACAGCTTAATGTTGACAGCTTAATGTTGACAGCTTAGTGTTGACAGCTTAATGTTGACAGCTTAATGTTGACAGCTTAATGTTGTTGACAGCTTAATGTTGTGGACAGCTTAATGTTGTGGACAGCTTAATGTTGTGGACAGATTAATGTTGTGGACAGCTTAATGTTTTGGACAGCTTAATGTTGTTGACAGCTTAATGTTGACAGCTTAATGTTGACAGCCTAATGTTGACAGCCTAATGTTGACAGCTTAATGTTGACATCTTAATGTAGTTGACATCTTAATGTTGTTGACAGCTTAATGTTGTAGACAGCTTAATGTTGACAGCTTAATGTTGTTGCCAGCCTAATGTTGTTGACAGCTTAATGTCGACAGCTTAAGGTTGTTGAGAGCCTAATGTCGACAGCTTAATATTGGTGACAGCTTTATGTTGTTGACAGCTTAATTTTTTTGACAGCTTAATGTTGACAGCTTAATGTTGACAGCTTAATGTTGATAGCTTAATGTTGTAGACAGCTTAATGTTGACAGCTTAATGTTGTTGCCAGCTTAATGTTGTTGACAGCTTAAGGTCGACAGGTTAAGATTGTTGACAGCCTAATGTCGACAGCCTAATGTTGACAGCTTAATGTTGACAGCTTAATGTTGAGAGCTTAATGTTATTGACAGCTTAATGTCGACAGCTTAATGTTGACAGCTTGATGTCAACAGCTTAATGTTGTTGACAGCTTAATGTTGTTGACAGCTTAATGTTGTTGACAGCTTAATGTTGACAGCTTAATGTTGTCGATAGCTTCATGTTGTTGACAGCCTAATGTTGTTGACAGCTTAATGTTGTTGACAGCTTAATGTTGTTGACAGCTTAATGTTGTTGACAGCTTAATTTTTTTGACAGCTTAATGTTGTTGACAGCTTAATGTTGTTGACAGCTTAATGTTGTTGTCAGTTTAATGTTGACAGCTTAATGTTGACAGCCTAATGTTGACAATTTAATGTTGACAACTTAATGTTGACAGCTTAATGTTGACAGCTTAATGTTGACAGCTTAATGCTCACAGCTTAATGTTGTTGACAGCTTAATGTTGACAGCTTAATGTTGTTGTCAGCTTAATGTTGACAGCTTAATGTTGACAGCTTAATGTTGACAGCTTAATGTTGACAGCTAAATGTTGACAGCTTAATGTTGACAGCCTAATGTTGACAGCTTAATGATGACAGCCTAATGTTGACAGCTTAATGTTGACAGCTTAATGTTGACAGCTTAATGTTGACAGCTTAATGTTGACAGCTTAATGTTGACAACTTAATGTTGTTGACAGTTAATGTTGACAGCTTAATGTTGTTGACAGCTTTATGTTGTTGACAGCTTAATGTTGACAGCTTAATTTTGACAGCGTAATGTTGACAGCTTAATGTTGACAGCTTAATGTTGTTGTCAGCTTAATGTTGACAGCTTAATGTTGACAGCTTAATGTTGACAGCTTAATGTTGACAGCTTAATGTTGTTGACAGCTTAATGTTGACAGCTTAATGTTGACAGCTTAATGTTGACAGCTTAATGTTGTTGACAGCTTAATGTTGTAGACAGCTTAATGTTGTTGCCAGCTTAATGTTGTTGACAGCTTAACGTCGACAGCTTAAGGTTGTTGAGAGCCTAATGTCGACAGCTTAATATTGGTGACAGCTTTATGTTGTTGACAGTTTAATGTTGTTGACAGCTTAATGTTGTTGACAGCTTAATGTTGTTGACAGCTTAATATTGTTGACAGCTTAATGTTGTTGACAGCTTAATGTTGTTGTCAGCTTAATGTTGACAGCTTAATTTGACAGCCTGATGTTGACAGCTTAATGTTGACAGCTTGATGTTGACAGCTAAATGTTGACAGCTTATTGTTGACAGCTTAATGTTGACAGCTTAATGTTGTTGACAGCTTAATGTTGTAGACAGCTTAATGTTGACAGCTTAATGTTGTTGATAGCTTAATGTTGTTGACAGCTCAATGTTGTTGACAGCTTAATATTGTTGACAGCTTAATGTTGTTGACAGCTTAATGTTGACAGCTTAATGTTGACAGCTTAATGTTGTTGACAGCTTAATGTTGTAGACAGCTTAATGTTGACAGCTTAATGTTGTTGCCAGCTTAGTGTTGTTGACAGCTTAATGTCGACAGCTTAAGGTTGTTGAGAGCCTAATGTCGACAGCTTAATATTGGTGACTGCTTTATGTTGTTGACAGCTTAATGTTGTTGACAGCTCAATGTTGTTGACAGCTTAATATTGTTGACAGCTTAATGTTGTTGTCAGCTTAATGTTGACAACTTAATGTTGACAGCCTAATGTTGACAACTTAATGTTGACAACTTAATGTTGACAGCTTAATTTTGACAGCTTAATGTTGTTGACAGCTTAATGTTGACAGCTTAATGTTATCAGCTTAATGTTGTTGACAGTTAATGTTGACAGCTTAATGTTGTTGAGAGGCTAATGTCGACAGCTTAATATTGGTGACAGCTTTATGTTGTTGACAGCTTAAATTTTTTGACAGCTTAATGTTGTTGACAGCTAAATGTTGTTGACAGCTTAATGTTGTTGACAGCTTAATGTTGTTGACAGCTTAATGTTGTTGTCAGCTTAATGTTGACAGCTTAATGTTGACAGCCTGATGTTGACAACTTAATGTTGACAACTTAATGTTGACAGCTTAATGTTGACAGCTCAATGTTGTTGACAGCTTAATGTTGACAGCTTAATGTTGACAGCTTAATGTTGTTGACAGCTTAATATCTACAGCTTAATGTTGTTGACAGCCTAATGTCGACAGGTTAATGTTGTTGACAGCTTAATGTTGACAGCTTAATGTTGATAGCTTAATGTTGATAGCTTAATGTTGGAGACAGCTTAATGTTGACAGCTTAATGTTGTTGCCAGCTTAATGTTGTTGACAGCATAAGGTCGACAGGTTAAGATTGTTGACAGCCTAATGTCGACAGCTTAATGTTGACAGCTTAATATTGACAGCTTAATGTTATTGAAAGCTTAATGTAGACAGCTTAATGTTGACAGCTTAATGTCAACAGCTTAATGTTGTTGACAGCTTAATGTTGTTGACAGCTTAATTTTGTTGAGAGCTTAATGTTGTTGACAGCTTAATGTTGACAGCTTAATGTTGTCGATAGCTTCATGTTGTTGACAGCCTAATGTTGTTGACAACTTAATGTTCTTGACAGCTTAATGTTGTTGACAGCTTGATGTTGTTGACAGCTTAATTTTTTTGACAGCTTAATGTTGTTGACAGCTTCATGTTGTTGACAGCTTAATGTTGTCGACAGCTTCATGTTGTTGACAGCCTAATGTTGTTGACAGCTTAATGTTCTTGACAGCTTAATGTTGTTGACAGCTTGATGTTGTTGACAGCTTAATTTTTTTGACAGCTTAATGTTGTTGACAGCTTAATGTTGTTGACAGCTTTATGTTGACAGCTTAATGTTGTCGATAGCTTCATGTTGTTGACAGCCTAATGTTGTTGACAGCTTAATGTTGTTGACAGCTTAATGTTGTTGACAGCTTAATGTTGTTGACAGCTTAATTTTTTTGACAGCTTAATGTTGTTGACAGCTTAATGTTGTTGACAGCTTAATGTTGTTGTCAGTTTAATGTTGACAGCTTAATGTTGACAGCCTAATGTTGACAATTTAATGTTGACAGCTTAATGCTCACAGCTTAATGTTGTTGACAGCTTAATGTCGACAGCTTAAGGTTGTTGAGAGCCTAATGTCGACAGCTTAATATTGGTGACTGCTTTATGTTGTTGACAGCTTAATGTTGTTGACAGCTCAATGTTGTTGACAGCTTAATATTGTTGACAGCTTAATGTTGTTGTCAGCTTAATGTTGACAACTTAATGTTGACAGCCTAATGTTGACAACTTAATGTTGACAGCTTAATGTTGTTGACAGCTTAATATCTACAGCTTAATGTTGTTGACAGCCTAATGTCGACAGCTTAATGTTGTTGACAGCTTAATGTTGACAGCTTAATGTTGATAGCTTAATGTTGATAGCTTAATGTTGTTGACAGCTTAATGTTGACAGCTTAATGTTGTTGCCAGCTTAATGTTGTTGACAGCATAAGGTCGACAGGTTAAGATTGTTGACAGCCTAATGTCGACAGCTTAATGTTGACAGCTTAATATTGACAGCTTAATGTTATTGAAAGCTTAATGTAGACAGCTTAATGTTGACAGCTTAATGTCAACAGCTTAATGTTGTTGACAGCTTAATGTTGTTGACAGCTTAATGTTGTTGACAGCTTAATTTTGTTGACAGCTTAATGTTGTTGACAGCTTAATGTTGACAGCTTAATGTTGTCGACAGCTTCATGTTGTTGACAGCTTAATGTTGTCGACAGCTTCATGTTGTTGACAGCCTAATGTTGTTGACAGCTTAATGTTCTTGACAGCTTAATGTTGTTGACAGCTTGATGTTGTTGACAGCTTAATTTTTTTGACAGCTTAATGTTGTTGACAGCTTAATGTTGTTGACAGCTTAATGTTGACAGCTTAATGTTGTCAATAGCTTCATGTTGTTGACAGCCTAATGTTGTTGACAGCTTAATGTTGTTGACAGCTTAATGTTGTTGACAGCTTAATGTTGTTGACAGCTTAATTTTTTTGACAGCTGAATGTTGTTGACAGCTTAATGTTGTTGACAGCTTAATGTTGTTGTCAGTTTAATGTTGACAGCTTAATGTTGACAGCCTAATGTTGACAATTTAATGTTGACAACTTAATTTTGACAGCTTAATGTTGACAGCTTAATGTTGACAGCTTAATGCTCACAGCTTAATGTTGTTGACAGCTTTATGTCGACAGCTTAAGGTTGTTGAGAGCCTAATGTCGACAGCTTAATATTGGTGACTGCTTTATGTTGTTGACAGCTTAATGTTGTTGACAGCTCAATGTTGTCGACAGCTTAATATTGTTGACAGCTTAATGTTGTTGTCAGCTTAATGTTGACAACTTAATGTTGACAGCTTAATTTTGACAGCTTAATGTTGTCGACAGCTTAATGTTGACAGCTTAATGTTGTTGACAGTTAATGTTGACAGCTTAATGTTGTTGAGAGGCTAATGTCGACAGCTTAATATTGGTGACAGCTTTATGTTGTTGACAGCTTAAATTTTTTGACAGCTTTATGTTGTTGACAGCTAAATGTTGTTGACAGCCTAATGTTGTTGACAGCTTAATGTTGTTGACAGCTTAATGTTGTTGTCAGCTTAATGTTGACAGCTTAATGTTGACAGCCTAATGTTGACAAATTAATGTTGACAACTTAATGTTGACAGCTTAATGTTGACAGCTCAATGTTGTTGACAGCTTAATGTTGACAGCTTAATGTTGACAGCTTAATGTTGTTGACAGCTTAATATCTACAGCTTAATGTTGTTGACAGCCTAATGTCGACAGCTTAATGTTGTTGACAGCTTAATGTTGACAGCTTAATGTTGATAGCTTAATGTTGATAGCTTAATGTTGGAGACAGCTTAATGTTGACAGCTTAATGTTGTTGCCAGCTTAATGTTGTTGACAGCTTAAGGTCGACAGGTTAAGATTGTTGACAGCCTAATGTCGACAGCTTAATGTTGACAGCTTAATATTGACAGCTTAATGTTATTGAAAGCTTTATGTAGACAGCTTAATGTTGACAGCTTAATGTCAACAGCTTAATGTTGTTGACAGCTTAATGTTGTTGACAGCTTAATTTTGTTGACAGCTTAATGTTGTTGACAGCTTAATGTTGACAGCTTAATGTTGTCGACAGCTTCATGTTGTTGACAGCTTAATGTTGTCGACAGCTTCATGTTGTTGACAGCCTAATGTTGTTGACAGCTTAATGTTCTTGACAGCTTAATGTTGTTGACAGCTTGATGTTGTTGACAGCTTAATTTTTTTGACAGCTTAATGTTGTTGACAGCTTAATGTTGTTGACAGCTTAATGTTGACAGCTTAATGTTGTCGATAGCTTCATGTTGTTGACAGCCTAATGTTGTTGACAGCTTAATGTTGTTGACAGCTTAATGTTGTTGACAGCTTAATGATGTTGACAGCTTAATTTTTTTGACAGCTTAATGTTGTTGACAGCTTAATGTTGTTGACAGCTTAATGTTGTTGTCAGTTTAATGTTGACAGCTTAATGTTGACAGCCTAATGTTGACAATTTAATGTTGACAACTTAATGTTGACAGCTTAATGTTGACAGCTTAATGTTGACAGCTTAATGCTCACAGCTTAATGTTGTTGACAGCTTAATGTTGACAGCTTAATGTTGACAGCTTAATGTTGTTGTCAGCTTAATGTTGACAGCTTAATGTTGTTGCCAGCTTAATGTTGTTGACAGCTTAAGGTCGACAGGTTAAGATTGTTGACAGCCTAATGTCGACAGCTTAATGTTGACAGCTTAATATTGACAGCTTAATGTTATTGAAAGCTTAATGTAGACAGCTTAATGTTGACAGCTTAATGTCAACAGCTTAATGTTGTTGACAGCTTAATGTTGTTGACAGCTTAATTTTGTTGACAGCTTAATGTTGTTGACAGCTTAATGTTGACAGCTTAATGTTGTCGACAGCTTCATGTTGTTGACAGCTTAATGTTGTCGACAGCTTCATGTTGTTGACAGCCTAATGTTGTTGACAGCTTAATGTTCTTGACAGCTTAATGTTGTTGACAGCTTAATGTTGTTGACAGCTTAATTTTTTTGACAGCTTAATGTTGTTGACAGCTTAATGTTGTTGACAGCTTAATGTTGACAGCTTAATGTTGTCGATAGCTTCATGTTGTTGACAGCCTAATGTTGTTGACAGCTTAATGTTGTTGACAGCTTAATGTTGTTGACAGCTTAATGTTGTTGACAGCTTAATTTTTTTGACAGCTTAATGTTGTTGACAGCTTAATGTTGTTGACAGCTTAATGTTGTTGTCAGTTTAATGTTGACAGCTTAATGTTGACAGACTAATGTTGACAATTAAATGTTGACAACTTAATGTTGACAGCTTAATGTTGACAGCTTAATGTTGACAGCTTAATGCTCACAGCTTAATGTTGTTGACAGCTTGATGTTGACAGCTTAATGTTGTTGACAGCTTTATGTTGTTGACAGCTTAATGTTGACAGCTTAATTTTGACAGCCTAATGTTGACAGCTTAATGTTGACAGCTTAATGTTGTTGTCAGCTTAATGTTGACAGCTTAATGTTGACAGCTTAATGTTGACAGCTTAATGTTGACAGCTCAATGTTGTTGACAGCTTAATATTGTTGACAGCTTAATGTTGTTGTCAGCTTAATGTTGACAGCTTAATGTTGACAGCCTAATGTTGACAACTTAATGTTGACAACTTAATGTTGACAGCTTAATGTTGACAGCTTAATGTTGTTGACAGCTTAATGTTGACAGCTTAATGTTGACAGCTTAATGTTGTTGACAGCTTAATATCTACAGCTTAATGTTGTTGACAGACTAATGTCGACAGCTTAATGTTGTCGACAGCTTAATGTTGTTGACAGCTTAATGTTGACAGCTTAATGTTGATAGCTTAATGTTGATAGCTTTATGTTGGAGACAGCTTAATGTTGACAGCTTAATGTTGTTGCCAGCTTAATGTTGTTGACAGCTTAAGGTCGACAGGTTAAGATTGTTGACAGCCTAATGTCGACAGCTTAATGTTGACAGCTAAATGTTGACAGCTTAATGTTGACAGCCTAATGTTGACAGCTTAATGATGACAGCCTAATGTTGACAGCTTAATGTTGACAGCTTAATGTTGACAGCTTAATGTTGACAGCTTAATGTTGACAGCTCAATGTTGACAGCTTAATGTTGACAACTTAATGTTGTTGACAGTTAATGTTGACAGCTTAATGTTGTTGACAGCTTTATGTTGTTGACAGCTTAATGTTGACAGCTTAATTTTGACAGCGTAATGTTGACAGCTTAATGTTGACAGCTTAATGTTGTTGTCAGCTTAATGTTGACAGCTTAATGTTGACAGCTTAATGTTGACAGCTTAATGTTGACAGCTTAATGTTGTTGACAGCTTAATGTTGACAGCTTAATGTTGACAGCTTAATGTTGACAGCTTAATGTTGTTGACAGCTTAATGTTGTAGACAGCTTAATGTTGTTGCCAGCTTAATGTTGTTGACAGCTTAACGTCGACAGCTTAAGGTTGTTGAGAGCCTAATGTCGACAGCTTAATATTGGTGACAGCTTTATGTTGTTGACAGTTTAATGTTGTTGACAGCTTAATGTTGTTGACAGCTTAATGTTGTTGACAGCTTAATATTGTTGACAGCTTAATGTTGTTGACAGCTTAATGTTGTTGTCAGCTTAATGTTGACAGCTTAATTTGACAGCCTGATGTTGACAGCTTAATGTTGACAGCTTGATGTTGACAGCTAAATGTTGACAGCTTATTGTTGACAGCTTAATGTTGACAGCTTAATGTTGTTGACAGCTTAATGTTGTAGACAGCTTAATGTTGACAGCTTAATGTTGTTGATAGCTTAATGTTGTTGACAGCTCAATGTTGTTGACAGCTTAATATTGTTGACAGCTTAATGTTGTTGACAGCTTAATGTTGACAGCTTAATGTTGACAGCTTAATGTTGTTGACAGCTTAATGTTGTAGACAGCTTAATGTTGACAGCTTAATGTTGTTGCCAGCTTAGTGTTGTTGACAGCTTAATGTCGACAGCTTAAGGTTGTTGAGAGCCTAATGTCGACAGCTTAATATTGGTGACTGCTTTATGTTGTTGACAGCTTAATGTTGTTGACAGCTCAATGTTGTTGACAGCTTAATATTGTTGACAGCTTAATGTTGTTGTCAGCTTAATGTTGACAACTTAATGTTGACAGCCTAATGTTGACAACTTAATGTTGACAACTTAATGTTGACAGCTTAATTTTGACAGCTTAATGTTGTTGACAGCTTAATGTTGACAGCTTAATGTTATCAGCTTAATGTTGTTGACAGTTAATGTTGACAGCTTAATGTTGTT
The DNA here is from genome assembly GCA_932294295.1 of Alitta virens. NCBI lineage: Eukaryota > Metazoa > Annelida > Polychaeta > Phyllodocida > Nereididae > Alitta > Alitta virens. The sequence continues at coordinate 24,581,130 of OW028574.1, forward strand.
GAGAGGCTAATGTCGACAGCTTAATATTGGTGACAGCTTTATGTTGTTGACAGCTTAAATTTTTTGACAGCTTAATGTTGTTGACAGCTAAATGTTGTTGACAGCTTAATGTTGTTGACAGCTTAATGTTGTTGACAGCTTAATGTTGTTGTCAGCTTAATGTTGATAGCTTAATGTTGACAGCCTGATGTTGACAACTTAATGTTGACAACTTAATGTTGACAGCTTAATGTTGACAGCTCAATGTTGTTGACAGCTTAATGTTGACAGCTTAATGTTGACAGCTTAATGTTGTTGACAGCTTAATATCTACAGCTTAATGTTGTTGACAGCCTAATGTCGACAGGTTAATGTTGTTGACAGCTTAATGTTGACAGCTTAATGTTGATAGCTTAATGTTGATAGCTTAATGTTGGAGACAGCTTAATGTTGACAGCTTAATGTTGTTGCCAGCTTAATGTTGTTGACAGCATAAGGTCGACAGGTTAAGATTGTTGACAGCCTAATGTCGACAGCTTAATGTTGACAGCTTAATATTGACAGCTTAATGTTATTGAAAGCTTAATGTAGACAGCTTAATGTTGACAGCTTAATGTCAACAGCTTAATGTTGTTGACAGCTTAATGTTGTTGACAGCTTAATTTTGTTGAGAGCTTAATGTTGTTGACAGCTTAATGTTGACAGCTTAATGTTGTCGATAGCTTCATGTTGTTGACAGCCTAATGTTGTTGACAACTTAATGTTCTTGACAGCTTAATGTTGTTGACAGCTTGATGTTGTTGACAGCTTAATTTTTTTGACAGCTTAATGTTGTTGACAGCTTCATGTTGTTGACAGCTTAATGTTGTCGACAGCTTCATGTTGTTGACAGCCTAATGTTGTTGACAGCTTAATGTTCTTGACAGCTTAATGTTGTTGACAGCTTGATGTTGTTGACAGCTTAATTTTTTTGACAGCTTAATGTTGTTGACAGCTTAATGTTGTTGACAGCTTTATGTTGACAGCTTAATGTTGTCGATAGCTTCATGTTGTTGACAGCCTAATGTTGTTGACAGCTTAATGTTGTTGACAGCTTAATGTTGTTGACAGCTTAATGTTGTTGACAGCTTAATTTTTTTGACAGCTTAATGTTGTTGACAGCTTAATGTTGTTGACAGCTTAATGTTGTTGTCAGTTTAATGTTGACAGCTTAATGTTGACAGCCTAATGTTGACAATTTAATGTTGACAGCTTAATGCTCACAGCTTAATGTTGTTGACAGCTTAATGTCGACAGCTTAAGGTTGTTGAGAGCCTAATGTCGACAGCTTAATATTGGTGACTGCTTTATGTTGTTGACAGCTTAATGTTGTTGACAGCTCAATGTTGTTGACAGCTTAATATTGTTGACAGCTTAATGTTGTTGTCAGCTTAATGTTGACAACTTAATGTTGACAGCCTAATGTTGACAACTTAATGTTGACAGCTTAATGTTGTTGACAGCTTAATATCTACAGCTTAATGTTGTTGACAGCCTAATGTCGACAGCTTAATGTTGTTGACAGCTTAATGTTGACAGCTTAATGTTGATAGCTTAATGTTGATAGCTTAATGTTGTTGACAGCTTAATGTTGACAGCTTAATGTTGTTGCCAGCTTAATGTTGTTGACAGCATAAGGTCGACAGGTTAAGATTGTTGACAGCCTAATGTCGACAGCTTAATGTTGACAGCTTAATATTGACAGCTTAATGTTATTGAAAGCTTAATGTAGACAGCTTAATGTTGACAGCTTAATGTCAACAGCTTAATGTTGTTGACAGCTTAATGTTGTTGACAGCTTAATGTTGTTGACAGCTTAATTTTGTTGACAGCTTAATGTTGTTGACAGCTTAATGTTGACAGCTTAATGTTGTCGACAGCTTCATGTTGTTGACAGCTTAATGTTGTCGACAGCTTCATGTTGTTGACAGCCTAATGTTGTTGACAGCTTAATGTTCTTGACAGCTTAATGTTGTTGACAGCTTGATGTTGTTGACAGCTTAATTTTTTTGACAGCTTAATGTTGTTGACAGCTTAATGTTGTTGACAGCTTAATGTTGACAGCTTAATGTTGTCAATAGCTTCATGTTGTTGACAGCCTAATGTTGTTGACAGCTTAATGTTGTTGACAGCTTAATGTTGTTGACAGCTTAATGTTGTTGACAGCTTAATTTTTTTGACAGCTGAATGTTGTTGACAGCTTAATGTTGTTGACAGCTTAATGTTGTTGTCAGTTTAATGTTGACAGCTTAATGTTGACAGCCTAATGTTGACAATTTAATGTTGACAACTTAATTTTGACAGCTTAATGTTGACAGCTTAATGTTGACAGCTTAATGCTCACAGCTTAATGTTGTTGACAGCTTTATGTCGACAGCTTAAGGTTGTTGAGAGCCTAATGTCGACAGCTTAATATTGGTGACTGCTTTATGTTGTTGACAGCTTAATGTTGTTGACAGCTCAATGTTGTTGACAGCTTAATATTGTTGACAGCTTAATGTTGTTGTCAGCTTAATGTTGACAACTTAATGTTGACAGCCTAATGTTGACAACTTAATGTTGACAACTTAATGTTGACAGCTTAATTTTGACAGCTTAATGTTGTCGACAGCTTAATGTTGACAGCTTAATGTTGTTGACAGTTAATGTTGACAGCTTAATGTTGTTGAGAGGCTAATGTCGACAGCTTAATATTGGTGACAGCTTTATGTTGTTGACAGCTTAAATTTTTTGACAGCTTTATGTTGTTGACAGCTAAATGTTGTTGACAGCCTAATGTTGTTGACAGCTTAATGTTGTTGACAGCTTAATGTTGTTGTCAGCTTAATGTTGACAGCTTAATGTTGACAGCCTAATGTTGACAAATTAATGTTGACAACTTAATGTTGACAGCTTAATGTTGACAGCTCAATGTTGTTGACAGCTTAATGTTGACAGCTTAATGTTGACAGCTTAATGTTGTTGACAGCTTAATATCTACAGCTTAATGTTGTTGACAGCCTAATGTCGACAGCTTAATGTTGTTGACAGCTTAATGTTGACAGCTTAATGTTGATAGCTTAATGTTGATAGCTTAATGTTGGAGACAGCTTAATGTTGACAGCTTAATGTTGTTGCCAGCTTAATGTTGTTGACAGCTTAAGGTCGACAGGTTAAGATTGTTGACAGCCTAATGTCGACAGCTTAATGTTGACAGCTTAATATTGACAGCTTAATGTTATTGAAAGCTTTATGTAGACAGCTTAATGTTGACAGCTTAATGTCAACAGCTTAATGTTGTTGACAGCTTAATGTTGTTGACAGCTTAATTTTGTTGACAGCTTAATGTTGTTGACAGCTTAATGTTGACAGCTTAATGTTGTCGACAGCTTCATGTTGTTGACAGCTTAATGTTGTCGACAGCTTCATGTTGTTGACAGCCTAATGTTGTTGACAGCTTAATGTTCTTGACAGCTTAATGTTGTTGACAGCTTGATGTTGTTGACAGCTTAATTTTTTTGACAGCTTAATGTTGTTGACAGCTTAATGTTGTTGACAGCTTAATGTTGACAGCTTAATGTTGTCGATAGCTTCATGTTGTTGACAGCCTAATGTTGTTGACAGCTTAATGTTGTTGACAGCTTAATGTTGTCGACAGCTTCATGTTGTTGACAGCCTAATGTTGTTGACAGCTTAATGTTCTTGACAGCTTAATGTTGTTGACAGCTTGATGTTGTTGACAGCTTAATTTTTTTGACAGCTTAATGTTGTTGACAGCTTAATGTTGTTGACAGCTTTATGTTGACAGCTTAATGTTGTCGATAGCTTCATGTTGTTGACAGCCTAATGTTGTTGACAGCTTAATGTTGTTGACAGCTTAATGTTGTTGACAGCTTAATGTTGTTGACAGCTTAATTTTTTTGACAGCTTAATGTTGTTGACAGCTTAATGTTGTTGACAGCTTAATGTTGTTGTCAGTTTAATGTTGACAGCTTAATGTTGACAGCCTAATGTTGACAATTTAATGTTGACAGCTTAATGCTCACAGCTTAATGTTGTTGACAGCTTAATGTCGACAGCTTAAGGTTGTTGAGAGCCTAATGTCGACAGCTTAATATTGGTGACTGCTTTATGTTGTTGACAGCTTAATGTTGTTGACAGCTCAATGTTGTTGACAGCTTAATATTGTTGACAGCTTAATGTTGTTGTCAGCTTAATGTTGACAACTTAATGTTGACAGCCTAATGTTGACAACTTAATGTTGACAGCTTAATGTTGTTGACAGCTTAATATCTACAGCTTAATGTTGTTGACAGCCTAATGTCGACAGCTTAATGTTGTTGACAGCTTAATGTTGACAGCTTAATGTTGATAGCTTAATGTTGATAGCTTAATGTTGTTGACAGCTTAATGTTGACAGCTTAATGTTGTTGCCAGCTTAATGTTGTTGACAGCATAAGGTCGACAGGTTAAGATTGTTGACAGCCTAATGTCGACAGCTTAATGTTGACAGCTTAATATTGACAGCTTAATGTTATTGAAAGCTTAATGTAGACAGCTTAATGTTGACAGCTTAATGTCAACAGCTTAATGTTGTTGACAGCTTAATGTTGTTGACAGCTTAATGTTGTTGACAGCTTAATTTTGTTGACAGCTTAATGTTGTTGACAGCTTAATGTTGACAGCTTAATGTTGTCGACAGCTTCATGTTGTTGACAGCTTAATGTTGTCGACAGCTTCATGTTGTTGACAGCCTAATGTTGTTGACAGCTTAATGTTCTTGACAGCTTAATGTTGTTGACAGCTTGATGTTGTTGACAGCTTAATTTTTTTGACAGCTTAATGTTGTTGACAGCTTAATGTTGTTGACAGCTTAATGTTGACAGCTTAATGTTGTCAATAGCTTCATGTTGTTGACAGCCTAATGTTGTTGACAGCTTAATGTTGTTGACAGCTTAATGTTGTTGACAGCTTAATGTTGTTGACAGCTTAATTTTTTTGACAGCTGAATGTTGTTGACAGCTTAATGTTGTTGACAGCTTAATGTTGTTGTCAGTTTAATGTTGACAGCTTAATGTTGACAGCCTAATGTTGACAATTTAATGTTGACAACTTAATTTTGACAGCTTAATGTTGACAGCTTAATGTTGACAGCTTAATGCTCACAGCTTAATGTTGTTGACAGCTTTATGTCGACAGCTTAAGGTTGTTGAGAGCCTAATGTCGACAGCTTAATATTGGTGACTGCTTTATGTTGTTGACAGCTTAATGTTGTTGACAGCTCAATGTTGTTGACAGCTTAATATTGTTGACAGCTTAATGTTGTTGTCAGCTTAATGTTGACAACTTAATGTTGACAGCCTAATGTTGACAACTTAATGTTGACAACTTAATGTTGACAGCTTAATTTTGACAGCTTAATGTTGTCGACAGCTTAATGTTGACAGCTTAATGTTGTTGACAGTTAATGTTGACAGCTTAATGTTGTTGAGAGGCTAATGTCGACAGCTTAATATTGGTGACAGCTTTATGTTGTTGACAGCTTAAATTTTTTGACAGCTTTATGTTGTTGACAGCTAAATGTTGTTGACAGCCTAATGTTGTTGACAGCTTAATGTTGTTGACAGCTTAATGTTGTTGTCAGCTTAATGTTGACAGCTTAATGTTGACAGCCTAATGTTGACAAATTAATGTTGACAACTTAATGTTGACAGCTTAATGTTGACAGCTCAATGTTGTTGACAGCTTAATGTTGACAGCTTAATGTTGACAGCTTAATGTTGTTGACAGCTTAATATCTACAGCTTAATGTTGTTGACAGCCTAATGTCGACAGCTTAATGTTGTTGACAGCTTAATGTTGACAGCTTAATGTTGATAGCTTAATGTTGATAGCTTAATGTTGGAGACAGCTTAATGTTGACAGCTTAATGTTGTTGCCAGCTTAATGTTGTTGACAGCTTAAGGTCGACAGGTTAAGATTGTTGACAGCCTAATGTCGACAGCTTAATGTTGACAGCTTAATATTGACAGCTTAATGTTATTGAAAGCTTTATGTAGACAGCTTAATGTTGACAGCTTAATGTCAACAGCTTAATGTTGTTGACAGCTTAATGTTGTTGACAGCTTAATTTTGTTGACAGCTTAATGTTGTTGACAGCTTAATGTTGACAGCTTAATGTTGTCGACAGCTTCATGTTGTTGACAGCTTAATGTTGTCGACAGCTTCATGTTGTTGACAGCCTAATGTTGTTGACAGCTTAATGTTCTTGACAGCTTAATGTTGTTGACAGCTTGATGTTGTTGACAGCTTAATTTTTTTGACAGCTTAATGTTGTTGACAGCTTAATGTTGTTGACAGCTTAATGTTGACAGCTTAATGTTGTCGATAGCTTCATGTTGTTGACAGCCTAATGTTGTTGACAGCTTAATGTTGTTGACAGCTTAATGTTGTTGACAGCTTAATGATGTTGACAGCTTAATTTTTTTGACAGCTTAATGTTGTTGACAGCTTAATGTTGTTGACAGCTTAATGTTGTTGTCAGTTTAATGTTGACAGCTTAATGTTGACAGCCTAATGTTGACAATTTAATGTTGACAACTTAATGTTGACAGCTTAATGTTGACAGCTTAATGTTGACAGCTTAATGCTCACAGCTTAATGTTGTTGACAGCTTAATGTTGACAGCTTAATGTTGACAGCTTAATGTTGTTGTCAGCTTAATGTTGACAGCTTAATGTTGTTGCCAGCTTAATGTTGTTGACAGCTTAAGGTCGACAGGTTAAGATTGTTGACAGCCTAATGTCGACAGCTTAATGTTGACAGCTTAATATTGACAGCTTAATGTTATTGAAAGCTTAATGTAGACAGCTTAATGTTGACAGCTTAATGTCAACAGCTTAATGTTGTTGACAGCTTAATGTTGTTGACAGCTTAATTTTGTTGACAGCTTAATGTTGTTGACAGCTTAATGTTGACAGCTTAATGTTGTCGACAGCTTCATGTTGTTGACAGCTTAATGTTGTCGACAGCTTCATGTTGTTGACAGCCTAATGTTGTTGACAGCTTAATGTTCTTGACAGCTTAATGTTGTTGACAGCTTAATGTTGTTGACAGCTTAATTTTTTTGACAGCTTAATGTTGTTGACAGCTTAATGTTGTTGACAGCTTAATGTTGACAGCTTAATGTTGTCGATAGCTTCATGTTGTTGACAGCCTAATGTTGTTGACAGCTTAATGTTGTTGACAGCTTAATGTTGTTGACAGCTTAATGTTGTTGACAGCTTAATTTTTTTGACAGCTTAATGTTGTTGACAGCTTAATGTTGTTGACAGCTTAATGTTGTTGTCAGTTTAATGTTGACAGCTTAATGTTGACAGACTAATGTTGACAATTAAATGTTGACAACTTAATGTTGACAGCTTAATGTTGACAGCTTAATGTTGACAGCTTAATGCTCACAGCTTAATGTTGTTGACAGCTTGATGTTGACAGCTTAATGTTGTTGACAGCTTTATGTTGTTGACAGCTTAATGTTGACAGCTTAATTTTGACAGCCTAATGTTGACAGCTTAATGTTGACAGCTTAATGTTGTTGTCAGCTTAATGTTGACAGCTTAATGTTGACAGCTTAATGTTGACAGCTTAATGTTGACAGCTCAATGTTGTTGACAGCTTAATATTGTTGACAGCTTAATGTTGTTGTCAGCTTAATGTTGACAGCTTAATGTTGACAGCCTAATGTTGACAACTTAATGTTGACAACTTAATGTTGACAGCTTAATGTTGACAGCTTAATGTTGTTGACAGCTTAATGTTGACAGCTTAATGTTGACAGCTTAATGTTGTTGACAGCTTAATATCTACAGCTTAATGTTGTTGACAGACTAATGTCGACAGCTTAATGTTGTCGACAGCTTAATGTTGTTGACAGCTTAATGTTGACAGCTTAATGTTGATAGCTTAATGTTGATAGCTTTATGTTGGAGACAGCTTAATGTTGACAGCTTAATGTTGTTGCCAGCTTAATGTTGTTGACAGCTTAAGGTCGACAGGTTAAGATTGTTGACAGCCTAATGTCGACAGCTTAATGTTGACAGCTTAATGTTGACAGCTTAATGTTATTGAAAGCTTAATGTAGACAGCTTAATGTTGACAGCTTAATGTCAACAGCTTAATGTTGTTGACAGCTTAATGTTGTTGACAGCTTAATTTTGTTGACAGCTTAATGTTGTTGACAGCTTAATGTTGACAGCTTAATGTTGTCGACAGCTTCATGTTGTTGACAGCTTAATTTTTTTGACAGCTTAATGTTCTTGACAGCTTAATGTTGTTGACAGCTTAATGTTGTTGACAGCTTAATTTTTTTGACAGCTTAATGTTGTTGACAGCTTAATGTTGTTGACACCTTAATGTTGTTGTCAGTTTAATGTTGACAGCTTAATGTTGACAGCCTAATGTTGACAATTTAATGTTGACAACTTAATGTTGACAGCTTAATGTTGACAGCTTAATGTTGACAGCTTAATGCTCACAGCTTAATGTTGTTGACAGCTTAATGTTGACAGCTTAATGTTGTTGTCAGCTTAATGTTGACAGCTTAATGTTTTTGACAGCTTAATGTTGTTGACAGCTTAATGTCGACAGCCTAATGTTGTCGACAGCCTAATGTTGTTGACAGCTTAATGTTGTCGACAACTTTATGTTGTTGACAGCTTAATTTTTTTGAAAGCTTGATGTTGTTGACAGCTTAATGTTGTCGACAGCTAAATTTTTTTGACTGCTTAATGTTGTTGACAGCTTAATGTTGTTGATAGCTTAATGTTGTTGACAGCTTAATGTTGTTGACAGCTTAATGTTGACAGCTTAATGTTGACAGCCTAATGTTAACAGCCTAATGTTGACAGCTTAATGTTGACAGCTTAATGTTGACAGCTTAATGTTGACAGCTTAATGTTGACAGCTTAATGTTGACAGCTTAATGTTGTTGACAGCTTAATGTTGTTGATAGCTTAATGTTGAGAGCTTAATGTTGTTGACAGCTTAATGTTGTTGATAGCTTAATGTTGACAGCTTAATGTTGACAGCTTAATGTTGACAGCTTAATGTTGACAGCCCTAATGTTGACAGCTTAATGTTGACAGCTTAATGTTGACAGCTTAATGTTGACACCTTAATGTTGACAGCTTAATGTTGAAAGCTTAATGTTAACAGCTTAATGTTAACAGCTTAATGTTGTTGACAGTTAATGTTGACAGCTTAATGTTGTTGCCAGCTTAATGTTCTTGACAGCTTAATATCTACAGCTTAATGTTGTTGACAGCCTAATGTCGACAGCTTAATGTTGACAGCTTAATGCTGACAGTTTATTGTGGTTGACAGTTAATGTTGACAGCTTAATGTTGTTGACAGCTTAATGTTGACAGCTTAATGTTGACAGGTTAATGTTGACAGCTTAATGTTGACAGCTTAATGTTGACAGCCTAATGTTGACAGCTTAATGATGACAGCCTAATGTTGACAGCTTAATGTTGACAGCTTAATGTTGACAGCTTAATGTTGACAGCTCAATGTTGACAGCTTAATGTTGACAGCTTAATGTTGACAGCTTAATGTTGTTGACAGTTAATGTTGACAGCTTAATGTTGTTGACAGCTTAATGTTGTTGACAGCTTAATGTTGTTGACAGCTTAATGTTGACAGCTTAATGTTGACAGCCTAATGTTGACAGCTTAATGTTGACAGCTTAATGTTGACAGCTTAATGTTGACAGCTTAATGTTGACAGCTTAATGTTGTTGACAGCTTAATGTTGTAGACAGCTTAATGTTGACAGCTTAATGTTGTTGCCAGCTTAATGTTGTTGACAGCTTAATGTCGACAGCTTAATGTTGACAGGTTAATGTTGACAGCTTAATGTTGACAGCTTAATGTTGACAGCCTAATGTTGACAGCTTAATGATGACAGCCTAATGTTGACAGCTTAGTGTTGACAGCTTAATGTTGACAGCTTAATGTTGACAGCTCAATGTTGACAGCTTAATGTTGACAGCTTAATGTTGACAGCTTAATGTTGTTGACAGTTAATGTTGACAGCTTAATGTTGTTGACAGCTTAATGTTGTTGACAGCTTAATGTTGTTGACAGCTTAATGTTGACAGCTTAATGTTGACAGCCTAATGTTGACAGCTTAATGTTGACAGCTTAATGTTGACAGCTTAATGTTGTTGACAGCTTAATGTTGTAGACAGCTTAATGTTGACAGCTTAATGTTGTTGCCAGCTTAATGTTGTTGACAGCTTAATGTCGACAGCTTAAGGTTGTTGAGAGCGTAATGTCGACAGCTTAATATTGGTGACAGCTTTATGTTGTTGACAGCTTAATTTTTTTGACAGCTTAATGTTGTTGACAGCTTAATGTTGTTGACAGCTTAATGTTGTTGACAGCTTAATGTTGTTGACAGCTTAATGTTGACAGCCTAATGTTGACAATTTAATGTTGACAACTTAATGTTGACAGCTTAATGTTGACAGCTTAATGTTGACAGCTTAATGCTCACAGCTTAATGTTGTTGACAGCTTAATGTTGACAGCTTAATGTTGTTGTCAGCTTAATGTTGACAGCTTAATGTCAACAGCTTAATGTTTTTGACAGCTTAATCTTGTTGACAGCTTAATGTCGAAAGCCTAATGTTGTTGACAGCTTAATGTTGTCGACAACTTTATGTTGTTCACAGCTTAATTTTTTTGAAAGCTTAATGTTGTTGACAGCTTAATGTTGTCGACAGCTAAATTTTTTTGACTGCTTAATGTTGTTGACAGCTTAATGTTGTTGATAGCTTAATGTTGTTGACAGCTTAATGTTGTTGACAGCTTAATGTTGAGAGCTTAATGTTGACAGCCTAATGTTAACAGCCTAATGTTGAGAGCTTAATGTTGTTGACAGCTTAATGTTGTTGATAGCTTAATGTTGACAGCTTAATGTTGACAGCTTAATGTTGACAGCTTAATGTTGACAGCCCTAATGTTGACAGCTTAATGTTGACAGCTTAATGTTGACAGCCCTAATGTTGACAGCTTAATGTTGACAGCTTAATGTTGACAGCTTAATGTTGACAGCTTAACGTTGAAAGCTTAATGTTGACAGCTTAATGTTGTTGACAGTTAATATTGACAGCTTAATGTTGTTGCCAGCTTAATGTTCTTGACAGCTTAATATCTACAGCTTAATGTTGTTGATAGCCTAATGTCGACAGCTTAATGTTGACAGCTTAATGCTGACAGTTTATTGTTGTTGACAGTTAATGTTGACAGCTTAATGTTGTTGACAGCTTAATGTTGTTGACAGCTTAATGTTGACAGCTTAATGTTGACAGGTTAATGTTGACAGCTTAATGTTGACAGCTTAGTGTTGACAGCCTAATGTTGACAGCTTAATGATGACAGCCTAATTTTGACAGCTTAATGTTGACAGCTTAATGTTGACAGCTTAATGTTGACAGCTCAATGTTGACAGCTTAATGTTGACAGCTTAATGTTGACAGCTTAATGTTGTTGACAGTTAATGTTCACAGCTTAATGTTGTTGACAGCTTAATGTTGTTGACAGCTTAATGTTGTTGACAGCTTAATGTTGACAGCTTAATGTTGACAGCCTAATGTTGACAGCTTAATGTTGTTGACAGCTTAATGTTGACAGCTTAATGTTGACAGCTTAATGTTGTTGTCAGCTTAATGTTGACAGCTTAATGTTGACAGCTTAATGTTGACAGCTTAATGTTGTTGACAGCTTAATGTTGTTGACAGCTTAATGTTGACAGCTTAATGTTGACAGCTTAATGTTGTTGACAGCTTAATGTTGTTGACATCTAAATGTTGTTGACAGCTTTATGTTGACAGCTTAATGTTGACAGCCTAATGTTGACAGCTTAATTTTGACAGCCTAATGTTGACAGCTTAATGTTGACAGCTTAATGCTGACAGCTTATTGTGGACAGCTTAATGTTGTTGACAGCTTAATGTTGACAGCTTAATGTTGTTGACAGCTTAATATTGTTGACAGCTTAATTTTGTTGACAGCTTAATATTGACAGCTTAATGTTGAGAGCTTAATGTTGACAGCCTAATGTTAACAGCCTAATGTTGAGAGCTTAATGTTGTTGACAGCTTAATGTTGTTGATAGCTTAATGTTGACAGCTTAATGTTGACAGCTTAATGTTGACAGCTTAATGTTGACAGCCCTAATGTTGACAGCTTAATGTTGACAGCCCTAATGTTGACAGCTTAATGTTGACAGCTTAATGTTGACAGCTTAATGTTGACAGCTTAATGTTGACAGCTTAACGTTGAAAGCTTAATGTTGACAGCTTAATGTTGTTGACAGTTAATATTGACAGCTTAATGTTGTTGCCAGCTTAATGTTCTTGACAGCTTAATATCTACAGCTTAATGTTGTTGATAGCCTAATGTCGACAGCTTAATGTTGACAGCTTAATGCTGACAGTTTATTGTTGTTGACAGTTAATGTTGACAGCTTAATGTTGTTGACAGCTTAATGTTGTTGACAGCTTAATGTTGACAGCTTAATGTTGACAGGTTAATGTTGACAGCTTAATGTTGACAGCTTAGTGTTGACAGCCTAATGTTGACAGCTTAATGATGACAGCCTAATTTTGACAGCTTAATGTTGACAGCTTAATGTTGACAGCTTAATGTTGACAGCTCAATGTTGACAGCTTAATGTTGACAGCTTAATGTTGACAGCTTAATGTTGTTGACAGTTAATGTTCACAGCTTAATGTTGTTGACAGCTTAATGTTGTTGACAGCTTAATGTTGTTGACAGCTTAATGTTGACAGCTTAATGTTGACAGCCTAATGTTGACAGCTTAATGTTGTTGACAGCTTAATGTTGACAGCTTAATGTTGACAGCTTAATGTTGTTGTCAGCTTAATGTTGACAGCTTAATGTTGACAGCTTAATGTTGACAGCTTAATGTTGTTGACAGCTTAATGTTGTTGACAGCTTAATGTTGACAGCTTAATGTTGACAGCTTAATGTTGTTGACAGCTTAATGTTGTTGACATCTAAATGTTGTTGACAGCTTTATGTTGACAGCTTAATGTTGACAGCCTAATGTTGACAGCTTAATTTTGACAGCCTAATGTTGACAGCTTAATGTTGACAGCTTAATGCTGACAGCTTATTGTGGACAGCTTAATGTTGTTGACAGCTTAATGTTGACAGCTTAATGTTGTTGACAGCTTAATATTGTTGACAGCTTAATTTTGTTGACAGCTTAATATTGACAGCTTAATGTTGACAGCTTAATGTTGACAGCTTAATGTTGTTGTCAGCTTAATGTTGTAGACAGTATAATGTTGACAGCTTAATGTTGTTGCCAGCTTAATGTTGTAGACAGCTTAATGTCGACAGCTTAAGGTTGTTGAGAGCCTAATGTCGACAGCTTAATATTGGTGACAGGTTTATGTTGTTGACAGCTTAATTTTTTTGACAGCTTAATGTTGTTGACAGCTTAATGTTGTTGACAGCTTAATGTTGTTGACAGCTTAATGTTGTTGTCAGCTTAATGTTGACAGCTTAATGTTGACAGCTTAATGTTGACAGCTTAATGTTGTTGTCAGCTTAATGTTGAAAACTTAATGTTGACAACTTTATGTTGACAGCTTAATGTTGACAGCTTAATGTTGTTGACAGCTTAATGTTGACAGCTTAATGTTGACAGCTTAATGTTGACAGATTAATGTTGTTGTCAGCTTAATGTTGACAGCTTAATGTTGACAGCTTAATGTTGACAGCTTAATGTTGTTGACAGCTTAATGTTGTTGACAGCTTAATGTTGACAGCTTAATGTTGACAGCTTAATGTTGTTGACAGCTTAATGTTGTTGACATCTAAATGTTGTTGACTGCTTTATGTTGACAGCTTAATGTTGACAGCCTAATGTTGACAGCTTAATTTTGACAGCCTAATGTTGACAGCTTAATGTTGACAGCCTAATGTTGACAGCTTAATGTGGACAGCTTAATGTTGTTGACAGCTTAATGTTGACAGCTTAATGTTGTTGACAGCTTAATATTGTTGACAGCTTAATTTTGTTGACAGCTTAATATTGACAGCTTAATGTTGACAGCTTAATGTTGACAGCTTAATGTTGTTGACAGCTTAATGTTGTAGACAGCTTAATGTTGACAGCTTAATGTTGTTGCCAGCTTAATGTTGTTGACAGCTTAATGTTGACAGCTTAAGGTTGTTGAGAGCCTAATGTCGACAGCTTAATATTGGTGACAGCTTTATGTTGTTGACAGCTTAATTTGTTTGACAGCTTAATGTTGTTGACAGCTTAATGTTGTTGACAGCTTAATGTTGTTGACAGCTTAATGTTGTTGACAGCTTAATGTTGTTGTCATCTTAATGTTGACAGCTTAATGTTGACAGCTTAATGTTGACAGCTTAATGTTGACAGCTTAATGTTGTTGTCAGCTTAATGTTGAAAACTTAATGTTGACAACATAATGTTGACAGCTTAATGTTGACAGCTTAATGTTGTTGACAGCTTAATGTTGACAGCTTAATGTTGACAAATTAATGTTGTTGTCAGCTTAATGTTGACAGCTTAATGTTGACAGCTTAATGTTGACAGCTTAATATTGACAGCTTAATGTTGACAGCTTAATGTTGTTGAAAGCTTAATGTTGTTGACAGCTTAATGTTGACAGCTTAATGTTGACAGCTTAATGTTGACAGCTTAATGTTGTTGACAGCTTAATGTTGTTGACATCTAAATGTTGTTGACAGCTTTATGTTGACAGCTTAATGTTGACAGCCATATGTTGACAGCATGATGTTGACAGCTTAATGTTGACAGCTTAATGTTGACAGCTTAATGTTGACAGCTTAATGTTGTTGACAGCATAATGTTGACAGCTTATTGTGGACAGATTAATGTTGTTGACAGCTTAATGTTGACAGCTTAATGTTTTTGACAGCTAAATGTTGTTGTCAGCTTAATGTTGACAGCTTAATGTTGACAGCCTAATGTTGACAACTTAATGTTGACAACTTAATGTTGACAGCTTAATGTTGACAGCTTAATGTGGTTGACAGCTTAATGTTGACAGCCTAATGTTGACAGCTTAATGTTGTTGACAGTTAATGTTGACAGCTTAATGTTGTTGACAGCTTGATGTTGTTGACAGCTTAATGTTGACAGCTTAATGTTGACAGGTTAATGTTGACAGCTTAATGTTGACAGCTTAATGTTGACAGCCTAATGTTGTCAGCTTAATGATGACAGTTTAATGTTGTTGACAGTTAATGTTGACAGCTTAATGTTGTTGACAGCTTGATGTTGTTGACAGCTTAATGTTGACAGCTTAATGTTGACAGGTTAATGTTGACAGCTTAATGTTGACAGCTTAATGTTGACAGCCTAATGTTGACAGCTTAGTGATGACAGCCTAATGTTGACAGCTTAATGTTGACAGCTTAATGTTGACAGCTTAATGTGGTTGACAGCTTAATGTGGTTGACAGCTTAATGTTGACAGCCTAATGTTGACAGCTTAATGTTGTTGACAGTTAATGTTGACAGCTTGATGTTGTTGAGAGCCTAATGTCGACAGCTTAATATTGGTGACAGCTTTCTGTTGTTGACAGCTTAATTTTTTTGACAGCTTAATGTTGTTGACAGCTTAATGTCATTGACAGCTTAATGTTGTTGATAGCTTAATGTTGTTGACAGCTTAATGTTGTTGACAGCTTAATGTTGACAGCCTAATGTTAACAGCCTAATGTTGACAGCTTAATGTTGACAGCTTAATGTTGACAGCTTAATGTTGACAGCTTAATGTTGACAGCTTAATGTTGTTGACAGCTTAATATTGTTGATAGCTTAATGTTGAGAGCTTAATGTTGTTGAGAGCTTAATGTTGTTGATAGCTTAATGTTGACAGCTTAATGTTGACAGCTTAATGTTGACAGCCCTAATGTTGACAGCTTAATGTTGACAGCTTAATGTTGACAGCTTAATGTTGACAGCTTAATGTTGAAAGCTTAATGTTGACAGCTTAATGTTGTTGACAGTTAATGTTGACAGCTTAATGTTGTTGCCAGCTTAATGTTCTTGACAGCTTAATATCTACAGCTTAATGTTGTTGACAGCCTATTGTCGACAGCTTAATGTTGACAGCTTAATGCTGACAGTTTAATGTTGTTGACAGTTAATGTTGACAGCTTAATGTTGTTGACAGCTTAATGTTGTTGACAGCTTAATGTTGACAGCTTAATGTTGACAGGTTAATGTTGACAGCTTAATGTTGACAGCTTAATGTTGACAGCCTAATGTTGACAGCTTAATGATGACAGCCTAATGTTGACAGCTTAATGTTGACAGCTTAATGTTGACAGCTTAATGTTGACAGCTCAATGTTGACAGCTTAATGTTGACAGCTTAATGTTGACAGCTTAATGTTGTTGACAGTTAATGTTGACAGCTTAATGTTGTTGACAGCTTAATGTTGTTGACAGCTTAATGTTGTTGACAGCTTAATGTTGACAGCTTAATGTTGACAGCCTAATGTTGACAGCTTAATGTTGACAGCTTAATGTTGACAGCTTAATGTTGACAGCTTAATGTTGACAGCTTAATGTTGTTGACAGCTTAATGTTGTAGACAGCTTAATGTTGACAGCTTAATGTTGTTGCCAGCTTAATGTTGTTGACAGCTTAATGTCGACAGCTTAAGGTTGTTGAGAGCCTAATGTCGACAGCTTAATATTGGTGACAGCTTTATGTTGTTGACAGCTTAATTTTTTTGACAGCTTAATGTTGTTGACAGCTTAATGTTGTTGACAGCTTAATGTTGTTGACAGCTTAATATTGTTGACAGCTTAATGTTGTTGACAGCTTAATGTTGTTGTCAGCTTAATGTTGACAGCTTAATGTTGACAGCCTAATGTTGACAACTTAATGTTGACAACTTAATGTTGACAGCTTAATGTTGACAGCTTAATGTTGACAGCTTAATGTTGTTGACAGCTTAATGTTGACAGCTTAATGTTGACAGCTTAATGTTGACAGCTTAATGTTGTTGACAGTTAATGTTGACAGCTTAATTTTGTTGAGAGCCTAATGTCGACAGCTTAATATTGGTGACAGCTTTATGTTCTTGACAGCTTAATTTTTTTGACAGCTTAATGTTGTTGACAGCTTAATGTTGTTGACAGCTTAATGTTGTTGACAGCTTAATATTGTTGACAGCTTAATGTTGTTGACAGCTTAATGTTGTTGTCAGCTTAATGTTGACAGCTTAATGTTGACAGCCTAATGTTTACAACTTAATGTTGACAACTTAATGTTGACAGCTTAATGTTGTTGACAGCTTAATGTTGACAGCTTAATGTTGACAGCTTAATGTTGACAGCATAATGTTGTTGTCAGCTTAATGTTGACAGCTTAATGTTGACGGCTTTATGCTGACAGCTTAATGTTGACAGCTTAATGTTGACAGCTTACTGTTGACAGCTTAATGTTGTTGACAGCTTAATGTTGTTGACAGCTTAATGTTGACAGCTTGATGTTGACAGCTTATTGTTGACAGCTTAATGTTGTTGACAGCTTAATGTTGTTGACAGCTTAATGTTGACAGCTTAATGTTGACAGCTTAATGTTGACAGCTTAATGTTGACAGCTTAATGTTGACAGCTTAATGTTGACAGCTTAATGTTGATGACAGCTTAATATTGTTGATAGCTTAATGTTGAGAGCTTAATGTTGTTGAGAGCTTAATGTTGTTGATAGCTTAATGTTGACAGCTTAATGTTGACAGCTTAATGTTGACAGCTTAATGTTGACAGCTTAATGTTGACAGCCTAATGTTGACAGCTTAATGTTGACAGCTTAATGTTGACAGCTTAATGTTGACAGCTTAATGTTGTAGACAGCTTAATGTTGTTGACAGCTTAATGTTGACAGCTTAATGTTGACAGTCTAATGTTGGCAGCCTAATGTTGACAGCTTAATGTTGACAGCTTAATGTTGACAGCTTAATGTTGACAGCTGATTGTTGACAGCTTAATGTTGACAGCTTAATGTTGTTGACAGCTTAATGTTGTTGACATCTTAATGTTTTTGACAGCTTAATGTTGACAGCTTAGTGTTGACAGCTTAATGTCAACAGCTTAATGTTGAC
The DNA here is from genome assembly GCA_932294295.1 of Alitta virens. Classification (NCBI taxonomy): domain Eukaryota; kingdom Metazoa; phylum Annelida; class Polychaeta; order Phyllodocida; family Nereididae; genus Alitta; species Alitta virens. The sequence goes on from OW028574.1 coordinate 24,599,335, forward strand.
AGCTTAATGTTGTTGACAGCTTAATATTGTGGACAGCTTAATGTTGTGGACAGCTTAATGTTGTGGACAGATTAATGTTGTGGACAGCTTAATGGAGTGGACAGCTGAATGTTGTTGACAGCTTAATGTTGACAGCTTAATGTTGACAGCCTAATGTTGACAGCCTAATGTTGACAGCTTAATGTTGACAGCTTAATGTTGACAGCTTAATGTTGTTGACAGCTTAATGTTGTTGACAGCTTAATGTTGACAGCTTAATGTTGACAGTCTAATGTTGACAGCTTAATGTTGACAGCTTAATGTTGACAGCTTAATGTTGACAGCTGATTGTTGACAGCTTAATGTTGACAGCTTAATGTTGTTGACAGCTTAATGTTGTTGACAGCTTAATGATGTTGACAGCTTAATGTTGACAGCTTAATGTTGACAGCCTAATGTTGACAGCTTAATGTTGACAGCTTAATTTTGACAGCTTAATGTTGACGGCTTTATGTTGACAGCTTAATGTTGACAGCTTAATGGTGTTGACAGCTTAATGTTGTTGATAGGTTAATGTTGACAGCTTAATGTTGTTGACAGCTTAATGTTGTTGTCAGCTTAATGTTGACAGCTTAATGTTGTCAGCTTAATGTTGACAGCTTAATGTTGACAGCTTAAGTTTGACAGCGTAATGTTGACAGCCTAATGTTGACAGCTTGATTTTGACAGCTTAATGTTGTTAGCTTAATGTTGTTGACAGCTTAATGTCGACAGCTTAATGTTGTTGTCAGCTTAATGTTGTTGTCAGATTAATGTTGTGGACAGCTTAATGTTGACAGCTTAATGTTGACAGCTTAATGTTGACAGCTTAGTGTTGACAGCTTAATGTCAACAGCTTAATGTTGTTGACAGCTTAATGTTGTGGACAGCTTAATGTTGTGGACAGCTTAATGTTGTGGACAGATTAATGTTGTGGACAGCTTAATGTTGTGGACAGCTTAATGTTGTTGACAGCTTAATGTTGACAGCTTAATGTTGACAGCCTAATGTCGACAGCCTAATCTTGACAGCTTAATGTTGACAGCTTAATGTTGACAGCTTAATGTTGACAGCTTAATGTTGAGAGCTTAATGTTGTTGACAGCTTAATGTTGTTGACAGCTTAATGTTGACAGCTTAATGTTGACAGCTTAATGTTGTTGACAGTTAATGTTGACAGCTTAATTTTGTTGAGAGCCTAATGTCGACAGCTTAATATTGGTGACAGCTTTATGTTGTTGACAGCTTAATTTTTTTGACAGCTTAATGTTGTTGACAGCTTAATGTTGTTGACAGCTTAATGTTGTTGACAGCTTAATATTGTTGACAGCTTAATGTTGTTGACAGCTTAATGTTGTTGTCAGCTTAATGTTGACAGCTTAATGTTGACAGCCTAAAGTTTGCAACTTAATTTTGACAACTTAATGTTGACAGCTTAATGTTGTTGACAGCTTAATGTTGACAGCTTAGTGTTGACAGCTTAATGTTGACAGCATAATGTTGTTGTCAGCTTAATGTTGACAGCTTAATGTTGACAGCTTAATGCTGACAGCTTAATGTTGACAGCTTAATGTTGACAGCTTACTGTTGACAGCTTAATGTTGTTGACAGCTTAATGTTGTTGACAGCTTAATGTTGACAGCTTGATGTTGACAGCTTATTGTTGACAGCTTAATGTTGTTGACAGCTTAATGTTGTTGACAGCCTAATGTTGACAGCTTAATGTCGACAGCTTAATGTTGACAGCTTAATGTTGACAGCTTAATGTTGACAGCTTAATGTTGTTGACAGCTTAATATTGTTGATAGCTTAATGTTGAGAGCTTAATGTTGTTGAGAGCTTAATGTTGTTGATAGCTTAATGTTGACAGCTTAATGTTGACAGCTTAATGTTGACAGCTTAATGTTGACAGCCCTAATGTTGACAGCTTAATGTTGACAGCTTAGTGTTGACAGCTTAATGTCAACAGCTTAATGTTGACAGCTTAATGTTGTGGACAGCTTAATGTTGTGGACAGATTAATGTTGTGGACAGCTTAATGTTGTGGACAGCTTAATGTTGTTGACAGCTTAATGTTGACAGCTTAATGTTGACAGCTTAATGTTGACAGCCCAATGTTCACAGCTTAATGTTGACAGCTTAATGTTGACAGCTTAATGTTGAAAGCTTAATGTTGACAGCTTAATGTTGTTGACAGCTTAATGTTGTTGACAGCTTAATGTTGACAGCTTAATGTTGACAGTCTAATGTTGGCAGCCTAATGTTGACAGCTTAATGTTGACAGCTTTATGTTGACAGCTTAATGTTGACAGCTGATTGTTGACAGCTTAATGTTGACAGCTTAATGTTGTTGACAGCTTAATGTTGTTGACAGCTTAATGTTGTGGACAGCTTAATGTTGTGGACAGCTTAATGTTGTGGACAGATTAATGTTGTGGACAGCTTAATGTTGTGGACAGCCTAATGTTGTTGACAGCTTAATGTTGACAGCTTAATGTTGACAGCCTAATGTTGACAGCCTAATGTTGACAGCTTAATGTTGACAGCTTAATGTTGACAGCTTAATGTTGACAGCTTAATGTTGTTGACAGCTTAATGTTGTTGACAGCTTAATGTTGACAGCTTAATGTTGACAGTCTAATGTTGGCAGCCTAATGTTGACAGCTTAATGTTGACAGCTTAATGTTGACAGCTTAATGTTGACAGCTGATTGTTGACAGCTTAATGTTGACAGCTTAATGTTGTTGACAGCTTAATGTTGTTGACAGCTTAATGTTTTTGACAGCTTAATGTTGACAGCTTAATGTTGACAGCCTAATGTTGACAGCTTAATGTTGACAGCTTAATGTTGACAGCTTAATGTTGACGGCTTAATGGTGACAGCTTAATGTTGACAGCTTAATGTTGTTGACAGCTTAATGTTGTTGATAGGTTAATGTTGAAAGCTTAATGTTGTTGACAGCTTAATGTTGTTGTCAGCTTAATGTTGACAGCTTAATGTTGTCAGCTTAATGTTGACAGCTTAATGTTGACAGCTTAAGTTTGACAGCTTAATGTTGACAGCCTAATGATGACAGCTTGATTTTGACAGCTTAATGTTGTTAGCTTAATGTTGTTGACAGCTTAATGTCGACAGCTTAATGTTGTTGTCAGCTTAATGTTGTTGTCAGATTAATGTTGTGGACAGCTTAATGTTGACAGCTTAATGTTGACAGCTTAATGTTGACAGCTTAGTGTTGACAGCTTAATGTCAACAGCTTAATGTTGACAGCTTAATGTTGTGGACAGCTTAATGTTGTGGACAGCTTAATGTTGTGGACAGATTAATATTGTGGACAGCTTAATGTTGTGGACAGCTTAATGTTGTTGACAGCTTAATGTTGACAGCTTAATGTTGACAGCCTAATGTTGACAGCCTAATGTTGACAGCTTAATGTTGACAGCTTAATGTTGACAGCTTAATGTTGACAGCTTAATGTTGACAGCTTAATGTTGTTGACAGCTTAATGTTGTTGACAGCTTAATGTTGACAGCTTAATGTTGACAGTCTAATGTTGGCAGCCTAATGTTGACAGCTTAATGTTGACAGCTTAATGTTGACAGCTTAATGTTGACAGCTGATTGTTGACAGCTTAATGTTGACAGCTTAATGTTGTTGACAGCTTAATGTTGTTGACAGCTTAATGTTTTTGACAGCTTAATGTTGACAGCTTAATGTTGACAGCCTAATGTTGACAGCTTAATGTTGACAGCTTAATGTTGACAGCTTAATGTTGACAGCTTAATGTTGTTGACAGCTTAATGTTGTTGATAGGTTAATGTTGACAGCTTAATGTTGTTGACAGCTTAATGTTGTTGTCAGCTTAATGTTGACAGCTTAATGTTGTCAGCTTAATGTTGACAGCTTAATGTTGACAGCTTAAGTTTGACAGCCTAATGTTGACAGCCTAATGTTGACAGCTTGATTTTGACAGCTTAATGTTGTTAGCTTAATGTTGTTGACAGCTTAATGTCGACAGCTTAATGTTGTTGTCAGCTTAATGTTGTTGTCAGATTAATGTTGTGGACAGCTTAATGTTGACAGCTTAATGTTGACAGCTTAATGTTGACAGCTTAGTGTTGACAGCTTAATGTTGACAGCTTAATGTTGACAGCTTAATGTTGTTGACAGCTTAATGTTGTGGACAGCTTAATGTTGTGGACAGCTTAATATTGTGGACAGCTTAATGTTGTGGACAGCTTAATGTTGTGGACAGCTTAATGTTGTTGACAGCTTAATGTTGACAGCTTAATGTTGACAGCCTAATGTTGACAGCCTAATGTTGACAGCTTAATGTTGACAGCTTAATGTTGACAGCTTAATGTTGACAGCTTAATGTTGTTGACAGCTTAATGTTGTTGACAGCTTAATGTTGTTGATAGCTTAATGTTGACAGCTTTATGTTGACAGCTTAATGTTGACAGCTTAATGTTGACAGCTTAATGTTGTTGACAGCTTAATGTTGTTGACAGCTTAATGTTGTTGACAGCTTAATGTTGACTGCTTAATGTTGACAGCCTAATGTTGACAGCTTAATGTTGTTGACATCTTAATGTTGTTGACAGCTTAATGTTATAGACAGCTTAATGTTGACAGCTTAATGTTGTTGCCAGCCTAATGTTGTTGACAGCTTAATGTCGACAGCTTAAGGTTGTTGAGAGCCTAATGTCGACAGCTTAATATTGGTGACAGATTTATGTTGTTGACAGCTTAATTTTTTTGACAGCTTAATGTTGACAGCTTAATGTTGACAGCTTAATGTTGATAGCTTAATGTTGTAGACAGCTTAGTGTTGACAGCTTAATGTTGTTGCCAGCTTAATGTTGTTGACAGCTTAAGGTCGAAAGGTTAAGATTGTTGACAGCCTAATGTCGACAGCTTAATGTTGACAGCTTAATAATGACAGCTTAATGTTGACAGCTTAATGTTATTGACAGCTTAATGTCGACAGCTTAATGTTGACAGCTTGATGTCAACAGCTTAATGTTGTTGACAGCTTAATGTTGTTGACAGCTTAATGTTGTTGACAGCTTAATGTTGACAGCTTAATGTTGTCGACAGCTTCATGTTGTTGACAGCCTAATGTTGTTGACAGCTTAATGTTGTTGACAGCTTAATGTTGTTGACAGCTTAATTTTTTTGACAGCTTAATGTTGTTGACAGCTTAATGTTGTTGACAGCTTAATGTTGTTGTCAGTTTAATGTTGACAGCTTAATGTTGACAGCCTAATGTTGACAATTTAATGTTGACAACTTAATGTTGACAGCTTAAAGTTGACAGCTTAATGTTGACAGCTTAATGCTCACAGCTTAATGTTGTTGACAGCTTAATGTTGACAGCTTAATGTTGTTGTCAGCTTAATGTTGACAGCTAAATGTCGACAGCTTAGTGTTTTTGACAGCTTAATGTTGTTGACAGCTTAATGTCGACAGCCTAATGTTGTTGACAGCTTAATGTTGCCAACAACTTTATGTTGTTGACAGCTTAAATTTTTTGAAAGCTTAATGTTGTTGACAGCTTAATGTTGTCGACAGCTTAATTTTTTTGACTGCTTAATGTTGTTGACAGCTTAATGTTGTTGACAGCTTAATGTTGTTGACAGCTTAATGTTGTTGACAGCTTAATGTAGACAGCCTAATGTTAACAGCCTAATGTTGACAGCTTAATGTTGACAGCTTAATGTTGACAGCTTAATGTTGACAGCTTAATGTTGTTGACAGTTAATGTTGACAGCTTAATGTTGTTGACAGCTTAATGTTGTTGACAGCTTAATGTTGTTGACAGCTTAATGTTGACAGCTTAATGTTGACAGCCTAATGTTGACAGCTTAATGTTGACAGCTTAATGTTGACAGCTTAATGTTGACAGCTTAATGTTGTAGACAGCTTAATGTTGACAGCTTAATGTTGTTACCTGCTTAATGTTGTTGACAGCTTAATGTCGACAGTTAAGGTTGTTGAGAGCCTAATGTCGACAGCTTAATATTGGTGACAGCTTTATGTTGTTGACAGCTTAATGTTGTTGACAGCTTAATATTGTTGACAGCTTAATGTTGTTGACAGCTTAATGTTGTTGTCAGCTTAATGTTGACAGCTTAATGTTGACAGCCTAATGTTGACAACTTAATGTTGACAACTTAATGTTGACAGCTTAATGTTGACAGCTTAATGTTGTTGACAGCTTAATGTTGACAGCTTAATGTTGACAGCTTAATGTTGTTGACAGTTAATGTTGACAGCTTAATTTTTTTTGAGAGCCTAATGTCGACAGCTTAATATTGGTGACAGCTTTATGTTGTTGACAGCTTAATTTTTTTGACAGCTTAATGTTGTTGATAGCTTAATGTTGTTGACAGCTTAATGTTGTTGACAGCTTAATATTGTTGACAGCCTAATGTTGTTGACAGCTTAATGTTGTTGTCAGCTTAATGTTGACAGCTTAATGTTGACAGCCTAATGTTGACAACTTAATGTTGACAGCTTAATGTTGTTGACAGCTTAATGTTGACAGCTTAATGTTGACAGCTTAATGTTGACAGTTTAATGTTGACAGCTTAATGTTGTTGTCAGCTTAATGTTGACAGCTTAATGTTGACAGCTTAATGTTGACAGCTTAATGCTGACAGCTTAATGTTGACAGCTTAATGTTGACAGCTTAATGTTGACAGCTTAATGTTGTTGACAGCTTAATGTTGACAGCTTAATGTTGACAGCTTAATGTTGACAGCTTATTGTTGACAGCCTAATGTTGTTGACAGCTTAATGTTGTTGACAGCTTAATGTTGCTGACAGCTTAATGTTGAGAGCTTAATGTTGACAGCCTAATGTTGACAGCCTAATGTTGACAGCTTAATGTTGACAGCTTAATGTTGATAGCTTAATGTTGACAGCTCAATGTTGTTGACAGCTTGATGTTGTTGATAGCTTAATGTTGTTGGCATCTTATTGTTGACAGCTTAATGTTGTTGACAGCTTAATGTTGTTGTCAGCTTAATGTTGACAGCTTAATGTTGACAGCTTAATGTTGACAGCTTAATGTTGACAGCTTAATGTTGACAGCTTAATGTTGTTGACAGTTAATGTTGACAGCTTAATGTTGACAGCTTAATGTTGACAGCTTAATGTTGATAGCTTAATGTTGTAGACAGCTTAGTGTTGACAGCTTAATGTTGTTGCCAGCTTAATGTTGTTGACAGCTTAAGGTCGAAAGGTTAAGATTGTTGACAGCCTAATGTCGACAGCTTAATGTTGACAGTTTAATAATGACAGCTTAATGTTGACAGCTTAATGTTATTGACAGCTTAATGTCGACAGCTTAATGTTGACAGCTTGATGTCAACAGCTTAATGTTGTTGACAGCTTAATGTTGTTGACAGCTTAATGTTGTTGACAGCTTAATGTTGACAGCTTAATGTTGTCGACAGCTTCATGTTGTTGACAGCCTAATGTTGTTGACAGCTTAATGTTGTTGACAGCTTAATGTTGTTGACAGCTTAATTTTTTTGACAGCTTAATGTTGTTGACAGCTTAATGTTGTTGACAGCTTAATGTTGTTGTCAGTTTAATGTTGACAGCTTAATGTTGACAGCCTAATGTTGACAATTTAATGTTGACAACTTAATGTTGACAGCTTAAAGTTGACAGCTTAATGTTGACAGCTTAATGCTCACAGCTTAATGTTGTTGACAGCTTAATGTTGACAGCTTAATGTTGTTGTCAGCTTAATGTTGACAGCTTAATGTCGACAGCTTAGTGTTTTTGACAGCTTAATGTTGTTGACAGCTTAATGTCGACAGCCTAATGTTGTTGACAGCTTAATGTTGCCGACAACTTTATGTTGTTGACAGCTTAAATTTTTTGAAAGCTTAATGTTGTTGACAGCTTAATGTTGTCGACAGCTTAATTTTTTTGACTGCTTAATGTTGTTGACAGCTTAATGTTGTTGACAGCTTAATGTTGTTGACAGCTTAATGTTGTTGACAGCTTAATGTAGACAGCCTAATGTTAACAGCCTAATGTTGACAGCTTAATGTTGACAGCTTAATGTTGACAGCTTAATGTTGACAGCTTAATGTTGTTGACAGTTAATGTTGACAGCTTAATGTTGTTGACAGCTTAATGTTGTTGACAGCTTAATGTTGACAGCTTAATGTTGACAGCCTAATGTTGACAGCTTAATGTTGACAGCTTAATGTTGACAGCTTAATGTTGACAGCTTAATGTTGTAGACAGCTTAATGTTGACAGCTTAATGTTGTTACCTGCTTAATGTTGTTGACGGCTTAATGTCGACAGTTAAGGTTGTTGAGAGCCTAATGGCGACAGCTTAATATTGGTGACAGCTTTATGTTGTTGACAGCTTAATGTTGTTGACAGCTTAATATTGTTGACAGCTTAATGTTGTTGACAGCTTAATGTTGTTGTCAGCTTAATGTTGACAGCTTAATGTTGACAGCCTAATGTTGACAACTTAATGTTGACAACTTAATGTTGACAGCTTAATGTTGACAGCTTAATGTTGTTGACAGCTTAATGTTGACAGCTTAATGTTGACAGCTTAATGTTGTTGACAGTTAATGTTGACAGCTTAATTTTTTTGAGAGCCTAATGTCGACAGCTTAATATTGGTGACAGCTTTATGTTGTTGACAGCTTAATTTTTTTGACAGCTTAATGTTGTTGATAGCTTAATGTTGTTGACAGCTTAATGTTGTTGACAGCTTAATATTGTTGACAGCCTAATGTTGTTGACAGCTTAATGTTGTTGTCAGCTTAATGTTGACAGCTTAATGTTGACAGCCTAATGTTGACAGTTTAATGTTGACAGCTTAATGTTGTTGTCAGCTTAATGTTGTCAGCTTAATGTTGACAGCTTAATGTTGACAGCTTAATGTTGACAGCTTAATGCTGACAGCTTAATGTTGACAGCTTAATGTTGACAGCTTAATGTTGACAGCTTAATGTTGTTGACAGCTTAATGTGGTTGACAGCTTAATGTTGACAGCTTAATGTTGACAGCTTAATGTTGACAGCTTATTGTTGACAGCCTAATGTTGTTGACAGCTTAATGTTGTTGACAGCTTAATGTTGCTGACAGCTTAATGTTGAGAGCTTAATGTTGACAGCCTAATGTTGACAGCCTAATGTTGACAGCTTAATGTTGACAGCTTAATGTTGATAGCTTAATGTTGACAGCTCAATGTTTTTGACAGCTTGATGTTGTTGATAGCTTAATGTTGTTGGCATCTTATTGTTGACAGCTTAATGTTGTTGACAGCTTAATGTTGTTGCCAGCCTAATGTTGTTGACAGCTTAATGTCGACAGCTTAAGGTTGTTGAGAGCCTAATGTCGACAGCTTAATATTGGTGACAGATTTATGTTGTTGACAGCTTAATTTTTTTGACAGCTTAATGTTGACAGCTTAATGTTGACAGCTTAATGTTGATAGCTTAATGTTGTAGACAGCTTAGTGTTGACAGCTTAATGTTGTTGCCAGCTTAATGTTGTTGACAGCTTAAGGTCGAAAGGTTAAGATTGTTGACAGCCTAATGTCGACAGCTTAATGTTGACAGCTTAATAATGACAGCTTAATGTTGACAGCTTAATGTTATTGACAGCTTAATGTCGACAGCTTAATGTTGACAGCTTGATGTCAACAGCTTAATGTTGTTGACAGCTTAATGTTGTTGACAGCTTAATGTTGTTGACAGCTTAATGTTGACAGCTTAATGTTGTCGACAGCTTCATGTTGTTGACAGCCTAATGTTGTTGACAGCTTAATGTTGTTGACAGCTTAATGTTGTTGACAGCTTAATTTTTTTGACAGCTTAATGTTGTTGACAGCTTAATGTTGTTGACAGCTTAATGTTGTTGTCAGTTTAATGTTGACAGCTTAATGTTGACAGCCTAATGTTGACAATTTAATGTTGACAACTTAATGTTGACAGCTTAAAGTTGACAGCTTAATGTTGACAGCTTAATGCTCACAGCTTAATGTTGTTGACAGCTTAATGTTGTTGTCAGCTTAATGTTGACAGCTTAATGTCGACAGCTTAGTGTTTTTGACAGCTTAATGTTGTTGACAGCTTAATGTCGACAGCCTAATGTTGTTGACAGCTTAATGTTGCCGACAACTTTATGTTGTTGACAGCTTAAATTTTTTGAAAGCTTAATGTTGTTGACAGCTTAATGTTGTCGACAGCTTAATTTTTTTGACTGCTTAATGTTGTTGACAGCTTAATGTTGTTGACAGCTTAATGTTGTTGACAGCTTAATGTTGTTGACAGCTTAATGTAGACAGCCTAATGTTAACAGCCTAATGTTGACAGCTTAATGTTGACAGCTTAATGTTGACAGCTTAATGTTGACAGCTTAATGTTGTTGACAGTTAATGTTGACAGCTTAATGTTGTTGACAGCTTAATTTTGTTGACAGCTTAATGTTGTTGACAGCTTAATGTTGACAGCTTAATGTTGACAGCCTAATGTTGACAGCTTAATGTTGACAGCTTAATGTTGACAGCTTAATGTTGACAGCTTAATGTTGTAGACAGCTTAATGTTGACAGCTTAATGTTGTTACCTGCTTAATGTTGTTGACAGCTTAATGTCGACAGTTAAGGTTGTTGAGAGCCTAATGTCGACAGCTTAATATTGGTGACAGCTTTATGTTGTTGACAGCTTAATGTTGTTGACAGCTTAATATTGTTGACAGCTTAATGTTGTTGACAGCTTAATGTTGTTGTCAGCTTAATGTTGACAGCTTAATGTTGACAGCCTAATGTTGACAACTTAATGTTGACAACTTAATGTTGACAGCATAATGTTGACAGCTTAATGTTGTTGACAGCTTAATGTTGACAGCTTAATGTTGACAGCTTAATGTTGTTGACAGTTAATGTTGACAGCTTAATTTTTTTTGAGAGCCTAATGTCGACAGCTTAATATTGGTGACAGCTTTATGTTGTTGACAGCTTAATTTTTTTGACAGCTTAATGTTGTTGATAGCTTAATGTTGTTGACAGCTTAATGTTGTTGACAGCTTAATATTGTTGACAGCCTAATGTTGTTGACAGCTTAATGTTGTTGTCAGCTTAATGTTGACAGCTTAATGTTGACAGCCTAATGTTGACAACTTAATGTTGACAGCTTAATGTTGTTGACAGCTTAATGTTGACAGCTTAATGTTGACAGCTTAATGTTGACAGTTTAATGTTGACAGCTTAATGTTGTTGTCAGCTTAATGTTGACAGCTTAATGTTGACAGCTTAATGTTGACAGCTTAATGCTGACAGCTTAATGTTGACAGCTTAATGTTGACAGCTTAATGTTGACAGCTTAATGTTGATAGCTTAATGTTGACAGCTCAATGTTGTTGACAGCTTGATGTTGTTGATAGCTTAATGTTGTTGGCATCTTATTGTTGACAGCTTAATGTTGTTGACAGCTTAATGTTGTTGTCAGCTTAATGTTGACAGCTTAATGTTGACAGCTTAATGTTGACAGCTTAATGTTGACAGCTTAATGTTGACAGCTTAATGTTGTTGACAGTTAATGTTGACAGCTTAATGTTGACAGCTTAATGTTGACAGCTTAATGTTGATAGCTTAATGTTGTAGACAGCTTAGTGTTGACAGCTTAATGTTGTTGCCAGCTTAATGTTGTTGACAGCTTAAGGTCGAAAGGTTAAGATTGTTGACAGCCTAATGTCGACAGCTTAATGTTGACAGTTTAATAATGACAGCTTAATGTTGACAGCTTAATGTTATTGACAGCTTAATGTCGACAGCTTAATGTTGACAGCTTGATGTCAACAGCTTAATGTTGTTGACAGCTTAATGTTGTTGACAGCTTAATGTTGTTGACAGCTTAATGTTGACAGCTTAATGTTGTCGACAGCTTCATGTTGTTGACAGCCTAATGTTGTTGACAGCTTAATGTTGTTGACAGCTTAATGTTGTTGACAGCTTAATTTTTTTGACAGCTTAATGTTGTTGACAGCTTAATGTTGTTGACAGCTTAATGTTGTTGTCAGTTTAATGTTGACAGCTTAATGTTGACAGCCTAATGTTGACAATTTAATGTTGACAACTTTATGTTGACAGCTTAAAGTTGACAGCTTAATGTTGACAGCTTAATGCTCACAGCTTAATGTTGTTGACAGCTTAATGTTGACAGCTTAATGTTGTTGTCAGCTTAATGTTGACAGCTTAATGTCGACAGCTTAGTGTTTTTGACAGCTTAATGTTGTTGACAGCTTAATGTCGACAGCCTAATGTTGTTGACAGCTTAATGTTGCCGACAACTTTATGTTGTTGACAGCTTAAATTTTTTGAAAGCTTAATGTTGTTGACAGCTTAATGTTGTCGACAGCTTAATTTTTTTGACTGCTTAATGTTGTTGACAGCTTAATGTTGTTGACAGCTTAATGTTGTTGACAGCTTAATGTTGTTGACAGCTTAATGTAGACAGCCTAATGTTAACAGCCTAATGTTGACAGCTTAATGTTGACAGCTTAATGTTGACAGCTTAATGTTGACAGCTTAATGTTGTTGACAGTTAATGTTGACAGCTTAATGTTGTTGACAGCTTAATGTTGTTGACAGCTTAATGTTGTTGACAGCTTAATGTTGACAGCTTAATGTTGACAGCCTAATGTTGACAGCTTAATGTTGACAGCTTAATGTTGACAGCTTAATGTTGACAGCTTAATGTTGTAGACAGCTTAATGTTGACAGCTTAATGTTGTTACCTGCTTAATGTTGTTGACGGCTTAATGTCGACAGTTTAGGTTGTTGAGAGCCTAATGTCGACAGCTTAATATTGGTGACAGCTTTATGTTGTTGACAGCTTAATGTTGTTGACAGCTTAATATTGTTGACAGCTTAATGTTGTTGACAGCTTAATGTTGTTGTCAGCTTAATGTTGACAGCTTAATGTTGACAGCCTAATGTTGACAACTTAATGTTGACAACTTAATGTTGACAGCTTAATGTTGACAGCTTAATGTTGTTGACAGCTTAATGTTGACAGCTTAATGTTGACAGCTTAATGTTGTTGACAGTTAATGTTGACAGCTTAATTTTTTTGAGAGCCTAATGTCGACAGCTTAATATTGGTGACAGCTTTATGTTGTTGACAGCTTAATTTTTTTGACAGCTTAATGTTGTTGATAGCTTAATGTTGTTGACAGCTTAATGTTGTTGACAGCTTAATATTGTTGACAGCCTAATGTTGTTGACAGCTTAATGTTGTTGTCAGCTTAATGTTGACAGCTTAATGTTGACAGCCTAATGTTGACAGTTTAATGTTGACAGCTTAATGTTGTTGTCAGCTTAATGTTGTCAGCTTAATGTTGACAGCTTAATGTTGACAGCTTAATGTTGACAGCTTAATGCTGACAGCTTAATGTTGACAGCTTAATGTTGACAGCTTAATGTTGACAGCTTAATGTTGTTGACAGCTTAATGTGGTTGACAGCTTAATGTTGACAGCTTAATGTTGACAGCTTAATGTTGACAGCTTATTGTTGACAGCCTAATGTTGTTGACAGCTTAATGTTGTTGACAGCTTAATGTTGCTGACAGCTTAATGTTGAGAGCTTAATGTTGACAGCCTAATGTTGTCAGCCTAATGTTGACAGCTTAATGTTGACAGCTTAATGTTGATAGCTTAATGTTGACAGCTCAATGTTTTTGACAGCTTGATGTTGTTGATAGCTTAATGTTGTTGGCATCTTATTGTTGACAGCTTAATGTTGTTGACAGCTTAATGTTGTTGTCAGCTTAATGTTGACAGCTTAATGTTGACAGCTTAATGTTGACAGCTTAATGTTGACAGCTTAATGTTGACAGCTTAATGTTGACAGCTTAATGTTGTTGACAGTTAATGTTGACAGCTTAATGTTGTTGACAGCTTAATGTTGTAGACAGCTTAATGTTGACAGCTTAATGTTGTTGCCAGCTTAATGTTGTTGACAGCTTAATGTCGACATCTTAAGGTTGTTGAGAGCCTAATGTCGACAGCTTAATATTGGTGACAGCTTTATGTTGTTGACAGCTTAATTTTTTTGACAGCTTAATGTTGTTGACAGCTTAATGTTGTTGACAGCTTAATGTTGTTGACAGCTTAATGTTGTTGACAGCTTAATGTTTTTGACAGCTTAATGTTGACAGCTTAATGTTGACAGCCTAATGTTGACAGCTTAATGTTGACAGCTTAATGTTGACAGCTTAATGTTGACGGCTTAATGTTGACAGCTTAATGTTGACAGCCTAATGTTGTTGACAGCTTAATGTTGTTGATAGGTTTATGTTGACAGCTTAATGTCGTTGACAGCTTAATGTTGTTGTCAGCTTAATGTTGACAGCTTAATGTTGTCAGCTTAATGTTGACAGCTTAATGTTGACAGCTTAATTTTGACAGCTTAATGTTGACAGCCTAATGTTGACAGCTTGATTTTGACAGCTTAATGTTGTTGGCTTAATGTTGTTGACAGCTTAATGTTGTGGACAGCTTAATGTTGTGGACAGATTAATGTTGTGGACAGCTTAATGTTGTGGACAGCTTAATGTTGTTGACAGCTTAATGTTGACAGCTTAATGTTGACAGCCTAATGTTGACAGCCTAATGTTGACAGCTTAATGTTGACAGCTTAATGTTGACAGCTTAATGTTGACAGCTTAATGTTGACAGCTTAATGTTGTTGACAGCTTAATGTTGTTGACAGCTTAATGTTGACAGTCTAATGTTGGCAGCCTAATGTTGACAGCTTAATGTTGACAGCTTAATGTTGACAGCTTAATGTTGACAGCTGATTGTTGACAGCTTAATGTTGACAGCTTAATGTTGTTGACAGCTTAATGTTGTTGACAGCTTAATGTTTTTGACAGCTTAATGTTGACAGCTTAATGTTGACAGCCTAATGTTGACAGCCTAATGTTGACAGCTTAATGTTGACAGCTTAATGTTGACGGCTTAATGTTGACAGCTTAATGTTGACAGCTTAATGTTGTTGACAGCTTAATGTTGTTGTCAGCTTAATGTTGACAGCTTAATGTTGTCAGCTTAATGTTGACAGCTTAATGTTGACAGCTTAAGTTTGACAGCTTAATGTTGACAGCCTAATGTTGACAGCTTGATTTTGACAGCTTAATGTTGTTAGCTTAATGTTGTTGACAGCTTAATGTCGACAGCTTAATGTTGTTGTCAGCTTAATGTTGTTGTCAGATTAATGTTGTGGACAGCTTAATGTTGACAGCTTAATGTTGACAGCTTAATGTTGACAGCTTAATGTTGACAGCTTAGTGTTGACAGCTTAATGTTGACAGCTTAATGTTGTTGACAGCTTAATGTTGTGGACAGCTTAATGTTATGGACAGCTTAATGTTGTGGACAGATTAATGTTGTGGACAGCTTAATGTTGTGGACAGCTTAATGTTGTTGACAGCTTAATGTTGACAGCTTAATGTTGACAGCCTAATGTTGACAGCCTAATGTTGACAGCTTAATGTTGACAGCTTAATGTTGACAGCTTAATGTTGACAGCTTAATGTTGTTGACAGCTTAATGTTGACAGCTTAATGTTGACAGCTTAATGTTGTTGACAGCTTAATGTTGTTGACAGCTTAATGTTGTTGATAGCTTAATGTTGACAGCTTTATGTTGACAGCTTAATGTTGACAGCTTAATGTTGACAGCTTAATGTTGTTGACATCTTTATGTTGTTGACAGCTTAATGTTGTAGACAGCTTAATGTTGACAGCTTAATGTTGTTGCCAGCCTAATGTTGTTGACAGCTTAATGTCGACAGCTTAAGGTTGTTGAGAGCCTAATGTCGACAGCTTAATATTGGTGACAGCTTTATGTTGTTGACAGCTTAATTTTTTTGACAGCTTAATGTTGACAGCTTAATGTTGATAGCTTAATGTTGTAGACAGCTTAATGTTGACAGCTTAATGTTGTTGCCAGCTTAATGTTGTTGACAGCTTAAGGTCGAAAGGTTAAGATTGTTGACAGCCTAATGTCGACAGCTTAATGTTGTCAGCTTAATAATGACAGCTTAATGTCGACAGCTTAATGTTATTGACAGCTTAATGTCGACAGCTTAATGTTGACAGCTTGATGTCAACAGCTTAATGTTGTTGGCAGCTTAATGTTGTTGACAGCTTAATGTTGTTGACAGCTTAATGTTGACAGCTTAATGTTGTCGACAGCTTCATGTTGTTGACAGCCTAATGTTGTTGACAGCTTAATGTTGTTGACAGCTTAATGTTGTTGACAGCTTAATGTTGTTGACAGCTTAATTTTTTTGACAGCTTAATGTTGTTGACAGCTTAATGTTGTTGACAGCTTAATGTTGTTGTCTGTTTAATGTTGACAGCTTAATGTTGACAGCCTAATGTTGACAATTTAGTGTTGACAACTTAATGTTGACAGCTTAATGCTCACAGCTTAATGTTGTTGACAGCTTAATGTTGACAGCTTAATGTTGTTGTCAGCTTAATGTTGACAGCTTAATGTCGACAGCTTAATGTTTTTGATAGCTTAATGTTGTTGACAGCTTAATGTCGACAGCCTAATGTTGTTGACAGCTTAATGTTGCCGACAACTTTATGTTGTTGACAGCTTAAATTTTTTGAAAGCTTTATGTTGTTGACAGCTTAATGTTGTCGACAGCTTAATTTTTTTGACTGCTTAATGTTGTTGACAGCTTAATGTTGTTGACAGCTTAATGTTGTTGACAGCTTAATGTTGTTGACAGCGTAATGTAGACAGCCTAATGTTAACAGCCTAATGTTGACAGCTTAATGTTGACAGCTTAATGTTGACAGCTTAATGTTGACAGCTTAATGTTGTTGACAGTTAATGTTGACAGCTTAATGTTGTTGACAGCTTAATGTTGTTGACAGCTTAATGTTGTTGACAGCTTAATGTTGACAGCTTAATGTTGACAGCCTAATGTCGACAGCTTAATGTTGACAGCTTAATGTTGACAGCTTAATGTTGTTGACAGCTTAATGTTGTAGACAGCTTAATGTTGACAGCTTAATGTTGTTGCCTGCTTAATGTTGTTGACAGCTTAATGTCGACAGCTTAAGGTTGTTGAGAGCCTAATGTCGACAGCTTAATATTGGTGACAGCTTTATGTTGTTGACAGCTTAATGTTGTTGACAGCTTAATGTTGTTGACAGCTTAATGTTGACAGCTTAATGTTGACAGCCTAATGTTGACAGCTTAATGTTGACAGCTTAATGTTGACAGCTTAATGTTGACACCTTAATGTTGTTGACAGCTTTATGTTGTAGACAGCATAATGTTGACAGCTTAATGTTCTTGCCAGCTTAATGTTGTTGACAGCTTAATGTCGACAGCTTAAGGTTGTTGAGAGCCTAATGTCGACAGATTAATATTGGAGACAGCTTTATGTTGTTGACAGCTTAATTTTTTTGACAGCTTAATGTTGTTGACAGCTTAATGTTGTTGACAGCTTAATATTGTTGACAGCTTAATGTTGTTGACAGCTTAATGTTGTTGTCAGCTTAATGTTGACAGCTTAATGTTGACAGCCTAATGTTGACAACTTAATGTTGACAGCTTAATGTTGACAGCTTAATGTTGACAGCTTAATGTTGTTGACAGCTTAATGTTGACAGCTTAATGTTGACAGCTAAAAATTGTTGACAGTTAATGTTGACAGCTTAATTTGTTTTGAGAGCCTAATGTCGACAGATTAATATTGGTGACAGCTTTATGTTGTTGACAGCTTAATTTTTTTGACAGCTTAATGTTGTTGATAGCTTAATGTTGTTGACAGCTTAATGTTGTTGACAGCTTAATATTGTTGACAGCCTAATGTTGTTGACAGCTTAATGTTGTTGTCAGCTTAATGTTGACAGCTTAATGTTGACAGCCTAATGTTTACAACTTAATGTTGACAACTTAATGTTGACAGCTTAATGTTGTTGACAGCTTAATGTTGACAGCTTAATGTTAACAGCTTAATGTTGACAGCTTAATGTTGACAGCTTAATGTTGACAGCTTAATGTTGTTGTCAGCTTAATGTTGACAGCTTAATGTTGACAGCTTAATGTTGACAGCTTAATGCTGACAGCTTAATGTTGACAGCTTAATGTTGACAGCTTAATGTTGACAGCTTAATGTTGACAGCTTAATGTTGTTGACAGCTTAATGTTGACAGCTTAATGTTGTTGCCAGCTTAATGTTGTTGACAGCTTAATGTCGACATCTTAAGGTTGTTGAGAGCCTAATGTCGACAGCTTAATATTGGTGACAGCTTTATGTTGTTGACAGCTTAATTTTTTGACAGCTTAATGTTGTTGACAGCTTAATGTTGTTGACAGCTTAATGTTGTTGACAGCTTAATGTTGTTGACAGCTTAATGTTTTTGACAGCTTAATGTTGACAGCTTAATGTTGACAGCCTAATGTTGACAGCTTAATGTTGACAGCTTAATGTTGACAGCTTAATGTTGACGGCTTAATGTTGACAGCTTAATGTTGACAGCCTAATGTTGTTGACAGCTTAATGTTGTTGATAGGTTTATGTTGACAGCTTAATGTCGTTGACAGCTTAATGTTGTTGTCAGCTTAATGTTGACAGCTTAATGTTGTCAGCTTAATGTTGACAGCTTAATGTTGACAGCTTAATTTTGACAGCTTAATGTTGACAGCCTAATGTTGACAGCTTGATTTTGACAGCTTAATGTTGTTAGCTTAATGTTGTTGACAGCTTAATGTTGTGGACAGCTTAATGTTGTGGACAGATTAATGTTGTGGACAGCTTAATGTTGTGGACAGCTTAATGTTGTTGACAGCTTAATGTTGACAGCTTAATGTTGACAGCCTAATGTTGACAGCCTAATGTTGACAGCTTAATGTTGACAGCTTAATATTGACAGCTTAATGTTGACAGCTTAATGTTGACAGCTTAATGTTGTTGACAGCTTAATGTTGTTGACAGCTTAATGTTGACAGTCTAATGTTGGCAGCCTAATGTTGACAGCTTAATGTTGACAGCTTAATGTTGACAGCTTAATGTTGACAGCTGATTGTTGACAGCTTAATGTTGACAGCTTAATGTTGTTGACAGCTTAATGTTGTTGACAGCTTAATGTTTTTGACAGCTTAATGTTGACAGCTTAATGTTGACAGCCTAATGTTGACAGCCTAATGTTGACAGCTTAATGTTGACAGCTTAATGTTGACGGCTTAATGTTGACAGCTTAATGTTGACAGCTTAATGTTGTTGACAGCTTAATGTTGTTGACAGTTTAATGTTGTTGACAGCTTAATGTTGACAGCTTAATGTTGACAGCCTAATGTCGACAGCTTAATGTTGACAGCTTAATGTTGACAGCTTAATGTTGTTGACAGCTTAATGTTGTAGACAGCTTAATGTTGACAGCTTAATGTTGTTGCCTGCTTAATGTTGTTGACAGCTTAATGTCGACAGCTTGAGGTTGTTGAGAGCCTAATGTCGACAGCTTAATATTGGTGACAGCTTTATGTTGTTGACAGCTTAATGTTGTTGACAGCTTAATGTTGTTGACAGCTTAATGTTGACAGCTTAATGTTGACAGCCTAATGTTGACAGCTTAATGTTGACAGCTTAATGTTGACAGCTTAATGTTGACACCTTAATGTTGTTGACAGCTTTATGTTGTAGACAGCTTAATGTTGACAGCTTAATGTTCTTGCCAGCTTAATGTTGTTGACAGCTTAATGTCGACAGCTTAAGGTTGTTGAGAGCCTAATGTCGACAGATTAATATTGGAGACAGCTTTATGTTGTTGACAGCTTAATTTTTTTGACAGCTTAATGTTGTTGACAGCTTAATGTCGTTGACAGCTTAATGTTGTTGACAGCTTAATGTTGTTGACAGCTTAATATTGTTGACAGCTTAATGTTGTTGACAGCTTAATGTTGTTGTCAGCTTAATGTTGACAGCTTAATGTTGACAGCCTAATGTTGACAACTTAATGTTGACAGCTTAATGTTGACAGCTTAATGTTGACAGCTTAATGTTGTTGACAGCTTAATGTTGACAGCTTAATGTTGACAGCTAAAAATTGTTGACAGTTAATGTTGACAGCTTAATTTGTTTTGAGAGCCTAATGTCGACAGCTTAATATTGGTGACAGCTTTATGTTGTTGACAGCTTAATTTTTTTGACAGCTTAATGTTGTTGATAGCTTAATGTTGTTGACAGCTTAATGTTGTTGACAGCTTAATATTGTTGACAGCCTAATGTTGTTGACAGCTTAATGTTGTTGTCAGCTTAATGTTGACAGCTTAATGTTGACAGCCTAATGTTTACAACTTAATGTTGACAACTTAATGTTGACAGCTTAATGTTGTTGACAGCTTAATGTTGACAGCTTAATGTTGACAGCTTAATGTTGACAGCTTAATGTTGACAGCTTAATGTTGTTGTCAGCTTAATGTTGACAGCTTAATGTTGACAGCTTAATGTTGACAGCTTAATGCTGACAGCTTAATGTTGACAGCTTAATGTTGACAGCTTAATGTTGACAGCTTAATGTTGACAGCTTAATGTTGTTGACAGCTTAATGTTGACAGCTTAATGTTGTTGCCAGCTTAATGTTGTTGACAGCTTAATGTCGACATCTTAAGGTTGTTGAGAGCCTAATGTCGACAGCTTAATATTGGTGACAGCTTTATGTTGTTGACAGCTTAATTTTTTTGACAGCTTAATGTTGTTGACAGCTTAATGTTGTTGACAGCTTAATGTTGTTGACAGCTTAATGTTGTTGACAGCTTAATGTTTTTGACAGCTTAATGTTGACAGCTTAATGTTGACAGCCTAATGTTGACAGCTTAATGTTGACAGCTTAATGTTGACAGCTTAATGTTGACGGCTTAATGTTGACAGCTTAATGTTGACAGCCTAATGTTGTTGACAGCTTAATGTTGTTGATAGGTTTATGTTGACAGCTTAATGTCGTTGACAGCTTAATGTTGTTGTCAGCTTGATGTTGACAGCTTAATGTTGTCAGCTTAATGTTGACAGCTTAATGTTGACAGCTTAATTTTGACAGCTTAATGTTGACAGCCTAATGTTGACAGCTTGATTTTGACAGCTTAATGTTGTTAGCTTAATGTTGTTGACAGCTTAATGTTGTGGACAGCTTAATGTTGTGGACAGATTAATGTTGTGGACAGCTTAATGTTGTGGACAGCTTAATGTTGTTGACAGCTTAATGTTGACAGCTTAATGTTGACAGCCTAATGTTGACAGCCTAATGTTGACAGCTTAATGTTGACAGCTTAATGTTGACAGCTTAATGTTGACAGCTTAATGTTGACAGCTTAATGTTGTTGACAGCTTAATGTTGTTGACAGCTTAATGTTGACAGTCTAATGTTGGCAGCCTAATGTTGACAGCTTAATGTTGACAGCTTAATGTTGACAGCTTAATGTTGACAGCTGATTGTTGACAGCTTAATGTTGTTGACAGCTTAATGTTGTTGACAGCTTAATGTTTTTGACAGCTTAATGTTGACAGCTTAATGTTGACAGCCTAATGTTGACAGCCTAATGTTGACAGCTTAATGTTGACAGCTTAATGTTGACGGCTTAATGTTGACAGCTTAATGTTGACAGCTTAATGTTGTTGACAGCTTAATGTTGTTGTCAGCTTAATGTTGACAGCTTAATGTTGTCAGCTGAATGTTGACAGCTTAATGTTGACAGCTTAAGTTTGACAGCTTAATGTTGACAGCCTAATGTTGACAGCTTGATTTTGACAGCTTAATGTTGTTAGCTTAATGTTGTTGACAGCTTAATGTCGACAGCTTAATGTTGTTGTCAGCTTAATGTTGTTGTCAGATTAATGTTGTGGACAGCTTAATGTTGACAGCTTAATGTTGACAGCTTAATGTTGACAGCTTAGTGTTGACAGCTTAATGTTGACAGCTTAATGTTGTTGTCAGCTTAATGTTGACAGCTTAATGTTGACAGCTTAATGTTGACAGCTTAATGCTGACAGCTTAATGTTGACAGCTTAATGTTGACAGCTTAATGTTGACAGCTTAATGTTGTTGACAGCTTAATGTTGACAGCTTAATGTTGACAGCTTAATGTTGACAGCCTAATGTTGTTGACAGCTTAATGTTGTTGACAGCTTAATGTTGGTGACAGCTTAATGTTGAGAGCTTAATGTTGACAGCCTAATGTTGACAGCCTAATGTTGACAGCTTAATGTTGACAGCTTAATGTTGATAGCTTAATGTTGACAGCTTAATGTTGTTGACAGCTTAATGTTGTTGATAGCTTAATGTTGTTGGCATCTTATTGTTGACAGCTTAATGTTGTTGACAGCTTAATGTTGTTGTCAGCTTAATGTTGACAGCTTAATGTTGACAGCTTAATGTTGACAGCTTAATGTTGACAGCTTAATGTTGACAGCTTAATGTTGTTGACAGTTAATGTTGACAGCTTAATGTTGTTGACAGCTTAATGTTGTTGACAGCTTAATGTTGTTGACAGCTTAATGTTGACAGCTAATGTTGACAGCCTAATGTTGACAGCTTAATGTTGACAGCTTAATGTTGACAGCTTAATGTTGTTGACAGCTTAATGTTGTAGACAGCTTAATGTTGACAGCTTAATGTTGTTGCCAGCTTAATGTTGTTGACAGCTTAATGTCGACAGCTTAAGGTTGTTGAGAGCCTAATGTCGACAGCTTAATATTGGTGACAGCTTTATGTTGTTGACAGCTTAATTTTTTTGACAGCTTAATGTTGTTGACAGCTTAATGTTGTTGACAGCTTAATGTTGTTGACAGCTTAATATTGTTGACAGCTTAATGTTTTTGACAGCTTAATGTTGTTGTCAGCTTAATGTTGACAGCTTAATGTTGACAGCCTAATGTTGACAACTCAATGTTGACAACTTAATGTTGACAGCTTAATGTTGACAGCTTAATGTTGTTGACAGCTTAATGTTAACAGCTTAATGTTGACAGCTTAATGTTGTTGACAGTTAATGTTGACAGCTTAATTTTGTTGAGAGCCTAATGTCGACAGCTTAATATTGGTGACAGCTTTATGTTGTTGACAGCTTAATTTTTTTGACAGCTTAATGTTGTTGATAGCTTAATGTTGTTTACAGCTTAATGTTGTTGACAGCTTAATATTGTTGACAGCTTAATGTTGTTGACAGCTTAATGTTGTTGTCAGCTTAATGTTGACAGCTTAATGTTGACAGCCTAATTTTTACAACTTAATGTTGACAACTTAATGTTGACACCTTAATGTTGTTGACAGTTTAATGTTGACAGCTTAATGTTGAGAGCTTAATGTTGACAGCTTAATGTTGTTGTCAGCTTAATGTTGACAGCTTAATTTTGACAGCTTAATGTTGACAGCTTAATGCTGACAGCTTAATGTTGACAGCTTAATGTTGACAGCTTAATGTTGTTGACAGCTTAATGTTGTTGACAGCCTAATGTTGACAGCTTAATGTTGACAGCTTATTGTTGACAGCCTAATGTTGTTGACCGCTTAATGTTGTTGACAGCTTAATGTTGCTGACAGCTTAATGTTGACAGCTTAATGTTGACAGCCTAATGTTGACAGCCTAATGTTGACAGCTTAATGTTGACAGCTTAATGTTGATAGCTTAATGTTGACAGCTTAATGTTGTTGACAGCTTAATGTTGTTGATAGCTTAATGTTGACAGCTTAATGTTGTTGACAGCTTAATGTTGTTGATAGCTTAATGTTGACAGCTTAATGTTGACAGCTTAATGTTGACAGCTTAATGTTGTTGACAGCTTAATGTTGTTGACAGCTTAATGTTGTTGATAGGTTAATGTTGACAGCTTAATGTTGTTGACAGCTTAATGTTGTTGTCAGCTTAATGTTGACAGCTTAATGTTGTCAGCTTAATGTTGACAGCTTAATGTTGACAGCCTAATGTTGACAGCTTGATTTTGACAGCTTAATGTTGTTAGCTTAATGTTGTTGACAGCCTAATGTCGACAGCTTAATGTTGTTGTCAGCTTAATGTTGTTGTCAGATTAATGTTGTGGTACTTAATGTTGACAGCTTAATGTTGACAGCTTAATGTTGACAGCTTAGTGTTGACAGCTTAATGTTGACAGCTTAATGTCAACAGCTTAATGTTGTTGACAGCTTAATGTCAATAGCTTAATGTTGTTGACAGCTTAATGTTGTTGACAGCTTAATGTTGTTGACAGCTTAATGTTGTCGACAGCTTTATGTTGTTGACAGCTTAATTTTTTTGACGGCTTTATGTTGTTGACAGCTTAATGTCGATAGCTTAATGTTGTTGACAGCTTAATGTTGTTGACAGCTTAATGTTGTCGACAGCTTAATGTTGTTGACAGCTTTATGTTGTTGACAGCTTAATTTTTTGACAGCTAAATGTTGTTAACAGCTTAATGTTGTTGACAGCTTAATGTTGTTGACAGCTTAATGCTGTTGACAGCTTAATATTATTGACAGCTTAATGTTGTTGACAGCTTAATGTTGTTGCCAGCTTAATGTTGACAGATTAATGTTGACAGCCTAATGTTGACAACTTAATGTTGACAACTTAATGTTGACAGCTTAATGTTGACAGCTTAATGTAGTTGACAGCTTAATGTTGTTGACAGCTTAATATTGTTGACAGCTTAATGTTGTTGACAGCTTAATGTTGTTGTCAGCTTAATGTTGACAGCTTAATGTTGACAGCCTAATGTTGACAACTTAATGTTGACAACTTAATGTTGACAGCTTAATGTTGACAGCTTAATGTTGTTGACAGCTTAATGTTGACAGCTTAATGTTGACAGCTTAATGTTGTTGACAGTTAATGTTGACAGCTTAATTTTGTTAAAAGAGCCTAATGTCGACAGCTTAATATTGGTGACAGCTTTATGTTGTTGACAGCTTAATTTGTTTGACAGGTTAATGTTGTTAATAGCTTAATGTTGTTGACAGCTTAATGTTGTTGACAGCTTAATATTGTTGACAGCTTAATGTTGTTGACAGCTTAATGTTGTTGTCAGCTTAATGTTGACAGCTTAATGTTGACAGCCTAATGTTTACAACTTAATGTTGACAACTTAATGTTGACAGCTTAATGTTGTTGACAGCTTAATGTTGACAGCTTAATGTTGACAGCTTAATGTTGTTGTCAGCTTAATGTTGACAGCTCAATGTTGACAGCTTAATGTTGACAGCTTAATGCTGACAGCTTAATGTTGACAGTTTAATGTTGACAGCTTAATGTTGACAACTTAATGTTGTTGAGAGCTTAATGTTGTTGACAGCTTAATGTTGACAGCTTAATGTTGACAGCTTATTGTTGACAGCCTAATGTTGTTGACAGCTTAATGTTGTTGACAGCTTAATGTTGCTGACAGCTTAATTTTGACAGCTTAATGTTGACAGCCTAATCTTGACAGCCTAATGTTGACAGCTTAATGTTGATAGCTTAATGTTGTTGACAGCTTAATGTTGTTGACAGCTTAATATTGTTGGCTGCTTAATGTTGTTGACAGCTTAATGTTGTCGACAGCTTAATGTTGACAGCTTAATGTTGACAACTTAATATTGACAGCTTAATGTTGTCAGCTTAATGTTGTTGAAAGCTTAATGTCGATAGCTTAATGTTGTTGACAGCTTAATGTTGTTGACAGCTTAATGTTGTCGACAGCTTAATGTTGACAGCTTAATGTTGACAACTTAATATTGACAGCTTAATGTTGTCAGCTTTATGTTGTTGAAAGCTTAATGTCGATAGCTTAATGTTGTTGACAGCTTAATGTTGTTGACAGCTTAATGTTGTTGACAGATTAATGTTGACAGATTAATGTTGACAGCTTAATGTTGACAGCTTAATGTTGACAGCTTAATGTTGACAGCTTAATGTTGACAGCCTAATGTTGACAGCTTGATTTTGACAGCTTAATGTTGTTAGCTTAATATTGTTGACAGCTTAATGTCGACAGCTTAATGTTGTTGTCAGCTTAATGTTGTTGTCAGATTAATGTTGAGGACAGCTTAATGTTGACAGCTTAATGTTGACAGCTTAATGTTGACAGCTTTGTGTTGACAGCTTAATGTTGACAGCTTAATGTTGTTGACAGCTTAATGTTGTTGTGGACAGATTAATGTTGTGGACAGCTTAATGTTGTGGACAGCCCAATGTTGTTGACAGCTTAATGTTGACAGCTTAATGTTGACAGCCTAATGTTGACAGCCTAATGTTGACAGCTTAATGTTGACAGCTTAATGTTGACAGCTTAATGTTGACAGCATAATGTTGACAGCTTAATGTTGTTGACAGCTTAATGTTGTTGATAGCTTAATGTTGACAGCTTAATGCTGTTGACAGCTTAATGTTGTTGATAGCTTAATGTTGACAGCTTAATGATGATAACTTAATGTTGACAGCTTAATGTTGTTGACAGCTTAATGTTGTTGACAGCTTAATGTTGACAGCTTAATGTTGACAGCTTAATGTTGACAGATTAATGTTGACAGCTTAATGTTGAAAACATAATGTTGATAGCTTAATGTTGACAGCTTAATGCTGACAGCTTAATGTTGTAGACAACTTAATGTTGACAGCTTAATGTTGTTGCCAGCTTAATGTTGTTGACAGCTTAATGTCGACAGCTTAATGTTGATGACAGCCTAATGTTGACAGCTTAATGCTGTTGACAGCTTAATGTTGAGAGCTTAATGTTGACAGCGTAATGTTAACAGCTTAATGTTGATAGCTTAATGTTGACAGCCTAATGTTGACAGCATAATGTTGACAGCTTTATGTTGTTGACAGCTTAATGTTGTTGACAGCTTAATGCTGTTGACAGCTTAATATTATTGACAGCTTAATGTTGTTGACAGCTTAATGTTGTTGTCAGCTTAATGTTGACAGATTAATGTTGACAGCCTAATGTTGACAACTTAATGTTGATAACTTAATGTTGACAGCTTAATGTTGACAGCTTAATGTTGTTGACAGCTTAATGTTGACAGCTCAATGTTTTTGGCAGCTTATTGTTGACAGCTTAATGTTGACAGCTTAAAGTTGACAGCCTAATGTTGACAGCCTAATGTTGACAGCTTAATGTTGACAGCTTAATGTTGTTGGCAGCTTAATGTTGATAGCTTAATGTTGTTGTCAGCTTAATGTTGACAGCTTAATGTTGACAACTTAATGTTGTTGACAGCTTAATGTCAACAGCTTAATATTGTTGGCAGCTTATTGTTGACAGCTTAATGTTGACAGCTTAATGTTGACAGCCTAATGTCGCCAGCTTAGTGTTGACAGCATTACGTTGACAGATTAATGTCAACAGCTTAATGTTGTTGACAGCCTAATGTTGACAGCTTAATGTTGTTGACAGCTTAATGTTGACAGCATAATGTTGACAGCATAATGTTAACAGCTTAATGTTGACAGCTTAATGTTGACAGCCTAATGTCGACAGCATAATGTTGACAGCTTAATGTTGACAGCATAACGTTGACAGCTTAATGTCAACTGCTTAATGTTGTTGACAGCTTAATGTCGATAGCTTAATGTTGTTAACAGCTTAATGTTGTTGACAGCTTAATGTTGTTGACAGCTTAATGTTGTCGACAGCTTTATGTAGTTGACAGCTTAATTTTTTTGACGGCTTAATGTTGTTGACAGCTTAATGTCGATAGCTTAATGTTGTTGATAGCTTAATGTTGTTGACAGCTTAATTTTGTCGACAGCTTAATGTTGTTGACAGCTTTATGTTGTTGACAGCTAAATTTTTTGACAGCTAAATGTTGTTAACAGCTTAATGTTGTTGACAGCTTAATGTTGTTGACAGCTTAATGCTGTTGACAGCTTAATATTATTGACAGCTTAATGTTGTTGACAGCTTAATGTTGTTGTCAGCTTAATGTTGACAGTTTAATGTTGACAGCCTAATGTTGACAACTTAATGTTGACAACTTAATGTTGAAAACTTAATGTTGACAGTTTGATGTTGTTGACAGCTTAATGTTGACAGCTTAATGTTGTTGGCAGCTTATTGTTGAAAGCTTAATGTTGACAGCTTAACGTTGACAGCCTAATGTTGACAGCCTAATGTTGACAGCTTAATGTTGTTGGCAGCTTAATGTTGACAGCTTAATGTTGACAGCTTAATGTTAGCAGCTTATGTTGACAGCTTAATGTTGACAGCCTAATGTTGACAGCCTAATGTTGACAGCTTAATGTTGACAGCATAACATTGACAGCTTAATGTCAGCAGCTTAATGTTGTTGACAGCTTAATGTCGATAGCTTAATGTTGTTGACAGCTTAATGTTGTTGACAGCTTAATGTTGACAGCTTAATGTTGACAGCTTAATGTTGACAGATTAATGTTGACAGCTTAATGTTGAAAACGTAATGTTGATAGCTTAATGTTGACAGCTTAATGCTGACAGCTTAATGTTGTAGACAACTTAATGTTGACAGCTTAATGTTGTTGCCAGCTTAATGTTGTTGACAGCTTAATGTCGACAGCTTAATGTTGATGACAGCCTAATGTTGACAGCTTAATGCTGTTGACAGCTTAATGTTGAGAGCTTAATGTTGACAGCGTAATGTTAACAGCTTAATGTTGATAGCTTAATGTTGACAGCCTAATGTTGACAGCATAATGTTGACAGCTTTATGTTGTTGACAGCTTAATGTTGTTGACAGCTTAATGCTGTTGACAGCTTAATATTATTGACAGCTTAATGTTGTTGACAGCTTAATGTTGTTGTCAGCTTAATGTTGACAGATTAATGTTGACAGCCTAATGTTGACAACTTAATGTTGATAACTTAATGTTGACAGCTTAATGTTGTTGACAGCTTAATGTTGACAGCTCAATGTTGTTGGCAGCTTATTGTTGACAGCTTAATGTTGACAGCTTAAAGTTGACAGCCTAATGTTGACAGCCTAATGTTGACAGCTTAATGTTGACAGCTTAATGTTTTTGGCAGCTTAATGTTGATAGCTTAATGTTGTTGTCAGCTTAATGTTGACAGCTTAATGTTGACAACTTAATGTTGTTGACAGCTTAATGTCAACAGCTTAATATTGTTGGCAGCTTATTGTTGACAGCTTAATGTTGACAGCCTAATGTCGCCAGCTTAATGTTGACAGCCTAATGTTGACAGCTTGATTTTGACAGCTTAATGTTGTTAGCTTAATATTGTTGACAGCTTAATGTCGACAGCTTAATGTTGTTGTCAGCTTAATGTTGTTGTCAGATTAATGTTGAGGACAGCTTAATGTTGACAGCTTAATGTTGACAGCTTAATGTTGACAGCTTAGTGTTGACAGCTTAATGTTGACAGCTTAATGTTGTTGACAGCTTAATGTTGTTGTGGACAGATTAATGTTGTGGACAGCTTAATGTTGTGGACAGCCCAATGTTGTTGACAGCTTAATGTTGACAGCTTAATGTTGACAGCCTAATGTTGACAGCCTAATGTTGACAGCTTAATGTTGACAGCTTAATGTTGACAGCTTAATGTTGACAGCATAATGTTGACAGCTTAATGTTGTTGACAGCTTAATGTTGTTGATAGCTTAATGTTGACAGCTTAATGCTGTTGACAGCTTAATGTTGTTGATAGCTTAATGTTGACAGCTTAATGATGACAACTTAATGTTGACAGCTTAATGTTGTTGACAGCTTAATGTTGTTGACAGCTTAATGTTGACAGCTTAATGTTGACAGCTTAATGTTGACTGATTAATGTTGACAGCTTAATGTTGAAAACGTAATGTTGATAGCTTAATGTTGACAGCTTAATGCTGACAGCTTAATGTTGTAGACAACTTAATGTTGACAGCTTAATGTTGTTGCCAGCTTAATGTTGTTGACAGCTTAATGTCGACAGCTTAATGTTGATGACAGCCTAATGTTGAGAGCTTAATGTTGACAGCGTAATGTTAACAGCTTAATGTTGATAGCTTAATGTTGACAGCCTAATGTTGACAGCATAATGTTGACAGCTTTATGTTGTTGACAGCTTAATGTTGTTGACAGCTTAATGCTGTTGACAGCTTAATATTATTGACAGCTTAATGTTGTTGACAGCTTAATGTTGTTGTCAGCTTAATGTTGACAGATTAATATTGACAGCCTAATGTTGACAACTTAATGTTGATAACTTAATGTTGACAGCTTAATGTTGACAGCTTAATGTTGTTGACAGCTTAATGTTGACAGCTCAATGTTGTCGGCAGCTTATTGTTGACAGCCTAATGTTGACAGCTTAATGTTGACAGCTTAATGTTGTTGGCAGCTTATTGTTGACAGCTTAATGTTGTTGTCAGCTTAATGTTGACAGCTTAATGTTGACAACTTAATGTTGTTGACAGCTTAATGTCAACAGCTTAATATTGTTGGCAGCTTATTGTTGACAGCTTAATGTTGACAGCTTAATGTTGACAGCCTAATGTCGCCAGCTTAGTGTTGACAGCATTACGTTGACAGATTAATGTCAACAGCTTAATGTTGTTGACAGCCTAATGTTGACAGCTTAATGTTGTTGACAGCTTAATGTTGACAGCATAATGTTGACAACATAATGTTAACAGCTTAATGTTGACAGCTTAATGTTGACAGCCTAATGTTGACAGCATAATGTTGACAGCTTAATGTTGACAGCATAACGTTGACAGCTTAATGTCAACTGCTTAATGTTGTTGACAGCTTAATGTCGATAGCTTAATGTTGTTGACAGCTTAATGTTGTTGACAGCTTAATGTTGTCGACAGCTTTATGTTGTTGACAGCTTAATTTTTTTGACGGCTTAATGTTGTTGACAGCTTAATGTCGATAGCTTAATGTTGTTGATAGCTTAATGTTGTTGACAGCTTAATTTTGTCGACAGCTTAATGTTGTTGACAGCTTTATGTTGTTGACAGCTTAATTTTTTGACAGCTAAATGTTGTTAACAGCTTAATGTTGTTGACAGCTTAATATTGTTGACAGCTTAATGCTGTTGACAGCTTAATATTATTGACAGCTTAATGTTGTTGACAGCTTAATGTTGTTGTCAGCTTAATGTTGACAGTTTAATGTTGACAGCCTAATGTTGACAACTTAATGTTGACAACTTAATGTTGACAACTTAATGTTGACAGTTTGATGTTGTTGACAGCTTAATGTTGACAGCTTAATGTTGTTGGCAGCTTATTGTTGAAAGCTTAATGTTGACAGCCTAATGTTGACAGCCTAATGTTGACAGCTTAATGTTGTTGGCAGCTTAATGTTGACAGCTTAATGTTGACAACTTAATGTTGTTGACAGCTTAATGTCAACAGCTTAATATTGTTGGCAGCTTATTGTTGACAGCTTAATGTTGACAGCTTAATGTTGACAGCCTAATGTCGCCAGCTTAGTGTTGACAGCATTACGTTGACAGATTAATGTCAACAGCTTAATGTTGTTGACAGCCTAATGTTGACAGCTTAATGTTGTTGACAGCTTAATGTTGACAGCATAATGTTGACAGCATAATGTTAACAGCTTAATGTTGACAGCTTAATGTTGACAGCCTAATGTTGACAGCATAATGTTGACAGCTTGATGTTGACAGCATAACGTTGACAGCTTAATGTCAACTGCTTAATGTTGTTGACAGCTTAATGTCGATAGCTTAATGTTGTTAACAGCTTAATGTTGTTGACAGCTTAATGTTGTTGACAGCTTAATGTTGTCGACAGCTTTATGTTGTTGACAGCTTAATTTTTTTGACGGCTTAATGTTGTTGACAGCTTAATGTCGATAGCTTAATGTTGTTGATAGCTTAATGTTGTTGACAGCTTAATTTTGTCGACAGCTTAATGTTGTTGACAGCTTTATGTTGTTGACAGCTTAATTTTTTGACAGCTAAATGTTGTTAACAGCTTAATGTTGTTGACAGCTTAATGTTGTTGACAGCTTAATGCTGTTGACAGCTTAATATTATTGACAGCTTAATGTTGTTGACAGCTAAATGTTGTTGTCAGCTTAATGTTGACAGTTTAATGTTGACAGCCTAATGTTGACAACTTAATGTTGACAACTTAATGTTGAAAACTTAATGTTGACAGTTTGATGTTGTTGACAGCTTAATGTTGACAGCTTAATGTTGTTGGCAGCTTATTGTTGAAAGCTTAATGTTGACAGCTTAATGTTGACAGCCTAATGTTGACAGCCTCATGTTGACAGCTTAATGTTGTTGGCAGCTTAATGTTGACAGCTTAATGTTGACAGCTTAATGTTAGCAGCTTATGTTGACAGCTTAATGTTGACAGCTTAATGTTGACAGCCTAATGTTGACAGCCTAATGTTGACAGCTTAATGTTGACAGCATAACATTGACAGCTTAATGTCAGCAGCTTAATGTTGTTGACAGCTTAATGTCGATAGCTTAATGTTGTTGACAGCTTAATGTTGTTGACAGATTAATGTTGACAGCTTAATGTTGACAGCTTAATGTTGACAGCTTAATGTTGACAGCTTAATGTTGACAGCCTAATGTTGACAGCTTGATTTTGACAGCTTAATGTTGCTAGCTTAATATTGTTGACAGCTTAATGTTGACAGCTTAATGTTGTTGTCAGCTTAATGTTGTTGTCAGATTAATGTTGAGGACAGCTTAATGTTGACAGCTTAATGTTGACAGCTTAATGTTGACAGCTTAGTGTGGACAGCTTAATGTTGACAGCTTAATGTTGTTGACAGCTTAATGTTGTTGTGGACAGATTAATGTTGTGGACAGCTTAATGTTGTGGACAGCCCAATGTTGTTGACAGCTTAATGTTGACAGCTTAATGTTGACAGCCTAATGTTGACAGCCTAATGTTGACAGCTTAATGTTGACAGCTTAATGTTGACAGCTTAATGTTGACAGCATAATGTTGACAGCTTAATGTTGTTGACAGCTTAATGTTGTTGATAGCTTAATGTTGACAGCTTAATGCTGTTGACAGCTTAATGTTGTTGATAGCTTAATGTTGACAGCTTAATGATGACAACTTAATGTTGACAGCTTAATGTTGTTGACAGCTTAATGTTGTTGACAGCTTAATGTTGACTGCTTAATGTTGACAGCTTAATGTTGACAGATTAATGTTGACAGCTTAATGTTGAAAACGTAATGTTGATAGCTTAATGTTGACAGCTTAATGCTGACAGCTTAATGTTTTAGACAACTTAATGTTGACAGCTTAATGTTGTTGCCAGCTTAATGTTGTTGACAGCTTAATGTCGACAGCTTAATGTTGATGACAGCCTAATGTTGACAGCTTAATGCTGTTGACAGCTTAATGTTGAGAGCTTAATGTTGACAGCGTAATGTTAACAGCTTAATGTTGATAGCTTAATGTTGACAGCCTAATGTTGACAGCATAATGTTGACAGCTTTATGTTGTTGACAGCTTAATGTTGTTGACAGCTTAATGCTGTTGACAGCTTAATATTATTGACAGCTTAATGTTGTTGACAGCTTAATGTTGTTGTCAGCTTAATGTTGACAGATTAATGTTGACAGCCTAATGTTGACAACTTAATGTTGATAACTTAATGTTGACAGCTTAATGTTGACAGCTTAATGTTGTTGACAGCTTAATGTTGACAACTCAATGTTGTTGGCAGCTTATTGTTGACAGCTTAATGGTGACAGCTTAAAGTTGACAGCCTAATGTTGACAGCCTAATGTTGACAGCTTAATGTTGACAGCTTAATGTTGTTGGCAGCTTATTGTTGACAGCTTAATGTTGTTGTCAGCTTAATGTTGACAGCTTAATGTTGACAACTTAATGTTGTTGACAGCTTAATGTCAACAGCTTAATATTGTTGGCAGCTTATTGTTGACAGCTTAATGTTGACAGCTTAATGTTGACAGCCTAATGTCGCCAGCTTAGTGTTGACAGCATTACGTTGACAGATTAATGTCAACAGCTTAATGTTGTTGACAGCCTAATGTTGACAGCTTAATGTTGTTGACAGCTTAATGTTGACAGCATAATGTTGACAGCATAATGTTAACAGCTTAATGTTGACAGCTTAATGTTGACAGCCTAATGTTGACAGCATAATGTTGACAGCTTAATGTTGACAGCATAACGTTGACAGCTTAATGTCAACTGCTTAATGTTGTTGACAGCTTAATGTCGATAGCTTAATGTTGTTAACAGCTTAATGTTGTTGACAGCTTAATGTTGTTGACAGCTTAATGTTGTCGACAGCTTTATGTTGTTGACAGCTTAATTTTTTTGACGGCTTAATGTTGTTGACAGCTTAATGTCGATAGCTTAATGTTGTTGATAGCTTAATGTTGTTGACAGCTTAATTTTGTCGACAGCTTAATGTTGTTGACAGCTTTATGTTGTTGACAGCTTAATTTTTTGACAGCTAAATGTTGTTAACAGCTTAATGTTGTTGACAGCTTAATGTTGTTGACAGCTTAATGCTGTTGACAGCTTAATATTATTGACAGCTTAATGTTGTTGGCAGCTTATTGTTGAAAGCTTAATGTTGACAGCTTAATGTTGACAGCCTAATGTTGACAGCCTAATGTTGACAGCTTAATGTTGTTGGCAGCTTAATGTTGACAGCTTAATGTTGACAGCTTAATGTTAGCAGCTTATGTTGACAGCTTAATGTTGACAGCCTAATGTTGACAGCCTAATGTTGACAGCTTAATGTTGACAGCATAACATTGACAGCTTAATGTCAGCAGCTTAATGTTGTTGACAGCTTAATGTCGATAGCTTAATGTTGTTGACAGCTTAATGTTGTTGACAGCTTAATGTTGTCGACAGCTTAAGGTTGACAGCTTAATGATGACAACTTAATGTTGACAGCTTAATGTTGACAGCTTAATGTTGACAGATTAATGTTGACAGCCTAATGTTGAAAACGTAATGTTGATAGCTTAATGTTGACAGCTTAATGCTGACAGCTTATTGTTGTAGACAACTTAATGTTGACAGCTTAATGTTGTTGCCAGCTTAATGTTGTTGACAGCTTAATGTCGACAGCTTAATGTTGTTGACAGCCTAATGTTGACAGCTTAATGTTGTTGACAGCTTAATGTTGAGAGCTTAATGTTGACAGCGTAATGTTAACAGCTTAATGTTGACAGCTTAATGTTGACAGCCTAATGTTGACAGCATAATGTTGACAGCTTGATGTTGACAGCATAACGTTGACAGCTTAATGTCAACAGCCTAATGTTGTAGACAGCTTAATGTCAATAGCTTAATGTTGTTGACAGCTTAATGTTGTTGACAGCTTAATGTTGTCGATAGCTTAATGTTGTCGACAGCTTTATGTTGTTGACAGCTTAATTTTTTTGAGGGCTTAATGTTGTTGACAGCTTAATGTCGATAGCTTAATGTTGTTGACAGCTTAATGTTGTTGACAGCTTAATGTTGTCGACAGCTTAATGTTGTTGACAGCTTTATGTTGTTGACAACTTAATTTTTTGACAGCTAAATGTTGTTAACAGCTTAATGTTGTTGACAGCTTAATGTTGTTGACAGCCTAATGCTGTTGACAGCTTAATATTATTGACAGCTTAATGTTGTTGACCGCTTAATGTTGTTGTCAGCTTAATGTTGACAGATTAATGTTGACAGCCTAATGTTGACAACTTAATGTTGACAACTTAATGTTGACAGCTTAATGTTGACAGCTTAATGTTGTTGACAGCTTAATGTTGACAGATTAATGTTTTTGGCAGCTTATTGTTGACAGCTTACTGTTGACAGCTTAAAGTTGACAGCCTAATGTTGACAGCCTAATGTTGACAGCTTAATGTTTACAGCTTAATGTTGTTGGCAGCTTATTGTTGACAGCTTAATGTTGTTGTCAGCTTAATGTTGACAGCTTAATGTTGACAACTTAATGTTGTTGACAGCTTAATTTTTTGACAGCTAAATGTTGTTAACAGCTTAATGTTGTTGCCAGCTTAACGTTGACAGCTTAATGTTAACAGCTTAATGTTGACAGCTTAATGTTGACAGCCTAAAGTTGACAGCCTAATGTTGACAGCTTAATGTTGACAGCATCAGGTTGACAGCCTTATGTCAACAGCTTAATGTTGTTGACAGCTTAATATTGATAGCTTAATGTTGTTGACAGCTTAATGTTGTTGAAAGCCTAATATTGTTGGCTGATTAATGCTGTTGACAGCTTAATGTTGTAGACAGCTTAATGTTGACAGCTTAATGTTGACAACTTAATATTGACAGCTTAATGTTGTCAGCTTAATGTTGTTGAAAGCTTAATGTTGACAGCTTAATGTTGTTGACAGCTTAATGTTGTTGACAGCTTAATGTGGACAACTTAATGTTGACAGCTTAATGTTGACAGCTTAATGTTGACATATTAATGTTGACAGATTAATGTTTACAGCGCAATGTTGAAAGCTTGATGTTGATAACTTAATGTTGACAGCTTAATGTTGACAGCTTAATGTTGTAGACAACATAATGTTGACAGCTTAATGTTGTTGCCAGCTTAATGTTGTTGACAGCTTAATGTCGACCGCTTAATGTTGTTGACAGCCTAATGTCGACAGCTTAATGTTGTTGACAACTTAATGTTGTTGACAGCTTAATGTTGACAGTTTAATGTTGTTGGCAGCTTATTGTTGACAGCTTAATGTTGTTTTCAGCTTAATGTTGACAGCTTAATGTTGACAACTTAATGTTGTTGACAGCTTAATGTTGACAGCTTAATGTTGTTGGCAGCTTATTGTTGACAGCTTAATGTTGATAGCCTAATGTTTACAGCTTAATGTTGACAGCATAACGTTGACAGCTTAATGTCAACAGCTTAATGTTGTTGACAGCTTAATGTCTACAGCTTAATGTTGTTGACAGCCTAATGTTGACAGCTTGATGTTGTTGACAGCTTAACGTTGCCAGCTTAACGTTGACAGCTTAATGTTAGCAGCTTAATGTTGACAGCTTAATGTTGACAGCCTAAAGTTGACAGCCTAATGTTGACAGCTTAATGTTGACAGCATAAGGTTGACAGCCTTATGTCAACAGCTTAATGTTGTTGACAGCTTAATGTTGATAGCTTAATGTTGTTGACAGCTTAATGTTGTTGACAGCTTAATGTTGTTGACAGCTTAATGTTGTTGCAAGCTTAATGTTGACAATGTAATTTTGACAACTTAATGTTGACAGCTTAATGTTGACAGCTTAATGCTGACAGCTTAATGTTGTTGACAGCTTAATGTTGTTGACAGCTTAACGTTGAAAACTTATTGTTGACAGCTTAATGTTGTTGTCAGCTTAATGCTGACAGCTTAATGTCGACAGCTTAATGTTGACAGCTTAATTTCGACAGCTTAATGTTGTTGACAGCTTAATTTTGTCGACAGCTTAATTTTTTGACAGCTTAATGTTGTTGACAGCTTAATGTTGTTGACAGCTTAATGTTGTTGACAGCTTAATTTTTTTGACAGCTTAATGTTGTTGACAGCTTAATGTTGTTGACAGCTTAATATTGTTGACAGCTTAATGCTGTTGAGAGCTTTATGTTGCCAGCTTAATGTTGACAGCTTAATGTTGACAGCTTAATGTTGATAGCTTAATGTTGTTGACAGCTTAATGTTGACAGCTTAATGTTGACAACTTAATGTTGACAGCTTAATGTTGACAGCTTAATATTGACAGATTAATGTTTACAGCTTAATGTTGAAAGCTTAATGTTGACAGCTTAATGTTGACAACTTAATGTTGTTGACAGCTTAATGTTGACAGCTTAATGTTGTTGGCAGCTTATTGTTGACAGCTTAATGTTGACAGCTTAATGTTGACAGCCTAATGTTGACAGCCTAATGTCGACAGCTTAATGTTGTTGACAGCTTAATGTTGACAGCTTAATGTTGACAGCCTAATGTTAACAGTTTAATGTTGACAGCTTAATGTTGACAGCCTAATGTTGACAGCCTAATGTTGACAGCTTAATGTTGACAGCATAACGTTGACAGCTTAATGTCAACAGCTTAATGTTGTTGACAGCTTAATGTCGATAGCTTAATCTTGTTGACAGCTTAATGTTGTTGACAGCTTTATGTTGTTGACAGCTTAATTTTTTTGACGGCTTAATGTTGTTGACAGCTTAATGTCGATAGCTTAATGTTGTTGACAGCTTAATGTTGTTGACAGCTTAATGTTGTCGACAGCTTAATGTTGTCGACAGCTTTATGTTGTTGACAGCTTAATTTTTTTGACAGCTAAGTGTTGTTGACAGCTTAATGTTGTTGACAGCTTAATGTTGTTGACAGCTTAATGCTGTTGACAGCTTAATATTATTGACAGCTTAATGTTGTTGACAGCTTAATATTATTGACAGCTTAATGTTGACAGCCTAATGTTGACAACTTAATGTTGACAATCTAATGTTGACAGCTTAATGTTGACAGCTTAATGTTGTTGACAGCTTAATGTTGTTGGCAGCTTATTGTTGACATCTTAATGTTGACAGCTTAATGTTGACAGCCTAATGTTGACAGCCTAATGTTGACAGCTTAATGTTGACAGCATAATGTTGACAGCTTAATGTCAACAGCTTAATGTTGTTGACAGCTTAATGTCTACAGCTTAATGTTGTTGACAGCCTAATGTCGACAGCTTAATGTTGTTGATAGCTTAATGTTGCCAGCTTAATGTTGACAGCTTAATGTTAACAGCTTAATGTTGACAGCTTAATGTTGACAGCCTAATGTTGACAGACTAATGTTGACAGCTTAATGTTGACAGCATAACGTTGACAGCTTAATGTCAACAGCTTAATGTTGTTGACAGCTTAATGTCGAAAGCTTAATCAGTCCAGTGAATTACCATGAAACAGTAATGCTCTATCATTACCACAAATATGGTAGCGATAGAAGAGCTACCATGAAAGGGGAATGCTCTACTGTTACTAAATTCTGGTAGCGTTTGCAGTTCATTAATAATATGTTAGATGGCAGCAGTATCCACTTGAAAAGGGGTAATTTAGATCTTTATCACGGATGATTGACACCAGCTGATGCTGGGTGTTCAACCCCCTCCCTTCACCTCTCTGGGATTTCACCCCCTCTCTCTCCTCACCCCCTCCAGTAGCAGCTGATAGCCCATCTTATCATGTACATTGTATTGGTATCAATTAAGAATGGGGTGTAGAAACTCTCCATAGAAGCTGGAGAAGAAACACATTATTTGTATATACAGCCACGAAACTATTTAAGCAGAAATCTAAAATTTTTGTTCAACATTGATAATAAATATTTAATGTTACATTCACATTTTAATCTAAATTTTTTTTGATTGCACACAGCCAATCAACTAATCAAATCAATCAATCTATCTATCTATCTATCTCTATCTATCTCTATTTAGCTAGCTACATGTCTGTCTGGCTATCTATCTCTATCTAGCTAGCTACATGTCTGTCTGTCTGTCTATCTCTATCTAGCTATAGCTACATGCCTGTCTGTCTGTCTGCCTGTCTGTCTGTCTATCTCTATCTAGCTAGCTACATGTCTGTCTGTCTATCTAGCTAGCTACATGTCTATCTGTCTATCTATCTAGCTAGCTACATGTCTATCTGTCTATCTGTTTATCTGTCTATCTATCTATCTATCTGTAACAGAACAATAATTTTAACTCTGGCTTATGGCTATTATGCAGTGTGTGAAATATCATTATATAAGTTACTGTCGTTCTTTTTTTCTTTTCTTTCTTTCTTTCAATCAATCAGTCTATCAATCTATTGTCTATCAATTAGAGCTGTACATCTTTATAATGATACGATACGTATCACGATACAGTAAAACCGATACGATATGTATCATGATACGTATCGTTAAGCTATATCAATGAAAAAAGCCTACAATACTGACAATCTATTATGAAATGTAATGAACTAATGTCAAAGGAATAATCCAGACTTTTGTTTAATGTCATTAAAATTAAAGTGGCTGATATTTTTCTTAAAAGCACCGGAACATCTGGGTAGCAGGTGTCTTATTTGCTCAAAAACGCCACTCTGCATACCATTTAATCGTATCGTTATTATTACCTAACGGTTATCAATACCCCTATCATTATCCTTGTACCGTTACAAGCGGTATATCGAGAACCGGTGTACAGCCCTACTATCAATGTATCAATCAATCAATCAATCAATCAATCTATCTATCTATCTATCTATCTATCCATCTATCTATCCACCTGCCTGCCGGCATATCAATCTATCAATCAATAAATCAATCTATCTATCAGTCAATCTATCAATCAATCAATCAATCTATCTATCAATCTAATCCATCTAACAATCAATCTATCAATCTATTGATCAATCTATCAATATCACTCAATCAATCAATATTAATCAATCAGTCAATCTATCAATCAATCAGTCAATCTATCTTTCTATCAATCAATCTTTTAATATATCAATCTATAAATCTATCTATCAATCTATTGTCTATAATGTAACAATGTATCAATCAATCAATCAATCAATCTATCATCAATCAATCAATCAATCTATCCATCTATCTATCTATCAATAATCCATCTATCAATCAATCAATCTATCAATCTATTAATCTATCAATATCACTTAATCAATATCAATCAATCAGTCAGTCTATCTATCAATCAATCCATTAATCAATCAATCAATCTCTCTATCAGTCTGTCAGTCTATCAATCTATCAATCAATTGATTTATCCATCATCTATCAAAGTATCAATGTATCTATCGATCTATCTTTCCTTCTATCCATCTATCTATCTGCCTACCTGCCTGCATATCAATCTATGAATCAATCAATCAATCTATGTATCAGTCAATTTATCTATTAATCTATCAATCAATCATTAAATCAATCAATCAATCAGTCAACCAATCAATCTATTAATTAATCAATCAATCTATCTATCTATCAATCCATCTATCAATCAATATCAATCAATCTATCAATCAATATATCTATCAATCTATCAAACAATCTATTAATCAATATATCAATCAATCAATATCAATCAATCTGTATATCTTTCAATAAGCTATCAATCAGTCAATCTATCAATCAATCTATCAATCTATCAATAATTAATAAATATATCAATCTATCTATCCATCAATCTTTTAATCAATCTATCAATATATTAATCAATCTATCAATCAATCTAGTATTCAATCTATCAATCAATCAATCAATATCAATCTATCTATCAATCAATCTATTAATCAAGTTATCAATCTATTAATCAATCTATCAATAAATCAATATATCTATTAATCAATCTTTCTATCAATCAATCAATATCAATCAATCAATCAATCTATCTATCTATCAATCTATCAATCTATCTTTTAATTCATCATTTACTCAATCTATCAATCAATCTATCAATCTATCAATCTAAAATCAATCTATCTATGTATCTATGTATCAATCCATCAATCAATCCATCAATTATATCAATCTTAAATCAATCAATCAATATATCTATCTAACTATCTTTCTATCTATCTATCTATCCTTCTGTACTATTTCAAAAATCTTTAACCTTGGAGAAATTGGACCATCCAGACAATCTTACTATTATGACTACCTCACTATTAGGACCATCTCACTATTAAGACCACATCTCTATTAAGCCGCAAAGGCCACCCCAAGAAGACCACCTCACTATTAAACCACCTCACTGTTAAGACCACCTCTGAAACAGGCCACCTTACCATAAAGACCACTTTATCCAATTATTGAACACCTCACTGTTTAACAACCTGGCCATTATGATCAGGAATGCACGGTCGGCATGACGCTATTTTAGAACCTTAACATGTTGTATAAATGTATTCAATTACTTATGTTTGCTGGTAATTATCTATTTTATATGCTTGCAAATAGATTTATCTATTTCACATTTTATGTCTCGCCAACTCTCCAGAAAATGTATGCAATAATACCCCATGATCACATTATTAAAATAAACTGAAATTGAACTGTCATTTATAAATAGCTATTAGAGAAACTGGACCTAATTGCCTAATTTAACCAAATCCCCAGTGCAGTGTGACCTTGGATTATCCAAGGTGTGACGAAGCAGCAGACTGGGTTGCTTGGTGGTATCAAGACTAATAACTGGATGGCTTAAATTTTCAATTACAGTTTCTAAGTTAGCAAGACTTGGTTTTCTTGGTCATTGGATAACACAAGTGTGTCAAGAAAAATACATGAAAAAAGATACCAAACATGATATGTATTTCATAATCAAGACAGGACAAATTTGTCCAATTTAAGGGCACCCTCATTTGTACACACCTCCACAGGAAGTAATTACTCTCCAGTAGAAGTCTGGACTAAGAGTAATTTTGTAAGCAGTATAAAATTTAGTAAATATTGGTTAGACTACACTTCCCTTTTCCCTGGTAGTCCCTTCAATTTCTAGTTTTAAGTTTTTACCAACTTAAGTGGTTCACTGATTCATCAGGGAGGTAATTTCTGTTAGTCATGAGGGATAAATAAATGAAAAAAACCTAGATGTCAACAAATGCAACTACCAAAATTGCTTCTCAATAAAATGGCATTCTTTGGTGAAGGCACCACCATTTGGCTGGCATTCTGGAGTTAAACACAGGGCCCCTTCTCCGAGAAGTTTAGCTTCAAAGCAGAAAGTCCCCTTTCAAGGCCCCCCCCCCCCCCCTGCATATGCAGTGCCAATATTATATATATTATACATGTGTGTAGCACCCAAGCCATGTATGCCCCTTCCTCAGGTTGAGACGTTTAATTAACACTTTTCCATGTATTTTGAAAAAAAAAATCTTAGGCAGGGTGAATACAAGGGTCAGTCTGTCAGTCAGTCAGTCAGTCAGTTATAATGAGTAATTTTTTAGCTAGCCACTTGAATTTGGCTATATTATGACATTTATATTTCATACATGTCCATATTTGGGTTCAGTATTATAGTCATGCAAGATATACTAGCCCATTTTTTTGTTTCCCTTTCCTTTTTGTTTTCCTGTCTAAATCTTAACATAAACTTTTTTGGTTACTCAAGACCATTTTGCATAATAAAATACCCTTCTGGCATGATGAATTGATTGAATTAGGATAGTGCAGCCTTCTACTATCTTGACCTACGTATGTAAAAACTTTTATTTCTTTTGAATTCACACATGAATGTAATCAGATTATTATAGGCATTATGATAATTTTCAGGCTCTAGACATAGTAATTTGTTACAACGAAATAAGCCAAGTATATTACACCATGGAGAAAAGGTTATTACATGCAATAATTTTGAGGCATTGCTATGTAGTCTCTGTTTTGAGATGGCCCCTGCTTCTGTTAATCAGAACAAGCACGACATCATGCGTCTTGGGCTACATCATTGGGGACCATCTCAAAACGATAAACTGCAGAGAATTTTTAATTTAAGAAACTTTCTACTTTTAATCAAAAGTTATACAAATCAGG
Organism: Alitta virens; assembly: GCA_932294295.1. Lineage (NCBI taxonomy): Eukaryota > Metazoa > Annelida > Polychaeta > Phyllodocida > Nereididae > Alitta > Alitta virens. The sequence continues at coordinate 24,642,908 of OW028574.1, forward strand.
TTATTTAAAAAATTATTATTATAAGTTAAACATGTTATGGTACACTTACTTTATGCCCAGCTAGCAAATGCACTTGACAATATAACAATAAAATCAGAATCTAAAAATCTATAAAATCGAATTAAAATGAAGTCAAATAAGTGAGTCTTTCAGCTCTTCATGAAAACTGACGTTAAGAGTTTTTTGTTAAGTGAGGAGGTAAGCCATTCCACAGCAAGGTATTATCATGGAGACAAGTACTCTTGTCTCCATGGTATTATTGTTATGCATATACATTTTTGTCTTGATGAATGGGTCTAATTGTGTTTAACAAGTCTTAGAACCGTTTCGGATGGAGACAACTAAGAGAAATACAGCTAGATATAGAGATAGATAGACAGATAGATAGCTAGATATAGAGATAGATAGATAGATAGAGAGAGAGAGAGAGAGAGAGAGAGAGAGAGAGAGAGAGAGAGAGAGAGATAGAGATAGAGAGAGAGATAGAGATAGAGATAGAAATAGAGATAGAGATAGAGAGATAGATAGATAGGACCGTTTCGGATGGAGACAACTAAGAGAAATAAAGCTAGATATAGAGATAGATAGATAGATAGATAGATAGATAGATAGATAGATAGATAGATAAATAGATAGATAGATAGATAGATAAATAGATAGATAGATAGATAGAGAGAGAGAGAGAGAGAGAGAGAGAGAGAGAGAGAGAGAGAGAGAGTTTATCTATTATGATCATAGATAGGTAAATAGGTAAATAGTTAGATAGATAGATAGTCAGTCAGTCAGTCAGTCAGTTAGTCAGTCAATCAGTCTGTCAGACAGCTAGACAGCTGGACAGCTAGATAGATAGATAGATCGATAGGTAGATAGATAGATAGATAGATATATAGATAGATAGATCTTAAGAATAATGTGATTTTAACAGTGAGGAGGTCTTTTGTAACAGTGAGTTGTCTCAACAATGAAGTGGTCTTGATAGTGAGGTGTTAATAGAGATGTGGTCTTAAACAGGTCTTATTGGTGAAGTGTTCAAACTAGCATGTAGACACTGTACATGCCACTTCATATAGACTACAACACTATGAATATATTCCCGTTTTCGGATTAGTTAATACAGTGTATATACTGAGATTAGGTATGATCAATCAATCAGTCAGTCAATCAATCAATCAATCAATCAGTCAATATATCTATCTATCCCTCTATCTTTCTTTCTTTCTTTCTGTCTGTCTGTCTTTCTTTCTTTCTGCCTGTCTTTCTTTCTTTCTTTCTGCCTGTCTTTCTTTCTTTCTTTCTGCCTGTCTTTCTTTCTGTCTTTCTTTCTGTCTTTCTTTCTTTATGCCTGTCTTTTTTTCTTTCTGCCTGTCTTTCTTTCTTTATGCCTTTCTTTCTTTCTGCCTTTCTTTCTGTCTTTCTTTCTTTCTGTCTGTCTTTCTTTCTTTCTGCCTGTCTTTCTTTCTTTCTGTCTTACTTTCTTTCTGCCTGTTTTTCTTTCTTTCTGTCTTTCTTTCTTTCTGCCTGTCTTTCTTTCTTTCTTTCTGCCTGTCTTTCTTTCTTTCTTTCTGCCTGTCTTTCTTTCTGTCTTTCTTTCTTTATGCCTGTCTTTTTTTCTTTCTGCCTGTCTTTCTTTCTGTCTTTCTTTCTTTATGCCTTTCTTTCTTTCTGCCTTTCTTTCTTTCTGTCTTTCTTTCTTTCTGCCTGTCTTTCTTTCTTTCTGTCTCACTTTCTTTCTGCCTGTTTTTCTTTCTTTCTGTCTTTCTTTCTTTCTGCCTGTCTTTCTTTCTGCCTGTCTTTCTTTCTTTCTGCCTGTCTTTCTTTCTGTCTTTCTTTCTTTATGCCTGTCTTTTTTTCTTTCTGCCTGTCTTTCTTTCTGTCTTTCTTTCTTTATGCCTTTCTTTCTTTCTGCCTTTCTTTCTTTCTGTCTTTCTTTCTTTCTGCCTGTCTTTCTTTCTTTCTGCCTGTCTTTCTTTCTGCCTGTCTTACTTTCTTTCTGCCTGTTTTTCTTTCTTTCTGTCTTTCTTTCTTTCTGCCTGTCTTTCTTTCTGCCTGTCTTTCTTTCTTTCTTTCTGCCTGTCTTTCTTTCTGTCTTTCTTTCCTTATGCCTTTCTTTCTTTCTGCCTTTCTTTCTTTCTGTTTTTCTTTCTTTCTGCCTGTCTTTCTTTCTTTCTGCCTGTCTTTCTTTCTTTCTGTCTTACTTTCTTTCTGCCTGTTTTTCTTTCTGTCTGTCTTACTTTCTTTCTGCCTGTTTTTCTTTCTTTCTGTCTTTCTTTCTTTATGCCTGTCTTTTTTTCTTTCTGCCTGTCTTTCTTTCTGTCTTTCTTTCTTTATGCCTTTCTTTCTTTCTGCCTTTCTTTCTTTCTGTCTTTCTTTCTTTCTGCCTGTCTTTCTTTCTTTCTGCCTGTCTTTCTTTCTGCCTGTTTTTCTTTCTTTCTGTCTTTCTTTCTTTCTGCCTGTCTTTCTTTCCTTCTGTCTTTCTTTCTTTCTTTCTGCCTGTCTTTCTTTCTGTCTTTCTTTCCTTCTGTCTTTCTGCATGTCTTTCTTTCTTTCTGTCTTTCTTTCTGTCTTTCTTTCTTTCTGTCTCTTTTTTGAATTTTGCTTTTCTCTTATATTACTAATGTAACTTTTTAAAGACTTTTTTTCAGTAAACTTTGTGTAAAATTAAAAATGAAGTTCTTTCAATTGTGACAAATATCTAGCAAACAAGCTCAAACAGCCATTTACTTGTGAACTTTATTATTAAGACAAGAAACTGAGTTAATGAGGCTGACTTATCAAACAAGATGGATAAGCATCATAATGTACACTGCTATCTGCATACAGTAGACATCGGGTCAAGGGGTGCGGAGCTGATAGGAAATGGGGCAGCCAAAAAAGGGGGGAGGGGTGTTAATTGGCTATCAGATAAGGGAGAAGTGCCTCTGCCTGACATCTGGGGTGAATATGATAAACTATGATTGGCTGTTAAGAGGGGTAAAGTTCTATCATTACCATTCTGTCGGGAACGCTAGAATTTATGAAAACTAACTCTTACGAGCACTTTTTTTTCCTTACGATCACTTTTGATATAAAAAAATCATGAGTAAACTAGAGACCCTAGGTCAACTTTTAGTGAAGGTTTCAAGTCAATAGGGCAGCTGGAACATATTCAAAAAAATGTTTAAAGGTGAAAACGGGCCTCAGAGCGTTACCACAGAAGTGTAGCTGTTACTGCAGACCTGCCTATCATTACCAATTAACTGGTAGCGCTAGAGCGCTACTATTTCGTGATAATTCACTCGACTGTTAATGTTGTTAACAGCTGAATGTTGTTGACAGCTTAATGTTGTTGACAGCTTAATGTTGTTGACAGCTTAATGTTGTGGTCAGCTTAATGTTGTTGACAGCTTAATTTTTTTGACAGCTTAATGTTGTTGTCAGCTTAATGTTAACAGCTTAATGTTGACAGCCTAATGTTGACTACTTAATATTGACAACTTAATGTTGACAGCTTAATGTTGACAGCCTAATGTTGACAGCTTAATGTTGTTGGCAGCTTAATGTTGACAGCTTAATGTTGACAGCTTAATGTTAGCAGCTTATGTTGACAGCTTAATGTTGACAGCCTAATGTTGACAGCCTAATGTTGACAGCTTAATGTTGACAGCATAACATTGACAGCTTAATGTCAACAGCTTAATGTTGTTGACAGCTTAATGTCGATAGCTTAATGTTGTTGACAGCTTAATGTTGTTGACAGCTTAATGTTGTCGACAGCTTAATGTTGACAGCTTAATGATGACAACTTAATGTTGACAGCTTAATGTTGTTGACAGCTTAATGCTGTTGACAGCTTAATGTTGACAACTTAATGTTGACAGCTTAATGTTGACAGCTTAATGTTGACAGATTAATGTTGACAGCTTAATGTTGAAAACGTAATGTTGATAGCTTAATGTTGACAGCTTAATGCTGACAGCTTATTGTTGTAGACAACTTAATGTTGACAGCTTAATGTTGTTGCCAGCTTAATGTTGTTGACAGCTTAATGTCGACAGCTTAATGTTGTTGACAGCCTAATGTTGACAGCTTAATGTTGTTGACAGCTTAATGTTGAGAGCTTAATGTTGACAGCGTAATGTTAACAGCTTAATGTTGACAGCTTAATGTTGACAGCCTAATGTTGACAGCATAATGTTGACAGCTTGATGTTGACAGCATAACGTTGACAGCTTAATGTCAACAGCTTAATGTTGTTGACAGCTTAATGTCAATAGCTTAATGTTGTTGACAGCTTAATGTTGTTGACAGCTTAATCTTGTTGACAGCTTAATGTTGTTGACAGCTTTATGTTGTTGACAGCTTAATTTTTTTGACGGCTTAATGTTGTTGACAGCTTAATGTCGATAGCTTAATGTTGTTGACAGCTTAATGTTGTTGACAGCTTAATGTTGTCGACAGCTTAATGTTGTCGACAGCTTTATGTTGTTGACAGCTTAATTTTTTTGACAGCTAAATGTTGTTGACAGCTTAATGTTGACAGCTTAATGTTGTTGACAGCTTAACGTTGACAGCTTAATGTTGACAGCTTAATGTTGACAGATTAATGTTGTTGTCAGCTTAATGTTGACAGCTTAATGTTGACAGCTTAATGTTGACAGCTTAATGTTGTTGACAGCTTAATGTTGTTGACAGCTTAATGTTGACAGCTTAATGTTGACAGCTTAATGTTGACAGCTTAATGTTGACAGCTTAATGTCGACAGCTTAATGTTGACAGCTTAATGTTGACAGCTTAATGTTGTTGACAGCATAATGTTGACAGCTTAATGTGGACTGATTAATGTTGTTGACAGTTTAATGTTGACAGCTTAATGTTTTTGACAGCTAAATGTTGTTGTCAGCTTAATGTTGACAGCTTAATGTTGACAGCCTAATGTTGACAACTTAATGTTGACAACTTAATGTTGACAGCTTGATGTTGACAGCTTAATGTGGTTGACAGCTTAATGTTGACAGCTTAATGTTGTTGACAGTTAATGTTGACAGCTAGATGTTGTTGAGAGCCTAATGTCGACAGCTTAATATTGGTGACAGCCTTCTGTTGTTGACAGCTTAATTTTTTTGACAGCTTAATGTTGTTGACAGCTTAATGTCGTTGACAGCTTAATGTTGTTGACAGCTTAATATTGTTGACAGCTTAATGTTGTTGACAGCTTAATGTTGTTGTCAGCTTAATGTTGACAGCTTAATGTTGACAGCTTAATGTTGACAGCTTAATGTTGTTGTCAGCTTAATGTTGAAAACTTAATGTTGACAACTTAATGTTGACAGCTTAATGTTGACAGCTTAATATTGACAGCTTAATGTTGACAGCTTAATGTTGTTGACAGCTTAATGTTGTTGATAGCTTAATGTTGACAGCTTAATGTTGTTGACAGCTTAATGTTGTTGACAGCTTAATGTTGTTCATAGCTTAATGTTGACAGCTTAATGTTGACAGCTTAATGTTGACAGCTTTATGTTGACAGCTTTATGTTGACAGCTTAATGTTGTTGACAGCTTAATGTTGTTGACAGCTTAATGTTGTTGACAGCTTAATTTTGACAGCTTAATGTTGACAGCCTAATGTTGACAGCTTAATGTTGACAGCTTAATGTTGACAGTTTAATGTTGACAGCTTAATGTTGACAGCTTAATGTTGTTGACATCTTTATGTTGTTGACAGCTTAATGTTGTAGACAGCTTAATGTTGACAGCTTAATGTTGTTGCCAGCGTAATGTTGTTGACAGCTTAATGTCAACAGCTTATGGTTGTTGAGAGCCTAATGTCGACAGCTTATGGTTGTTGAGAGCCTAATGTCGACAGCTTAGTATTGGTGACAGCTTTATGTTGTTGACAGCTTAATTTCTTTGACAGCTTAATGTTGTTGACAGCTTAATGTTGTTGACAGCTTAATGTTGTTGACAGCTTAATGTTGTTGTCAGCTTAATGTTGACAGCTTAATGTTGACAGCCTAATGTTGACAACTTAATGTTGACAACTTAATGTTGACAGCTTAATGTTGACAGCTTAATGTTGTTGACAGCTTAATGTTGACAGCTTAATGTTGACAGCTTAATGTTGTTGACAGCTTAATATCTACAGCTTAATGTTGTTGACAGCCTTATGTCGACAGCTTAATGTTGACAGCTTAATGTTGACAGCTTAATGTTGTTGACAGCTTAATGTTGTTGACAGTTAATGTTGACAGCTTAATGTTGTTGACAGCTTAATGTTGTTGACAGCTTAATGTTGACAGCTTAATGTTGACAGCTTAATGTTGACAGCTTATTGTTGACAGCTTAATGTTGACAGCCTAATGTTGACAGCTTAATGATGAGAGCCTAATGTTGACAGCTTAATGTTGACAGCTTAATGTTGACAGCTTAATGTTGACAGCTTAATGTTGACAGCTCAATGTTGACAGCTTAATGTTGACAACTTAATGTTGTTGACAGTTAATGTTGACAGCTTAATGTTGTTGACAGCTTAATGTTTTTGACAGCTTAATGTTGACAGCTTAATTTTGACAGCCTAATGTTGACAGCTTAATGTTGACAGCTTAATGTTGACAGCTTAATGTGGACAGCTTAATGTTGTTGACAGCTTAATGTTGACAGCTTAATGTTGTTGACAGCTTAATATTGTTGACAGCTTAATTTTGTTGACAGCTTAATATTGACAGCTTAATGTTGACAGCTTAATGTTGACAGCTTAATGTTGACATCTTAATGTTGTTGACAGCTTAATGTTGTAGACAGCTTAATGTTGACAGCTTAATGTTGTTGCCAGCTTAATGTTGTTGACAGCTTAATGTCGACAGCTTAAGGTTGTTGAGAGCCTAATGTCGACAGCTTAATATTGGTGACAGCTTTATGTTGTTGACAGCTTAATTTTTTTGACAGCTTAATGTTGTTGACAGCTTTATGTTGTTGACAGCTTAATGTTGCTGACAGCTTAATGTTGTTGTCAGCTTAATGTTGACAGCTTAATGTTGACAGCTTAATGTTGACAGCTTAATGTTGTTGTCAGCTTAATGTTGAAAACTTAATGTTGACAACTTAATGTTGACAGCTTAATGTTGACAGCTTAATGTTGTTGACAGCTTAATGTTGACAGCTTAATGTTGACAGCTTAATGTTGACAGCTTAATGTTTACAGCTTAATGTTGTTGTCAGCTTAATGTTGACAGCTTAATGTTGACAGCTTAATGTTGACAGCTTAATGTTGACAGCTTAATGTTGACAGCTTAATGTTGTTGACAGCTTAATGTTGTTGACAGCTTAATGTTGACAGCTTAATGTTGACAGCTTAATGTTGTTGACAGCTTAATGTTGTTGACATCTAAATGTTGTTGACAGCTTTATGTTGACAGCTTAATGTCGACAGCCTAATGTTGACAGCTAAATGTTGACAGCTTAATGTTGACAGCTTAATGTTGACAGCTTAATGTTGACAGCTTAATGTTGACAGCTTAATGTTGACAGCTTAATGTTGACAGCTTAATGCTGTTGACAGCTTAATGTTGACAGATTAATGTTGTTGTCAGCTTAATGTTGACAGCTTAATGTTGACAGCTTAATGTTGACAGCTTAATGTTGACAGCTTAATGTTGTTGACAGCTTAATGTTGTTGACAGCTTAATGTTGACAGCTTAATGTTGACAGCTTAATGTTGTTGACAGCTTAATGTTGTTGACATCTAAATGTTGTTGACAGCTTTATGTTGACAGCTTAATGTTGACAGCCTAATGTTGACAGCTTAATGTTGACAGTTTAATGTTGTTGACAGCTTAATGTTGACAGCTTAATGTTGACAGCTTAATGTTGTCGTCAGCTTAATGTTGACAGCTTAATGTTGACAGCTTAATGTTGACATCTTAATGTTGACAGCTTAATGTTGTTGACAGCTTAATGTTGTTGACAGCTTAATGTTGACAGCTTAATGTTGACAGCTTAATGTTGACAGCTTAATGTTGACAGCTTAATGTTGACAGCTTAATGTTGTTGCCAGCTTAATGTTGTTGACAGCTTAATGTCGACAGCTTAAGGTTGTTGAGAGCCTAATGTCGACAGCTTAATATTGGTGACAGCTTTATGTTGTTGACAGCTTAATTTTTTTGACAGCTTAATGTTGTTGACAGCTTTATGTTGTTGACAGCTTAATGTTGCTGACAGCTTAATGTTGTTGTCAGCTTAATGTTGACAGCTTAATGTTGACAGCTTAATGTTGTTGTCAGCTTAATGTTGTTGACAGCTTAATTTTGACAGCTTAATGTTGACAGCTTAATGTTGACAGCTTAATGTTGACAGCTTAATGTTGTTGACAGCTTAATGTTGTTGACATCTAAATGTTGTTGACAGCTTTATGTTGACAGCTTAATGTTGACAGCTTAATGTTGACAGCTTAATGTTGTTGTCAGCTTAATGTTGTTGACAGCTTAATGTTGACAGCTTAATGTTGACAGCTTAATGTTGACAGCTTAATGTTGTTGACAGCTTAATGTTGTTGACATCTAAATGTTGTTGACAGCTTTATGTTGACAGCTTAATGTTGACAGCCTAATGTTGACAGCTTAATGTTGACAGCTTAATGTTGACAGCTTAATGTTGACAGCTTAATGTTGACAGCTTAATGTTGTTGACAGCATAATGTTGACAGCTTAATGTGGACAGATTAATGTTGTTGACAGCTTAATGTTGACAGCTTAATGTTGTTGACAGCTTAATGTTGTTGTTAGGTTAATGTTGACAGCTTAATGTTGACAGCCTAATGTTGACAACTTAATGTTGACAACTTAATTTTGACAGCTTAATGTTGACAGCTTAATGTGGTTGACAGTTAATGTTGACAGCTTAATGTTGTTGAGAGCCTAATGTCGACAGCTTAATATTGGTGACAGCTTTCTGTTGTTGACAGCTTAATTTTTTTGACAGCTTAATGTTGTTGACAGCTTAATGTTGTTGACAGCTTAATGTTGTTGACAGCTTAATATTGTTGACAGCTTAATGTTGTTGACAGCTTAATGTTGTTGTCAGCTTAATGTTGACAGCGTAATGTTGACAGCTTAATGTTGACAGCTTAATGTTGTTGTCAGCTTAATGTTGAAAACTTAATGTTGACAACTTAATGTTGACAGCTTAATGTTGACAGCTTAATGTTGTTGACAGCTTAATATCTACAGCTTAATGTTGTTGACAGCCTTATGTCGACAGCTTAATGTTGACAGCTTAATGTTGACAGCTTAATGTTGTTGACAGCTTAATGTTGTTGACAGTTAATGTTGACAGCTTAATGTTGTTGACAGCTTAATGTTGTTGACAGCTTAATGTTGACAGCTTAATGTTGACAGCTTAATGTTGACAGCTTATTGTTGACAGCTTAATGTTGACAGCCTAATGTTGACAGCTTAATGATGAGAGCCTAATGTTGACAGCTTAATGTTGACAGCTTAATGTTGACAGCTTAATGTTGACAGCTTAATGTTGACAGCTCAATGTTGACAGCTTAATGTTGACAACTTAATGTTGTTGACAGTTAATGTTGACAGCTTAATGTTGTTGACAGCTTAATGTTTTTGACAGCTTAATGTTGACAGCTTAATTTTGACAGCCTAATGTTGACAGCTTAATGTTGACAGCTTAATGTTGACAGCTTAATGTGGACAGCTTAATGTTGTTGACAGCTTAATGTTGACAGCTTAATGTTGTTGACAGCTTAATATTGTTGACAGCTTAATTTTGTTGACAGCTTAATATTGACAGCTTAATGTTGACAGCTTAATGTTGACAGCTTAATGTTGACATCTTAATGTTGTTGACAGCTTAATGTTGTAGACAGCTTAATGTTGACAGCTTAATGTTGTTGCCAGCTTAATGTTGTTGACAGCTTAATGTCGACAGCTTAAGGTTGTTGAGAGCCTAATGTCGACAGCTTAATATTGGTGACAGCTTTATGTTGTTGACAGCTTAATTTTTTTGACAGCTTAATGTTGTTGACAGCTTTATGTTGTTGACAGCTTAATGTTGCTGACAGCTTAATGTTGTTGTCAGCTTAATGTTGACAGCTTAATGTTGACAGCTTAATGTTGACAGCTTAATGTTGTTGTCAGCTTAATGTTGAAAACTTAATGTTGACAACTTAATGTTGACAGCTTAATGTTGACAGCTTAATGTTGTTGACAGCTTAATGTTGACAGCTTAATGTTGACAGCTTAATGTTGACAGCTTAATGTTTACAGCTTAATGTTGTTGTCAGCTTAATGTTGACAGCTTAATGTTGACAGCTTAATGTTGACAGCTTAATGTTGACAGCTTAATGTTGACAGCTTAATGTTGTTGACAGCTTAATGTTGTTGACAGCTTAATGTTGACAGCTTAATGTTGACAGCTTAATGTTGTTGACAGCTTAATGTTGTTGACATCTAAATGTTGTTGACAGCTTTATGTTGACAGCTTAATGTCGACAGCCTAATGTTGACAGCTAAATGTTGACAGCTTAATGTTGACAGCTTAATGTTGACAGCTTAATGTTGACAGCTTAATGTTGACAGCTTAATGTTGACAGCTTAATGCTGTTGACAGCTTAATGTTGACAGATTAATGTTGTTGTCAGCTTAATGTTGACAGCTTAATGTTGACAGCTTAATGTTGACAGCTTAATGTTGACAGCTTAATGTTGTTGACAGCTTAATGTTGTTGACAGCTTAATGTTGACAGCTTAATGTTGACAGCTTAATGTTGTTGACAGCTTAATGTTGTTGACATCTAAATGTTGTTGACAGCTTTATGTTGACAGCTTAATGTTGACAGCCTAATGTTGACAGCTTAATGTTGACAGTTTAATGTTGTTGAGAGCTTAATGTTGACAGCTTAATGTTGACAGCTTAATGTTGTCGTCAGCTTAATGTTGACAGCTTAATGTTGACAGCTTAATGTTGACATCTTAATGTTGACAGCTTAATGTTGTTGACAGCTTAATGTTGTTGACAGCTTAATGTTGACAGCTTAATGTTGACAGCTTAATGTTGACAGCTTAATGTTGACAGCTTAATGTTGACAGCTTAATGTTGTTGCCAGCTTAATGTTGTTGACAGCTTAATGTCGACAGCTTAAGGTTGTTGAGAGCCTAATGTCGACAGCTTAATATTGGTGACAGCTTTATGTTGTTGACAGCTTAATTTTTTTGACAGCTTAATGTTGTTGACAGCTTTATGTTGTTGACAGCTTAATGTTGCTGACAGCTTAATGTTGTTGTCAGCTTAATGTTGACAGCTTAATGTTGACAGCTTAATGTTGTTGTCAGCTTAATGTTGTTGACAGCTTAATTTTGACAGCTTAATGTTGACAGCTTAATGTTGACAGCTTAATGTTGACAGCTTAATGTTGTTGACAGCTTAATGTTGTTGACATCTAAATGTTGTTGACAGCTTTATGTTGACAGCTTAATGTTGACAGCTTAATGTTGACAGCTTAATGTTGTTGTCAGCTTAATGTTGTTGACAGCTTAATGTTGACAGCTTAATGTTGACAGCTTAATGTTGACAGCTTAATGTTGTTGACAGCTTAATGTTGTTGACATCTAAATGTTGTTGACAGCTTTATGTTGACAGCTTAATGTTGACAGCCTAATGTTGACAGCTTAATGTTGACAGCTTAATGTTGACAGCTTAATGTTGACAGCTTAATGTTGACAGCTTAATGTTGTTGACAGCATAATGTTGACAGCTTAATGTGGACAGATTAATGTTGTTGACAGCTTAATGTTGACAGCTTAATGTTGTTGACAGCTTAATGTTGTTGTTAGGTTAATGTTGACAGCTTAATGTTGACAGCCTAATGTTGACAACTTAATGTTGACAACTTAATTTTGACAGCTTAATGTTGACAGCTTAATGTGGTTGACAGTTAATGTTGACAGCTTAATGTTGTTGAGAGCCTAATGTCGACAGCTTAATATTGGTGACAGCTTTCTGTTGTTGACAGCTTAATTTTTTTGACAGCTTAATGTTGTTGACAGCTTAATGTTGTTGACAGCTTAATGTTGTTGACAGCTTAATATTGTTGACAGCTTAATGTTGTTGACAGCTTAATGTTGTTGTCAGCTTAATGTTGACAGCGTAATGTTGACAGCTTAATGTTGACAGCTTAATGTTGTTGTCAGCTTAATGTTGAAAACTTAATGTTGACAACTTAATGTTGACAGCTTAATGTTGACAGCTTAATGTTGTTGACAGCTTAATGTTGACAGCTTAATGTTGACAGCTTAATGTTGACAGCTTAATGTTGACAGCTTAATGTTTACAGCTTAATGTTTACAGCTTAATGTTGTTGACAGCTTAATGTTGACAGCTTAATGTTGACAGCTTAATGTTGACAGCTTAATGTTGTTGACAGCTTAATGTTGTTGACAGCTTAATGTTGACAGCTTAATGTTGACAGCTTAATGTTGTTGACAGCTTAATGTTGTTGACATCTAAATGTTGTTGACAGCTTTATGTTGACAGCTTAATGTTGACAGCCTAATGTTGACAGCTAAATGTTGACAGCTTAATGTTGACAGCTTAATGTTGACAGCTTAATGTTGACAGCTTAATGTTGACAGCTTAATGTTGACAGCTTAATGCTGTTGACAGCTTAATGTTGACAGATTAATGTTGTTGTCAGCTTAATGTTGACAGCTTAATGTTGACAGCTTAATGTTGACAGCTTAATGTTGACAGCTTAATGTTGTTGACAGCTTAATGTTGTTGACAGCTTAATGTTGACAGCTTAATGTTGACAGCTTAATGTTGTTGACAGCTTAATGTTGTTGACAGCTTAATGTTGTTGACATCTAAATGTTGTTGACAGCTTTATGTTGACAGCTTAATGTTGACAGCCTAATGTTGACAGCTTAATGTTGACAGTTTAATGTTGTTGACAGCTTAATGTTGACAGCTTAATGTTGACAGCTTAATGTTGTCGTCAGCTTAATGTTGACAGCTTAATGTTGACAGCTTAATGTTGACATCTTAATGTTGACAGCTTAATGTTGTTGACAGCTTAATGTTGTTGACAGCTTAATGTTGACAGCTTAATGTTGACAGCTTAATGTTGACAGCTTAATGTTGACAGCTTAATGTTGACAGCTTAATGTTGTTGACAGCTTAATGTTGTTGACATCTAAATGTTGTTGACAGCATAATGTTGACAGCTTAATGTGGACAGATTAATGTTGTTGACAGCTTAATGTTGACAGCTTAATGTTGTTGACAGCTAAATGTTGTTGTTAGGTTAATGTTGACAGCTTAATGTTGACAGCCTAATGTTGACAACTTAGTGTTGACAACTTAATGTTGACAGCTTAATGTTGACAGCTTAATGTGGTTGACAGTTAATGTTGACAGCTTAATGTTGTTGAGAGCCTAATGTCGACAGCTTAATATTGGTGACAGCTTTCTGTTGTTGACAGCTTAATTTTTTTGACAGCTTAATGTTGTTGACAGCTTAATGTTGTTGACAGCTTAATGTTGTTGACAGCTTAATATTGTTGACAGCTTAATGTTGTTGACAGCTTAATGTTGTTGTCAGCTTAATGTTGACAGCGTAATGTTGACAGCTTAATGTTGACAGCTTAATGTTGTTGTCAGCTTAATGTTGAAAACTTAATGTTGACAACTTAATGTTGACAGCTTAATGTTGACAGCTTAATGTTGTTGACAGCTTAATGTTGACAGCTTAATGTTGACAGCTTAATGTTTACAGCTTAATGTTGTTGTCAGCTTAATGTTGACAGCTTAATGTTGACAGCTTAATGTTGACAGCTTAATGTTGACAGCTTAATGTTGTTGACAGCTTAATGTTGTTGACAGCTTAATGTTAACAGCTTAATGTTGACAGCTTAATGTTGACAGCTTAATGTTGTTGACAGCTTAATGTTGTTGACAGCTTTATGTTGTTGACAGCTTTATGTTGACAGCTTAATGTTGACAGCCTAATGTTGACAGCTAAATGTTGACAGCTTAATGTTGACAGCTTAATGTTGACAGCTTAATGTTGACAGCTTAATGTTGACAGCTTAATGCTGTTGACAGCTTAATGTTGACAGATTAATGTTCTTGTCAGCTTAATGTTGACAGCTTAATGTTGACAGCTTAATGTTGACCGCTTAATGTTGACAGCTTAATGTTGTTGACAGCTTAATGTTGTTGACAGCTTAATGTTGACAGCTTAATGTTGACAGCTTAATGTTGTTGACAGCTTAATGTTGTTGACATCTAAATGTTGTTGACAGCTTTATGTTGACAGCTTAATGTTGACAGCCTAATGTTGACAGCTTAATGTTGACAGCTTAATGTTGACAGCTTAATGTTGACAGCTTAATGTTGACAGCTTAATGTTGTTGACAGCATAATGTTGACAGCTTAATGTGGACAGATTAATGTTGTTGACAGCTTAATGTTGACAGCTTAATGTTTTTGACAGCTAAATGTTGTTGTCAGCTTAATGTTGACAGCTTAATGTTGACAGCCTAATGTTGACAACTTAATGTTGACAACTTAATGTTGACAGCTTAATGTTGACAGCTTAATGTGGTTGACAGCTTAATGTTGACAGCCTTATGTTGACAGCTTAATGTTGTTGACAGTTAATGTTGACAGCTTGATGTTGTTGAGAGCCTAATGTCGACAGCTTAATATTGGTGACAGCTTTCTGTAGTTGACAGCTTAATTTTTTTGACAGCTTAATGTTGTTGACAGCTTAATGTCGTTGACAGCTTAATGTTGTTGACAGCTTAATATTGTTGACAGCTTAATGTTGTTGACAGCTTAATGTGGTTGTCAGCTTAATGTTGACAGCTTAATGTTGACAGCTTAATGTTGACAGCTTAATGTTGTTGTCAGCTTAATGTTGAAAACTTAATGTTGACAACTTAATGTTGACAGCTTAATGTTGACAGCTTAATGTTGACAGCTTAATGTTGACAGCTTAATGTTGACAGCTTAATGTTGTTGTCAGCTTAATGTTGACAGCTTAATGTTGACAGCTTAATGTTGACAGCTTAATGTTGACAGCTTAATGTTGACAGCTTAATGTTGTTGACAGCTTAATGTTGTTGACAGCTTAATGTTGACAGCTTAATGTTGACAGCTTAATGTTGTTGACAGCTTAATGTTGTTGACATCGAAATGTTGTTGACAGCTTTATGTTGACAGCTTAATGTTGACAGCCTAATGTTGACAGCTAAATGTTGACAGCTTAATGTTGACAGCCTAATGTTGACAGCTTAATGTTGACAGCTTAATGTTGACAGCTTAATGCTGTTGACAGCTTAATGTTGAGAGATTAATGTTGTTGTCAGCTTAATGTTGACAGCTTAATGTTGACAGCTTAATGTTGACAGCTTAATGTTGTTGACAGCTTAATGTTGTTGACAGCTTAATGTTGACAGCTTAATGTTGACAGCTTAATGTTGTTGACAGCCTAATGTTGTTGACATCTAAATGTTGTTGACAGCTTTATGTTGACAGCTTAATGTTGACAGCCTAATGTTGACAGCTTAATGTTGACAGCTTAATGTTGACAGCTTAATGTTGACAGCTTAATGTTGACAGCTTAATGTTGTTGACAGCATAATGTTGACAGCTTAATGTGGACAGATTAATGTTGTTGATAGCTTAATGTTGACAGCTTAATGTTTTTGACAGCTAAATGTTGTTGTCAGCTTAATGTTGACAGCTTAATGTTGACAGCCTCATGTTGACAACTTAATGTTGATAACTTAATGTTGACAGCTTAATGTTGACAGCTTAATGTGGTTGACAGCTTTATGTTGACAGCCTAATGTTGACAGCTTAATGTTGTTGACAGTTAATGTTGACAGCTTGATGTTGTTGAGAGCCTAATGTCGACAGCTTAATATTGGTGACAGCTTTCTGTTGTTGACAGCTTAATTTTTTTGACAGCTTAATGTTGTTGACAGCTTAATGTCATTGACAGCTTAATGTTGTTGACAGCTTAATATTGTTGACAGCTTAATGTTGTTGACAGCTTAATGTTGTTGTCAGCTTAATGTTGACAGCTTAATGTTGACAGCTTAATGTTGACAGCCTAATGTTGTTGTCAGCTTAATGTTGAAAACTTAATGTTGACAACTTAATGTTGACAGCTTAATGTTGACAGCTTAATGTTGACAGCTTAATGTCGACAGCTTAATGTTGTTGACAGCTTAATGTTGTTGATAGCTTAATGTTGACAGCTTAATGTTGTTGACAGCTTAATGTTTTTGACAGCTTAATGTTGTTGATAGCTTAATGTTGACAGCTTAATGTTGACAGCTTAATGTTGACAGCTTTATGCTGACAGCTTAATGTTGTTGACAGCTTAATGTTGTTGACAGCTTAATTTTGACAGCTTAATGTTGACAGCCTAATGTTGACAGCTTAATGTTGACAGCTTAATGTTGACAGTTTAATGTTGACAGCTTAATGTTGACAGCTTAATGTTGTTGACATCTTTATGTTGTTGACAGCTTAATGTTGTAGACAGCTTAATGTTGACAGCTTAATGTTGTTGCCAGCTTAATGTTGTTGACAGCTTAATGTCAACAGCTTATGGTTGTTGAGAGCCTAATGTCGACAGCTTATGGTTGTTGAGAGCCTAATGTCGACAGCTTAATATTGGTGACAGCTTTATGTTGTTGACAGCTTAATTTTTTTGACAGCTTAATGTTGTTGACAGCTTAATGTTGTTGACAGCTTAATATTGTTGACAGCTTAATGTTGTTGACAGCTTAATGTTGTTGTCAGCTTAATGTTGACAGCTTAATGTTGACAGCCTAATGTTGACAACTTAATGTTGACAACTTAATGTTGACAGCTTAATGTTGACAGCTTAATGTTGTTGACAGCTTAATGTTGACAGCTTAATGTTGACAGCTTAATGTTGTTGACAGCTTAATATCTACAGCTTAATGTTGTTGACAGCCTTATGTCGACAGCTTAATGTTGACAGCTTAATGTTGACAGCTTAATGTTGTTGACAGTTAATGTTGACAGCTTAATGTTGTTGACAGCTTAATGTTGACAGCTTAATGTTGACAGCTTAATGTTGACAGCTTATTGTTGACAGCTTAATGTTGACAGCCTAATGTTGACAGCTTAATGATGACAGCCTAATGTTGACAGCTTAATGTTGACAGCTTAATGTTGACAGCTTAATGTTGACAGCTTAATGTTGACAGCTTAATGTTGTTGTCAGCTTAATGTTGAAAACTTAATGTTGACAGCTTAATGTGGACAGATTAATGTTGTTGACAGCTTAATGTTGACAGCTTAATGTTGTTGACAGCTAAATGTTGTTGTCAGGTTAATGTTGACAGCTTAATGTTGACAGCCTAATGTTGACAACTTAATGTTGACAACTTAATGTTGACAGCTTAATGTTGACAGCTTAATGTGGTTGACAGCTTAATGTTGACAGCCCAATGTTGACAGCTTAATGTTGTTGACAGTTAATGTTGACAGCTTAATGTTGTTGAGAGCCTAATGTCGACAGCTTAATATTGGTGACAGCTTTCTGTTGTTGACAGCTTAATGTTGTTGACAGCTTAATGTTGTTGACAGCTTAATGTTGTTGACAGCTTAATATTGTTGACAGCTTAATGTTGTTGACAGCTTAATCTTGTTGTCAGCTTAATGTTGACAGCGTAATGTTGACAGCTTAATGTTGTTGTCAGCTTAATGTTGAAAACTTAATGTTGACAACTTAATGTTGACAGCTTAATGTTGACAGCTTAATGTTGTTGACAGCTTAATGTTGACAGCTTAATGTTGACAGCTTAATGTTGACAGCTTAATGTTGACAGCTTAATTTTCTTGTCAGCTTAATGTTGACAGCTTAATGTTGACAGCTTAATGTTGACAGCTTAATGTTGACAGCTTAATGTTGTTGACAGCTTAATGTTGTTGACAGCTTAATGTTGACAGCTTAATGTTGACAGCTTAATGTTGTTGACAGCTTAATGTTGTTGACATCTAAATGTTGTTGACAGCTTTATGTTGACAGCTTAATGTTGACAGCCTAATGTTGACAGCTTAATGTTGACAACTTAATGTTGACAGCTTAATGTTGACAGCTTAATGTTGTTGACAGCTTAATGTTGTCAGCTTAATGTTGACAGCTTAATATTGTTGACAGCTTAATGTTGTTGACAGCTTAATGTTGTTGATAGCTTAATGTTGACAGCTTAATGTTGACACCTTAATGTTCACAGCTTAATGTTGACAGCTTAATGTTGTTGACAGCTTAATGTTGTTGACAGCTTAATGTTGTTGACAGCTTAATGTTGTTGACAGCTTAATGTTGTTGACAGCTTAATGTTGACAGCTTAATGTTGACAGCCTAATGTTGACAGCTTAATGTTGTTGACATCTTAATGTTGTTGACAGCCTAATGTTGTGGACAGCTTAATGTTGACAGCTTAATGTTGTTACCAGCTTAATGTTGTTGACAGCTTAATGTCAACAGCTTAAGGTTGTTGAGAGCCTTATGTTGACGGCTTTATATTGGTAACAGCTTTATGTTGTTGACAGCTTAAATTTTTTGACAGCTTAATCTTGTTGACAGCTTAATGTTGTTGACAGCTTAATGTTGTTGACAGCTTAATATTGTTGACAGCTTAATGTTGTTGACAGCTTAATGTTGTTGTCAGCTTAATGTTGACAGCTTAATGCTGACAGCCTAATGTTGACAACTTAATGTTGACAACTTAATGTTGACAGCTTAATGTTGACAGCTTAATGTTGTTGATAGCTTAATGTTGACAGCTTAATGTTGACAGCTTAATGTTGTTGACAGCTTAATATCTACAGCTTAATGTTGTTGACAGCCTAATGTCGACAGCTTAATGTTGTTGACAGCTTAATGTTGACAGCTTAATGTTGACAGCTTAATGTTGATAGCTTAATGTTGATAGCTTAATGTTGGAGACAGCTTAATGTTGACAGCCTAATGTTGTTGCCAGCTTAATGTTGTTGACAGCTTAAGGTCGACAGGTTAAGATTGTTGACAGCCTAATGTTGACAGCTTACTGTTGACAGCTTAATGTTGACAGCTTAATGTTATTGACAGCTTAATGTCGACAGCTTAATGTTGACAGCTTAATGTCAACAGCTTAATGTTGTTGACAGCTTAATGTTGTTGACAGCTTAATTTTGTTGACAGCTTAATGTTGTTGACAGCCTAATGTTGACAGCTTAATGTTGTCGACAGCTTCATGTTGTTGACAGCCTAATGTTGTTGACAGCTTAATGTTGTTGACAGCTTAATGTTGTTGACAGCTTAATGTTGTTGACAGCTTGATTTTTTTGACAGCTTAATGTTGTTGACAGCTTAATGTTGTTGACAGCTTAATGTTGTTGTCAGTTTAATGTTGACAGCTTAATGTTGACAGCCTAATGTTGACAATTTAATGTTGACAACTTAATGTTGACAGCTTAATGTTGACAGCTTAATGTTGACAGCTTAATGCTCACAGCTTGATGTTGTTGACAGCTTAATGTTGACAGCTTAATGTTGTTGTCAGCTTAATGTTGATAGCTTAATGTCGACAGCTTAATGTTTTTGACAGCTTAATGTTGTTGACAGCCTAATGTCGACAGCCTAATGTTGTTGACAGCTTAATGTTGTCGACAACTTTATGTTGTTCACAGCTTGATTTTTTTGAAAGCTTAATGTTGTTGACAGCTTAATGTTGTCGACAGCTTAATGTTGACAGCTTAATGTTGACAGCCTAATGTTAACAGCCTAATGTTGACAGCTTAATGTTGACAGCTTAATGTTGTTGACAGCTTAATGTTGTTGATAGCTTAATGTAGTTGAGAGCTTAATGTTGAAAGCTTAATGTTGACAGCTTAATGTTGTTGACAGTTAATATTGACAGCTTAATGTTGTTGCCAGCTTAATGTTCTTGACAGCTTAATATCTACAGCTTAATGTTGTTGACAGCCTAATGTCGACAGCTTAATGTTGACAGCTTAATGCTGACAGTTTAATGTTGTTGACAGTTAATGTTGACAGCTTGATGTTGTTGACAGCTTAATGTTGTTGACAGCTTAATGTTGACAGGTTAATGTTGACAGCTTAATGTTGACAGCTTAATGTTGACAGCCTAATGTTGACAGCTTAATGATGACAGCCTAATGTTGACAGCTTAATGTTGACAGCTTAATGTTGACAGCTTAATGTTGTTGACAACTTAATGTTGACAGCTGAATGTTGTTGACAGCTTAATGTTGTTGACAGCTTAGTGTTGTTGACAGCTTAATGTCGACAGCTTAATGTTGACAGCCTAATGTTGACAGCTTAATGTTGTTGACAGCTTAATGTTGTTGACATCTAAATGTTGTTGACAGCTTTATGTTGACAGCTTAATGTTGTTGACAGCTTAATGTTGTTGACAGCTTAATGTTGTTGATAGCTTAATGTTGATAGCTTAATGTTGACAGCTTAATGTTGACAGCTTAATGTTGTTGACAGCTTAATGTTGTTGACAGCTTAATGTTGTTGACAGCTTAATGTTGACAGCTTAATGTTGACAGCCTAATGTTGACAGCTTAATGTTGTTGACATCTTAATGTTGTTGACAGCTTAATGTTGTGGACAGCTTAATGTTGACAGCTTAATGTTGTTGCCAGCTTAATGTTGTTGACAGCTTAATGTCAACAGCTTAAGGTTGTTGAGAGCCTAATGTCGACGGCTTTATATTGGTGACAGCTTTATGTTGTTGACAGCTTAAATTTTTTGACAGCTTAATGTTGTTGACAGCTTAATGTTGATAGCTTAATGTCGACAGCTTAATGTTTTTGACAGCTTAATGTTGTTGACAGCCTAATGTCGACAGCCTAATGTTGTTGACAGCTTAATGTTGTCGACAACTTTATGTTGTTCACAGCTTGATTTTTTTGAAAGCTTAATGTTGTTGACAGCTTAATGTTGTCGACAGCTTAATGTTGACAGCTTAATGTTGACAGCCTAATGTTAACAGCCTAATGTTGACAGCTTAATGTTGACAGCTTAATGTTGTTGACAGCTTAATGTTGTTGATAGCTTAATGTAGTTGAGAGCTTAATGTTGAAAGCTTAATGTTGACAGCTTAATGTTGTTGACAGTTAATATTGACAGCTTAATGTTGTTGCCAGCTTAATGTTCTTGACAGCTTAATATCTACAGCTTAATGTTGTTGACAGCCTAATGTCGACAGCTTAATGTTGACAGCTTAATGCTGACAGTTTAATGTTGTTGACAGTTAATGTTGACAGCTTGATGTTGTTGACAGCTTAATGTTGTTGACAGCTTAATGTTGACAGGTTAATGTTGACAGCTTAATGTTGACAGCTTAATGTTGACAGCCTAATGTTGACAGCTTAATGATGACAGCCTAATGTTGACAGCTTAATGTTGACAGCTTAATGTTGTTGACAACTTAATGTTGACAGCTGAATGTTGTTGACAGCTTAATGTTGTTGACAGCTTAGTGTTGTTGACAGCTTAATGTTGACAGCTTAATGTTGACAGCCTAATGTTGACAGCTTAATGTTGTTGACAGCTTAATGTTGTTGACATCTAAATGTTGTTGACAGCTTTATGTTGACAGCTTAATGTTGTTGACAGCTTAATGTTGTTGACAGCTTAATGTTGTTGATAGCTTAATGTTGATAGCTTAATGTTGACAGCTTAATGTTGACAGCTTAATGTTGTTGACAGCTTAATGTTGTTGACAGCTTAATGTTGTTGACAGCTTAATGTTGACAGCTTAATGTTGACAGCCTAATGTTGACAGCTTAATGTTGTTGACATCTTAATGTTGTTGACAGCTTAATGTTGTGGACAGCTTAATGTTGACAGCTTAATGTTGTTGCCAGCTTAATGTTGTTGACAGCTTAATGTCAACAGCTTAAGGTTGTTGAGAGCCTAATGTCGACGGCTTTATATTGGTGACAGCTTTATGTTGTTGACAGCTTAAATTTTTTGACAGCTTAATGTTGTTGACAGCTTAATGTTGTTGACAGCTTAATGTTGTTGACAGCTTAATATTGTTGACAGCTTAATGTTGTTGACAGCTTAATGTTGTTGTCAGCTTAATGTTGACAGCTTAATGTTGTTGTCAGCTTAATGTTGACAGCTTAATGTTGACAGCCTAATGTTGACAACTTAATGTTGACAACTTAATGTTGACAGCTTAATGTTGAGAGCTTAATGTTGTTGACAGCATAATGTTGACAGCTTAATGTTGACAGCCTAATGTCGACAGCTTAATGTTGTTGACAGCTTATTGTTGACAGCTTAATGTTGACAGCTTAATGTTGATAGCTTAATGTTGATAGCTTAATGTTGGAGACAGCTTAATGTTGACAGCTTAATGTTGTTGCCAGCTTAATGTTGTTGACAACTTAAGGTCGACAGGTTAAGATTGTTGACAGCCTAATGTTGACAGCTTACTGTTGACAGCTTAATGTTGACAGCTTAATGTTATTGACAGCTTAATGTCGGCAGCTTAATATTGACAGCTTAATGTCAACAGCTTAATGTTGTTGACAGCTTAAAGTTGTTGACAGCTTAATTTTGTTGACAGCTTAATGTTGTTGACAGCTTAATGTTGACAGCTTAATGTTGTCGACAGCTTCATGTTGTTGACAGCCTAATGTTGTTGACAGCTTAATATTCTTGACAGCTTAATGTTGTTGACAGCTTAATGTTGTTGACAGCTTAATTTTTGTGACAGCTTAATGTTGTTGACAGCTTAATGTTGTTGACAGCTTAATGTTGTTGTCAGTTTAATGTTGACAGCCTAATGTTGACAATTTAATGTTGACAACTTAATGTTGACAGCTTAATGTTGACAGCTTGATGTTGTTGACAGCTTAATGTTGTTGACAGCTTAATGTTGACAGGTTAATGTTGACAGCTTAATGTTGACAGCTTAATGTTGACAGCCTAATGTTGACAGCTTAATGATGACAGCCTAATGTTGACAGCTTAATGTTGACAGCTTAATGTTGACAGCTTAATGTTGTTGACAACTTAATGTTGACAGCTGAATGTTGTTGACAGCTTAATGTTGTTGACAGCTTAGTGTTGTTGACAGCTTAATGTTGACAGCTTAATGTTGACAGCCTAATGTTGACAGCTTAATGTTGTTGACAGCTTAATGTTGTTGACAGCTTAATGTTGTTGACAGCTTAATGTTGACAGCTTAATGTTGACAGCTTAATGTTGACAGCCTAATGTTGACAGCTTAATGTTGTTGACATCTTAATGTTGTTGACAGCTTAATGTTGTGGACAGCTTAATGTTGACAGCTTAATGTTGTTGCCAGCTTAATGTTGTTGACAGCTTAATGTCAACAGCTTAAGGTTGTTGAGAGCCTAATGTCGACGGCTTTATATTGGTGACAGCTTTATGTTGTTGACAGCTTAAATTTTTTGACAGCTTAATGTTGTTGACAGCTTAATGTTGATAGCTTAATGTCGACAGCTTAATGTTTTTGACAGCTTAATGTTGTTGACAGCCTAATGTCGACAGCCTAATGTTGTTGACAGCTTAATGTTGTCGACAACTTTATGTTGTTCACAGCTTGATTTTTTTGAAAGCTTAATGTTGTTGACAGCTTAATGTTGTCGACAGCTTAATGTTGACAGCTTAATGTTGACAGCCTAATGTTAACAGCCTAATGTTGACAGCTTAATGTTGACAGCTTAATGTTGTTGACAGCTTAATGTTGTTGATAGCTTAATGTAGTTGAGAGCTTAATGTTGAAAGCTTAATGTTGACAGCTTAATGTTGTTGACAGTTAATATTGACAGCTTAATGTTGTTGCCAGCTTAATGTTCTTGACAGCTTAATATCTACAGCTTAATGTTGTTGACAGCCTAATGTCGACAGCTTAATGTTGACAGCTTAATGCTGACAGTTTAATGTTGTTGACAGTTAATGTTGACAGCTTGATGTTGTTGACAGCTTAATGTTGTTGACAGCTTAATGTTGACAGGTTAATGTTGACAGCTTAATGTTGACAGCTTAATGTTGACAGCCTAATGTTGACAGCTTAATGATGACAGCCTAATGTTGACAGCTTAATGTTGACAGCTTAATGTTGACAGCTTAATGTTGTTGACAACTTAATGTTGACAGCTGAATGTTGTTGACAGCTTAATGTTGTTGACAGCTTAGTGTTGTTGACAGCTTAATGTTGACAGCTTAATGTTGACAGCCTAATGTTGACAGCTTAATGTTGTTGACAGCTTAATGTTGTTGACATCTAAATGTTGTTGACAGCTTTATGTTGACAGCTTAATGTTGTTGACAGCTTAATGTTGTTGACAGCTTAATGTTGTTGATAGCTTAATGTTGATAGCTTAATGTTGACAGCTTAATGTTGACAGCTTAATGTTGTTGACAGCTTAATGTTGTTGACAGCTTAATGTTGTTGACAGCTTAATGTTGACAGCTTAATGTTGACAGCCTAATGTTGACAGCTTAATGTTGTTGACATCTTAATGTTGTTGACAGCTTAATGTTGTGGACAGCTTAATGTTGACAGCTTAATGTTGTTGCCAGCTTAATGTTGTTGACAGCTTAATGTCAACAGCTTAAGGTTGTTGAGAGCCTAATGTCGACGGCTTTATATTGGTGACAGCTTTATGTTGTTGACAGCTTAAATTTTTTGACAGCTTAATGTTGTTGACAGCTTAATGTTGTTGACAGCTTAATGTTGTTGACAGCTTAATATTGTTGACAGCTTAATGTTGTTGACAGCTTAATGTTGTTGTCAGCTTAATGTTGACAGCTTAATGTTGTTGTCAGCTTAATGTTGACAGCTTAATGTTGACAGCCTAATGTTGATAACTTAATGTTGACAACTTAATGTTGACAGCTTAATGTTGAGAGCTTAATGTTGTTGACAGCATAATGTTGACAGCTTAATGTTGACAGCTTAATGTTGACAGCTTAATGTTGTTGACAGCTTAATATCTACAGCTTAATGTTGTTGACAGCCTAATGTCGACAGCTTAATGTTGTTGACAGCTTATTGTTGACAGCTTAATGTTGACAGCTTAATGTTGATAGCTTAATGTTGATAGCTTAATGTTGGAGACAGCTTAATGTTGACAGCTTAATGTTGTTGCCAGCTTAATGTTGTTGACAACTTAAGGTCGACAGGTTAAGATTGTTGACAGCCTAATGTCGACAGCTTACTGTTGACAGCTTAATGTTGACAGCTTAATGTTATTGACAGCTTAATGTCGGCAGCTTAATATTGACAGCTTAATGTCAACAGCTTAATGTTGTTGACAGCTTAAAGTTGTTGACAGCTTAATTTTGTTGACAGCTTAATGTTGTTGACAGCTTAATGTTGACAGCTTAATGTTGTCGACAGCTTCATGTTGTTGACAGCCTAATGTTGTTGACAGCTTAATATTCTTGACAGCTTAATGTTGTTGACAGCTTAATGTTGTTGACAGCTTAATTTTTGTGACAGCTTAATGTTGTTGACAGCTTAATGTTGTTGACAGCTTAATGTTGTTGTCAGTTTAATGTTGACAGCCTAATGTTGACAATTTAATGTTGACAACTTAATGTTGACAGCTTAATGTTGACAGCTTAATGTTGACAGCTTAATGCTCACAGCTTAATGTAGTTGACAGCTTAATGTTGACAGCTTAATGTTGTTGTCAGCTTAATGTTGACAGCTTAATGTCGACAGCTTAATGTATTTGACAGCTTAATGTTGTTGACAGCTTAATGTCGACAGCCTAATGTTGTTGACAGCTTAATGTTGTCGACAACTTTATGTTGTTCGCAGCTTAATTTTTTTGAAAGCTTAATGTTGTTGACAGCTTAATGTTGTCGACAGCTAAATTCATTTGACTGCTTAATGTTGTTTACAGCTTAATGATGTTGATAGCTTAATGTTGTTGACAGCTTAATGTTGTTGACAGCTTAATGTTGACAGCTTAATGTTGACAGCCTAATGTTAACAGCCTAATGTTGACAGCTTAATGTTGACAGCTTAATGTTGACAGCTTAATGTTGACAGCTTAATGTTGACAGCTTAATGTTGACAGCTTAATGTTGTTGATAGCTTAATGTTGAGAGCTTAATGTTGTTGACAGCTTAATGTTGTTTATAGCTTAATGTTGACAGCTTAATGTTGACAGCTTAATGTTGACAGCTTAATGTTGACAGCCCTAATGTTGACAGCTTAATGTTGACAGCTTAATGTTGACAGCTTAATGTTGACAGCTTAATGTTGAAAGCTTAATGTTGACAGCTTAATGTTGTTGACAGTTAATGTTGACAGCTTAATGTTGTTGCCAGCTTAATGTTCTTGACAGCTTAATATCTACAGCTTAATGTTGTTGACAGCCTAATGTCGACAGCTTAATGTTGACAGCTTAATGCTGACAGTTTAATGTTGTTGACAGTTAATGTTGACAGCTTAATGTTGTTGACAGCTTAATGTTGTTGACAGCTTAATGTTGTTGACAGCTTAATGTTGACAGCTTAATGTTGACAGGTTAATGTTGACAGCTTAATGTTGACAGCTTAATGTTGACAGCCTAATGTTGACAGCTTAATGATGACAGCCTAATGTTGACAGCTTAATGTTGACAGCTTAATGTTGACAGCTTAATGTTGACAGCTCAATGTTGACAGCTTAATGTTGACAGCTTAATGTTGACAGCTTAATGTTGTTGACAGTTAATGTTGACAGTTAATGTTGACAGCTTAATGTTGTTGACAGCTTAATGTTGTTGACAGCTTAATGTTGTTGACAGCTTAATGTTGTTGACAGCTTAATGTTGTTGACAGCTTAATGTTGACAGCTTAATGTTGACAGCCTAATGTTGACATCTTAATGTTGTTGACAGCTTAATGTTGTTGACATCTAAATGTTGTTGACAGCTTTATGTTGACAGCTTAATGTTGACAGCCTAATGTTGACAGCTTAATGTTGACAGCTTAATGTTGACAGCTTAATGTTGACAGCTTAATGTTGACAGCTTAATGTTGTTGACAGCATAATGTTGACAGCTTAATGTGGACAGATTAATGTTGTTGACAGCTTAATGTTGACAGCTTAATGTTGTTGACAGCTAAATGCTGTTGTCAGCTTAATGTTGACAGCTTAATGTTGACAGCCTAATGTTGACAACTTAATGTTGACAACTTAATGTTGACAGCTTAATGTTGACAGCTTAATGTGGTTGACAGCTTAATGTTGACAGCCCAATGTTGACAGCTTAATGTTGTTGACAGTTAATGTTGAAAGCTTAATGTTGTTGAGAGCCTAATGTCGACAGCTTAATATTGGTGACAGCTTTCTGTTGTTGACAGCTTAATTTTTTTGACAGCTTAATGTTGTTGACAGCTTAATGTTGTTGACAGCTTAATGTGGTTGACAGCTTAATATTGTTGACAGCTTAATGTAGTTGACAGCTTAATGTTGTTGTCAGCTTAATGTTGACAGCTGAATGTTGACAGCTTAATGTTGACAGCATAATGTTGTTGTCTGCTTAATGTTGAAAACTTAATGTTGACAACTTAATGTTGACAGCTTAATGTTGACAGCTTAATGTTGTTGACAGCTTAATGTTGACAGCTTAATGTTGACAGCTTAATGTTGACAGCTTAATGTTGTTGACAGCTTAATGTTGTTGACAGCTTAATGTTGACAGCTTAATGTTGACAGCTTAATGTTGTTGACAGCTTAATGTTGTTGACATCTAAATGTTGTTGACAGCTTTATGTTGACAGCTTGATGTTGACAGCTTAATGTTGACAGCTCAATGTTGACAGCTTAATGTTGACAGCTTAATGTTGTTGACAGCTTAATGTTGACAGCTTAATGTTGACAGCTTAATGTTGTTGACAGCTTAATGTTGTTGACAGCTGAATGTTGTTGATAGCTTAATGTTCACAGTTTAATGTTGACAGCTTAATGTTCACAGCTTAATGTTGACAGCTTAATGTTGTTGACAGCTTAATGTTGTTGACAGCTTAATGTTGTTGGCAGCTTAATGTTGACAGCTTAATGTTGACAGCCTAATGTTGACAGCTTAATGTTGTTGACATCTTAATGTTGTTGACAGCTTTATGTTGTGGACAGCTTAATGTTGACAGCTTAATGTTGTTGCCAGCTTAATGTTGTTGACAGCTTAATATTGTTGACAGCTTAATGTTGTTGACAGCTTAATGTTGTTGTCAGCCTAATGTTGACAGCTTAATGTTGACAGCCTAATGTTGACAACTTAATGTTGACAACTTAATGTTGACAGCTTAATGTTGACAGCTTAATGTTGTTGACAGCTTAATGTTGACAGCTTAACGTTGACAGCTTAATGTTGTTGACAGCTTAATATCTACAGCTTAATGTTGTTGACAGCCTAATGTCGACAGCTTAATGTTGTTGACAGCTTAATGTTGACAGCTTAATGTTGACAGCTTAATGTTGATAGCTTAATGTTGATAGCTTAATGTTGGAGACAGCTTAATGTTGACAGCTTAATGTTGTTGACAGCTTAATGTTGTTGACAGCTTAATTTTGTTGACAGCTTAATGTTGTTGACAGCTTAATGTTGACAGCTTAATGTTGACAGGTTAATGTTGACAGCTTAATGTTGACAGCTTAATGTTGACAGCCTAATGTTGACAGCTTAATGATGACAGCCTAATGTTGACAGCTTAATGTTGACAGCTTAATGTTGACAGCTTAATGTTGTTGACAACTTAATGTTGACAGCTGAATGTTGTTGACAGCTTAATGTTGTTGACAGCTTAGTGTTGTTGACAGCTTAGTGTTGTTGACAGCTTAATGTTGACAGCTTAATGTTGACAGCTTAATGTTGACAGCTTAATGTTGTTGACAGCTTAATGTTGTTGACAGCTTAATGTTGTTGACAGCTTAATGTTGACAGCTTAATGTTGACAGCCTAATGTTGACAGCTTAATGTTGTTGACATCTTAATGTTGTTGACAGCTTAATGTTGTGGACAGCTTAATGTTGACAGCTTAATGTTGTTGCCAGCTTAATGTTGTTGACAGCTTAATGTCAACAGCTTAAGGTTGTTGAGAGCCTAATGTCGACGGCTTTATATTGGTGACAGCTTTATTTTGTTGACAGCTTAAATTTTATGACAGCTTAATGTTGTTGACAGCTTAATGTTGTTGACAGCTTAATGTTGTTGACAGCTTAATATTGTTGACAGCTTAATGTTGTTGACAGCTTAATGTTGTTGTCAGCTTAATGTTGACAGCTTAATGTTGACAGCCTAATGTTGACAACTTAATGTTGACAACTTAATGTTGACAGCTTAATGTTGAGAGCTTAATGTTGTCGACAGTATAATGTTGACAGCTTAATGTTGACAGCTTAATGTTGACAGCTTAATGTTGTTGACAGCTTAATATCTACAGCTTAATGTTGTTGACAGCCTAATGTCGACAGCTTAATGTTGTTGACAGCTTATTGTTGACAGCTTAATGTTGACAGCTTAATGTTGATAGCTTAATGTTGATAGCTTAATGTTGGAGACAGCTTAATGTTGACAGCTTAATGTTGTTGCCAGCTTAATGTTGTTGACAACTTAAGGTCGACAGGTTAAGATTGTTGACAGCCTAAAGTCGACAGCTTACTGTTGACAGCTTAATGTTGACAGCTTAATGTTATTGACAGCTTAATGTCGACAGCTTAATATTGACAGCTTAATGTCAACAGCTTAATGTTGTTGACAGCTTAAAGTTGTTGACAGCTTAATTTTGTTGACAGCTTAATGTTGTTGACAGCTTAATGTTGACAGCTTAATGTTGTCGACAGCTTCATGTTGTTGACAGCCTAATGTTGTTGACAGCTTAATATTCTTGACAGCTTAATGTTGTTGACAGCTTAATGTTGTTGACAGCTTAATTTTTGTGACAGCTTAATGTTGTTGACAGCTTAATGTTGTTGACAGCTTAATGTTGTTGTCAGTTTAATGTTGACAGCCTAATGTTGACAATTTAATGTTGACAACTTAATGTTGACAGCTTAATGTTGACAGCTTAATGTTGACAGCTTAATGCTCACAGCTTAATGTTGTTGACAGCTTAATGTTGACAGCTTAATGTTGTTGTCAGCTTAATGTTGACAGCTTAATGTCGACAGCTTAATGTATTTGACAGCTTAATGTTGTTGACAGCTTAATGTCGACAGCCTAATGTTGTTGACAGCTTAATGTTGTCGACAACTTTATGTTGTTCGCAGCTTAATTTTTTTGAAAGCTTAATGTTGTTGACAGCTTAATGTTGTCGACAGCTAAATTTTTTTGACTGCTTAATGTTGTTTACAGCTTAATGATGTTGATAGCTTAATGTTGTTGACAGCTTAATGTGGTTGACAGCTTAATGTTGACAGCTTAATGTTGACAGCCTAATGTTAACAGCCTAATGTTGACAGCTTAATGTTGACAGCTTAATGTTGACAGCTTAATGTTGACAGCTTAATGTTGACAGCTTAATGTTGTTGATAGCTTAATGTTGAGAGCTTAATGTTGTTGACAGCTTAATATTGTTGATAGCTTAATGTTGACAGCTTAATGTTGACAGCTTAATGTTGACAGCTTAATGTTGACAGCCCTAATGTTGACAGCTTAATGTTGACAGCTTAATGTTGACAGCTTAATGTTGACAGCTTAATGTTGAAAGCTTAATGTTGACAGCTTAATGTTGTTGACAGTTAATGTTGACAGCTTAATGTTGTTGCCAGCTTAATGTTCTTGACAGCTTAATATCTACAGCTTAATGTTGTTGACAGCCTAATGTCGACAGCTTAATGTTGACAGCTTAATGCTGACAGTTTAATGTTGTTGACAGTTAATGTTGACAGCTTAATGTTGTTGACAGCTTAATGTTGTTGACAGCTTAATGTTGACAGCTTAATGTTGACAGGTTAATGTTGACAGCTTAATGTTGACAGCTTAATGTTGACAGCCTAATGTTGACAGCTTAATGATGACAGCCTAATGTTGACAGCTTAATGTTGACAGCTTAATGTTGACAGCTTAATGTTGACAGCTCAATGTTGACAGCTTAATGTTGACAGCTTAATGTTGACAGCTTAATGTTGTTGACAGTTAATGTTGACAGTTAATGTTGACAGCTTAATGTTGTTGACAGCTTAATGTTGTTGACAGCTTAATGTTGTTGACAGCTTAATGTTGTTGACAGCTTAATGTTGTTGACAGCTTAATGTTGACAGCTTAATGTTGACAGCCTAATGTTGACATCTTAATGTTGTTGACAGCTTAATGTTGTTGACATCTAAATGTTGTTGACAGCTTTATGTTGACAGCTTAATGTTGACAGCCTAATGTTGACAGCTTAATGTTGACAGCTTAATGTTGACAGCTTAATGTTGACAGCTTAATGTTGACAGCTTAATGTTGTTGACAGCATAATGTTGACAGCTTAATGTGGACAGATTAATGTTGTTGACAGCTTAATGTTGACAGCTTAATGTTGTTGACAGCTAAATGCTGTTGTCAGCTTAATGTTGACAGCTTAATGTTGACAGCCTAATGTTGACAACTTAATGTTGACAACTTAATGTTGACAGCTTAATGTTGACAGCTTAATGTGGTTGACAGCTTAATGTTGACAGCCCAATGTTGACAGCTTAATGTTGTTGAGAGTTAATGTTGAAAGCTTAATGTTGTTGAGAGCCTAATGTCGACAGCTTAATATTGGTGACAGCTTTCTGTTGTTGACAGCTTAATTTTTTTGACAGCTTAATGTTGTTGACAGCTTAATGTTGTTGACAGCTTAATGTGGTTGACAGCTTAATATTGTTGACAGCTTAATGTTGTTGACAGCTTAATGTTGTTGTCAGCTTAATGTTGACAGCTGAATGTTGACAGCTTAATGTTGACAGCATAATGTTGTTGTCAGCTTAATGTTGAAAACTTAATGTTGACAACTTAATGTTGACAGCTTAATGTTGACAGCTTAATGTTGTTGACAGCTTAATGTTGACAGCTTAATGTTGACAGCTTAATGTTGACAGCTTAATGTTGTTGACAGCTTAATGTTGTTGACAGCTTAATGTTGACAGCTTAATGTTGACAGCTTAATGTTGTTGACAGCTTAATGTTGTTGACATCTAAATGTTGTTGACAGCTTTATGTTGACAGCTTAATGTTGACAGCTTAATGTTGACAGCTCAATGTTGACAGCTTAATGTTGACAGCTTAATGTTGTTGACAGCTTAATGTTGACAGCTTAATGTTGACAGCTTAATGTTGTTGACAGCTTAATGTTGTTGACAGCTGAATGTTGTTGATAGCTTAATGTTCACAGCTTAATGTTGACAGCTTAATGTTCACAGCTTAATGTTGACAGCTTAATGTTGTTGACAGCTTAATGTTGTTGGCAGCTTAATGTTGACAGCTTAATGTTGACAGCCTAATGTTGACAGCTTAATGTTGTTGACATCTTGATGTTGTTGACAGCTTAATGTTGTGGACAGCTTAATGTTGACAGCTTAATGTTGTTGCCAGCTTAATGTTGTTGACAGCTTAATATTGTTGACAGCTTAATGTTGTTGACCGCTTAATGTTGTTGTCAGCTTAATGTTGACAGCTTAATGTTGACAGCCTAATGTTGACAACTTAATGTTGACAACTTAATGTTGACAGCTTAATGTTGACAGCTTAATGTTGTTGACAGCTTAATGTTGACAGCTTAACGTTGACAGCTTAATGTTGTTGACAGCTTAATATCTACAGCTTAATGTTGTTGACAGCCTAATGTCGACAGCTTAATGTTGTTGACAGCTTAATGTTGACAGCTTAATGTTGACAGCTTAATGTTGATAGCTTAATGTTGATAGCTTAATGTTGGAGACAGCTTAATGTTGACAGCTTAATGTTGTTGACAGCTTAATGTTGTTGACAGCTTAATTTTGTTGACAGCTTAATGTTGTTGACAGCTTAATGTTGACAGCTTAATGTTGTCGACAGCTTCATGTTGTTGACAGCCTAATGTTGTTGACAGCTTAATTTTTTTGACAGCTTAATGTTGTTGACAGCTTAATGTTGTTGACAGCTTAATTTTTTTGACAGCTTAATGTTGTAGACAGCTTAATGTTGTTGACAGCTTAATGTTGTTGTCAGTTTAATGTTGACAGCTTAATGTTGACAGCCTAATGTTGACAATTTAATGTTGACAACTTAATGTTGACAGCTTAATGTTGACAGCTTAATGTTGGCAGCTTAATGCTCACAGCTTAATGTTGTTGACAGCTTAATGTTGACAGCTTAATGTTGTTGTCAGCTTAATGTTGACAGCTTAATGTTGACAGCCTAATGTTGTTGACAGCTTAATGTTGTCGACAACTTTATGTTGTTCACAGCTTAATTTTTTGAAAGCTTAATGTTGTTGACAGCTTAATGTTGTCGACAGGTAAATTTTTTTGACTGCTTAATGTTGTTGACAGCTTAATGTTGTTGATAGCTTAATGTTGTTGACAGCTTAATGTTGTTGACAGCTTAATGTTGACAGCTTAATGTTGACAGCCTAATGTTAACAGCCTAATGTTGACAGCTTAATGTTGACAGCTTAATGTTGACAGCTTAATGTTGACAGCTTAATGTTGACAGCTTAATGTTGTTGACAGCTTAATGTTGTTGATAGCTTAATGTTGAGAGCTTAATGTTGTTGACAGCTTAATGTTGTTGATAGCTTAATGTTGACAGCTTAATGTTGATAGCTTAATGTTGACAGCTTAATGTTGACAGCCCTAATGTTGACAGCTTAATGTGGTTGACAGCTTAATGTTGACAGCTTAATGTTGACAGCTTAATGTTGAAAGCTTAATGTTGACAGCTTAATGTTGTTGACAGTTAATGTTGACAGCTTAATATTGTTGCCAGCTTAATGTTCTTGACAGCTTAATATCTACAGCTTAATGTTGTTGACAGCCTAATATCGACAGCTTAATGTTGACAGCTTAATGCTGACAGTTTAATGTTGTTGACAGTTAATGTTGACAGCTTAATGTTGTTGACAGCTTAATGTTGTTGACAGCTTAATGTTGACAGCTTAATGTTGACAGGTTAATGTTGATAGCTTAATGTTGACAACTTAATGTTGTTGACAGTTAATGTTGACAGCTTAATGTTGTTGACAGCTTAATGTTTTTGACAGCTTAATGTTGACAGCTTAATTTTGACAGCCTAATGTTGACAGCTTAATGTTGACAGCTTAATGTTGACAGCTTAATGTGGACAGCTTAATGTTGTTGACAGCTTAATGTTGACAGCTTAATGTTGTTGACAGCTTAATATTGTTGACAGCTTAATTTTGTTGACAGCTTAATATTGACAGCTTAATGTTGACAGCTTAATGTTGACAGCTTAATGTTGACATCTTAATGTTGTTGACAGCTTAATGTTGTAGACAGCTTAATGTTGACAGCTTAATGTTGTTGCCAGCTTAATGTTGTTGACAGCTTAATGTCGACAGCTTAAGGTTGTTGAGAGCCTAATGTCGACAGCTTAATATTGGTGACAGCTTTATGTTGTTGACAGCTTAATTTTTTTGACAGCTTAATGTTGTTGACAGCTTTATGTTGTTGACAGCTTAATGTTGCTGACAGCTTAATGTTGTTGTCAGCTTAATGTTGACAGCTTAATGTTGACAGCTTAATGTTGTTGTCAGCCTAATGTTGTTGACAGCTTAATGTTGACAGCTTAATGTTGACAGCTTAATGTTGACAGCTTAATGTTGTTGACAGCTTAATGTTGTTGACATCTAAATGTTGTTGACAGCTTTATGTTGACAGCTTAATGTTGACAGCCTAATGTTGACAGCTTAATGTTGACAGCTTAATGTTGACAGCTTAATGTTGACAGCTTAATGTTGACAGCTTAATGTTGTTGACAGCATAATGTTGACAGCTTAATGTGGACAGATTAATGTTGTTGACAGCTTAATGTTGACAGCTTAATGTTGTTGACAGCTAAATGTTGTTGTTAGGTTAATGTTGACAGCTTAATGTTGACAGCCTAATGTTGACAACTTAATGTTGACAACTTAATTTTGACAGCTTAATGTTGACAGCTTAATGTGGTTGACAGTTAATGTTGACAGCTTAATGTTGTTGAGAGCCTAATGTCGACAGCTTAATATTGGTGACAGCTTTCTGTTGTTGACAGCTTAATTTTTTTGACAGCTTAATGTTGTTGACAGCTTAATGTTGTTGGCAGCTTAATGTTGTTGACAGCTTAATATTGTTGACAGCTTAATGTTGTTGACAGCTTAATGTTGTTGTTAGCTTAATGTTGACAGCGTAATGTTGACAGCTTAATGTTGACAGCTTAATGTTGTTGTCAGCTTAATGTTGAAAACTTAATGTTGACAACTTAATGTTGACAGCTTAATGTTGACAGCTTAATGTTGTTGACAGCTTAATGTTGACAGCTTAATGTTGACAGCTTAATGTTGACAGCTTAATGTTTACAGCTTAATGTTGTTGTCAGCTTAATGTTGACAGCTTAATGTTGACAGCTTAATGTTGACAGCTTAATGTTGACAGCTTAATGTTGACAGCTTAATGTTGTTGACAGCTTAATGTTGTTGACAGCTTAATGTTGACAGCTTAATGTTGACAGCTTAATGTTGTTGACAGCTTAATGTTGTTGACATCTAAATGTTGTTGACAGCTTTATGTTGACAGCTTAATGTTGACAGCCTAATGTTGACAGCTAAATGTTGACAGCTTAATGTTGACAGCTTAATGTTGACAGCTTAATGTTGATAGCTTAATGTTGACAGCTTAATGTTGACAGCTTAATGCTGTTGACAGCTTAATGTTGACAGATTAATGTTGTTGTCAGCTTAATGTTGACAGCTTAATGTTGACAGCTTAATGTTGACAGCTTAATGTTGACAGCTTAATGTTGTTGACAGCTTAATGTTGTTGACAGCTTAATGTTGACAGCTTAATGTTGACAGCTTAATGTTGTTGACAGCTTAATGTTGTTGACATCTAAATGTTGTTGACAGCTTTATGTTGACAGCTTAATGTTGACAGCCTAATGTTGACAGCTTAATGTTGACAGTTTAATGTTGTTGACAGCTTAATGTTGACAGCTTAATGTTGACAGCTTAATGTTGTCATCAGCTTAATGTTGACAGCTTAATGTTGACAGCTTAATGTTGACATCTTAATGTTGACAGCTTAATGTTGTTGACAGCTTAATGTTGTTGACAGCTTAATGTTGACAGCTTAATGTTGACAGCTTAATGTTGACAGCTTAATGTTGACACCTTAATGTTGACAGCTTAATGTTGTTGACAGCTTAATGTTGTTGACATCTAAATGTTGTTGACAGCATAATGTTGACAGCTTAATGTGGACAGATTAATGTTGTTGACAGCTTAATTTTGACAGCTTAATGTTGTTGACAGCTAAATGTTGTTGTTAGGTTTATGTTGACAGCTTAATGTTGACAGCCTAATGTTGACAACTTAATGTTGACAACTTAATGTTGACAGCTTAATGTTGACAGCTTAATGTGGTTGACAGTTAATGTTGACAGCTTAATGTTGTTGAGAGCCTAATGTCGACAGCTTAATATTGGTGACAGCTTTCTGTTGTTGACAGCTTAATGTTGTTGACAGCTTAATGTTGTTGACAGCTTAATATTGTTGACAGCTTAATGTTGTTGACAGCTTAATGTTGTTGTCAGCTTAATGTTGACAGCGTAATGTTGACAGCTTAATGTTGACAGCTTAATGTTGTTGTCAGCTTAATGTTGAAAACTTAATGTTGACAACTTAACGTTGACAGCTTAATGTTGACAGCTTAATGTTGTTGACAGCTTAATGTTGAGAGCTTAATGTTGACAGCTTAATGTTTACAGCTTAATGTTGTTGTCAGCTTAATGTTGACAGCTTAATGTTGACAGCTTAATGTTGACAGCTTAATGTTGACAGCTTAATGTTGTTGACAGCTTAATGTTGTTGACAGCTTAATGTTGACAGCTTAATGTTGACAGCTTAATGTTGTTGACAGCTTAATGTTGTTGACAGCTTTATGTTGTTGACAGCTTTATGTTGACAGCTTAATGTTGACAGCCTAATGTTGACAGCTAAATGTTGACAGCTTAATGTTGACAGCTTAATGTTGACAGCTTAATGTTGACAGCTTAATGTTGACAGCTTAATGCTGTTGACAGCTTAATGTTGACAGATTAATGTTGTTGTCAGCTTAATGTTGACAGCTTAATGTTGACAGCTTAATGTTGACAGCTTAATGTTGACAGCTTAATGTTGTTGACAGCTTAATGTTGTTGACAGCTTAATGTTGACAGCTTAATGTTGACAGCTTAATGTTGTTGACAGCTTAATGTTGTTGACATCTAAATGTTGTTGACAGCTTTATGTTGACAGCTTAATGTTGACAGCCTAATGTTGACAGCTTAATGTTGACAGCTTAATGTTGACAGCTTAATGTTGACAGCTTAATGTTGACAGCTTAATGTTGTTGACAGCATAATGTTGACAGCTTAATGTGGACAGATTAATGTTGTCGACAGCTTAATGTTGACAGCTTAATGTTTTTGACAGCTAAATGTTGTTGTCAGCTTAATGTTGACAGCTTAATGTTGACAGCCTAATGTTGACAACTTAATGTTGACAACTTAATGTTGACAGCTTAATGTTGACAGCTTAATGTGGTTGACAGCTTAATGTTGACAGCCTTATGTTTACAGCTTAATGTTGTTGACAGTTAATGTTGACAGCTTGATGTTGTTGAGAGCCTAATGTCGACAGCTTAATATTGGTGACTGCTTTCTGTAGTTGACAGCTTAATTTTTTTGACAGCTTAATGTTGTTGACAGCTTAATGTCGTTGACAGCTTAATGTTGTTGACAGCTTAATATTGTTGACAGCTTAATGTTGTTGACAGCTTAATGTTGTTGTCAGCTTAATGTTGACAGCTTAATGTTGACAGCTTAATGTTGACAGCTTAATGTTGTTGTCAGCTTAATGTTGAAAACTTAATGTTGACAACTTAATGTTGACAGCTTAATGTTGACAGCTTAATGTTGACAGCTTAATGTTGACAGCTTAATGTTGTTGTCAGCTTAATGTTGACAGCTTAATGTTGACAGCTTAATGTTGACAGCTTAATGTTGTTGACAGCTTAATGTTGTTGACAGCTTAATGTTGACAGCTTAATGTTGACAGCTTAATGTTGTTGACAGCTTAATGTTGTTGACATCTAAATGTTGTTGACAGCTTAATGTTGACAGCTTAATGTTGACAGCCTAATGTTGACAGCTTAATGTTGTTGACAGCTTAATGTTGTTGACATCTAAATGTTGTTGACAGCTTTATGTTGACAGCTTAATGTTGACAGCCTAATGTTGACAGCTTAATGTTGACAGCTTAATGTTGACAGCTTAATGTTGACAGCTTAATGTTGACAGCTTAATGTTGTTGACAGCATAATGTTGACAGCTTAATGTGGACAGATTAATGTTGTTGACAGCTTAATGTTGACAGCTTAATGTTGTTGACAGCTAAATGCTGTTGTCAGCTTAATGTTGACAGCTTAATGTTGACAGCCTAATGTTGACAACTTAATGTTGACAACTTTATGTTGACAGCTTAATGTTGACAGCTTAATGTGGTTGACAGCTTAATGTTGACAGCCCAATGTTGACAGCTTAATGTTGTTGACAGTTAATGTTGAAAGCTTAATGTTGTTGAGAGCCTAATGTCGACAGCTTAATATTGGTGACAGCTTTCTGTTGTTGACAGCTTAATTTTTTTGACAGCTTAATGTTGTTGACAGCTTAATGTTGTTGACAGCTTAATGTGGTTGACAGCTTAATATTGTTGACAGCTTAATGTTGTTGACAGCTTAATGTTGTTGTCAGCTTAATGTTGACAGCTGAATGTTGACAGCTTAATGTTGACAGCATAATGTTGTTGTCAGCTTAATGTTGAAAACTTAATGTTGACAACTTAATGTTGACAGCTTAATGTTGACAGCTTAATGTTGTTGACAGCTTAATGTTGACAGCTTAATGTTGACAGCTTAATGTTGACAGCTTAATGTTGACAGCTTAATGTTGTTGACAGCTTAATGTTGTTGACAGCTTAATGTTGACAGCTTAATGTTGACAGCTTAATGTTGTTGACAGCTTAATGTTGTTGACATCTAAATGTTGTTGACAGCTTTATGTTGACAGCTTAATGTTGACAGCTTAATGTTGACAGCTCAATGTTGACAGCTTAATGTTGACAGCTTAATGTTGTTGACAGCTTAATGTTGACAGCTTAATGTTGACAGCTTAATGTTGACAGCTTAATGTTGTTGACAGCTTAATGTTGTTGACAGCTGAATGTTGTTGATAGCTTAATGTTCACAGCTTAATGTTGACAGCTTAATGTTCACAGCTTAATGTTGACAGCTTAATGTTGTTGACAGCTTAATGTTGTTGACAGCTTAATGTTGTTGGCAGCCTAATGTTGACAGCTTAATGTTGACAGCCTAATGTTGACAGCTTAATGTTGTTGACATCTTAATGTTGTTGACAGCTTAATGTTGTGGACAGCTTAATGTTGACAGCTTAATGTTGTTGCCAGCTTAATGTTGTTGACAGCTTAATATTGTTGACAGCTTAATGTTGTTGACAGCTTAATGTTGTTGTCAGCTTAATGTTGACAGCTTAATGTTGACAGCCTAATGTTGACAACTTAATGTTGACAACTTAATGTTGACAGCTTAATGTTGACAGCTTAATGTTGTTGACAGCTTAATGTTGACAGCTTAACGTTGACAGCTTAATGTTGTTGACAGCTTAATATCTACAGCTTAATGTTGTTGACAGCCTAATGTCGACAGCTTAATGTTGTTGACAGCTTAATGTTGACAGCTTAATGTTGACAGCTTAATGTTGATAGCTTAATGTTGATAGCTTAATGTTGGAGACAGCTTAATTTTGACAGCTTAATGTTGTTGACAGCTTAATGTTGTTGACAGCTTAATTTTGTTGACAGCTTAATGTTGTTGACAGCTTAATGTTGACAGCTTAATGTTGTCGACAGCTTCATGTTGTTGACAGCCTAATGTTGTTGACAGCTTAATTTTCTTGACAGCTTAATGTTGTTGACAGCTTAATGTTGTTGACAGCTTAATTTTTTTGACAGCTTAATGTTGTAGACAGCTTAATGTTGTTGACAGCTTAAAGTTGTTGTCAGTTTAATGTTGACAGCTTAATGTTGACAGCCTAATGTTGACAATTTAATGTTGACAACTTAATGTTGACAGCTTAATGTTGACAGCTTAATGTTGGCAGCTTAATGCTCACAGCTTAATGTTGTTGACAGCTTAATGTTGACAGCTTAATGTTGTTGTCAGCTTAATGTTGACAGCTTAATGTCGACAGCCTAATGTTGTTGACAGCTTAATGTTGTCGACAACTTTATGTTGTTCACAGCTTAATTTTTTGAAAGCTTAATGTTGTTGACAGCTTAATGTTGTCGACAGGTAAATTTTTTTGACTGCTTAATGTTGTTGACAGCTTAATGTTGTTGATAGCTTAATGTTGTTGACAGCTTAATGTTGTTGACAGCTTAATGTTGACAGCTTAATGTTGACAGCCTAATGTTAACAGCCTAATGTTGACAGCTAAATGTTGACAGCTTAATGTTGACAGCTTAATGTTGACAGCTTAATGTTGACAGCTTAATGTTGTTGACAGCTTAATGTTGTTGATAGCTTAATGTTGAGAGCTTAATGTTGTTGACAGCTTAATGTTGTTGATAGCTTAATGTTGACAGCTTAATGTTGATAGCTTAATGTTGACAGCTTAATGTTGACAGCCCTAATGTTGACAGCTTAATGTTGACAGCTTAATGTTGACAGCTTAATGTTGACAGCTTAATTTTGACAGCTTAATGTTGAAAGCTTAATGTTGACAGCTTAATGTTGTTGACAGTTAATGTTGACAGCTTAATATTGTTGCCAGCTTAATGTTCTTGACAGCTTAATATCTACAGCTTAATGTTGTTGACAGCCTAATGTCGACAGCTTAATGTTGACAGCTTAATGCTGACAGTTTAATGTTGTTGACAGTTAATGTTGACAGCTTAATGTTGTTGACAGCTTAATGTTGACAGCTTAATGTTGACAGGTTAATGTTGACAGCTTAATGTTGACAACTTAATGTTGTTGACAGTTAATGTTGACAGCTTAATGTTGTTGACAGCTTAATGTTTTTGACAGCTTAATGTTGACAGCTTAATTTTGACAGCCTAATGTTGACAGCTTAATGTTGACAGCTTAATGTTGACAGCTTAATGTGGACAGCTTAATGTTGTTGACAGCTTAATGTTGACAGCTTAATGTTGTTGACAGCTTAATATTGTTGACAGCTTAATTTTGTTGACAGCTTAATATTGACAGCTTAATGTTGACAGCTTAATGTTGACAGCTTAATGTTGACATCTTAATGTTGTTGACAGCTTAATGTTGTAGACAGCTTAATGTTGACAGCTTAATGTTGTTGACAGCTTAATGTTGTTGACAGCTTAATGTCGACAGCGTAAGGTTGTTGAGGGCCTAATGTCGACAGCTTAATATTGGTGACAGCTTTATGTTGTTGACAGCATAATTTTTTTGACAGCTTAATGTTGTTGACAGCTTTATGTAGTTGACAGCTTAATGTTGCTGACAGCTTAATGTTGTTGTCAGCTTAATGTTGACAGCTTAATGTTGACAGCTTAATGTTGTTGTCAGCTTAATGTTGTTGACAGCTTAATGTTGACAGCTTAATGTTGACAGCTTAATGTTGACAGCTTAATGTTGTTGACAGCTTAATGTTGTTGACATCTAAATGTTGTTGACAGCTTTATGTTGACAGCTTAATGTTGACAGCCTAATGTTGACAGCTTAATGTTGACAGCTTAATGTTGACAGCTTAATGTTGACAGCTTAATGTTGACAGCTTAATGTTGTTGACAGCATAATGTTGACAGCTTAATGTGGACAGATTAATGTTGTTGACAGCTTAATGTTGACAGCTTAATGTTGTTGACAGCTAAATGTTGTTGTTAGGTTAATGTTGACAGCTTAATGTTGACAGCCTAATGTTGACAACTTAATGTTGACAACTTAATTTTGACAGCTTAATGTTGACAGCTTAATGTGGTTGACAGTTAATGTTGACAGCTTAATGTTGTTGAGAGCCTAATGTCGACAGCTTAATATTGGTGACAGCTTTCTGTTGTTGACAGCTTAATTTTTTTGACAGCTTAATGTTGTTGACAGCTTAATGTGGTTGACAGCTTAATGTTGTTGACAGCTTAATATTGTTGACAGCTTAATGTTGTTGACAGCTTAATGTTTTTGTCAGCTTAATGTTGACAGCGTAATGTTGACAGCTTAATGTTGACAGCTTAATGTTGTTGTCAGCTTAATGTTGAAAACTTAATGTTGACAACTTAATGTTGACAGCTTAATGTTGACAGC
Organism: Alitta virens; assembly: GCA_932294295.1. Classification (NCBI taxonomy): domain Eukaryota; kingdom Metazoa; phylum Annelida; class Polychaeta; order Phyllodocida; family Nereididae; genus Alitta; species Alitta virens. The sequence continues at coordinate 24,685,493 of OW028574.1, forward strand.
TTAATGTTGTTGACAGCTTAATGTTGACAGCTTAATGTTGACAGCTTAATGTTGACAGCTTAATGTTTACAGCTTAATGTTGTTGTCAGCTTAATGTTGACAGCTTAATGTTGACAGCTTAATGTTGACAGCTTAATGTTGACAGCTTAATGTTGTTGACAGCTTAATGTTGTTGACAGCTTAATGTTGACAGCTTAATGTTGACAGCTTAATGTTGTTGACAGCTTAATGTTGTTGACATCTAAATGTTGTTGACAGCTTTATGTTGACAGCTTAATGTTGACAGCCTAATGTTGACAGCTAAATGTTGACAGCTTAATGTTGACAGCTTAATGTTGACAGCTTAATGTTGACAGCTTAATGTTGACAGCTTAATGTTGACAGCTTAATGCTGTTGACAGCTTAATGTTGACAGATTAATGTTGTTGTCAGCTTAATGTTGACAGCTTAATGTTGACAGCTTAATGTTGACAGCTTAATGTTGACAGCTTAATGTTGACAGCTTAATGTTGTTGACAGCTTAATGTTGACAGCTTAATGTTGACAGCTTAATGTTGTTGACAGCTTAATGTTGTTGACATCTAAATGTTGTTGACAGCTTTATGTTGACAGCTTAATGTTGACAGCCTAATGTTGACAGCTTAATGTTGACAGTTTAATGTTGTTGACAGCTTAATGTTGACAGCTTAATGTTGACAGCTTAATGTTGTCGTCAGGTTAATGTTGACAGCTTAATGTTGACAGCTTAATGTTGACATCTTAATGTTGACAGCTTAATGTTGTTGACAGCTTAATGTTGTTGACAGCTTAATGGTGACAGCTTAATGTTGACAGCTTAATGTTGACAGCTTAATGTTGACAGCTTAATGTTGACAGCTTAATGTTGTCAACAGCTTAATGTTGTTGACATCTAAATGTTGTTGACAGCATAATGTTGACAGCTTAATGTGGACTGATTAATGTTGTTGACAGCTTAATGTTGACAGCCTAATGTTGACAACTTAATGTTGACAACTTAATGTTGACAGCTTAATGTTGACAGCTTAATGTGGTTGACAGTTAATGTTGACAGCTTAATGTTGTTGAGAGCCTAATGTCGACAGCTTAATATTGGTGACAGCTTTCTGTTGTTGACAGCTTAATTTTTTTGACAGCTTAATGTTGTTGACAGCTTAATGTTGTTGACAGCTTAATGTTGTTGACAGCTTAATATTGTTGACAGCTTAATGTTGTTGACAGCTTAATGTTGTTGTCAGCTTAATGTTGACAGCGTAATGTTGACAGCTTAATGTTGACAGCTTAATGTTGTTGTCAGCTTAATGTTGAAAACTTAATGTTGACAACTTAATGTTGACAGCTTAATGTTGACAGCTTAATGTTGTTGACAGCTTAATGTTGACAGCTTAATGTTGACAGCTTAATGTTTACAGCTTAATGTTGTTGTCAGCTTAATGTTGACAGCTTAATGTTGACAGCTTAATGTTGACAGCTTAATGTTGACAGCTTAATGTTGACAGCTTAATGTTGTTGACAGCTTAATGTTGTTGACAGCTTAATGTTGACAGCTTAATGTTGACAGCTTAATGTTGTTGACAGCTTAATGTTGTTGACAGCTTTATGTTGTTGACAGCTTTATGTTGACAGCTTAATGTTGACAGCCTAATGTTGACAGCTAAATGTTGACAGCTTAATGTTGACAGCTTAATGTTGACAGCTTAATGTTGACAGCTTAATGTTGACAGCTTAATGCTGTTGACAGCTTAATGTTGACAGATTAATGTTGTTGTCAGCATAATGTTGACAGCTTAATGTTGACAGCTTAATGTTGACAGCTTAATGTTGTTGACAGCTTAATGTTGTTGACAGCTTAATGTTGACAGCTTAATGTTGACAGCTTAATGTTGTTGACAGCTTAATGTTGTTGACATCTAAATGTTGTTGACAGCTTTATGTTGACAGCTTAATGTTGACAGCCTAATGTTGACAGCTTAATGTTGACAGCTTAATGTTGACAGCTTAATGTTGACAGCTTAATGTTGACAGCTTAATGTTGTTGACAGCATAATGTTGACAGCTTAATGTGGACAGATTAATGTTGTTGACAGCTAAATGTTGACAGCTTAATGTTTTTGACAGCTAAATGTTGTTGTCAGCTTAATGTTGACAGCTTAATGTTGACAGCCTAATGTCGACAACTTAATGTTGACAACTTAATGTTGACAGCTTAATGTTGACAGCTTAATGTGGTTGACAGCTTAATGTTGACAGCCTTATGTTGACAGCTTAATGTTGTTGACAGTTAATGTTGACAGCTTGATGTTGTTGAGAGCCTAATGTCGACAGCTTAATATTGGTGACAGCTTTCTGTAGTTGACAGCTTAATTTTTTTGACAGCTTAATGTTGTTGACAGCTTAATGTCGTTGACAGCTTAATGTTGTTGACAGCTTAATATTGTTGACAGCTTAATGTTGTTGACAGCTTAATGTTGAAAACTTAATGTTGACAACTTAATGTTGACAGCTTAATGTTGACAGCTTAATGTTGACAGCTTAATGTTGACAGCTTAATGTTGACAGCTTAATGTTGTTGTCAGCTTAATGTTGACAGCTTAATGTTGACAGCTTAATGTTGACAGCTTAATGTTGACAGCTTAATGTTGTTGACAGCTTAATGTTGTTGACAGCTTAATGTTGACAGCTTAATGTTGTTGACAGCTTAATGTTGTTGACATCTAAATGTTGTTGACAGCTTTATGTTGACAGCTTAATGTTGACAGCCTAATGTTGACAGCTAAATGTTGACAGCTTAATGTTGACAGCTTAATGTTGACAGCTTAATGTTGACAGCTTAATGTTGACAGCTTAATGCTGTTGACAGCTTAATGTTGACAGATTAATGTTGTTGTCAGCTTAATGTTGACAGCTTAATGTTGACAGCTTAATGTTGACAGCTTAATGTTGTTGACAGCTTAATGTTGTTGACAGCTTAATGTTGATAGCTTAATGTTGACAGCTTAATGTTGTTGACAGCTTAATGTTGTTGACATCTAAATGTTGTTGACAGCTTTATGTTGACAGCTTAATGTTGACAGCCTAATGTTGACAGCTTAATGTTGACAGCTTAATGTTGACAGCTTAATGTTGACAGCTTAATGTTGACAGCTTAGTGTTGTTGACAGCATAATGTTGACAGCTTAATGTGGACAGATTAATGTTGTTGATAGCTTAATGTTGACAGCTTAATGTTTTTGACAGCTAAATGTTGTTGTCAGCTTAATGTTGACAGCTTAATGTTGACAGCCTAATGTTGACAACTTAATGTTGATAACTTAATGTTGACAGCTTAATGTTGACAGCTTAATGTGGTTGACAGCTTTATGTTGACAGCCTAATGTTGACAGCTTAATGTTGTTGACAGTTAATGTTGACAGCTTGATGTTGTTGAGAGCCTAATGTCGACAGCTTAATATTGGTGACAGCCTTCTGTTGTTGACAGCTTAATTTTTTTGACAGCTTAATGTTGTTGACAGCTTAATGTCATTGACAGCTTAATGTTGTTGACAGCTTAATATTGTTGACAGCTTAATGTTGTTGACAGCTTAATGTTGTTGTCAGCTTAATGTTGACAGCATAATGTTGACAGCTTAATGTTGACAGCTTAATGTTGTTGTCAGCTTAATGTTGAAAACTTAATGTTGACAACTTAATGTTGACAGCTTAATGTTGACAGCTTAATGTTGACAGCTTAATGTTGACAGCTTAATGTTGTTGACAGCTTAATGTTGTTGATAGCTTAATGTTGACAGCTTAATGTTGTTGACAGCTTAATGTTTTTGACAGCTTAATGTTGTTGATAGCTTAATGTTGACAGCTTAATGTTGACAGCTTAATGTTGACAGCTTTATGTTGACAGCTTAATGTTGTTGACAGCTTAATGTTGTTGACAGCTTAATTTTGACAGCTTAATGTTGACAGCCTAATGTTGACAGCTTAATGTTGACAGCTTAATGTTGACAGTTTAATGTTGACAGCTTAATGTTGACAGCTTAATGTTGTTGACATCTTTATGTTGTTGACAGCTTAATGTTGTAGACAGCTTAATGTTGACAGCTTAATGTTGTTGCCAGCTTAATGTTGTTGACAGCTTAATGTCAACAGCTTATGGTTGTTGAGAGCCTAATGTCGACAGCTTATGGTTGTTGAGAGCCTAATGTCGACAGCTTAATATTGGTGATAGCTTTATGTTGTTGACAGCTTAATTTTTTTGACAGCTTAATGTTGTTGACAGCTTAATGTTGTTGACAGCTTAATATTGTTGACAGCTTAATGTTGTTGACAGCTTAATGTTGTTGTCAGCTTAATGTTGACAGCTTAATGTTGACAGCCTAATGTTGACAACTTAATGTTGACAACTTAATGTTGACAGCTTAATGTTGACAGCTTAATGTTGTTGACAGCTTAATGTTGACAGCTTAATGTTGACAGCTTAATGCTGTTGACAGCTTAATATCTACAGCTTAATGTTGTTGACAGCCTTATGTCGACAGCTTAATGTTTACAGCTTTATGTTGACAGCTTAATGTTGTTGACAGTTAATGTTGACAGCTTAATGTTGTTGACAGCTTAATGTTGACAGCTTAATGTTGACAGCTTAATGTTGACAGCTTATTGTTGACAGCTTAATGTTGACAGCCTAATGTTGACAGCTTAATGATGACAGCCTAATGTTGACAGCTTAATGTTGACAGCTTTATGTTGACAGCTTAATGTTGACAGCTTAATGTTGACAGCTTAATGTTGTTGTCGGCTTAATGTTGAAAACTTAATGTTGACAGCTTAATGTGGACAGATTAATGTTGTTGACAGCTTAATGTTGACAGCTTAATGTTGTTGACAGCTAAATGTTGTTGTCAGGTTAATGTTGACAGCTTAATGTTGACAGCCTAATGTTGACAACTTAATGTTGACAACTTAATGTTGACAGCTTAATGTTGACAGCTTAATGTGGTTGACAGCTTAATGTTGACAGCCCAATGTTGACAGCTTAATGTTGTTGACAGTTAATGTTGACAGCTTAATGTTGTTGAGAGCCTAATGTCGACAGCTTAATATTGGTGACAGCTTTCTGTTGTTGACAGCTTAATGTTGTTGACAGCTTAATGTTGTTGACAGCTTAATGTTGTTGACAGCTTAATATTGTTGACAGCTTAATGTTGTTGACAGCTTAATCTTGTTGTCAGCTTAATGTTGACAGCGTAATGTTGACAGCTTAATGTTGTTGTCAGCTTAATGTTGAAAACTTAATGTTGACAACTTAATGTTGACAGCTTAATGTTGACAGCTTAATGTTGTTGACAGCTTAATGTTGACAGCTTAATGTTGACAGCTTAATGTTGACAGCTTAATGTTGACAGCTTAATTTTCTTGTCAGCTTAATGTTGACAGCTTAATGTTGACAGCTTAATGTTGACAGCTTAATGTTGACAGCTTAATGTTGTTGACAGCTTAATGTTGTTGACAGCTTAATGTTGACAGCTTAATGTTGACAGCTTAATGTTGACAGCTTAATGTTGTTGACAGCTTAATGTTGTTGACATCTAAATGTTGTTGACAGGTTTATGTTGACAGCTTAATGTTGACAGCCTAATGTTGACAGCTTAATGTTGACAGCTTAATGTTGACAGCTTAATGTTGACAGCTTAATGTTGTTGACAGCTTAATGTTGACAGCTTAATGTTGACAGCTTAATGTTGACAGCTTAATGTTGACAGCTTAATGTTGTTGACAGCTTAATGTTGTTGACGGCTTAATGTTGTTGACAGCTTAATGTTGTTGACAGCTTAATGTTGACAGCTTAATGTTGACAGCCTAATGTTGACAGCTTAATGTTGTTGACATCTTAATGTTGTTGACAGCTTAATGTTGTGGACAGCTTAATGTTGACAGCTTAATGTTGTTACCAGCTTAATGTTGTTGACAGCTTAATGTCAACAGCTTAAGGTTGTTGAGAGCCTTATGTTGACGGCTTTATATTGGTAACAGCTTTATGTTGTTGACAGCTTAAATTTTTTGACAGCTTAATCTTGTTGACAGCTTAATGTTGTTGACAGCTTAATGTTGTTGACAGCTTAATATTGTTGACAGCTTAATGTTGTTGACAGCTTAATGTTGTTGTCAGCTTAATGTTGACAGCTTAATGCTGGCAGCCTAATGTTGACAACTTAATGTTGACAACTTAATGTTGACAGCTTAATGTTGACAGCTTAATGTTGTTGATAGCTTAATGTTGACAGCTAAATGTTGACAGCTTAATGTTGTTGACAGCTTAATATCTACAGCTTAATGTTGTTGACAGCCTAATGTCGACAGCTTAATGTTGTTGACAGCTTAATGTTGACAGCTTAATGTTGACAGCTTAATGTTGATAGCTTAATGTTGATAGCTTAATGTTGGAGACAGCTTAATGTTGACAGCCTAATGTTGTTGCCAGCTTAATGTTGTTGACAGCTTAAGGTCGACAGGTTAAGATTGTTGACAGCCTAATGTTGACAGCTTACTGTTGACAGCTTAATGTTGACAGCTTAATGTTATTGACAGCTTAATGTCGACAGCTTAATGTTGACAGCTTAATGTCAACAGCTTAATGTTGTTGACAGCTTAATGTTGTTGACAGCTTAATTTTGTTGACAGCTTAATGTTGTTGACAGCCTAATGTTGACAGCTTAATGTTGTCGACAGCTTCATGTTGTTGACAGCCTAATGTTGTTGACAGCTTAATGTTGTTGACAGCTTAATGTTGTTGACAGCTTAATGTTGTTGACAGCTTGATTTTTTTGACAGCTTAATATTGTTGACAGCTTAATGTTGTTGACAGCTTAATGTTGTTGTCAGTTTAATGTTGACAGCTTAATGTTGACAGCCTAATGTTGACAATTTAATGTTGACAACTTAATGTTGACAGCTTAATGTTGACAGCTTAATGTTGACAGCTTAATGCTCACAGCTTGATGTTGTTGACAGCTTAATGTTGACAGCTTAATGTTGTTGTCAGCTTAATGTTGATAGCTTAATGTCGACAGCTTAATGTTTTTGACAGCTTAATGTTATTGACAGCCTAATGTCGACAGCCTAATGTTGTTGACAGCTTAATGTTGTCGACAACTTTATGTTGTTCACAGCTTGATTTTTTTGAAAGTTTAATGTTGTTGACAGCTTAATGTTGTCGACAGCTAAATTTTTTTGACTGCTTAATGTTGTTGACAGCTTAATGTTGTTGATAGCTTAATGTTGTTGACAGCTTAATGTTGACAGCTTAATGTTGACAGCCTAATGTTAACAGCCTAATGTTGACAGCTTAATGTTGACAGCTTAATGTTGACAGCTTAATGTTGTTGACAGCTTAATGTTGTTGATAGCTTAATGTTGTTGAGAGCTTAATGTTGAAAGCTTAATGTTGACAGCTTAATGTTGTTGACAGTTAATATTGACAGCTTAATGTTGTTGCCAGCTTAATGTTCTTGACAGCTTAATATCTACAGCTTAATGTTGTTGACAGCCTAATGTCGACAGCTTAATGTTGACAGCTTAATGCTGACAGTTTAATGTTGTTGACAGTTAATGTTGACAGCTTGATGTTGTTGACAGCTTAATGTTGTTGACAGCTTAATGTTGACAGGTTAATGTTGACAGCTTAATGTTGACAGCTTAATGTTGACAGCCTAATGTTGACAGCTTAATGATGACAGCCTAATGTTGACAGCTTAATGTTGACAGCTTAATGTTGACAGCTTAATGTTGTTGACAACTTAATGTTGACAGCTGAATGTTGTTGACAGCTTAATGTTGTTGACAGCTTAGTGTTGTTGACAGCTTAATGTTGACAGCTTAATGTTGACAGCCTAATGTTGACAGCTTAATGTTTTTGACAGCTTAATGTTGTTGACATCTAAATGTTGTTGACAGCTTTATGTTGACAGCTTAATGTTGTTGACAGCTTAATGTTGTTGACAGCTTAATGTTGTTGATAGCTTAATGTTGATAGCTTAATGTTGATAGCTTAATGTTGACAGCTTAATGTTGACAGCTTAATGTTGACAGCTTAATGTTGACAGCTTAATGTTGTTGACAGCTTAATGTTGTTGACAGCTTAATGTTGTTGACAGCTTAATGTTGACAGCTTAATGTTGACAGCCTAATGTTGACAGCTTAATGTTGTGGACAGCTTAATGTTGACAGCTTAATGTTGTTGCCAGCTTAATGTTGTTGACAGCTTAATGTCAACAGCTTAAGGTTGTTGAGAGCCTAATGTCGACGGCTTTATATTGGTGACAGCTTTATGTTGTTGACAGCTTAAATTTTTTGACAGCTTAATGTTGTTGACAGCTTAATGTTGTTGACAGCTTAATGTTGTTGACAGCTTAATATTGTTGACAGCTTAATGTTGTTGACAGCTTAATGTTGTTGTCAGCTTAATGTTGACAGCTTAATGTTGACAGCCTAATGTTGACAACTTAATGTTGACAACTTAATGTTGACAGCTTAATGTTGAGAGCTTAATGTTGTTGACAGCTTAATGTTGACAGCTTAATGTTGACAGCTTAATGTTGACAGCTTAATGTTGTTGACAGCTTAATATCTACAGCTTAATGTTGTTGACAGCCTAATGTCGACAGCTTAATGTTGTTGACAGCTTATTGTTGACAGCTTAATGTTGACAGCTTAATGTTGATAGCTTAATGTTGATAGCTTAATGTTGGAGACAGCTTAATGTTGACAGCTTAATGTTGTTGCCAGCTTAATGTTGTTGACAACTTAAGGTCGACAGGTTAAGATTGTTGACAGCCTAATGTCGACAGCTTACTGTTGACAGCTTAATGTTGACAGCTTAATGTTATTGACAGCTTAATGTCGACAGCTTAATATTGACAGCTTAATGTCAACAGCTTAATGTTGTTGACAGCTTAAAGTTGTTGACAGCTTAATTTTGTTGACAGCTTAATGTTGTTGACAGCTTAATGTTGACAGCGTAATGTTGTCGACAGCTTCATGTTGTTGACAGCCTAATGTTGTTGACAGCTTAATGTTCTTGACAGCTTAATGTTCTTGACAGCTTAATGTTGTTGACAGCTTAATTTTTGTGACAGCTTAATGTTGTTGACAGCTTAATGTTGTTGACAGCTTAATGTTGTTGTCAGTTTAATGTTGACAGCCTAATGTTGACAATTTAATGTTGACAACTTAATGTTGACAGCTTAATGTTGACAGCTTAATGTTGACAGCTTAATGCTCACAGCTTAATGTTGTTGACAGCTTAATGTTGACAGCTTAATGTTGTTGTCAGCTTAATGTTGACAGCTTAATGTCGACAGCTTAATGTATTTGACAGCTTAATGTTGTTGACAGCTTAATGTCGACAGCCTAATGTTGTTGACAGCTTAATGTTGTCGACAACTTTATGTTGTTCGCAGCTTAATTTTTTTGAAAGCTTAATGTTGTTGACAGCTTAATGTTGTCGACAGCTAAATTTTTTTGACTGCTTAATGTTGTTTACAGCTTAATGATGTTGATAGCTTAATGTTGTTGACAGCTTAATGTTGTTGACAGCTTAATGTTGACAGCTTAATGTTGACAGCCTAATGTTAACAGCCTAATGTTGACAGCTTAATGTTGACAGCTTAATGTTGACAGCTTAATGTTGACAGCTTAATGTTGACAGCTTAATGTTGACAGCTTAATGTTGTTGATAGCTTAATGTTGAGAGCTTAATGTTTTTGACAGCTTAATGTTGTTGATAGCTTAATGTTGACAGCTTAATGTTGACAGCTTAATGTGGACAGCCCTAATGTTGACAGCTTAATGTTGACAGCTTAATGTTGACAGCTTAATGTTGACAGCTTAATGTTGAAAGCTTAATGTTGACAGCTTAATGTTGTTGACAGTTAATGTTGACAGCTTAATGTTGTTGCCAGCTTAATGTTCTTGACAGCTTAATATCTACAGCTTAATGTTGTTGACAGCCTAATGTCGACAGCTTAATGTTGACAGCTTAATGCTGACAGTTTAATGTTGTTGACAGTTAATGTTGACAGCTTAATGTTGTTGACAGCTTAATGTTGTTGACAGCTTAATGTTGACAGCTTAATGTTGACAGGTTAATATTGACAGCTTAATGTTGACAGATTAATGTTGACAGCCTAATGTTGACAGCTTAATGATGACAGCCTAATGTTGACAGCTTAATGTTGACAGCTTAATGTTGACAGCTTAATGTTGACAGCTCAATGTTGACAGCTTAATGTTGACAGCTTAATGTTGTTGACAGTTAATGTTGACAGCTTAATGTTGTTGACAGCTTAATGTTGTTGACAGCTTAATGTTGTTGACAGCTTAATGTTGTTGACAGCTTAATGTTGACAGCTTAATGTTGACAGCCTAATGTTGACAGCTTAATGTTGTTGACAGCTTAATGTTGTTGACATCTAAATGTTGTTGACAGCTTTATGTTGACAGCTTAATGTTGACAGCTTAATGTTGACAGCTTAATGTTGACAGCTTAATGTTGACAGCTTAATGTTGACAGCTTAATGTTGTTGACAGCATAATGTTGACAGCTTAATGTTGTTGACAGATTAATGTTGTTGACAGCTTAATGTTGACAGCTTAATGTTGTTGACAGCTAAATGCTGTTGTCAGCTTAATGTTGACAGCTTAATGTTGACAGCCTAATGTTGACAACTTAATGTTGACAACTTAATGTTGACAGCTTAATGTTGACAGCTTAATGTGGTTGACAGCTTAATGTTGACAGCCCAATGTTGACAGCTTAATGTTGTTGACAGTTAATGTTGAAAGCTTAATGTTGTTGAGAGCCTAATGTCGACAGCTTAATATTGGTGACAGCTTTCTGTTGTTGACAGCTTAATTTTTTTGACAGCTTAATGTTGTTGACAGCTTAATGTTGTTGACAGCTTAATGTGGTTGACAGCTTAATATTGTTGACAGCTTAATGTTGTTGACAGCTTAATGTTGTTGTCAGCTTAATGTTGACAGCTGAATGTTGACAGCTTAATGTTGATAGCATAATGTTGTTGTCAGCTTAATGTTGAAAACTTAATGTTGACAACTTAATTTTGACAGCTTAATGTTGACAGCTTAATGTTGTTGACAGCTTAATGTTGACAGCTTAATGTTGACAGCGTAATGTTGACAGCTTAATGTTGTTGACAGCTTAATGTTGTTGACAGCTTAATGTTGACAGCTTAATGTTGACAGCTTAATGTTGACAGCTTAATGTTGACAGCTTAACGTTGTTGACATCTAAATGTTGTTGACAGCTTTATGTTGACAGCTTAATGTTGACAGCTTAATGTTGACAGCTCAATGTTGACAGCTTAATGTTGACAGCTTAATGTTGTTGACAGCTTAATGTTGACAGCTTAATGTTGACAGCTTAATGTTGTTGACAGCTTAATGTTGTTGACAGCTTAATGTTGACAGCTTAATGTTGACAGCTTAATGTTGACAGCTTAATGTTGTTGACAGCTTAATGTTGTTGACAGCTGAATGTTGTTGATAGCTTAATGTTGACAGCTTAATGTTGACAGCTTAATGTTCACAGCTTAATGTTGACAGCTTAATGTTGTTGACAGCTTAATGTTGTTGACAGCTTAATGTTGTTGGCAGCTTAATGTTGACAGCTTAATGTTGACAGCCTAATGTTGACAGCTTAATGTTGTTGACATCTTAATGTTGTTGACAGCTTAATGTTGTGGACAGCTTAATGTTGACAGCTTAATGTTGTTGCCAGCTTAATGTTGTTGACAGCTTAATATTGTTGACAGCTTAATGTTGTTGACAGCTTAATGTTGTTGTCAGCTTAATGTTGACAGCTTAATGTTGACAGCCTAATGTTGACAACTTACGTGACAACTTAATGTTGACAGCTTAATGTTGACAGCTTAATGTTGTTGACAGCTTAATGTTGACAGCTTAACGTTGACAGCTTAATGTTGTTGACAGCTTAATGTTGACAGCTTAATGTTGACAGCTTAATGTTGTTGACAGCTTAATGTTGTTGACATCTAAATGTTGTTGACAGCTTTATGTTGACAGCTTAATGTTGACAGCTTAATGTTGACAGCTCAATGTTGACAGCTTAATGTTGACAGCTTAATGTTGTTGACAGCTTAATGTTGACAGCTTAATGTTGACAGCTTAATGTTGACAGCTTAATGTTGTTGACAGCTTAATGTTGTTGACAGCTGAATGTTGTTGATAGCTTAATGTTCACAGCTTAATGTTGACAGCTTAATGTTCACAGCTTAATGTTGACAGCTTAATGTTGTTGACAGCTTAATGTTGTTGACAGCTTAATGTTGTTGGCAGCTTAATGTTGACAGCTTAATGTTGACAGCCTAATGTAGACAGCTTAATGTTGTTGACATCTTAATGTTGTTGACAGCTTAATGTTGTGGACAGCTTAATGTTGACAGCTTAATGTTGTTGCCAGCTTAATGTTGTTGACAGCTTAATATTGTTGACAGCTTAATGTTGTTGACAGCTTAATGTTGTTGTCAGCTTAATGTTGACAGCTTAATGTTGACAGCCTAATGTTGACAACTTACGTGACAACTTAATGTTGACAGCTTAATGTTGACAGCTTAATGTTGTTGACAGCTTAATGTTGACAGCTTAACGTTGACAGCTTAATGTTGTTGACAGCTTAATATCTACAGCTTAATGTTGTTGACAGCCTAATGTCGACAGCTTAATGTTGTTGACAGCTTAATGTTGACAGCTTAATGTTGATAGCTTAATGTTGATAGCTTAATGTTGGAGACAGCTTAATGTTGACAGCTTAATGTTGTTGACAGCTTAATGTTGTTGACAGCTTAATTTTGTTGACAGCTTAATGTTGTTGACAGCTTAATGTTGACAGCTTAATGTTGTCGACAGCTTCATGTTGTTGACAGCCTAATGTTGTTGACAGCTTAATTTTCTTGACAGCTTAATGTTGTTGACAGCTTAATGTTGTTGACAGCTTAATTTTTTTGACAGCTTAATGTTGTAGACAGCTTAATGTTGTTGACAGCTTAATGTTGTTGTCAGTTTAATGTTGACAGCTTAATGTTGACAGCCTAATGTTGACAATTTAATGTTGACAACTTAATGTTGACAGCTTAATGTTGACAGCTTAATGTTGGCAGCTTAATGCTCACAGCTTAATGTTGTTGACAGCTTAATGTTGACAGCTTAATGTTGTTGTCAGCTTAATGTTGACAGCCTAATGTCGACAGCCTAATGTTGTTGACAGCTTAATGTTGTCGACAACTTTATGTTGTTCACAGCTTAATTTTTTGAAAGCTTAATGTTGTTGACAGCTTAATGTTGTCGACAGGTAAATTTTTTTGACTGCTTAATGTTGTTGACAGCTTAATGTTGTTGATAGCTTAATGTTGTTGACAGCTTAATGTTGTTGACAGCTTAATGTTGACAGCTTAATGTTGACAGCCTAATGTTAACAGCCTAATGTTGACAGCTTAATGTTGACAGCTTAATGTTGACAGCTTAATGTTGACAGCTTAATGTTGACAGCTTAATGTTGTTGACAGCTTAATGTTGTTGATAGCTTAATGTTGAGAGCTTGATGTTGTTGACAGCTTAATGTTGTTGATAGCTTAATGTTGACAGCTTAATGTTGATAGCTTAATGTTGACAGCTTAATGTTGACAGCCCTAATGTTGAAAGCTTAATGTTGACAGCTTAATGTTGACAGCTTAATGTTGACAGCTTAATGTTGACGGCTTAATGTTGAAAGCTTAATGCTGACAGCTTAATGTTGTTGACAGTTAATGTTGACAGCTTAATATTGTTGCCAGCTTAATGTTCTTGACAGCTTAATATCTACAGCTTAATGTTGTTGACAGCCTAATGTCGACAGCTTAATGTTGACAGCTTAATGCTGACAGTTTAATGTTGTTGACAGTTAATGTTGACAGCTTAATGTTGTTGACAGCTTAATGTTGTTGACAGCTTAATGTTGACAGCTTAATGTTGACAGGTTAATGTTGACAGCTTAATGTTGACAGCTTAATGTTGACAGCCTAATGTTGACAGCTTAATGATGACAGCCTAATGTTGACAGCTTAATGTTGACAGCTTAATGTTGACAGCTTAATGTTGACAGCTCAATGTTGACAGCTTAATGTTGACAGCTTAATGTTGACAGCTTAATCTTGTTGACAGTTAATGTTGACAGCTTAATGTTGTTGACAGCTTAATGTTGTTGACAGCTAAATGTTGTTGACAGCTTAATGTTGTTGACAGCTTAATGTTGTTGACAGCTTAATGTTGACAGCTTAATGTTGACAGCCTAATGTTGACAGCTTAATGTTGTTGACAGCTTAATGTTGTTGACATCTAAATGTTGTTGACAGCTTTATGTTGACAGCTTAATGTTGACAGCCTAATGTTGACAGCTTAATGTTGACAGCTTAATGTTGACAGCTTAATGTTGACAGCTTAATGTTGACAGCTTAATGTTGTTGACAGCATAATGTTGACAGCTTAATGTGGACAGATTAATGTTGTTGACAGCTTAATGTTGACAGCTTAATGTTGTTGACAGCTAAATGCTGTTGTCAGCTTAATGTTGACAGCTTAATGTTGACAGCCTAATGTTGACAACTTAATGTTGACAACTTAATGTTGACAGCTTAATGTTGACAGCTTAATGCGGTTGACAGCTTAATGTTGACAGCCCAATGTTGACAGCTTAATGTTGTTGACAGTTAATGTTGAAAGCTTAATGTTGTTGAGAGCCTAATGTCGACAGCTTAATATTGGTAACAGCTTTCTCTTGTTGACAGCTTAATTTTTTTGACAGCTTAATGTTGTTGACAGCTTAATGTTGTTGACAGCTTAATGTGGTTGACAGCTTAATATTGTTGACAGCTTAATGTTGTTGACAGCTTAATGTTGTTGACAGCTTAATGTTGTGGACAGCTTAATGTTGACAGCTTAATGTTGTTGCCAGCTTAATGTTGTTGACAGCTTAATATTGTTGACAGCTTAATGTTGTTGACAGCTTAATGTTGTTGTCAGCTTAATGTTGACAGCTTAATGTTGACAGCTTAATGTTGACAGCTTAATGTTGACAGCCTAATGTTGACAGCTTAATGTTGTTGACAGCTTAATGTTGTTGACATCTAAATGTTGTTGACAGCTTTATGTTGACAGCTTAATGTTGACAGCCTAATGTTGACAGCTTAATGTTGACAGCTTAATGTTGACAGCTTAATGTTGACAGCTTAATGTTGACAGCTTAATGTTGTTGACAGCATAATGTTGACAGCTTAATGTGGACAGATTAATGTTGTTGACAGCTTAATGTTGACAGCTTAATGTTGTTGACAGCTAAATGCTGTTGTCAGCTTAATGTTGACAGCTTAATGTTGACAGCCTAATGTTGACAACTTAATGTTGACAACTTAATGTTGACAGCTTAATGTTGACAGCTTAATGCGGTTGACAGCTTAATGTTGACAGCCCAATGTTGACAGCTTAATGTTGTTGACAGTTAATGTTGAAAGCTTAATGTTGTTGAGAGCCTAATGTCGACAGCTTAATATTGGTAACAGCTTTCTCTTGTTGACAGCTTAATTTTTTTGACAGCTTAATGTTGTTGACAGCTTAATGTTGTTGACAGCTTAATGTGGTTGACAGCTTAATATTGTTGACAGCTTAATGTTGTTGACAGCTTAATGTTGTTGACAGCTTAATGTTGTGGACAGCTTAATGTTGACAGCTTAATGTTGTTGCCAGCTTAATGTTGTTGACAGCTTAATATTGTTGACAGCTTAATGTTGTTGACAGCTTAATGTTGTTGTCAGCTTAATGTTGACAGCTTAATGTTGACAGCCTAATGTTGACAACTTACGTGACAACTTAATGTTGACAGCTTAATGTTGACAGCTTAATGTTGTTGACAGCTTAATGTTGACAGCTTAACGTTGACAGCTTAATGTTGTTGACAGCTTAATATCTACAGCTTAATGTTGTTGACAGCCTAATGTCGACAGCTTAATGTTGTTGACAGCTTAATGTTGACAGCTTAATGTTGATAGCTTAATGTTGATAGCTTAATGTTGGAGACAGCTTAATGTTGACAGCTTAATGTTGTTGACAGCTTAATGTTGTTGACAGCTTAATTTTGTTGACAGCTTAATGTTGTTGACAGCTTAATGTTGACAGCTTAATGTTGTCGACAGCTTCATGTTGTTGACAGCCTAATGTTGTTGACAGCTTAATTTTCTTGACAGCTTAATGTTGTTGACAGCTTAATGTTGTTGACAGCTTAATTTTTTTGACAGCTTAATGTTGTAGACAGCTTAATGTTGTTGACAGCTTAATGTTGTTGTCAGCTTAATGTTGACAGCTTAATGTTGACAGCCTAATGTTGACAACTTACGTGACAACTTAATGTTGACAGCTTAATGTTGACAGCTTAATGTTGTTGACAGCTTAATGTTGACAGCTTAACGTTGACAGCTTAATGTTGTTGACAGCTTAATATCTACAGCTTAATGTTGTTGACAGCCTAATGTCGACAGCTTAATGTTGTTGACAGCTTAATGTTGACAGCTTAATGTTGATAGCTTAATGTTGATAGCTTAATGTTGGAGACAGCTTAATGTTGACAGCTTAATGTTGTTGACAGCTTAATGTTGTTGACAGCTTAATTTTGTTGACAGCTTAATGTTGTTGACAGCTTAATGTTGACAGCTTAATGTTGTCGACAGCTTCATGTTGTTGACAGCCTAATGTTGTTGACAGCTTAATTTTCTTGACAGCTTAATGTTGTTGACAGCTTAATGTTGTTGACAGCTTAATTTTTTTGACAGCTTAATGTTGTAGACAGCTTAATGTTGTTGACAGCTTAATGTTGTTGTCAGTTTAATGTTGACAGCTTAATGTTGACAGCCTAATGTTGACAATTTAATGTTGACAACTTAATGTTGACAGCTTAATGTTGACAGCTTAATGTTGGCAGCTTAATGCTCACAGCTTAATGTTGTTGACAGCTTAATGTTGACAGCTTAATGTTGTTGTCAGCTTAATGTTGACAGCCTAATGTCGACAGCCTAATGTTGTTGACAGCTTAATCTTGTCGACAACTTTATGTTGTTCACAGCTTAATTTTTTGAAAGCTTAATGTTGTTGACAGCTTAATGTTGTCGACAGGTAAATTTTTTTGACTGCTTAATGTTGTTGACAGCTTAATGTTGTTGATAGCTTAATGTTGTTGACAGCTTAATGTTGTTGACAGCTTAATGTTGACAGCTTAATGTTGACAGCCTAATGTTAACAGCCTAATGTTGACAGCTTAATGTTGACAGCTTAATGTTGACAGCTTAATGTTGACAGCTTAATGTTGACAGCTTAATGTTGTTGACAGCTTAATGTTGTTGATAGCTTAATGTTGAGAGCTTAATGTTGTTGACAGCTTAATGTTGTTGATAGCTTAATGTTGACAGCTTAATGTTGATAGCTTAATGTTGACAGCTTAATGTTGACAGCCCTAATGTTGACAGCTTAATGTTGACAGCTTAATGTTGACAGCTTAATGTTGACAGCTTAATGTTGACGGCTTAATGTTGAAAGCTTAATGCTGACAGCTTAATGTTGTTGACAGTTAATGTTGACAGCTTAATATTGTTGCCAGCTTAATGTTCTTGACAGCTTAATATCTACAGCTTAATGTTGTTGACAGCCTAATGTCGACAGCTTAATGTTGACAGCTTAATGCTGACAGTTTAATGTTGTTGACAGTTAATGTTGACAGCTTAATGTTGTTGACAGCTTAATGTTGTTGACAGCTTAATGTTGACAGCTTAATGTTGACAGGTTAATGTTGACAGCTTAATGTTGACAGCTTAATGTTGACAGCCTAATGTTGACAGCTTAATGATGACAGCCTAATGTTGACAGCTTAATGTTGACAGCTTAATGTTGACAGCTTAATGTTGACAGCTCAATGTTGACAGCTTAATGTTGACAGCTTAATGTTGACAGCTTAATCTTGTTGACAGTTAATGTTGACAGCTTAATGTTGTTGACAGCTTAATGTTGTTGACAGCTTAATGTTGTTGACAGCTTAATGTTGTTGACAGCTTAATGTTGTTGACAGCTTAATGTTGACAGCTTAATGTTGACAGCCTAATGTTGACAGCTTAATGTTGTTGACAGCTTAATGTTGTTGACATCTAAATGTTGTTGACAGCTTTATGTTGACAGCTTAATGTTGACAGCCTAATGTTGACAGCTTAATGTTGACAGCTTAATGTTGACAGCTTAATGTTGACAGCTTAATGTTGACAGCTTAATGTTGTTGACAGCATAATGTTGACAGCTTAATGTGGACAGATTAATGTTGTTGACAGCTTAATGTTGACAGCTTAATGTTGTTGACAGCTAAATGCTGTTGTCAGCTTAATGTTGACAGCTTAATGTTGACAGCCTAATGTTGACAACTTAATGTTGACAACTTAATGTTGACAGCTTAATGTTGACAGCTTAATGTGGTTGACAGCTTAATGTTGACAGCCCAATGTTGACAGCTTAATGTTGTTGACAGTTAATGTTGAAAGCTTAATGTTGTTGAGAGCCTAATGTCGACAGCTTAATATTGGTAACAGCTTTCTCTTGTTGACAGCTTAATTTTTTTGACAGCTTAATGTTGTTGACAGCTTAATGTTGTTGACAGCTTAATGTGGTTGACAGCTTAATATTGTTGACAGCTTAATGTTGTTGACAGCTTAATGTTGTTGTCAGCTTAATGTTGACAGCTGAATGTTGACAGCTTAATGTTGACAGCATAATGTTGTTGTCAGCTTAATGTTGAAAACTTAATGTTGACAACTTAATGTTGACAGCTTAATGTTGACAGCTTAATGTTGTTGACAGCTTAATGTTGACAGCTTAATGTTGACAGCTTAATTTTGACAGCTTAATGTTGTTGACAGCTTAATGTTGTTGACAGCTTAATGTTGACAGCTTAATGTTGACAGCTTAATGTTGTTGACAGCTTAATGTTGTTGACATCTAAATGTTGTTGACAGCTTTATGTTGACAGCTTAATGTTGACAGCCTAATGTTGACAGCTTAATGTTGACAGCTTAATGTTGACAGCTTAATGTTGACAGCTCAATGTTGACAGCTTAATGTTGACAGCTTAATGTTGTTGACAGCTTAATGTTGACAGCTTAATGTTGACAGCTTAATGTTGACAGCTTAATGTTGTTGACAGCTTAATGTTGTTGACAGCTGAATGTTGTTGATAGCTTAATGTTCACAGCTTAATGTTGACAGCTTAATGTTGACAGCTTAATGTTGACAGCTTAATGTTGTTGACAGCTTAATGTTGTTGACAGCTTAATGTTGTTGACAGCTTAATGTTGACAGCTTAATGTTGACAGGTTAATGTTGACAGCTTAATGTTGACAGCTTAATGTTGACAGCCTAATGTTGACAGCTTAATGATGACAGCCTAATGTTGACAGCTTAATGTTGACAGCTTAATGTTGACAGCTTAATGTTGACAGCTCAATGTTGACAGCTTAATGTTGACAGCTTAATGTTGACAGCTTAATCTTGTTGACAGTTAATGTTGACAGCTTAATGTTGTTGACAGCTTAATGTTGTTGACAGCTTAATGTTGACAGCTTAATGTTGACAGCCTAATGTTAACAGCCTAATGTTGACAGCTTAATGTTGACAGCTTAATGTTGACAGCTTAATGTTGACAGCTTAATGTTGACAGCTTAATGTTGTTGACAGCTTAATGTTGTTGATAGCTTAATGTTGAGAGCTTAATGTTGTTGACAGCTTAATGTTGTTGATAGCTTAATGTTGACAGCTTAATGTTGATAGCTTAATGTTGACAGCTTAATGTTGACAGCCCTAATGTTGACAGCTTAATGTTGACAGCTTAATGTTGACAGCTTAATGTTGACAGCTTAATGTTGACGGCTTAATGTTGAAAGCTTAATGCTGACAGCTTAATGTTGTTGACAGTTAATGTTGACAGCTTAATATTGTTGCCAGCTTAATGTTCTTGACAGCTTAATATCTACAGCTTAATGTTGTTGACAGCCTAATGTCGACAGCTTAATGTTGACAGCTTAATGCTGACAGTTTAATGTTGTTGACAGTTAATGTTGACAGCTTAATGTTGTTGACAGCTTAATGTTGTTGACAGCTTAATGTTGACAGCTTAATGTTGACAGGTTAATGTTGACAGCTTAATGTTGACAGCTTAATGTTGACAGCCTAATGTTGACAGCTTAATGATGACAGCCTAATGTTGACAGCTTAATGTTGACAGCTTAATGTTGACAGCTTAATGTTGACAGCTCAATGTTGACAGCTTAATGTTGACAGCTTAATGTTGACAGCTTAATCTTGTTGACAGTTAATGTTGACAGCTTAATGTTGTTGACAGCTTAATGTTGTTGACAGCTTAATGTTGTTGACAGCTTAATGTTGTTGACAGCTTAATGTTGTTGACAGCTTAATGTTGACAGCTTAATGTTGACAGCCTAATGTTGACAGCTTAATGTTGTTGACAGCTTAATGTTGTTGACATCTAAATGTTGTTGACAGCTTTATGTTGACAGCTTAATGTTGACAGCCTAATGTTGACAGCTTAATGTTGACAGCTTAATGTTGACAGCTTAATGTTGACAGCTTAATGTTGACAGCTTAATGTTGTTGACAGCATAATGTTGACAGCTTAATGTGGACAGATTAATGTTGTTGACAGCTTAATGTTGACAGCTTAATGTTGTTGACAGCTAAATGCTGTTGTCAGCTTAATGTTGACAGCTTAATGTTGACAGCCTAATGTTGACAACTTAATGTTGACAACTTAATGTTGACAGCTTAATGTTGACAGCTTAATGTGGTTGACAGCTTAATGTTGACAGCCCAATGTTGACAGCTTAATGTTGTTGACAGTTAATGTTGAAAGCTTAATGTTGTTGAGAGCCTAATGTCGACAGCTTAATATTGGTAACAGCTTTCTCTTGTTGACAGCTTAATTTTTTTGACAGCTTAATGTTGTTGACAGCTTAATGTTGTTGACAGCTTAATGTGGTTGACAGCTTAATATTGTTGACAGCTTAATGTTGTTGACAGCTTAATGTTGTTGTCAGCTTAATGTTGACAGCTGAATGTTGACAGCTTAATGTTGACAGCATAATGTTGTTGTCAGCTTAATGTTGAAAACTTAATGTTGACAACTTAATGTTGACAGCTTAATGTTGACAGCTTAATGTTGTTGACAGCTTAATGTTGACAGCTTAATGTTGACAGCTTAATTTTGACAGCTTAATGTTGTTGACAGCTTAATGTTGTTGACAGCTTAATGTTGACAGCTTAATGTTGACAGCTTAATGTTGTTGACAGCTTAATGTTGTTGACATCTAAATGTTGTTGACAGCTTTATGTTGACAGCTTAATGTTGACAGCCTAATGTTGACAGCTTAATGTTGACAGCTTAATGTTGACAGCTTAATGTTGACAGCTCAATGTTGACAGCTTAATGTTGACAGCTTAATGTTGTTGACAGCTTAATGTTGACAGCTTAATGTTGACAGCTTAATGTTGACAGCTTAATGTTGTTGACAGCTTAATGTTGTTGACAGCTGAATGTTGTTGATAGCTTAATGTTCACAGCTTAATGTTGACAGCTTAATGTTGACAGCTTAATGTTGACAGCTTAATGTTGTTGACAGCTTAATGTTGTTGACAGCTTAATGTTGTTGACAGCTTAATGTTGACAGCTTAATGTTGACAGGTTAATGTTGACAGCTTAATGTTGACAGCTTAATGTTGACAGCCTAATGTTGACAGCTTAATGATGACAGCCTAATGTTGACAGCTTAATGTTGACAGCTTAATGTTGACAGCTTAATGTTGACAGCTCAATGTTGACAGCTTAATGTTGACAGCTTAATGTTGACAGCTTATACTTGTTGACAGTTAATGTTGACAGCTTAATGTTGTTGACAGCTTAATGTTGTTGACAGCTTAATGTTGTTGACAGCTTAATGTTGTTGACAGCTTAATGTTGTTGACAGCTTAATGTTGACAGCTTAATGTTGACAGCCTAATGTTGACAGCTTAATGTTGTTGACAGCTTAATGTTGTTGACATCTAAATGTTGTTGACAGCTTTATGTTGACAGCTTAATGTTGACAGCCTAATGTTGACAGCTTAATGTTGACAGCTTAATGTTGACAGCTTAATGTTGACAGCTTAATGTTGACAGCTTAATGTTGTTGACAGCATAATGTTGACAGCTTAATGTGGACAGATTAATGTTGTTGACAGCTTAATGTTGACAGCTTAATGTTGTTGACAGCTAAATGCTGTTGTCAGCTTAATGTTGACAGCTTAATGTTGACAGCCTAATGTTGACAACTTAATGTTGACAACTTAATGTTGACAGCTTAATGTTGACAGCTTAATGTGGTTGACAGCTTAATGTTGACAGCCCAATGTTGACAGCTTAATGTTGTTGACAGTTAATGTTGAAAGCTTAATGTTGTTGAGAGCCTAATGTCGACAGCTTAATATTGGTAACAGCTTTCTCTTGTTGACAGCTTAATTTTTTTGACAGCTTAATGTTGTTGACAGCTTAATGTTGTTGACAGCTTAATGTGGTTGACAGCTTAATATTGTTGACAGCTTAATGTTGTTGACAGCTTAATGTTGTTGTCAGCTTAATGTTGACAGCTGAATGTTGACAGCTTAATGTTGACAGCATAATGTTGTTGTCAGCTTAATGTTGAAAACTTAATGTTGACAACTTAATGTTGACAGCTTAATGTTGACAGCTTAATGTTGTTGACAGCTTAATGTTGACAGCTTAATGTTGACAGCTTAATTTTGACAGCTTAATGTTGTTGACAGCTTAATGTTGTTGACAGCTTAATGTTGACAGCTTTATGTTGACAGCTTAATGTTGTTGACAGCTTAATGTTGTTGACATCTAAATGTTGTTGACAGCTTTATGTTGACAGCTTAATGTTGACAGCCTAATGTTGACAGCTTAATGTTGACAGCTTAATGTTGACAGCTTAATGTTGACAGCTCAATGTTGACAGCTTAATGTTGACAGCTTAATGTTGTTGACAGCTTAATGTTGACAGCTTAATGTTGACAGCTTAATGTTGACAGCTTAATGTTGTTGACAGCTTAATGTTGTTGACAGCTGAATGTTGTTGATAGCTTAATGTTCACAGCTTAATGTTGACAGCTTAATGTTGACAGCTTAATGTTGACAGCTTAATGTTGTTGACAGCTTAATGTTGTTGACAGCTTAATGTTGTTGACAGCTTAATGTTGACAGCTTAATGTTGACAGCCTAATGTTGACAGCTTAATGTTGTTGACATCTTAATGTTGTTGACAGCTTAATGTTGTGGACAGCTTAATGTTGACAGCTTAATGTTGTTGCCAGCTTAATGTTGTTGACAGCTTAATGTCAACAGCTTAAGGTTGTTGAGAGCCTAATGTCGACGGCTTTATATTGGTGACAGCTTTATGTTGTTCACAGCTTCAATTTTTTGACAGCTTAATGTCGTTGACAGCTTAATGTTGTTGACAGCTTAATATTGTTGACAGCTTAATGTTGTTGACAGCTTAATGTTGTTGTCAGCTTAATGTTGACAGCTTTATGTTGACAGCCTAATGTTGACAACTTAATGTTGACAACTTAATGTTGACAGCTTAATGTTGACAGCTTAATGTTGTTGACAGCTTAATGTTGACAGCTTAATGTTGACAGCTTAATGTTGTTGACAGCTTAATATCTACAGCTTAATGTTGTTGACAGCCTAATGTCGACAGCTTAATGTTGTTGACAGCTTAATGTTGACAGCTTAATGTTGACAGCTTAATGTTGATAGCTTAATGTTGATAGTTTAATGTTGGAGACAGCTTAATGTTGACAGCTTAATGTTGTTGACAGCTTAATGTTGTTGACAGCTTAATGTTGTTGACAGCTTAATGTTGTTGACAGCTTAATGTTGTTGACAGCTTAATGTTGTTGACAGCTTAATGTTGACAGCTTAATGTTGACAGCCTAATGTTGACAGCTTAATGTTGTTGACAGCTTAATGTTGTTGACATCTAAATGTTGTTGACAGCTTTATGTTGACAGCTTAATGTTGACAGCCTAATGTTGACAGCTTAATGTTGACAGCTTAATGTTGACAGCTTAATGTTGACAGCTTAATGTTGACAGCTTAATGTTGTTGACAGCATAATGTTGACAGCTTAATGTGGACAGATTAATGTTGTTGACAGCTTAATGTTGACAGCTTAATGTTGTTGACAGCTAAATGCTGTTGTCAGCTTAATGTTGACAGCTTAATGTTGACAGCCTAATGTTGACAACTTAATGTTGACAACTTAATGTTGACAGCTTAATGTTGACAGCTTAATGTGGTTGACAGCTTAATGTTGACAGCCCAATGTTGACAGCTTAATGTTGTTGACAGTTAATGTTGAAAGCTTAATGTTGTTGAGAGCCTAATGTCGACAGCTTAATATTGGTAACAGCTTTCTCTTGTTGACAGCTTAATTTTTTTGACAGCTTAATGTTGTTGACAGCTTAATGTTGTTGACAGCTTAATGTGGTTGACAGCTTAATATTGTTGACAGCTTAATGTTGTTGACAGCTTAATGTTGTTGTCAGCTTAATGTTGACAGCTGAATGTTGACAGCTTAATGTTGACAGCATAATGTTGTTGTCAGCTTAATGTTGAAAACTTAATGTTGACAACTTAATGTTGACAGCTTAATGTTGACAGCTTAATGTTGTTGACAGCTTAATGTTGACAGCTTAATGTTGACAGCTTAATTTTGACAGCTTAATGTTGTTGACAGCTTAATGTTGTTGACAGCTTAATGTTGACAGCTTTATGTTGACAGCTTAATGTTGTTGACAGCTTAATGTTGTTGACATCTAAATGTTGTTGACAGCTTTATGTTGACAGCTTAATGTTGACAGCCTAATGTTGACAGCTTAATGTTGACAGCTTAATGTTGACAGCTTAATGTTGACAGCTCAATGTTGACAGCTTAATGTTGACAGCTTAATGTTGTTGACAGCTTAATGTTGACAGCTTAATGTTGACAGCTTAATGTTGACAGCTTAATGTTGTTGACAGCTTAATGTTGTTGACAGCTGAATGTTGTTGATAGCTTAATGTTCACAGCTTAATGTTGACAGCTTAATGTTGACAGCTTAATGTTGACAGCTTAATGTTGTTGACAGCTTAATGTTGTTGACAGCTTAATGTTGTTGACAGCTTAATGTTGACAGCTTAATGTTGACAGCCTAATGTTGACAGCTTAATGTTGTTGACATCTTAATGTTGTTGACAGCTTAATGTTGTGGACAGCTTAATGTTGACAGCTTAATGTTGTTGCCAGCTTAATGTTGTTGACAGCTTAATGTCAACAGCTTAAGGTTGTTGAGAGCCTAATGTCGACGGCTTTATATTGGTGACAGCTTTATGTTGTTCACAGCTTCAATTTTTTGACAGCTTAATGTCGTTGACAGCTTAATGTTGTTGACAGCTTAATATTGTTGACAGCTTAATGTTGTTGACAGCTTAATGTTGTTGTCAGCTTAATGTTGACAGCTTAATGTTGACAGCCTAATGTTGACAACTTAATGTTGACAACTTAATGTTGACAGCTTAATGTTGACAGCTTAATGTTGTTGACAGCTTAATGTTGACAGCTTAATGTTGACAGCTTAATGTTGTTGACAGCTTAATATCTACAGCTTAATGTTGTTGACAGCCTAATGTCGACAGCTTAATGTTGTTGACAGCTTAATGTTGACAGCTTAATGTTGACAGCTTAATGTTGATAGCTTAATGTTGATAGTTTAATGTTGGAGACAGCTTAATGTTGACAGCTTAATGTTGTTGACAGCTTAATGTTGTTGTCAGTTTAATGTTGACAGCTTAATGTTGACAGCCTAATGTTGACAATTTAATGTTGACAACTTAATGTTGACAGCTTAATGTTGACAGCTTAATGTTGACAGCTTAATGCTCACAGCTTAATGTTGTTGACAGCTTAATGTTGACAGCTTAATGTTGTTGTCAGCTTAATGTTGACAGCTTAATGTCGACAGCTTAATGTTTTTGACACCTTAATGTTGTTGACAGCTTAATGTCGACAGCCTAATGTTGTTGACAGCTTAATGTTGTCGACAACTTTATGTTGTTCACAGCTTAATTTTTTGAAAGCTTAATGTTGTTGACAGCTTAATGTTGTCGACAGCTAAATTTTTTTGACTGCTTAATGTTGTTGACAGCTTAATGTTGTTGATAGCTTAATGTTGTTGACAGCTTAATGTTGTTGACAGCTTAATGTTGACAGCTTAATGTTGACAGCCTAATGTTAACAGCCTAATGTTGACAGCTTAATGTTGACAGCTTAATGTTGACAGCTTAATGTTGACAGCTTAATGTTGACAGCTTAATGTTGTTGACAGCTTAATGTTGTTGATAGCTTAATGTTGAGAGCTTAATGTTGTTGACAGCTTAATGTTGTTGATAGCTTAATGTTGACAGCTTAATGTTGATAGCTTAATGTTGACAGCTTAATGTTGACAGCCCTAATGTTGACAGCTTAATGTTGACAGCTTAATGTTGACAGCTTAATGTTGACAGCTTAATGTTGACAGCTTAATGTTGAAAGCTTAATGTTGACAGCTTAATGTTGTTGACAGTTAATGTTGACAGCTTAATATTGTTGCCAGCTTAATGTTCTTGATAGCTTAATATCTACAGCTTAATGTTGTTGACAGCCTATTGTTGACAGCTTAATGTTGACAGCTTAATGCTGACAGTTTAATGTTGTTGACAGTTAATGTTGACAGCTTAATGTTGTTGACAGCTTAATGTTGTTGACAGCTTAATGTTGACAGTTTAATGTTGACAGGTTAATGTTGACAGCTTAATGTTGACAGCTTAATGTTGACAGCCTAATATTGACAGCTTAATGATGACAGCCTAATGTTGACAGCTTAATGTTGACAGCTTAATGTTGACAGCTTAATGTTGACAGCTCAATGTTGACAGCTTAATGTTGACAGCTTAATGTTGACAGCTTAATGTTGTTGACAGTTAATGTTGACAGCTTAATGTTGTTGACAGCTTAATGTTGTTGACAGCTTAATGTTGTTGACAGCTTAATGTTGACAGCTTAATGTTGACAGCTTAATGTTGACAGCTTAATGTTGACAGCTTAATGTTGACAGCTTAATGTTGTTGACAGCTTAATGTTGTAGACAGCTTAATGTTGACAGCTTAATGTTGTTGCCAGCTTAATGTTGTTGACAGCTTAATGTCGACAGCTTAAGGTTGTTGAGAGCCTAATGTCGACAGCTTAATATTGGTGACAGCTTTATGTTGTTGACAGCTTAATTTTTTTGACAGCTTAATGTTGTTGACAGCTTAATGTTGTTGACAGCCTAATGTTGTTGACAGCTTAATATTGTTGACAGCTTAATGTTGTTGACAGCTTAATGTTGTTGTCAGCTTAATGTTGACAGCTTAATGTTGAGAGCCTAATGTTGACAACTTAATGTTGACAACTTAATGTTGACAGCTTAATGTTGACAGCTTAATGTTGACAGCATAATGTTGTTGACAGCTTAATGTTGACAACTTAATGTTGACAGCTTAATGTTGTTGAGAGCCTAATGTCGACAGCTTAATATTTGTGACAGCTTCATGTTGTTGACAGCTTAATTTTGTTGAGAGCCTAATGTCGACAGCTTAATATTGGTGACAGCTTTATGTTGTTGACAGCTTAATTTTTTTGACAGCTTAATATTGTTGACAGCTTAATGTTGTTGACAGCTTAATGTTGTTGACAGCTTAATATTGTTGACAGCTTAATGTTGTTGACAGCTTAATGTTGTTGTCAGCTTAATGTTGACAGCTTAATGTTGACAGCCTAATGTTTACAACTTAATGTTGACAACTTAATGTTGACAGCTTAATGTTGTTGACAGCTTAATGTTGACAGCTTAATGTTGACAGCTTAATGTTGACAGCATAATGTTGTTGTCAGCTTAATGTTGTTGACAGCTTAATGTTGACAGCTTGATGTTGACAGCTTATTGTTGACAGCTTAATGTTGTTGACAGCTTAATGTTGTTGACAGCTTAATGTTGCTGACAGCTTAATGTTGACAGCTTAATGTTGACAGCCTAATGGTGACAGCCTAATGTTGACAGCTTAATGTTGACAGCTTAATGTTGATAGCTAAATGTTGACAGCTTAATGTTGTTGACAGCTTAATGTTGTTGATAGCTTAATGTTGACAGCTTAATGTTGTTGACAGCTTAATGTTGTTGATAGCTTAATGTTGACAGCTTAATGTTGACAGCTTAATGTTGACAGCTTAATGTTGACAGCATAATGTTGTTGACAGCTTAATGTTGTTGACAGCTTAATGTTGACAGCTTAATGTTGACAGTCTAATGTTGACAGCTTAATGTTGACAGCTTAATGTTGACAGCTTAATGTTGACAGCTGATTGTTGACAGCTTAATGTTGACAGCTTAATGTTGTTGACAGCTTAATGTTGTTGACAGCTTAATGTTGTTGACAGCTTAATGTTGACAGCTTAATGTTGACAGCCTAATGTTGACAGCTTAATGTTGACAGCTTAATGTTGACAGCTTAATGTTGACGGCTTAATGTTGACAGCTGAATGTTGACAGCTTAATGTTGTTGACAGGTTAATGTTGTTGATAGGTTAATGTTGACAGCTTAATGTTGTTGACAGCTTAATGTTGGTGTCAGCTTAATGTTGACAGCTTAATGTTGTCAGCTTAATGTTGACAGCTTAATGTTGACAGCTTAATGTTGACAGCTTAATGTTGACAGCCTAATGTTGACAGCTTGATTTTGACAGCTTAATGTTGTTAGCTTAATGTTGTTGACAGCTTAATGTCGACAGCTTAATGTTCTTGTCAGCTTAATGTTGTTGTCAGATTAATGTTGTGGACAGCTTAATGTTGACAGCTTAATGTTGACAGCTTAATGTTGACAGCTTAGTGTTGACAGCTTAATGTTGACAGCTTAATGTTGACAGCTTAATGTTGACAGCTTAATGTTGACAGCTTAATGTTGACAGCTTAATGTTGTTGACAGCTTAATGTTGACAGCTTAATGTTGACAGCCTAATGTTGTTGAAAGCTTAATGTTGTTGACAGCATAATGTTGTTGATAGCTTAATGTTGACAGCTTTATGTTGACAGCTTAATGTTGACAGCTTAATGTTGACAGCTTAATGTTGTTGACAGCTTAATGTTGTTGACAGCTTAATGTTGACAGCTTAATGTTGACAGCCTAATGTTGACAGCTTAATGTTGTTGACATCTTAATGTTGTTGACAGCTTAATGTTGTAGACAGCTTAATGTTGACAGCTTAATGTTGTTGCCAGCCTAATATTGTTGACAGCTTAATGTCGACAGCTTAAGGTTGTTGAGAGCCTAATGTCGACAGGTTAATATTGGTGACAGCTTTATGTTGTTGACAGCTTAATTTTTTGACAGCTTAATGTTGACAGCTTAATGTTGATAGCTTAATGTTGTAGACAGCTTAATGTTGACAGCTTAATGTTGTTGCCAGCTTAATTTTGTTGACAGCTTAAGGTCGACAGGTTAAGATTGTTGACAGCCTAATGTCGACGGCTTAATGTTGACAGCTTAATGTTGACAGCTTAATGTTATTGACAGCTTAATGTCGACAGCTTAATGTTGACAGCTTGATGTCAACAGCTTAATGTTGTTGACAGCTTAATGTTGTTGACAGCTTAATGTTGTTGACAGCTTAATGTTGTTGACAGCTTAATGTTGACAGCTTAATGTTGTTGACAGCTTAATGTTGTTGACAGCTTAATTTTTTTGACAGCTTAATGTTGTTGACAGCTTAATGTTGTTGTCAGTTTAATGTTGACAGCTTAATGTTGACAGCCTAATGTTGACAGCTTAATGTTGACAGCTTAATGCTCACAGCTTAATGTTGTTGACAGCTTAATGTTGACAGCTTAATGTTGTTGTCAGCTTAAAGTTGACAGCTTAATGTCGACAGCTTAATGTTTTTGACAGCTTAATGTTGTTGACAGCTTAATGTCGACAGCCTAATGTTGTTGACAGCTTAATGTTGCCGACAACTTAATATTTTTGACTACTTAATGTTGTTGACAGCTTAATGTTGTCGACAGCTTAATTTTTTTGACTGCTTAATGTTGTCGACAAGTTTATGTTGTTCACAGCTTGATTTTTTTGAAAGCTTAATGTTGTTGACAGCTTAATGTTGTCGACAGCTTAATGTTGTTGACATCTAAATGTTGTTGACAGCTTTATGTTGACAGCTTAATGTTGACAGCCTAATGTTGACAGCTTAATGTTGACAGCTTAATGTTGACAGCTTAATGTTGACAGCTCAATGTTGACAGCTTAATGTTGACAGCTTAATGTTGTTGACAGCTTAATGTTGACAGCTTAATGTTGACAGCTTAATGTTGACAGCTTAATGTTGTTGACAGCTTAATGTTGTTGACAGCTGAATGTTGTTGATAGCTTAATGTTCACAGCTTAATGTTGACAGCTTAATGTTGACAGCTTAATGTTGACAGCTTAATGTTGTTGACAGCTTAATGTTGTTGACAGCTTAATGTTGTTGACAGCTTAATGTTGACAGCTTAATGTTGACAGCCTAATGTTGACAGCTTAATGTTTTTGACATCTTAATGTTGTTGACAGCTTAATGTTGTGGACAGCTTAATGTTGACAGCTTAATGTTGTTGCCAGCTTAATGTTGTTGACAGCTTAATGTCAACAGCTTAAGGTTGTTGAGAGCCTAATGTCGACGGCTTTATATTGGTGACAGCTTTATGTTGTTCACAGCTTCAATTTTTTGACAGCTTAATGTCGTTGACAGCTTAATGTTGTTGACAGCTTAATGTTGTTGACAGCTTAATATTGTTGACAGCTTAATGTTGTTGACAGCTTAATGTTGTTGTCAGCTTAATGTTGACAGCTTAATGTTGACAGCCTAATGTTGACAACTTAATGTTGACAACTTAATGTTGACAGCTTAATGTTGACAGCTTAATGTTGTTGACAGCTTAATGTTGACAGCTTAACGTTGACAGCTTAATGTTGTTGACAGCTTAATATCTACAGCTTAATGTTGTTGACAGCCTAATGTCGACAGCTTAATGTTGTTGACAGCTTAATGTTGACAGCTTAATGTTGACAGCTTAATGTTGATAGCTTAATGTTGATAGTTTAATGTTGGAGACAGCTTAATGTTGACAGCTTAATGTTGTTGACAGCTTAATGTTGTTGTCAGTTTAATGTTGACAGCTTAATGTTGACAGCCTAATGTTGACAATTTAATGTTGACAACTTAATGTTGACAGCTTAATGTTGACAGCTTAATGTTGACAGCTTAATGCTCACAGCTTAATGTTGTTGACAGCTTTATGTTGACAGCTTAATGTTGTTGTCAGCTTAATGTTGAAAGCTTAATGTCGACAGCTTAATGTTTTTGACACCTTAATGTTGTTGACAGCTTAATGTCGACAGCCTAATGTTGTTGACAGCTTAATGTTGTCGACAACTTTATGTTGTTCACAGCTTAATTTTTTGAAAGCTTAATGTTGTTGACAGCTTAATGTTGTCGACAGCTAAATTTTTTTGACTGCTTAATGTTGTTGACAGCTTAATGTTGTTGATAGCTTAATGTTGTTGACAGCTTAATGTTGTTGACAGCTTAATGTTGACAGCTTAATGTTGACAGCCTAATGTTAACAGCCTAATGTTGACAGCTTAATGTTGACAGCTTAATGTTGACAGCTTAATGTTGACAGCTTAATGTTGACAGCTTAATGTTGTTGACAGCTTAATGTTGTTGATAGCTTAATGTTGAGAGCTTAATGTTGTTGACAGCTTAATGTTGTTGATAGCTTAATGTTGACAGCTTAATGTTGATAGCTTAATGTTGACAGCTTAATGTTGACAGCTTAATGTTGTTGACAGCTTAATGTTGTTGACAGCTTAATGTTGACAGCTTAATGTTGACAGCCTAATGTTGACAGCTTAATGTTGTTGACATCTTAATGTTGTTGACAGCTTAATGTTGTAGACAGCTTAATGTTGACAGCTTAATGTTGTTGCCAGCCTAATATTGTTGACAGCTTAATGTCGACAGCTTAAGGTTGTTGAGAGCCTAATGTCGACAGGTTAATATTGGTGACAGCTTTATGTTGTTGACAGCTTAATTTTTTGACAGCTTAATGTTGACAGCTTAATGTTGATAGCTTAATGTTGTAGACAGCTTAATGTTGACAGCTTAATGTTGTTGCCAGCTTAATTTTGTTGACAGCTTAAGGTCGACAGGTTAAGATTGTTGACAGCCTAATGTCGACGGCTTAATGTTGACAGCTTAATGTTGACAGCTTAATGTTATTGACAGCTTAATGTCGACAGCTTAATGTTGACAGCTTGATGTCAACAGCTTAATGTTGTTGACAGCTTAATGTTGTTGACAGCTTAATGTTGTTGACAGCTTAATGTTGACAGCTTAATGTTGTTGACAGCTTAATGTTGTTGACAGCTTAATTTTTTTGACAGCTTAATGTTGTTGACAGCTTAATGTTGTTGACAGCTTAATGTTGTTGTCAGTTTAATGTTGACAGCTTAATGTTGACAGCCTAATGTTGACAATTTAATGTTGACAACTTAATGTTGACAGCTTAATGTTGACAGCTTAATGTTGACAGCTTAATGCTCACAGCTTAATGTTGTTGACAGCTTAATGTTGACAGCTTAATGTTGTTGTCAGCTTAATGTTGACAGCTTAATGTTGACAGCTTAATGTTTTTGACAGCTTAATGTTGTTGACAGCTTAATGTCGACAGCCTAATGTTGTTGACAGCTTAATGTTGCCGACAACTTAATTTTTTTGACTACTTAATGTTGTTGACAGCTTAATGTTGTCGACAGCTTAATTTTTTTGACTGCTTAATGTTGTCGACAAGTTTATGTTGTTCACAGCTTGATTTTTTTGAAAGCTTAATGTTGTTGACAGCTTAATGTTGTCGACAGCTTAATGTTGTTGACATCTAAATGTTGTTGACAGCTTTATGTTGACAGCTTAATGTTGACAGCCTAATGTTGACAGCTTAATGTTGACAGCTTAATGTTGACAGCTTAATGTTGACAGCTCAATGTTGACAGCTTAATGTTGACAGCTTAATGTTGTTGACAGCTTAATGTTGACAGCTTAATGTTGACAGCTTAATGTTGACAGCTTAATGTTGTTGACAGCTTAATGTTGTTGACAGCTGAATGTTGTTGATAGCTTAATGTTCACAGCTTAATGTTGACAGCTTAATGTTGACAGCTTAATGTTGACAGCTTAATGTTGTTGACAGCTTAATGTTGTTGACAGCTTAATGTTGTTGACAGCTTAATGTTGACAGCTTAATGTTGACAGCCTAATGTTGACAGCTTAATGTTGTTGACATCTTAATGTTGTTGACAGCTTAATGTTGTGGACAGCTTAATGTTGACAGCTTAATGTTGTTGCCAGCTTAATGTTGTTGACAGCTTAATGTCAACAGCTTAAGGTTGTTGAGAGCCTAATGTCGACGGCTTTATATTGGTGACAGCTTTATGTTGTTCACAGCTTCAATTTTTTGACAGCTTAATGTCGTTGACAGCTTAATGTTGTTGACAGCTTAATGTTGTTGACAGCTTAATATTGTTGACAGCTTAATGTTGTTGACAGCTTAATGTTGTTGTCAGCTTAATGTTGACAGCTTAATGTTGACAGCCTAATGTTGACAACTTAATGTTGACAACTTAATGTTGACAGCTTAATGTTGACAGCTTAATGTTGTTGACAGCTTAATGTTGACAGCTTAACGTTGACAGCTTAATGTTGTTGACAGCTTAATATCTACAGCTTAATGTTGTTGACAGCCTAATGTCGACAGCTTAATGTTGTTGACAGCTTAATGTTGACAGCTTAATGTTGACAGCTTAATGTTGATAGCTTAATGTTGATAGTTTAATGTTGGAGACAGCTTAATGTTGACAGCTTAATGTTGTTGACAGCTTAATGTTGTTGTCAGTTTAATGTTGACAGCTTAATGTTGACAGCCTAATGTTGACAATTTTATGTTGACAACTTAATGTTGACAGCTTAATGTTGACAGCTTAATGTTGACAGCTTAATGCTCACAGCTTAATGTTGTTGACAGCTTAATGTTGACAGCTTAATGTTGTTGTCAGCTTAATGTTGACAGCTTAATGTCGACAGCTTAATGTTTTTGACACCTTAATGTTGTTGACAGCTTAATGTCGACAGCCTAATGTTGTTGACAGCTTAATGTTGTCGACAACTTTATGTTGTTCACAGCTTAATTTTTTGAAAGCTTAATGTTGTTGACAGCTTAATGTTGTCGACAGCTAAATTTTTTTGACTGCTTAATGTTGTTGACAGCTTAATGTTGTTGATAGCTTAATGTTGTTGACAGCTTAATGTTGTTGACAGCTTAATGTTGACAGCTTAATGTTGACAGCCTAATGTTAACAGCCTAATGTTGACAGCTTAATGTTGACAGCTTAATGTTGACAGCTTAATGTTGACAGCTTAATGTTGACAGCTTTATGTTGTTGACAGCTTAATGTTGTTGATAGCTTAATGTTGAGAGCTTTATGTTGTTGACAGCTTAATGTTGTTGATAGCTTAATGTTGACAGCTTAATGTTGATAGCTTAATGTTGACAGCTTAATGTTGACAGCCCTAATGTTGACAGCTTAATGTTGACAGTTTAATGTTGTTGACAGTTAATGTTGACAGCTTAATGTTGTTGACAGCTTAATGTTGTTGACAGCTTAATGTTGACAGCTTAATGTTGACAGGTTAATGTTGACAGCTTAATGTTGACAGCTTAATGTTGACAGCCTAATATTGACAGCTTAATGATGACAGCCTAATGTTGACAGCTTAATGTTGACAGCTTAATGTTGACAGCTTAATGTTGACAGCTCAATGTTGACAGCTTAATGTTGACAGCTTAATGTTGACAGCTTAATGTTGTTGACAGTTAATGTTGACAGCTTAATGTTGTTGACAGCTTAATGTTGTTGACAGCTTAATGTTGTTGACAGCTTAATGTTGACAGCTTAATGTTGACAGCTTAATGTTGACAGCTTAATGTTGACAGCTTAATGTTGACAGCTTAATGTTGTTGACAGCTTAATGTTGTAGACAGCTTAATGTTGACAGCTTAATGTTGTTGCCAGCTTAATGTTGTTGACAGCTTAATGTCGACAGCTTAAGGTTGTTGAGAGCCTAATGTCGACAGCTTAATATTGGTGACAGCTTTATGTTGTTGACAGCTTAATTTTTTTGACAGCTTAATGTTGTTGACAGCTTAATGTTGTTGACAGCCTAATGTTGTTGACAGCTTAATATTGTTGACAGCTTAATGTTGTTGACAGCTTAATGTTGTTGTCAGCTTAATGTTGACAGCTTAATGTTGAGAGCCTAATGTTGACAACTTAATGTTGACAACTTAATGTTGACAGCTTAATGTTGACAGCTTAATGTTGACAGCATAATGTTGTTGACAGCTTAATGTTGACAACTTAATGTTGACAGCTTAATGTTGTTGAGAGCCTAATGTCGACAGCTTAATATTTGTGACAGCTTCATGTTGTTGACAGCTTAATTTTGTTGAGAGCCTAATGTCGACAGCTTAATATTGGTGACAGCTTTATGTTGTTGACAGCTTAATTTTTTTGACAGCTTAATATTGTTGACAGCTTAATGTTGTTGACAGCTTAATGTTGTTGACAGCTTAATATTGTTGACAGCTTAATGTTGTTGACAGCTTAATGTTGTTGTCAGCTTAATGTTGACAGCTTAATGTTGACAGCCTAATGTTTACAACTTAATGTTGACAACTTAATGTTGACAGCTTAATGTTGTTGACAGCTTAATGTTGACAGCTTAATGTTGACAGCTTAATGTTGACAGCATAATGTTGTTGTCAGCTTAATGTTGACAGCTTAATGTTGACAGCTTAATGCTGACAGCTTAATGTTGACAGCCTAATGTTGACAGCTTACTGTTGACAGCTTAATGTTGTTGACAGCTTAATGTTGTTGACAGCTTAATGTTGACAGCTTGATGTTGACAGCTTATTGTTGACAGCTTAATGTTGTTGACAGCTTAATGTTGTTGACAGCTTAATGTTGCTGACAGCTTAATGTTGACAGCTTAATGTTGACAGCCTAATGGTGACAGCCTAATGTTGACAGCTTAATGTTGACAGCTTAATGTTGATAGCTTAATGTTGACAGCTTAATGTTGTTCACAGCTTAATGTTGTTGATAGCTTAATGTTGACAGCTTAATGTTGTTGACAGCTTAATGTTGTTGATAGCTTAATGTTGACAGCTTAATGTTGACAGCTTAATGTTGACAGCTTAATGTTGACAGCATAATGTTGTTGACAGCTTAATGTTGTTGACAGCTTAATGTTGACAGCTTAATGTTGACAGTCTAATGTTGACAACTTAATGTTGACAGATTAATGTTGACAGCTTAATGTTGACAGCTTAATGTTGACAGCTGATTGTTGACAGCTTAATGTTGACAGCTTAATGTTGTTGACAGCTTAATGTTGTTGACAGCTTAATGTTGTTGACAGCTTAATGTTGACAGCTTAATGTTGACAGCCTAATGTTGACAGCTTAATGTTGACAGCTTAATGTTGACAGCTTAATGTTGACGGCTTAATGTTGACAGCTGAATGTTGACAGCTTAATGTTGTTGACAGCTTAATGTTGTTGATAGGTTAATGTTGACAGCTTAATGTTGTTGACAGCTTAATGTTGGTGTCAGCTTAATGTTGACAGCTTAATGTTGACAGCTTAATGTTGACAGCTTAATGTTGACAGCTTAATGTTGACAGCCTAATGTTGACAGCTTGATTTTGACAGCTTAATGTTGTTAGCTTAATGTTGTTGACAGCTTAATGTCGACAGCTTAATCTTCTTGTCAGCTTAATGTTGTTGTCAGATTAATGTTGTGGACAGCTTAATGTTGACAGCTTAATGTTGACAGCTTAATGTTGACAGCTAAGTGTTGACAGCTTAATGTTGACAGCTTAATGTTGACAGCTTAATGTTGACAGCTTAATGTTGACAGCTTAATGTTGACAGCTTAATGTTGTTGACAGCTTAATGTTGACAGCTTAATGTTGACAGCCTAATGTTGTTGAAAGCTTAATGTTGTTGACAGCATAATGTTGTTGATAGCTTAATGTTGACAGCTTTATGTTGACAGCTTAATGTTGACAGCTTAATGTTGACAGCTTAATGTTGTTGACAGCTTAATGTTGTTGACAGCTTAATGTTGACAGCTTAATGTTGACAGCCTAATGTTGACAGCTTAATGTTGTTGACATCTTAATGTTGTTGACAGCTTAATGTTGTAGACAGCTTAATGTTGACAGCTTAATGTTGTTGCCAGCCTAATATTGTTGACAGCTTAATGTCGACAGCTTAAGGTTGTTGAGAGCCTAATGTCGACAGGTTAATATTGGTGACAGCTTTATGTTGTTGACAGCTTAATTTTTTGACAGCTTAATGTTGACAGCTTAATGTTGATAGCTTAATGTTGTAGACAGCTTAATGTTGACAGCTTAATGTTGTTGCCAGCTTAATTTTGTTGACAGCTTAAGGTCGACAGGTTAAGATTGTTGACAGCCTAATGTCGACGGCTTAATGTTGACAGCTTAATGTTGACAGCTTAATGTTATTGACAGCTTAATGTCGACAGCTTAATGTTGACAGCTTGATGTCAACAGCTTAATGTTGTTGACAGCTTAATGTTGTTGACAGCTTAATGTTGTTGACAGCTTAATGTTGACAGCTTAATGTTGTTGACAGCTTAATGTTGTTGACAGCTTAATTTTTTTGACAGCTTAATGTTGTTGACAGCTTAATGTTGTTGACAGCTTAATGTTGTTGTCAGTTTAATGTTGACAGCTTAATGTTGACAGCCTAATGTTGACAATTTAATGTTGACAACTTAATGTTGACAGCTTAATGTTGACAGCTTAATGTTGACAGCTTAATGCTCACAGCTTAATGTTGTTGACAG
This sequence comes from Alitta virens, assembly GCA_932294295.1. NCBI lineage: Eukaryota > Metazoa > Annelida > Polychaeta > Phyllodocida > Nereididae > Alitta > Alitta virens. Next base: position 24,723,789 of record OW028574.1, read on the forward strand.
CTTAATGTTGACAGCTTAATGTTGTTGTCAGCTTAATGTTGACAGCTTAATGTCGACAGCTTAATGTTTTTGACAGCTTAATGTTGTTGACAGCTTAATGTCGACAGCCTAATGTTGTTGACAGCTTAATGTTGCCGACAACTTAATTTTTTTGACTACTTAATGTTGTTGACAGCTTAATGTTGTCGACAGCTTAATTTTTTTGACTGCTTAATGTTGTTGACAGCTTAATGTTGTCGACAGCTAAATTTTTTTGACTGCTTAATGTTGTTGACAGCTTAATGTTGTTGATAGCTTAATGTTGTTGACAGCTTAATGTTGTTGACAGCTTAATGTTGACAGCTTAATGTTGACAGCCTAATGTTAACAGCCTAATGTTGACAGCTTAATGTTGACAGCTTAATGTTGACAGCTTAATGTTGACAGCTTAATGTTGACAGCTTAATGTTGTTGACAGCTTAATGTTGTTGATAGCTTAATGTTGTTGAGAGCTTAATGTTGTTGCCAGCTTAATGTTGTTGTCAGCTTAATGTTGACAGCTTAATGTTGACAGCCTAATGTTGACAACTTAATGTTGACAACTTAATGTTGACAGCTTAATGTTGACAGCTTAATGTTGTTGACAGCTTAATGTTGACAGCTTAATGTTGACAGCTTAATGTTGTTGACAGCTTAATATCTACAACTTAATGTTGTTGACAGCCTAATGTCGACAGCTTAATGTTGTTGACAGCTTATTGTTGACAGCTTAATGTTGACAGCTTAATGTTGATAGCTTAATGTTGATAGCTTAATGTTGGAGACAGCTTAATGTTGACAGCTTAATGTTGTTGCCAGCTTAATGTTGTTGACAACTTAAGGTCGACAGGTTAAGATTGTTGACAGCCTAATGTCGACAGCTTACTGTTGACAGCTTAATGTTGACAGCTTAATGTTATTGACAGCTTAATGTCGACAGCTTAATGTTGACAGCTTAATGTCAACAGCTTAATGTTGTTGACAGCTTAAAGTTGTTGACAGCTTAATTTTGTTGACAGCTTAATGTTGTTGACAGCTTAATGTTGACAGCTTAATGTTGTCGACAGCTTCATGTTGTTGACAGCCTAATGTTGTTGACAGCTTAATGTTCTTGACAGCTTAATGTTGTTGACAGCTTAATGTTGTTGACAGCTTAATGTTGTTGTCAGTTTAATGTTGACAGCCTAATGTTGACAATTTAATGTTGACAACTTAATGTAGACAGCTTAATGTTGACAGCTTAATGTTGACAGCTTAATGCTCACAGCTTAATGTTGTTGACAGCTTAATGTTGACAGCTTAATGTTGTTGTCAGCTTAATGTTGACAGCTTAATGTCGACAGCTTAATGTATTTGACAGCTTAATGTTGTTGACAGCTTAATGTCGACAGCCTAATGTTGTTGACAGCTTAATGTTGTCGACAACTTTATGTTGTTCGCAGCTTAATTTTTTTGAAAGCTTAATGTTGACAGCTTAATGTTGTTGACAGCATAATGTTGACAGCTTAATGTGGACAGATTAATGTTGTTGACAGCTTAATGTTGACAGCTTAATGTTGTTGACAGCTAAATGCTGTTGTCAGCTTAATGTTGACAGCTTAATGTTGACAGCCTAATGTTGACAACTTAATGTTGACAACTTAATGTTGACAGCTTAATGTTGACAGCTTAATGTGGTTGACAGCTTAATGTTGACAGCCCAATGTTGACAGCTTAATGTTGTTGACAGTTAATGTTGACAGCTTAATGTTGTTGAGAGCCTAATGTCGACAGCTTAATATTGGTGACAGCTTTCTCTTGTTGACAGCTTAATTTTTTTGACAGCTTAATGTTGTTGACAGCTTAATTTTTTTGACTGCTTAATGTTGTTTACAGCTTAATGATGTTGATAGCTTAATGTTGTTGACAGCTTAATGTTGTTGACAGCTTAATGTTGACAGCTTAATGTTGACAGCCTGATGTTAACAGCCTAATGTTGACAGCTTAATGTTGACAGCTTAATGTTGACAGCTTAATGTTGACAGCTTAATGTTGACAGCTTAATGTTGACAGCTTAATGTTGACAGCTTAATGTTGTTGATAGCCTAATGTTGAGAGCTTAATGTTGTTGACAGCTTAATGTTGTTGATAGCTTAATGTTGACAGCTTAATGTTGACAGCTTAATGTTGACAGCCCTAATGTTGACAGCTTAATGTTGACAGCTTAATGTTGACAGCTTAATGTTGACAGCTTAATGTTGAAAGCTTAATGTTGACAGCTTAATGTTGTTGACAGTTAATGTTGACAGCTTAATGTTGTTGCCAGCTTAATGTTCTTGACAGCTTAATATCTACAGCTTAATGTTGTTGACAGCCGAATGTCGACAGCTTAATGTTGACAGCTTAATGCTGACAGTTTAATGTTGTTGACAGTTAATGTTGACAGCTTAATGTTGTTGACAGCTTAATGTTGTTGACAGCTTAATGTTGACAGCTTAATGTTGACAGGTTAATGTTGACAGCTTAATGTTGACAGCTTAATGTTGACAGCCTAATGTTGACAGCTTAATGTTGACAGCTTAATGTTGACAGCTTAATGTTGACAGCTTAATGTTGACAGCTCAATGTTGACAGCTCAATGTTGACAGCTTAATGTTGACAGCTTAATGTTGACAGCTTAATGTTGTTGACAGTTAATGTTGACAGCTTAATGTTGTTGACAGCTTAATGTTGTTGACAGCTTAATGTTGTTGACAGCTTAACGTTGTTGACAGCTTAATGTTGACAGCTTAATGTTGACAGCCTAATGTTGACAGCCTAATGTTGTTGACAGCTTAATGTTGTTGACATCTAAATGTTGTTGACAGCTTTATGTTGACAGCTTAATGTTGACAGCCTAATGTTGACAGCTTAATGTTGACAGCTTAATGTTGACAGCTTAATGTTGACAGCTTAATGTTGACAGCTTAATGTTGTTGACAGCATAATGTTGACAGCTTAATGTGGACAGATTAATGTTGTTGACAGCTTAATGTTGACAGCTTAATGTTGTTGACAGCTAAATGCTGTTGTCAGCTTAATGTTGACAGCTTAATGTTGACAGCCTAATGTTGACAACTTAATGTTGACAACTTAATGTTGACAGCTTAATGTTGACAGCTTAATGTGGTTGACAGCTTAATGTTGACAGCCCAATGTTGACAGCTTAATGTTGTTGACAGTTAATGTTGACAGCTTAATGTTGTTGAGAGCCTAATGTCGACAGCTTAATATTGGTGACAGCTTTCTCTTGTTGACAGCTTAATTTTTTTGACAGCTTAATGTTGTTGACAGCTTAATGTTGTTGACAGCTTAATGTGGTTGACAGCTTAATATTGTTGACAGCTTAATGTTGTTGACAGCTTAATGTTGTTGTCAGCTTAATGTTGACAGCTGAATGTTGACAGCTTAATGTTGACAGCATAATGTTGTTGTCAGCTTAATGTTGAAAACTTAATGTTGACAACTTAATGTTGACAGCTTAATGTTGAGAGCTTAATGTTGTTGACAGCTTAATGTTGACAGCTTAATGTTGACAGCTTAATGTTGTTGTCAGCTTAATGTTGACAGCTTAATGTTGACAGCTTAATGTTGACAGCTTAATGTTGTTGACAGCTTAATGTTGTTGACAGCTTAATGTTGACAGCTTAATGTTGACAGCTTAATGTTGTTGACAGCTTAATGTTGTTGACAGCTTAATGTTGTTGACATCTAAATGTTGTTGACAGCTTTATGTTGACAGCTTAATGTTGACAGCCTAATGTTGACAGCTTAATGTTGACAGCTTAATGTTGACAGCTTAATGTTGACAGCTTAACGTTGACAGCTTAATGTTGTTGACAGCTTAATGTTGACAGCTTAATGTTGTTGACAGCTTAATGTTGTTGATAGCTTAATGTTCACAGCTTAATGTTCACAGCTTAATGTTCACATCTTAATGTTGACAGCTTAATGTTGTTGACAGCTTAATGTTGTTGACAGCTTAATGCTGTTGACAGCTTAATGTTGACAGCTTAATGTTGACAGCCTAATGTTGACAGCTTAATGTTGTTGACATCTTAATGTTGTTGACAGCTTAATGTTGTGGACAGCTTAATGTTGACAGCTTAATGTTGTTGCCAGCTTAATGTTGTTGACAGCTTAATGTCAACAGCTTAAGGTTGTTGAGAGCCTAATGTCGACGGCTTTATATTGGTGACAGCTTTATGTTGACAGCTTAATGTTGACAGCTTAATGTTGTTGACAGCATAATGTTGACAGCTTAATGTGGACAGATTAATGTTGTTGACAGCTTAATGTTGACAGCTTAATGTTGTTGACAACTAAATGCTGTTGTCAGCTTAATGTTGACAGCTTAATGTTGACAGCCTAATGTTGACAACTTAATGTTGACAACTTAATGTTGACAGCTTAATGTTGACAGCTTAATGTGGTTGACAGCTTAATGTTGACAGCCCAATGTTGACAGCTTAATGTTGTTGACAGTTAATGTTGACAGCTTAATGTTGTTGAGAGCCTAATGTCGACAGCTTAATATTGGTGACAGCTTTCTCTTGTTGACAGCTTAATTTTTTTGACAGCTTAATGTTGTTGACAGCCTAATGTTGTTGACAGCTTAATGTGGTTGACAGCTTAATATTGTTGACAGCTTAATGTTGTTGACAGCTTAATGTTGTTGTCAGCTTAATGTTGACAGCTGAATGTTGACAGCTTAATGTTGACAGCATAATGTTGTTGTCAGCTTAATGTTGAAAACTTAATGTTGACAACTTAATGTTGACAGCTTAATGTTGACAGCTTAATGTTGTTGACAGCTTAATGTTGACAGCTTAATGTTGTTGTCAGCTTAATGTTGACAGCTTAATGTTGACAGCTTAATGTTGACAGCTTAATGTTGACAGCTTAATGTTGTTGACAGCTTAATGTTGTTGACAGCTTAATGTTGACAGCTTAATGTTGACAGCTTAATGTTGTTGACAGCTTAATGTTGTTGACAGCTTAATGTTGTTGACATCTAAATGTTGTTGACAGCTTTATGTTGACAGCTTAATGTTGACAGCCTAATGTTGACAGCTTAATGTTGACAGCTTAATGTTGACAGCTTAATGTTGACAGCTTAATGTTGACAGCTTAACGTTGACAGCTTAATGTTGTTGACAGCTTAATGTTGACAGCTTAATGTTGACAGCTTAATGTTGACAGCTTAATGTTGTTGACAGCTTAATGTTGTTGATAGCTTAATGTTCACAGCTTAATGTTCACAGCTTAATGTTGACAGCTTAATGTTGACAGCTTAATGTTGTTGACAGCTTAATGTTGTTGACAGCTTAATGCTGTTGACAGCTTAATGTTGACAGCTTAATGTTGACAGCCTAATGTTGACAGCTTAATGTTGTTGACATCTTAATGTTGTTGACAGCTTAATGTTGTGGACAGCTTAATGTTGACAGCTTAATGTTGTTGCCAGCTTAATGTTGTTGACAGCTTAATGTCAACAGCTTAAGGTTGTTGAGAGCCTAATGTCGACGGCTTTATATTGGTGACAGCTTTATGTTGTTGACAGCTTCAATTTTTTGACAGCTTAATGTCGTTGACAGCTTAATGTTGTTGACAGCTTAATGTTGTTGACAGCTTAATGTTGTTGACAGCTTAATGTTGTTGACAGCTTAATGTTGTTGTCAGCTTAATGTTGACAGCTTAATGTTGACAGCCTAATGTTGACAACTTAATGTTGACAACTTAATGTTGACAGCTTAATGTTGACAGCTTAATGTTGTTGACAGCTTAATGTTGACAGCTTAACGTTGACAGCTTAATGTTGTTGACAGCTTAATATCTACAGCTTAATGTTGTTGACAGCCTAATGTCGACAGCTTAATGTTGTTGACAGCTTAATGTTGACAGCTTAATGTTGACAGCTTAATGTTGATAGCTTAATGTTGATAGCTTAATGTTGGAGACAGCTTAATGTTGACAGCTTAATGTTGTTGACAGCTCAATGTTGTTGACAGCTTAATTTTGTTGACAGCTTAATGTTGTTGACAGCTTAATGTTGTTGACAGCTTAATGTTGTTGACATCTAAATGTTGTTGATAGCTTTATGTTGACAGCTTAATGTTGACAGCCTAATGTTGACAGCTTAATGTTGACAGCTTAATGTTGACAGCTTAATGTTGACAGCTTAATGTTGTTGACAACATAATGTTGACAGCTTAATGTGGACAGATTAATGTTGTTGACAGCTTAATGTTGACAGCTTAATGTTGTTGACAGCTAAATGCTGTTGTCAGCTTAATGTTGACAGCTTAATGTTGACAGCCTAATGTTGACAACTTAATGTTGACAACTTAATGTTGACAGCTTAATGTTGACAGCTTAATGTGGTTGACAGCTTAATGTTGACAGCCCAATGTTGACAGCTTAATGTTGTTGACAGTTAATGTTGACAGCTTAATGTTGTTCAGAGCCTAATGTCGACAGCTTAATATTGGTGACAGCTTTCTCTTGTTGACAGCTTAATTTTTTTGACAGCTTAATGTTGTTGACAGCTTAATGTTGTTGACAGCTTAATGTGGTTGACAGCTTAATATTGTTGACAGCTTAATGTTGTTGACAGCTTAATGTTGTTGTCAGCTTAATGTTGACAGCTGAATGTTGACAGCTTAATGTTGACAGCATAATGTTGTTGTCAGCTTAATGTTGAAAACTTAATGTTGACAACTTAATGTTGACAGCTTAATGTTGACAGCTTAATGTTGTTGACAGCTTAATGTTGACAGCTTAATGTTGACAGCTTAATGTTGACAGCCTAATGTTGACAGCTTAATGTTGACAGCTTAATGTTGACAGCTTAATGTTGACAGCTTAATGTTGACAGCTTAATGTTGTTGACAGCTTAATGTTGACAGCTTAATGTTGACAGCTTAATGTTGTTGACAGCTTAATGTTGTTGACAGCTTAATGTTGTTGATAGCTTAATGTTGACAGCTTAATGTTGACAGCTTAATGTTGACAGCTTAATGTTGTTGACAGCTTAATGTTGTTGACAGCTTAATGTTGTTGACAGCTTAATGTTGACAGCTTAATGTTGACAGCCTAATGTTGACAGCTTAATGTTGTAGACATCTTGATGTTGTTGACAGCTTAATGTTGTGGACAGCTTAATGTTGACAGCTTAATGTTGTTGCCAGCTTAATGTTGTTGACAGCTTAATGTCAACAGCTTAAGGTTGTTGAGAGCCTAATGTCGACGGCTTTATATTGGTGACAGCTTTATGTTGTTGACAGCTTCAATTTTTTGACAGCTTAATGTCGTTGACAGCTTAATGTTGTTGACAGCTTAATGTTGTTGAAAGCTTAATGTTGTTGACAGCTTAATGTTGACAGCTTAATGTAGACAGCCTAATGTTAACAGCCTAATGTTGACAGCTTAATGTTGACAGCTTAATGTTGACAGCTTAATGTGGACAGCTTAATGTTGACATCTTAATGTTGTTGACAGCTTAATGTTGTTGACAGCTTAATGTTGTTGATAGCTTAATGTTGAGAGCTTAATGTTGTTGACAGCTTAATGTTGTTGTCAGCTTAATGTTGACAGCTTAATGTTGTCAGCTTAATGTTGACAACTTAATGTTGACAGCTTAATGTTGACAGCTTAATGTTGACAGCTTAATGTTGACAGCTTAATGTTGACAGCTTAATGTTGTTGACAGCTTAATGTTGTTGATAGCTTAATGTTGAGAGCTTAATGTTGTTGACAGCTTAATGTTGTTGATAGCTTAATGTTGACAGCTTAATGTTGATAGCTTAATGTTGACAGCTTAATGTTGACAGCCCTAATGTTGACAGCTTAATGTTGACAGCTTAATGTTGACAGCTTAATGTTGACAGCTTAATGTTGACAGCTTAATGTTGACAGCTTAATGTTGACAGCTTAATGTTGTTGACAGTTAATGTTGACAGCTTAATATTGTTGCCAGCTTAATGTTCTTGACAGCTTAATATCTACAGCTTAATGTTGTTGACAGCCTATTGTCGACAGCTTAATGTTGACAGCTTAATGCTGACAGTTTAATGTTGTTGACAGTTAATGTTGACAGCTTAATGTTGTTGACAGCTTAATGTTGTTGACAGCTTAATGTTGACAGCTTAATGTTGACAGGTTAATGTTGACAGCTTAATGTTGACAGCTTAATGTTGACAGCCTAATATTGACAGCTTAATGATGACAGCCTAATGTTGACAGCTTAATGTTGACAGCTTAATGTTGACAGCTTAATGTTGACAGCTCAATGTTGACAGCTTAATGTTGACAGCTTAATGTTGACAGCTTAATGTTGTTGACAGTTAATGTTGACAGCTTAATGTTGTTGACAGCTTAATGTTGTTGACAGCTTAATGTTGACAGCTTAATGTTGACAGCTTAATGTTGACAGCTTAATGTTGACAGCTTAATGTTGACAGCTTAATGTTGACAGCTTAATGTTGACACCTTAATGTTGACAGCTTAATGTTGTTGACAGCTTAATGTTGTAGACAGCTTAATGTTGACAGCTTAATGTTGTTGCCAGCTTAATGTTGTTGACAGCTTAATGTCGACAGCTTAAGGTTGATGAGAGCCTAATGTCGACAGCTTAATATTGGTGACAGCTTTATGTTGTTGACAGCTTAATTTTTTTGACAGCTTAATGTTGTTGACAGCTTAATGTTGTTGACAGCTTAATGTTGTTGACAGCTTAATATTGTTGACAGCTTAATGTTGTTGACAGCTTAATGTTGTTGTCAGCTTAATGTTGACAGCTTAATGTTGAGAGCCTAATGTTGACAACTTAATGTTGACAACTTAATGTTGACAGCTTAATGTTGACAGCTGAATGTTGACAGCTTAATGTGGTTGACAGCTTAATGTTGACAGCTTACTGTTGACAGCTTAATGTTGTTGAGAGCCTAATGTCGACAGCTTAATATTGGTGACAGCTTTATGTTGTTGACAGCTTAATTTTGTTGAGAGCCTAATGTCGACAGCTTAATATTGGTGACAGCTTTATGTTGTTGACAGCTTAATTTTTTTGACAGCTTAATATTGTTGACAGCTTAATGTTGTTGACAGCTTAATGTTGTTGACAGCTTAATATTGTTGACAGCTTAATGTTGTTGACAGCTTAATGTTGTTGTCAGCTTAATGTTGACAGCTTAATGCTGACAGCCTAATGTTTACAACTTAATGTTGACAACTTAATGTTGACAGCTTAATGTTGTTGACAGCTTAATGTTGACAGCTTAATGTTGACAGCTTAATGTTGACAGCATAATGTTGTTGTCAGCTTAATGTTGACAGCTTTATGTTGACAGCTTAATGCTGACAGCTTAATGTTGACAGCTTAATGTTGACAGCTTACTGTTGACAGCTTAATGTTGTTGACAGCTTAATGTTGTTGACAGCTTAATGTTGACAGCTTGATGTTGACAGCTTATTGTTGACAGCTTAATGTTGTTGACAGCTTAATGTTGTTGACAGCTTATTGTTGCTGACAGCTTAATGTTGACAGCTTAATGTTGACAGCCTAATGGTGACAGCCTAATGTTGACAGCTTAATGTTGACAGCTTAATGTTGATAGCTTAATGTTGACAGCTTAATGTTGTTGACAGCTTAATGTTGTTGATAGCTTAATGTTGAGAGCTTAATGTTGTTGACAGCTTAATGTTGTTGATAGCTTAATGTTGATAGCTTAATGTTGACAGCTTAATGTTGACAGCTTAATGTTGACAGCTTAATGTTGACAGCATAATGTTGTTGACAGCTTAATGTTGTTGACAGCTTAATGTTGACAGCTTAATGTTGACAGTCTAATGTTGGCAGCCTAATGTTGACAGCTTAATGTTGACAGCTTAATGTTGACAGCTGATTGTTGACAGCTTAATGTTGACAGCTTAATGTTGTTGACAGCTTAATGTTGTTGACAGCTTAATGTTGTTGACAGCTTAATGTTGACAGCTTAATGTTGACAGCCTAATGTTGACAGCTTAATGTTGACAGCTTAATGTTGACAGCTTAATGTTGACGGCTTAATGTTGACAGCTGAATGTTGACAGCTTAATGTTGTTGACAGCTTAATGTTGTTGATAGGTTAATGTTGACAGCTTAATGTTGTTGACAGCTTAATGTTGTTGTCAGCTTAATGTTGACAGCTTAATGTTGTCAGCTTAATGTTGACAGCTTAATGTTGACAGCTTAATGTTGACAGCTTAATGTTGACAGCCTAATGTTGACAACTTGATTTTGACAGCTTAATGTTGTTAGCTTAATGTTGTTGACAGCTTAATGTCGACAGCTTAATGTTCTTGTCAGCTTAATGTTGTTGTCAGATTAATGTTGTGGACAGCTTAATGTTGACAGCTTAATGTTGACAGCTTAATGTTGACAGCTTAGTGTTGACAGCTTAATGTTGACAGCTTAATGTTGACAGCTTAATGTTGTTGACTGCTTAATGTTGTGGACTGCTTAATGTTGTGGACAGCTTAAGGTTGTGGACAGATTAATGTTGTGGACAGCTTAATGTTGTGGACAGCTTAATGTTGTTGACAGCTTAATGTTGACAGCTTAATGTTGACAGCCTAATGTTGACAGCCTAATGTTGACAGCTTAATGTTGACAGCTTAATGTTGACAGCTTAATGTTGTTGACAGCTTAATGTTGACAGCTTAATGTTGACAGCTTAATGTTGTTGAAAGCTTAATGTTGTTGACAGCATAATGTTGTTGATAGCTTAATGTTGACAGCTTAATGTTGACAGCTTAATGTTGTTGACAGCTTAATGTTGTTGACAGCTTAATGTTGTTGACACCTTAATGTTGACAGCTTAATGTTGACAGCCTAATGTTGACAGCTTAATGTTGTTGACATCTTAATGTTGTTGACAGCTTAATGTTGTAGACAGCTTAATGTTGACAGCTTAATGTTGTTGCCAGCCTAATATTTTTGACAGCTTAATGTCGACAGCTTAAGGTTGTTGAGAGCCTAATGTCGACAGGTTAATATTGGTGACAGCTTTATGTTGTTGACAGCTTAATTTTTTTGACAGCTTAATGTTGACAGCTTAATGTTGATAGCTTAATGTTGTAGACAGCTTAATGTTGACAGCTTAATGTTGTTGCCAGCTTAATTTTGTTGACAGCTTAAGGTCGACAGGTTAAGATTGTTGACAGCCTAATGTCGACGGCTTAATGTTGACAGCTTAATGTTGACAGCTTAATGTTATTGACAGCTTAATGTCGACAGCTTAATGTTGACAGCTTGATGTCAACAGCTTAATGTTCTTGACAGCTTAATGTTGTTGACAGCTTAATGTTGTTGACAGCTTAATGTTGACAGCTTAATGTTGTCGACAGCTTCATGTTGTTGACAGCCTAATGTTGTTGACAGCTTAATGTTGTTGACAGCTTAATGTTGTTGACAGCTTAATGTTGTTGACAGCTTAATTTTTTTGACAGCTTAATGTTGTTGACAGCTTAATGTTGTTGACAGCTTAATGTTGTTGTCAGTTTAATGTTGACAGCTTAATGTTGACAGTCTAATGTTGACAATTTAATGTTGACAACTTAATGTTGACAGCTTAATGTTGACAGCTTAATGTTGACAGCTTAATGCTCACAGCTTAATGTTGTTGACAGCTTAATGTTGACAGCTTAATGTTGTTGTCAGTTTAATGTTGACAGCTTAATGTCGACAGCTTAATGTTTTTGACAGCTTAATGTTGTTGACAGCTTAATGTCGACAGCCTAATGTTGTTGACAGCTTAATGTTGCCGACAACTTAATTTTTTTGACTACTTAATGTTGTTAACAGCTTAATGTTGTCGACAGCTTAATTTTTTTGACTGCTTAATGTTGTTGACAGCTTAATGTTGTTGACAGCTTAATGTTGTTGAAAGCTTAATGTTGTTGACAGCTTAATGTTGACAGCTTAATGTAGACAGCCTAATGTTAACAGCCTAATGTTGACAGCTTAATGTTGACAGCTTAATGTTGACAGCTTAATGTGGACAGCTTAATGTTGACAGCTTAATGTTGACAGCTTAATGTTGTTGACAGCTTAATGTTGTTGACAGCTTAATGTTGTTGATAGCTTAATGTTGAGAGCTTAATGTTGTTGACAGCTTAATGTTGTTGATAGCTTAATGTTGACAGCTTGATGTTGACAGCTTAATGTTGACAGCTTAATGTTGACAGCCCTAATGTTGACAGCTTAATGTTGACAGCTTAATGTTGTTGACAGCTTAATGTTGACAGCTTAATGTTGACAGCTTAATGTTGAAAGCTTAATCTTGACAGCTTAATGTTGTTGACAGTTAATGTTGACAGCTTAATGTTGTTGCCAGCTTAATGTTCTTGACAGCTTAATATCTACAGCTTAATATTGTTGACAGCCTAATGTCGACAGCTTAATGTTGACAGCTTAATGTTGACAGTTTAATGTTGTTGACAGTTGATGTTGACAGCTTAATGTTGCTGACAGCTTAATGTTGTTGACAGCTTAATGTTGACAGCTTAATGTTGACAGGTTAATGTTAACAGCTTAATGTTGACAGCTTAATGTTGACAGCCCAATGTTGACAGCTTAATGATGACAGCCTAATGTTGACAGCTTAATGTTGACAGCTTAATGTTGACAGCTTAATATTGACAGCTTAATGTTGACAGCTCAATGTTGACAGCTTAATGTTGACAGCTAAATGTTGTTGACAGTTAATGTTGACAGCTTAATGTTGTTGACAGCTTAATGTTGTTGACAGCTTAATGTTGTTGACAGCTTAATGTTGTTGACAGCTTAATGTTGACAGCTTAATGTTGACTGCCTAATGTTGACAGCTTAATGTTGACAGCTTAATGTTGACAGCTTAATGTTGACACCTTAATGTTGTTGACAGCTTAATGTTGTAGACAGCTTAATGTTGACAGCTTAATGTTGTTGCCAGCTTAATGTTGTTGACAGCTTAATGTCGACAGCTTAAGGTTGTTGAGAGCCTAATGTCGACAGATTCATATTGTTGACAGCTTTATGTTGTTGACAGCTTAATTTTTTTGACAGCTTAATGTTGTTGACAGCTTAATGTTGTTGACAGCTTAATGTTGTTGACAGCTTAATATTGTTGACAGCATAATGTTGTTGACAGCTTAATGTTGTTGTCAGCTTAATGTTGACAGCTTAATGTTGACAGCCTAATGTTGACAACTTAATGTTGACAACTTAATGTTGACAGCTTAATGTTGACAGCTTAATGTTGTTGACAGCTTAATGTTGACAGCTTAATGTTGACAGCTTAATGTTGTTGACAGTTAATGTTGACAGCTTAATTTTGTTGAGAGCCTAATGTCGACAGCTTAATATTGGTGACAGCTTTATGTTGTTGACAGCTTACTTTTTTTGACAGCTTAATGTTGTTGATAGCTTAATGTTGTTGAAAGCTTAATGTTGTTGACAGCTTAATATTGTTGACAGCTTAATGTTGTTGACAGCTTAATGTTGTTGTCAGCTTAATGTTGACAGCTTAATGTTGACAGCCTAATGTTTACAACTTAATGTTGACAACTTAATGTTGACAGCTTAATGTTGTTGACAGCTTAATGTTGACAGCTTAATGTTGACAGCTTAATGTTGTTGTCAGCTTAATGTTGACAGCTTAATGTAGACAGCTTAATGTTGACAGCTTAATGTTGTTGACAGCTTAATGTTGACAGCTTAATGTTGACAGCTTAATGTTGTTGTCAGCTTAATGTTGACAGCTTAATGTTGACAGGTTAATGTTGACAGCTTAATGTTGTTGACAGCTTAATGTTGCTGACAGCTTAATGTTGACAGCTTAATGTTGACAGCCTAATGTTGACAGCCTAATGTTGACAGCTTAATGTTGACAGCTTAATGTTGACAGCTTAATGTTGACAGCTTAGTGTTGACAGCTTAATGTTGACAGCTTAATGTTGACAGCTTAATGTTGTTGACTGCTTAATGTTGTGGACAGCTTAATGTTGTGGACAGCTTAAGGTTGTGGACAGATTAATGTTGTGGACAGCTTAATGTTGTGGACAGCTTAATGTTGTTGACAGCTTAATGTTGACAGCTTAATGTTGACAGCCTAATGTTGACAGCCTAATGTTGACAGCTTAATGTTGACAGCTTAATGTTGACAGCTTAATGTTGTTGACAGCTTAATGTTGACAGCTTAATGTTGACAGCTTAATGTTGTTGAAAGCTTAATGTTGTTGACAGCATAATGTTGTTGATAGCTTAATGTTGACAGCTTTATGTTGACAGCTTAATGTTGACAGCTTAATGTTGACAGCTTAATGTTGTTGACAGCTTAATGTTGTTGACAGCTTAATGTTGTTGACACCTTAATGTTGACAGCTTAATGTTGACAGCCTAATGTTGACAGCTTAATGTTGTTGACATCTTAATGTTGTTGACAGCTTAATGTTGTAGACAGCTTAATGTTGACAGCTTAATGTTGTTGCCAGCCTAATATTTTTGACAGCTTAATGTCGACAGCTTAAGGTTGTTGAGAGCCTAATGTCGACAGGTTAATATTGGTGACAGCTTTATGTTGTTGACAGCTTAATTTTTTTGACAGCTTAATGTTGACAGCTTAATGTTGATAGCTTAATGTTGTAGACAGCTTAATGTTGACAGCTTAATGTTGTTGCCAGCTTAATTTTGTTGACAGCTTAAGGTCGACAGGTTAAGATTGTTGACAGCCTAATGTCGACGGCTTAATGTTGACAGCTTAATGTTGACAGCTTAATGTTATTGACAGCTTAATGTCGACAGCTTAATGTTGACAGCTTGATGTCAACAGCTTAATGTTCTTGACAGCTTAATGTTGTTGACAGCTTAATGTTGTTGACAGCTTCATGTTGACAGCTTAATGTTGTCGACAGCTTCATGTTGTTGACAGCCTAATGTTGTTGACAGCTTAATGTTGTTGACAGCTTAATGTTGTTGACAGCTTAATGTTGTTGACAGCTTAATTTTTTTGACAGCTTAATGTTGTTGACAGCTTAATGTTGTTGACAGCTTAATGTTGTTGTCAGTTTAATGTTGACAGCTTAATGTTGACAGTCTAATGTTGACAATTTAATGTTGACAACTTAATGTTGACAGCTTAATGTTGACAGCTTAATGTTGACAGCTTAATGCTCACAGCTTAATGTTGTTGACAGCTTAATGTTGACAGCTTAATGTTGTTGTCAGTTTAATGTTGACAGCTTAATGTCGACAGCTTAATGTTTTTGACAGCTTAATGTTGTTGACAGCTTAATGTCGACAGCCTAATGTTGTTGACAGCTTAATGTTGCCGACAACTTAATTTTTTTGACTACTTAATGTTGTTAACAGCTTAATGTTGTCGACAGCTTAATTTTTTTGACTGCTTAATGTTGTTGACAGCTTAATGTTGTTGACAGCTTAATGTTGTTGAAAGCTTAATGTTGTTGACAGCTTAATGTTGACAGCTTAATGTAGACAGCCTAATGTTAACAGCCTAATGTTGACAGCTTAATGTTGACAGCTTAATGTTGACAGCTTAATGTGGACAGCTTAATGTTGACAGCTTAATGTTGACAGCTTAATGTTGTTGACAGCTTAATGTTGTTGACAGCTTAATGTTGTTGATAGCTTAATGTTGAGAGCTTAATGTTGTTGACAGCTTAATGTTGTTGATAGCTTAATGTTGACAGCTTGATGTTGACAGCTTAATGTTGACAGCTTAATGTTGACAGCCCTAATGTTGACAGCTTAATGTTGACAGCTTAATGTTGTTGACAGCTTAATGTTGACAGCTTAATGTTGACAGCTTAATGTTGAAAGCTTAATCTTGACAGCTTAATGTTGTTGACAGTTAATGTTGACAGCTTAATGTTGTTGCCAGCTTAATGTTCTTGACAGCTTAATATCTACAGCTTAATATTGTTGACAGCCTAATGTCGACAGCTTAATGTTGACAGCTTAATGTTGACAGTTTAATGTTGTTGACAGTTGATGTTGACAGCTTAATGTTGCTGACAGCTTAATGTTGTTGACAGCTTAATGTTGACAGCTTAATGTTGACAGGTTAATGTTAACAGCTTAATGTTGACAGCTTAATGTTGACAGCCCAATGTTGACAGCTTAATGATGACAGCCTAATGTTGACAGCTTAATGTTGACAGCTTAATGTTGACAGCTTAATATTGACAGCTTAATGTTGACAGCTCAATGTTGACAGCTTAATGTTGACAGCTAAATGTTGTTGACAGTTAATGTTGACAGCTTAATGTTGTTGACAGCTTAATGTTGTTGACAGCTTAATGTTGTTGACAGCTTAATGTTGTTGACAGCTTAATGTTGACAGCTTAATGTTGACTGCCTAATGTTGACAGCTTAATGTTGACAGCTTAATGTTGACAGCTTAATGTTGACACCTTAATGTTGTTGACAGCTTAATGTTGTAGACAGCTTAATGTTGACAGCTTAATGTTGTTGCCAGCTTAATGTTGTTGACAGCTTAATGTCGACAGCTTAAGGTTGTTGAGAGCCTAATGTCGACAGATTCATATTGTTGACAGCTTTATGTTGTTGACAGCTTAATTTTTTTGACAGCTTAATGTTGTTGACAGCTTAATGTTGTTGACAGCTTAATGTTGTTGACAGCTTAATATTGTTGACAGCATAATGTTGTTGACAGCTTAATGTTGTTGTCAGCTTAATGTTGACAGCTTAATGTTGACAGCCTAATGTTGACAACTTAATGTTGACAACTTAATGTTGACAGCTTAATGTTGACAGCTTAATGTTGTTGACAGCTTAATGTTGACAGCTTAATGTTGACAGCTTAATGTTGTTGACAGTTAATGTTGACAGCTTAATTTTGTTGAGAGCCTAATGTCGACAGCTTAATATTGGTGACAGCTTTATGTTGTTGACAGCTTAATTTTTTTGACAGCTTAATGTTGTTGATAGCTTAATGTTGTTGAAAGCTTAATGTTGTTGACAGCTTAATATTGTTGACAGCTTAATGTTGTTGACAGCTTAATGTTGTTGTCAGCTTAATGTTGACAGCTTAATGTTGACAGCCTAATGTTTACAACTTAATGTTGACAACTTAATGTTGACAGCTTAATGTTGTTGACAGCTTAATGTTGACAGCTTAATGTTGACAGCTTAATGTTGTTGTCAGCTTAATGTTGACAGCTTAATGTAGACAGCTTAATGTTGACAGCTTAATGTTGTTGACAGCTTAATGTTGACAGCTTAATGTTGACAGCTTAATGTTGTTGTCAGCTTAATGTTGACAGCTTAATGTTGACAGGTTAATGTTGACAGCTTAATGTTGTTGACAGCTTAATGTTGTTGACAGCTTAATGTTGACAGCTTAATGTTGACAGCTTATTGTTGACAGCCGAATGTTGTTGACAGCTTAATGTTGTTGACAGCTTAATGTTGCTGACAGCTTAATGTTGACAGCTTAATGTTGACAGCCTAATGTTGACAGCCTAATGTTGACAGCTTAATGTTGACAGCTTAATGTTGATAGCTTAATGTTGACAGCTTAATGTTGTTGACAGCTTAATGTTGTTGATAGCTTAATGTTGTTGGCAGCTTATTGTTGACAGCTTAATGTTGTTGACAGCTTAATGTTGTTGTCAGCTTAATGTTGACAGCTTAATGTTGACAGCTTAATGTTGACAGCTTAATGTTGACAGCTTAATGTTGTTGACAGTTAATGTTGACAGCTTAATGTTGTTGACAGCTTAATGTTGTTGACAGCTTAATGTTGTTGACAGCTTAATGTTGACAGCTTAATGTTGACAGCCTAATGTTGACAGCTTAATGTTGACAGCTTAATGTTGACAGTTTAATGTTGTTGACAGCTAAATGTTGTAGACAGCTTAATGTTGACAGCTTAATGTTGTTGCCAGCTTAATGTTGTTGACAGCTTAATGTCGACAGCTTAAGGTTGTTGAGCGCCTAATGTCGACAGCTTAATATTGGTGACAGCTTTATGTTGTTGACAGCTTAATTTTTTTGACAGCTTAATGTTGTTGACAGCTTATTGTTGTTGACAGCTTAATGTTGTTGACAGCTTAATGTTGTTGACAGCTTAATATTGTTGACAGCTTAATGTTGTTGACAGCTTAATGTTGTTGTCAGCTTAATGTTGACAGCTTAATGTTGACAGCCTAATGTTGACAACTTAATGTTGACAACTTACTGTTGACAGCTTAATGTTGACAGCTTAATGTTGTTGACAGCTTAATGTTAACAGCTTAATGTTGACAGCTTAATGTTGTTGACAGTTAATGTTGACAGCTTAATTTTGTTGAGAGCCTAATGTCGACAGCTTAATATTGGTGACAGCTTTATGTTGTTGACAGCTTAATTTTTTTGACAGCTTAATGTTGTTGATAGCTTAATGTTGTTGACAGCTTAATGTTGTTGACAGCTTAATATTGTTGACAGCTTAATGTTGTTGACAGCTTAATGTTGTTGTCAGCTTAATGTTGACAGCTTAATGTTGACAGCTTAATGTTGTTGACAGCTTAATGTTGACAGCTTAATGTTGACAGCTTAATGTTGTTGCCAGCTTATTGTTGTTGACAGCTTAATGTCGACAGCTTAATGTTGATGACAGCCTAATGTTGACACCTTAATGTTGTTGATAGCTTAATGTTGACAGCTTAATGATGACAACTTAATGTTGACAGCTTAATGTTGTTGACAGCTTAATGTTGTTGACAGCTTAATGTTGACAGCTTAATGTTGACAGATTAATGTTGACAGCTTAATGTTGAAAACTTAATGTTGATAGCTTAATGTTGACTGCTTAATGCTGACAGCTTAATGTTGTAGACAACTTAATGTTGACAGCTTATTGTTGTTGCCAGCTTAATGTTGTTGACAGCTTAATGTCGACAGCTTAATGTTGATGACAGCCTAATGTTGACAGCTTAATGTTGTTGACAGCTTAATGTTGTTGATAGCTTAATGTTGACAGCTTAATGCTGTTGACAGCTTAATGTTGTTGATAGCTTAATGTTGACAGCTTAATGATGACAACTTAATGTTGACAGCTTAATGTTGTTGACAGCTTAATGTTGTTGACAGCTTAATGTTGACAGCTTAATGTTGACAGCTTAATGTTGACAGATTAATGTTGACAGCTTAATGTTGAAAACGTAATGTTGATAGCTTAATGTTGACAGCTTAATGTCGACAGCTTAATGTTGATGACAGCCTAATGTTGACAGCTTAATGTTGTTGACAGCTTAATGTTGTAGACAACTTAATGTTGACAGCTTAATGTTGTTGCCAGCTTAATGTTGTTGACAGCTTAATGTCGACAGCTTAATGTTGATGACAGCCTAATGTTGACAGCTTAATGCTGTTGACAGCTTAATGTTGAGAGCTTAATGTTGACAGCGTAATGCTAACAGCTTAATGTTGATAGCTTAATGTTGACAGCCTAATGTTGACAGCATAATGTTGACAGCTTTATGTTGTTGACAGCTTAATGTTGTTGACAGCTTAATGCTGTTGACAGCTTAATATTATTGACAGCTTAATGTTGTTGACAACTTAATGTTGTTGTAAGCTTAATGTTTACAGATTAATGTTGACAGCCTAATGTTGACAACTTAATGTTGATAACTTAATGTTGCCAGCTTAATGTTGACAGCTTAATGTTGTTGACAGCTTAATGTTGACAGCTCAATGTTGTTGGCAGCTTATTGTTGACAGCTTAATGTTGACAGCTTAATGTTGACAGCCTAATGTTGACAGCCTAATGTTGACAGCTTAATGTTGACAGCTTAATGTTGTTGGCAGCTTATTGTTGACAGCTTAATGTTGTTGTCAGCTTAATGTTGACAGCTTAATGTTGACAACCTAATGTTGTTGACAGCTTAATGTCAACAGCTTAATGTTGTTGGCAGCTTATTGTTGACAGCTTAATGTTGACAGCTTAATGTTGACAGCCTAATGTCGCCAGCTTAGTGTTGACAGCATAACGTTGACAGCTTAATGTCAACAGCTTAATGTTGTTGACAGCCTAATGTTGACAGCTTAATGTTGTTGACAGCTTAATGTTGACAGCATAATGTTGTTGATAGCTTAATGTTGTTGACAGCTTAATGTTGTCGACAGCTTAATGTTGTTGACAGCTTAATTTTTTGACAGCTAAATGTTGTTAACAGCTTAATGTTGTTGACAGCTTAATGTTGTTGACAGCTTAATGCTGTTAACAGCTTAATATTATTGACAGCTTAATGTTGTTGACAGCTTAATGTTGTTGTCAGCTTAATGTTGACAGTTTAATGTTGACAGCCTAATGTTGACAACTTAATGTTGACAACTTAATGTTGAAAACTTAATGTTGACAGTTTGATGTTGTTGACAGCTTAATGTTGACAGCTTAATGTTATTGGCAGCTTATTGTTGAAAGCTTAATGTTGACAGCTTAATGTTGACAGCCTAATGTAGACAGCCTAATGTTGACAGCTTAATGTTGTTGGCAGCTTAATGTTGACAGCTTAATGTTGACAGCTTAATGTTAGCAGCTTATGTTGACAGCTTATTGTTGACAGCCTAATGTTGACAGCTTAATGTTGACAGCATAACATTGACAGCTTAATGTTGTTGACAGCTTAATGTTGTTGACAGCTTAATGTCGATAGCTTAATGTTGTTGACAGCTTAATGTTGTTGACAGCTTAATGTTGTCGACAGCTTAATGTTGACAGCTTAATGATGACAACTTAATGTTGACAGCTTAATGCTGTTGACAGCTTAATGTTGACAACTTAATGTTGACAGCTTAATGTTGACAGCTTAATGTTGACAGATTAATGTTGACAGCTTAATGTTGAAAACGTAATGTTGATAGCTTAATGTTGACAGCTTAATGCTGACAGCTTATTGTTGTAGACGACTTAATGTTGACAGCTTAATGTTGTTGCCAGCTTAATGTTGTTGACAGCTTAATGTCGACAGCTTAATGTTGTTGACAGCTTAATGTTGACAGCTTAATGTTGAGAGCTTAATGTTGACAGCGTAATGTTAACAGCTTAATGTTGACAGCTTAATGTTGACTGCCTAATGTTGACAGCATAATGTTGACAGCTTGATGTTGACAGCATAACATTGACAGCTTAATGTCAACAGCTTTATGTTGTTGACAGCTTAATGTTGTTGATAGCTTAATGTTGTTGATAGCTTAATGTTGACAGCTTAATGTTGACAGCTTAATGTTGTTGACAGCTTAATGTTGACAGCTTAATGTTGACAGCTTAATGTTGACAGCTTATTGTTGACAGCTTATTGTTGACAGCTTAATGTTGACAGCTTAATGTTGACAGCCTAATGTTGACAGCCTAATGTTGACAGCCTAATGTTGACAGCTTAATGTTGACAGCTTAATGTTGACAGCCTATTGTTGACAGCTTAATGTTGTTGAAAGCTTAATGTTGACAGCTTAATGTTGACAGCTTAATGTTGACAGCTTAATGTTGACAGCTTAATGTTGACAGCTTAATGTTGACAGCTTAATGTTGTTAACTGTTAATGTTGTTAACTGTTAATGTTGTTAACTGTTAATGTTGTTAACTGTTAATGTTGTTAACTGTTAATGTTGTTAACTGTTAATGTTGCCAGCTTAATGTTGTTGCCAGCTTAATGTTGTTGACAGCTTAATGTTGACAGCCTAATGTTGTTGACGGTTAATTTTGACAACTTAATTTTGACAACTTAATGTTGACAGCTTAATGTTGTTGATAGCTTAATGTTGTTGATAGCTTAATGTTGACAGCCTAATGTTGTTGACAGCCTAATGTTGTTGACAGCTTAATGTTGTTGACAGCTTAATGTTGACAGCTTAATGTTGACAGCTTAATGTTGACAGCTTAATGTTGTTGATAGCTTAATGTTGTTGATAGCTTAATGTTGACAGCTTAATGTTGTTGACAGCTTAATGTTGTTGATAGCTTAATGTTGTTGATAGCTTAATGTTGACAGCTTAATGTTGACAGCTTAATGTTGTTGACAACTTAATGTTGACAGCTTAATGTTGACAGCTTAATGTTGACAGCTTATTGTTGATAGCTTATTGTTGACAGCTTAATGTTGACAGCTTAATGTTGACAGCTAAATGTTGACAGCCTAATGTTGACAGCTTAATGTTGACAGCTTAATGTTGACAGCTTAATGTTGACAGCTTATTGTTGACAGCCTATTGTTGACAGCTTAATGTTTTTGAAAGCTTAATGTTGACAGCTTAATGTTGACAGCTTAATGTTGACAGCTTAATGTTGACAGCTTAATGTTGACAGCTTAATGTTGTTAACTGTTAATGTTGTTAACTGTTAATGGTGTTAACTGTTAATGTTGTTAACTGTTAATGTTGTTAACTGTTAATGTTGCCAGCTTAATGTTGTTGCCAGCTTAATGTTGTTGACAGCTTAATGTTGACAGCCTAATGTTGTTGACGGTTAATTTTGACAACTTAATTTTGACAACTTAATGATGACAGCTTAATGTTGTTGATAACTTAATGTTGTTGATAGCTTAATGTTGACAGCTTAATGTTGACAGCTTAATGTTGTTGACAGCTTAATGTTGACAGCTTAATGTTGACTGCTTAATGTTGACAGCTTAATGTTGACTGCTTATTGTTGACAGCTTAATGTAGACAGCTTAATGTTGTTGACAGCTTAATGTTGTTGACCGTTTAATGTTGTTGACAGCTTAATGTTGTTGACAGCTTAATGTTGACAGCTTAATGTTGACAGCTTAATGTTGACAGCTTAATGTTACAGCTTAATGTTGACAGCTTAATGTTGTTGATAGCTTAATGTTGTTGATAGCTTAATGTTGACAGCTTAATGTTGTTGACAGCTTAATGTTGTTGACAGCTTAATGTTGACAGCTTAATGTTGACAGCTTAATGTTGACAGTTTATTGTTGACAGCTTATTGTTGACAGCTTAATGTTGACAGCTTAATGTTGACAGCCTAATGTTGACAGACTAATGTTGACAGCTTAATGTTGACAGCTTAATGTTGACAGCTTAATGTTGACAGCTTAATGTTGTTGATAGCTTAATGTTGTTGATAGCTTAATGTTGACAGCTTAATGTTGTTGATAGCTTAATGTTGTTGATAGCTTAATGTTGACAGCTTAATGTTGAAAGCTTAATGTTGACAGCTTAATGTTGACAGCTTAATGTTGACAGCTTAATGTTGACAGCCTAATGTTGACAGCTTAATGTTGACAGCTTAATGTTGACAGCTTAATGTTGACAGCTTAATGTTGACAGCTTAATGTTGTTAACTGTTAATGTTGTTAACTGTTAATGTTGTTAACTGTTAATGTTGTTAACTGTTAATGTTGTTAACTGTTAAGGTTGCCAGCTTAATGTTGTTGCCAGCTGAATGTTGTTGACAGCTTAATGTTGAAAGCCTAATGTTGTTGACAGCTCAATGTTGTTGATAGCTTAATGTTGTTGATAGCTTAATGTTGACAGCTTAATGTTGACAGCTTAATGTTGTTGACAGCTTAATGTTGACAGCTTAATGCTGACGGCTTAATGTTGACAGCTTAATGTTGACAGCTTATTGTTGACAGCTTATTGTTGACAGCTTAATGTTGACAGCTTAATGTTGACAGCCTAATGTTGACAGCCTAAAGTTGACAGCTTAATGTTGACAGCTTAATGTTGACAGCTTAATGTTGACAGCTTATTGTTGATAGCTTAATGTTGACAGCTTAATGTTGACAGCTTAATGTTGACAGCCTAATGTTGACAGACTAATGTTGACAGCTTAATGTTGACATCTTAATGTTGACAGCTTAATGTTGACAGCTTAATGTTGTTGATAGCTTAATGTTGTTGATAGCTTAATGTTGACAGCTTAATGTTGTTGATAGCTTAATGTTGTTGATAGCTTAATGTTGACAGCTTAATGTTGACGGCTTAATGTTGACAGCTTAATGTTGTTGACAGCTTAATGTTGACAGCTAAATGTTGACAGCTTATTGTTGACAGCTTATTGTTGACAGCTTAATGTTGACAGTTTAATGTTGACAGCTTATTGTTGACAGCTTAATGTTGACAGCTTAATGTTGACAGCTTAATGTTGACAGCTTAATGTTGTTAACTGTTAATGTTGTTAACTGTTAATGTTGTTAACTGTTAATGTTGTTAACTGTTAATGTTGTTAACTGTTAATGTTGCCAGCTTAATGTTGTTGCCAGCTTAATGTTGTTGACAGCTTAATGTTGACAGCCTAATGTTGTTGACGGTTAATTTTGACAACTTAATTTTGACAACTTAATGTTGACAGCTTAATGTTGTTGATAGCTTAATGTTGTTGATAGCTTAATGTTGACAGCCTAATGTTGTTGACAGCCTAATGTTGTTGACAGCTTAATGTTGTTGACAGCTTAATGTTGAAAGCTTAATGTTGACAGCTTAATGTTGACAGCTTAATGTTGACAGCTTAATGTTGACAGCCTAATGTTGACAGCTTAATGTTGACAGCTTAATGTTGACAGCTTAATGTTGACAGCTTAATGTTGACAGCTTAATGTTGACAGCTTAATGTTGACAGCTTAATGTTGACAGCTTAATGTTGTTAACTGTTAATGTTGTTAACTGTTAATGTTGTTAACTGTTAATGTTGTTAACTGTTAATGTTGTTAACTGTTAAGGTTGCCAGCTTAATGTTGTTGCCAGCTGAATGTTGTTGACAGCTTAATGTTGAAAGCCTAATGTTGTTGACAGCTCAATGTTGTTGATAGCTTAATGTTGTTGATAGCTTAATGTTGACAGCTTAATGTTGACAGCTTAATGTTGTTGACAGCTTAATGTTGACAGCTTAATGTTGACGGCTTAATGTTGACAGCTTAATGTTGACAGCTTATTGTTGACAGCTTATTGTTGACAGCTTAATGTTGACAGCTTAATGTTGACAGCCTAATGTTGACAGCCTAAAGTTGACAGCTTAATGTTGACAGCTTAATGTTGACAGCTTAATGTTGACAGCTTATTGTTGATAGCTTAATGTTGACAGCTTAATGTTGACAGCTTAATGTTGACAGCCTAATGTTGACAGACTAATGTTGACAGCTTAATGTTGACAGCTTAATGTTGACAGCTTAATGTTGACAGCTTAATGTTGACAGCTTAATGTTGTTGATAGCTTAATGTTGTTGATAGCTTAATGTTGACAGCTTAATGTTGTTGATAGCTTAATGTTGTTGATAGCTTAATGTTGACAGCTTAATGTTGACAGCTTAATGTTGACAGCTTAATGTTGTTGACAGCTTAATGTTGACAGCTAAATGTTGACAGCTTATTGTTGACAGCTTATTGTTGACAGCTTAATGTTGACAGTTTAATGTTGACAGCTTATTGTTGACAGCTTAATGTTGACAGCTTAATGTTGACAGCTTAATGTTGACAGCTTAATGTTGTTAACTGTTAATGTTGTTAACTGTTAATGTTGTTAACTGTTAATGTTGTTAACTGTTAATGTTGTTAACTGTTAATGTTGCCAGCTTAATGTTGTTGCCAGCTTAATGTTGTTGACAGCTTAATGTTGACAGCCTAATGTTGTTGACGGTTAATTTTGACAACTTAATTTTGACAACTTAATGTTGACAGCTTAATGTTGTTGATAGCTTAATGTTGTTGATAGCTTAATGTTGACAGCCTAATGTTGTTGACAGCCTAATGTTGTTGACAGCTTAATGTTGTTGACAGCTTAATGTTGACAGCTTAATGTTGACAGCTTAATGTGGACAGCTTAATGTTGTTGATAGCTTAATGTTGTTGATAGCTTAATGTTGACAGCTTAATGTTGTTGACAGCTTAATGTTGTCGACAGCTTAATGTTGACAGCTTAATGATGACAACTTAATGTTGACAGCTTAATGCTGTTGACAGCTTAATGTTGACAACTTAATGTTGACAGCTTAATGTTGACAGCTTAATGTTGACAGATTAATGTTGACAGCTTAATGTTGAAAACGTAATGTTGATAGCTTAATGTTGACAGCTTAATGCTGACAGCTTATTGTTGTAGACGACTTAATGTTGACAGCTTAATGTTGTTGCCAGCTTAATGTTGTTGACAGCTTAATGTCGACAGCTTAATGTTGTTGACAGCTTAATGTTGACAGCTTAATGTTGTTGACAGCTTAATGTTGAGAGCTTAATGTTGACAGCGTAATGTTAACAGCTTAATGTTGACAGCTTAATGTTGACTGCCTAATGTTGACAGCATAATGTTGACAGCTTGATGTTGACAGCATAACATTGACAGCTTAATGTCAACAGCTTAATGTTGTTGACAGCTTAATGTTGTTGATAGCTTAATGTTGTTGATAGCTTAATGTTGACAGCTTAATGTTGACAGCTTAATGTTGTTGACAGCTTAATGTTGACAGCTTAATGTTGACAGCTTAATGTTGACAGCTTATTGTTGACAGCTTATTGTTGACAGCTTAATGTTGACAGCTTAATGTTGACAGCCTAATGTTGACAGCCTAATGTTGACAGCCTAATGTTGACAGCTTAATGTTGACAGCTTAATGTTGACTGCCTATTGTTGACAGCTTAATGTTGTTGAAAGCTTAATGTTGACAGCTTAATGTTGACAGCTTAATGTTGACAGCTTAATGTTGACAGCTTAATGTTGTTAACTGTTAATGTTGTTAACTGTTAATGTTGTTAACTGTTAATGTTGTGAACTGTTAATGTTGTTAACTGTTAATGTTGACAGCTTAATGTTGTTGACAGCTTAATGTTGTTGACAGCTTAATGTTGTTGATAGCTTAATGTTGACAGCTTAATGTTGACAGCTTAATGTTGTTGACGGTTAATTTTGACAACTTAATTTTGACAACTTAATGTTGACAGCTTAATGTTGTTGATAGCTTAATGTTGTTGATAGCTTAATGTTGACAGCCTAATGTTGTTGACAGCCTAATGTTGTTGACAGCTTAATGTTGTTGACAGCTTAATGTTGAAAGCTTAATGTTGACAGCTTAATGTTGACAGCTTAATGTTGACAGCTTAATGTTGACAGCCTAATGTTGACAGCTTAATGTTGACAGCTTAATGTTGACAGCTTAATGTTGACAGCTTAATGTTGACAGCTTAATGTTGACAGCTTAATGTTGACAGCTTAATGTTGTTAACTGTTAATGTTGTTAACTGTTAATGTTGTTAACTGTTAATGTTGTTAACTGTTAAGGTTGCCAGCTTAATGTTGTTGCCAGCTGAATGTTGTTGACAGCTTAATGTTGAAAGCCTAATGTTGTTGACAGCTCAATGTTGTTGATAGCTTAATGTTGTTGATAGCTTAATGTTGACAGCTTAATGTTGACAGCTTAATGTTGTTGACAGCTTAATGTTGACAGCTTAATGTTGACGGCTTAATGTTGACAGCTTAATGTTGACAGCTTATTGTTGACAGCTTATTGTTGACAGCTTAATGTTGACAGCTTAATGTTGACAGCCTAATGTTGACAGCCTAAAGTTGACAGCTTAATGTTGACAGCTTAATGTTGACAGCTTAATGTTGACAGCTTATTGTTGATAGCTTAATGTTGACAGCTTAATGTTGACAGCTTAATGTTGACAGCCTAATGTTGACAGACTAATGTTGACAGCTTAATGTTGACAGCTTAATGTTGACAGCTTAATGTTGACAGCTTAATGTTGACAGCTTAATGTTGTTGATAGCTTAATGTTGTTGATAGCTTAATGTTGACAGCTTAATGTTGTTGATAGCTTAATGTTGTTGATAGCTTAATGTTGACAGCTTAATGTTGACAGCTTAATGTTGACAGCTTAATGTTGTTGACAGCTTAATGTTGACAGCTAAATGTTGACAGCTTATTGTTGACAGCTTATTGTTGACAGCTTAATGTTGACAGTTTAATGTTGACAGCTTATTGTTGACAGCTTAATGTTGACAGCTTAATGTTGACAGCTTAATGTTGACAGCTTAATGTTGTTAACTGTTAATGTTGTTAACTGTTAATGTTGTTAACTGTTAATGTTGTTAACTGTTAATGTTGTTAACTGTTAATGTTGCCAGCTTAATGTTGTTGCCAGCTTAATGTTGTTGACAGCTTAATGTTGACAGCCTAATGTTGTTGACGGTTAATTTTGACAACTTAATTTTGACAACTTAATGTTGACAGCTTAATGTTGTTGATAGCTTAATGTTGTTGATAGCTTAATGTTGACAGCCTAATGTTGTTGACAGCCTAATGTTGTTGACAGCTTAATGTTGTTGACAGCTTAATGTTGACAGCTTAATGTTGACAGCTTAATGTGGACAGCTTAATGTTGTTGATAGCTTAATGTTGTTGATAGCTTAATGTTGACAGCTTAATGTTGTTGACAGCTTAATGTTGTCGACAGCTTAATGTTGACAGCTTAATGATGACAACTTAATGTTGACAGCTTAATGCTGTTGACAGCTTAATGTTGACAACTTAATGTTGACAGCTTAATGTTGACAGCTTAATGTTGACAGATTAATGTTGACAGCTTAATGTTGAAAACGTAATGTTGATAGCTTAATGTTGACAGCTTAATGCTGACAGCTTATTGTTGTAGACGACTTAATGTTGACAGCTTAATGTTGTTGCCAGCTTAATGTTGTTGACAGCTTAATGTCGACAGCTTAATGTTGTTGACAGCTTAATGTTGACAGCTTAATGTTGTTGACAGCTTAATGTTGAGAGCTTAATGTTGACAGCGTAATGTTAACAGCTTAATGTTGACAGCTTAATGTTGACTGCCTAATGTTGACAGCATAATGTTGACAGCTTGATGTTGACAGCATAACATTGACAGCTTAATGTCAACAGCTTAATGTTGTTGACAGCTTAATGTTGTTGATAGCTTAATGTTGTTGATAGCTTAATGTTGACAGCTTAATGTTGACAGCTTAATGTTGTTGACAGCTTAATGTTGACAGCTTAATGTTGACAGCTTAATGTTGACAGCTTATTGTTGACAGCTTATTGTTGACAGCTTAATGTTGACAGCTTAATGTTGACAGCCTAATGTTGACAGCCTAATGTTGACAGCCTAATGTTGACAGCTTAATGTTGACAGCTTAATGTTGACTGCCTATTGTTGACAGCTTAATGTTGTTGAAAGCTTAATGTTGACAGCTTAATGTTGACAGCTTAATGTTGACAGCTTAATGTTGACAGCTTAATGTTGTTAACTGTTAATGTTGTTAACTGTTAATGTTGTTAACTGTTAATGTTGTTAACTGTTAATGTTGTTAACTGTTAATGTTGACAGCTTAATGTTGTTGACAGCTTAATGTTGTTGACAGCTTAATGTTGTTGATAGCTTAATGTTGACAGCTTAATGTTGACAGCTTAATGTTGTTGACGGTTAATTTTGACAACTTAATTTTGACAACTTAATGTTGACAGCTTAATGTTGTTGATAGCTTAATGTTGTTGATAGCTTAATGTTGACAGCCTAATGTTGTTGACAGCCTAATGTTGTTGACAGCTTAATGTTGTTGACAGCTTAATGTTGAAAGCTTAATGTTGACAGCTTAATGTTGACAGCTTAATGTTGACAGCTTAATGTTGACAGCCTAATGTTGACAGCTTAATGTTGACAGCTTAATGTTGACAGCTTAATGTTGACAGCTTAATGTTGACAGCTTAATGTTGACAGCTTAATGTTGACAGCTTAATGTTGTTAACTGTTAATGTTGTTAACTGTTAATGTTGTTAACTGTTAATGTTGTTAACTGTTAAGGTTGCCAGCTTAATGTTGTTGCCAGCTGAATGTTGTTGACAGCTTAATGTTGAAAGCCTAATGTTGTTGACAGCTCAATGTTGTTGATAGCTTAATGTTGTTGATAGCTTAATGTTGACAGCTTAATGTTGACAGCTTAATGTTGTTGACAGCTTAATGTTGACAGCTTAATGTTGACGGCTTAATGTTGACAGCTTAATGTTGACAGCTTATTGTTGACAGCTTATTGTTGACAGCTTAATGTTGACAGCTTAATGTTGACAGCCTAATGTTGACAGCCTAAAGTTGACAGCTTAATGTTGACAGCTTAATGTTGACAGCTTAATGTTGACAGCTTATTGTTGATAGCTTAATGTTGACAGCTTAATGTTGACAGCTTAATGTTGACAGCCTAATGTTGACAGACTAATGTTGACAGCTTAATGTTGACAGCTTAATGTTGACAGCTTAATGTTGACAGCTTAATGTTGTTGATAGCTTAATGTTGTTGATAGCTTAATGTTGACAGCTTAATGTTGTTGATAGCTTAATGTTGTTGATAGCTTAATGTTGACAGCTTAATGTTGACAGCTTAATGTTGACAGCTTAATGTTGTTGACAGCTTAATGTTGACAGCTAAATGTTGACAGCTTATTGTTGACAGCTTATTGTTGACAGCTTAATGTTGACAGTTTAATGTTGACAGCTTATTGTTGACAGCTTAATGTTGACAGCTTAATGTTGACAGCTTAATGTTGACAGCTTAATGTTGTTAACTGTTAATGTTGTTAACTGTTAATGTTGTTAACTGTTAATGTTGTTAACTGTTAATGTTGTTAACTGTTAATGTTGCCAGCTTAATGTTGTTGCCAGCTTAATGTTGTTGACAGCTTAATGTTGACAGCCTAATGTTGTTGACGGTTAATTTTGACAACTTAATTTTGACAACTTAATGTTGACAGCTTAATGTTGTTGATAGCTTAATGTTGTTGATAGCTTAATGTTGACAGCCTAATGTTGTTGACAGCCTAATGTTGTTGACAGCTTAATGTTGTTGACAGCTTAATGTTGACAGCTTAATGTTGACAGCTTAATGTGGACAGCTTAATGTTGTTGATAGCTTAATGTTGTTGATAGCTTAATGTTGACAGCTTAATGTTGTTGACAGCTTAATGTTGTCGACAGCTTAATGTTGACAGCTTAATGATGACAACTTAATGTTGACAGCTTAATGCTGTTGACAGCTTAATGTTGACAACTTAATGTTGACAGCTTAATGTTGACAGCTTAATGTTGACAGATTAATGTTGACAGCTTAATGTTGAAAACGTAATGTTGATAGCTTAATGTTGACAGCTTAATGCTGACAGCTTATTGTTGTAGACGACTTAATGTTGACAGCTTAATGTTGTTGCCAGCTTAATGTTGTTGACAGCTTAATGTCGACAGCTTAATGTTGTTGACAGCTTAATGTTGACAGCTTAATGTTGTTGACAGCTTAATGTTGAGAGCTTAATGTTGACAGCGTAATGTTAACAGCTTAATGTTGACAGCTTAATGTTGACTGCCTAATGTTGACAGCATAATGTTGACAGCTTGATGTTGACAGCATAACATTGACAGCTTAATGTCAACAGCTTAATGTTGTTGACAGCTTAATGTTGTTGATAGCTTAATGTTGTTGATAGCTTAATGTTGACAGCTTAATGTTGACAGCTTAATGTTGTTGACAGCTTAATGTTGACAGCTTAATGTTGACAGCTTAATGTTGACAGCTTATTGTTGACAGCTTATTGTTGACAGCTTAATGTTGACAGCTTAATGTTGACAGCCTAATGTTGACAGCCTAATGTTGACAGCCTAATGTTGACAGCTTAATGTTGACAGCTTAATGTTGACTGCCTATTGTTGACAGCTTAATGTTGTTGAAAGCTTAATGTTGACAGCTTAATGTTGACAGCTTAATGTTGACAGCTTAATGTTGACAGCTTAATGTTGTTAACTGTTAATGTTGTTAACTGTTAATGTTGTTAACTGTTAATGTTGTTAACTGTTAATGTTGTTAACTGTTAATGTTGACAGCTTAATGTTGTTGACAGCTTAATGTTGTTGACAGCTTAATGTTGTTGATAGCTTAATGTTGACAGCTTAATGTTGACAGCTTAATGTTGTTGACAACTTAATGTTGACAGCTTAATGTTGACAGCTTAATGTGGACAGCTTATTGTTGATAGCTTATTGTTGACAGCTTAATGTTGACAGCTTAATGTTGACAGCTAAATGTTGACAGCCTAATGTTGACAGCTTAATGTTGACAGCTTAATGTTGACAGCTTAATGTTGACAGCTTATTGTTGACAGCCTATTGTTGACAGCTTAATGTTTTTGAAAGCTTAATGTTGACAGCTTAATGTTGACAGCTTAATGTTGACAGCTTAATGTTGTTAACTGTTAATGTTGTTAACTGTTAATGTTGTTAACTGTTAATGTTGTTAACTGTTAATGTTGTTAACTGTTAATGTTGCCAGCTTAATGTTGTTGCCAGCTTAATGTTGTTGACAGCTTAATGTTGACAGCCTAATGTTGTTGACGGTTAATTTTGACAACTTAATTTTGACAACTTAATGATGACAGCTTAATGTTGTAAATAACTTAATGTTGTTGATAGCTTAATGTTGACAGCTTAATGTTGACAGCTTAATGTTGTTGACAGCTTAATGTTGACAGCTTAATGTTGACTGCTTAATGTTGACAGCTTAATGTTGACTGCTCATTGTTGACAGCTTAATGTTGACAGCTTAATGTTGACAACTTAATGTTGACAGCTTAATATTGACAGCTTATTGTTGACAGCTTAATGTTGACAGCTTAATGTTGACAGCTTAATGTTGTTGACAGCTAAATGTTGTTGATAGCTTAATGTAGACAGCTTAATGTTGTTGACAGCTTAATGTTGTTGACAGTTTAATGTTGTTGACAGCTTAATGTTGTTGACAGCTTAATGTTGACAGCTTAATGTTGACAGCTTAATGTTGACAGCTTAATGTTGACAGCTTAATGTTACAGCTTAATGTTGACAGCTTAATGTTGTTGATAGCTTAATGTTGTTGATAGCTTAATGTTGACAGCTTAATGTTGTTGACAGCTTAATGTTGTTGACAGCTTAATGTTGACAGCTTAATGTTGACAGCTTAATGTTGACAGTTTATTGTTGACAGCTTATTGTTGACAGCTTAATGTTGACAGCTTAATGTTGACAGCCTAATGTTGACAGCTTTATGTTGACAGCTTAATGTTGACAGCTTAATGTTGACAGCTTAATGTTGACAGCCTATTGTTGACAGCTTAATGTTGTTGAAAGCTTAATGTTGACAGCTTAATGTTGACAGCTTAATGTTGACAGCTTAATGTTGACAGCTTAATGTTGACAGCTTAATGTTGACAGCTTAATGTTGTTAACTGTTAATGTTGTTAACTGTTAATGTTGTTAACTGTTAATGTTGTTAACTGTTAAGGTTGCCAGCTTAATGTTGTTGCCAGCTGAATGTTGTTGACAGCTTAATGTTGAAAGCCTAATGTTGTTGACAGCTCAATGTTGTTGATAGCTTAATGTTGTTGATAGCTTAATGTTGACAGCTTAATGTTGACAGCTTAATGTTGTTGACAGCTTAATGTTGACAGCTTAATGTTGACGGCTTAATGTTGACAGCTTAATGTTGACAGCTTATTGTTGACAGCTTATTGTTGACAGCTTAATGTTGACAGCTTAATGTTGACAGCCTAATGTTGACAGCCTAAAGTTGACAGCTTAATGTTGACAGCTTAATGTTGACAGCTTAATGTTGACAGCTTATTGTTGATAGCTTAATGTTGACAGCTTAATGTTGACAGCTTAATGTTGACAGCCTAATGTTGACAGACTAATGTTGACAGCTTAATGTTGACAGCTTAATGTTGACAGCTTAATGTTGACAGCTTAATGTTGACAGCTTAATGTTGTTGATAGCTTAATGTTGTTGATAGCTTAATGTTGACAGCTTAATGTTGTTGATAGCTTAATGTTGTTGATAGCTTAATGTTGACAGCTTAATGTTGACAGCTTAATGTTGACAGCTTAATGTTGTTGACAGCTTAATGTTGACAGCTAAATGTTGACAGCTTATTGTTGACAGCTTATTGTTGACAGCTTAATGTTGACAGTTTAATGTTGACAGCTTATTGTTGACAGCTTAATGTTGACAGCTTAATGTTGACAGCTTAATGTTGACAGCTTAATGTTGTTAACTGTTAATGTTGTTAACTGTTAATGTTGTTAACTGTTAATGTTGTTAACTGTTAATGTTGTTAACTGTTAATGTTGCCAGCTTAATGTTGTTGCCAGCTTAATGTTGTTGACAGCTTAATGTTGACAGCCTAATGTTGTTGACGGTTAATTTTGACAACTTAATTTTGACAACTTAATGTTGACAGCTTAATGTTGTTGATAGCTTAATGTTGTTGATAGCTTAATGTTGACAGCCTAATGTTGTTGACAGCCTAATGTTGTTGACAGCTTAATGTTGTTGACAGCTTAATGTTGACAGCTTAATGTTGACAGCTTAATGTTGACAGCTTAATGTTGTTGATAGCTTAATGTTGTTGATAGCTTAATGTTGACAGCTTAATGTTGTTGACAGCTTAATGTTGTTGATAGCTTAATGTTGTTGATTGCTTAATGTTGACAGCTTAATGTTGACAGCTTAATGTTGTTGACAGCTTAATGTTGACAGCTTAATGTTGACAGCTTAATGTTGACAGCTTAATGTTGACAGCTTATTGTTGATAGCTTATTGTTGACAGCTTAATGTTGACAGCTTAATGTTGACAGCCAAATGTTGACAGCCTAATGTTGACAGCTTAATGTTGACAGCTTAATGTTGACAGCTTAATGTTGACAGCTTATTGTTGACAGCCTATTGTTGACAGCTTAATGTTTTTGAAAGCTTAATGTTGACAGCTTAATGTTGACAGCTTAATGTTGACAGCTTAATGTTGACAGCTTAATGTTGACAGCTTAATGTTGTTAACTGTTAATGTTGTTAACTGTTAATATTGTTAACTGTTAATGTTGTTAACTGTTAATGTTGTTAACTGTTAATGTTGTTAACTGTTAATGTTGTTAACTGTTAATGTTGCCAGCTTAATGTTGTTGCCAGCTTAATGTTGTTGACAGCTTAATGTTGACAGCCTAATGTTGTTGACGGTTAATTTTGACAACTTAATTTTGACAACTTAATGTTGACAGCTTAATGTTGTTGATAGCTTAATGTTGTTGATAGCTTAATGTTGACAGCCTAATGTTGTTGACAGCCTAATGTTGTTGACAGCTTAATGTTGTTGACAGCTTAATGTTGACAGCTTAATGTTGACAGCTTAATGTTGACAGCTTAATGTTGACAGCTTAATGTTGTTGATAGCTTAATGTTGTTGATAGCTTAATGTTGACAGCTTAATGTTGTTGACAGCTTAATGTTGTTGATAGCTTAATGTTGTTGATAGCTTAATGTTGACAGCTTAATGTTGACAGCTTAATGTTGTTGACAACTTAATGTTGACAGCTTAATGTTGACAGCTTAATGTTGACAGCTTATTGTTGATAGCTTATTGTTGACAGCTTAATGTTGACAGCTTAATGTTGACAGCCAAATGTTGACAGCCTAATGTTGACAGCTTAATGTTGACAGCTTAATGTTGACAGCTTAATGTTGACAGCTTATTGTTGACAGCCTATTGTTGACAGCTTAATGTTTTTGAAAGCTTAATGTTGACAGCTTAATGTTGACAGCTTAATGTTGACAGCTTAATGTTGACAGCTTAATGTTGACAGCTTAATGTTGACAGCTTAATGTTGACAGCTTAATGTTGTTAACTGTTAATGTTGTTAACTGTTAATGTTGTTAACTGTTAATGTTGTTAACTGTTAAGGTTGCCAGCTTAATGTTGTTGCCAGCTGAATGTTGTTGACAGCTTAATGTTGAAAGCCTAATGTTGTTGACAGCTCAATGTTGTTGATAGCTTAATGTTGTTGATAGCTTAATGTTGACAGCTTAATGTTGACAGCTTAATGTTGTTGACAGCTTAATGTTGACAGCTTAATGTTGACGGCTTAATGTTGACAGCTTAATGTTGACAGCTTATTGTTGACAGCTTATTGTTGACAGCTTAATGTTGACAGCTTAATGTTGACAGCCTAATGTTGACAGCCTAAAGTTGACAGCTTAATGTTGACAGCTTAATGTTGACAGCTTAATGTTGACAGCTTATTGTTGATAGCTTAATGTTGACAGCTTAATGTTGACAGCTTAATGTTGACAGCCTAATGTTGACAGACTAATGTTGACAGCTTAATGTTGACAGCTTAATGTTGACAGCTTAATGTTGACAGCTTAATGTTGACAGCTTAATGTTGTTGATAGCTTAATGTTGTTGATAGCTTAATGTTGACAGCTTAATGTTGTTGATAGCTTAATGTTGTTGATAGCTTAATGTTGACAGCTTAATGTTGACAGCTTAATGTTGACAGCTTAATGTTGTTGACAGCTTAATGTTGACAGCTAAATGTTGACAGCTTATTGTTGACAGCTTATTGTTGACAGCTTAATGTTGACAGTTTAATGTTGACAGCTTATTGTTGACAGCTTAATGTTGACAGCTTAATGTTGACAGCTTAATGTTGACAGCTTAATGTTGTTAACTGTTAATGTTGTTAACTGTTAATGTTGTTAACTGTTAATGTTGTTAACTGTTAATGTTGTTAACTGTTAATGTTGCCAGCTTAATGTTGTTGCCAGCTTAATGTTGTTGACAGCTTAATGTTGACAGCCTAATGTTGTTGACGGTTAATTTTGACAACTTAATTTTGACAACTTAATGTTGACAGCTTAATGTTGTTGATAGCTTAATGTTGTTGATAGCTTAATGTTGACAGCCTAATGTTGTTGACAGCCTAATGTTGTTGACAGCTTAATGTTGTTGACAGCTTAATGTTGACAGCTTAATGTTGACAGCTTAATGTTGACAGCTTAATGTCGTTGATAGCTTAATGTTGTTGATAGCTTAATGTTGACAGCTTAATGTTGTTGACAGCTTAATGTTGTTGATAGCTTAATGTTGTTGATTGCTTAATGTTGACAGCTTAATGTTGACAGCTTAATGTTGTTGACAGCTTAATGTTGACAGCTTAATGTTGACAGCTTAATGTTGACAGCTTATTGTTGATAGCTTATTGTTGACAGCTTAATGTTCACAGCTTAATGTTGACAGCCAAATGTTGACAGCCTAATGTTGACAGCTTAATGTTGACAGCTTAATGTTGACAGCTTAATGTTGACAGCTTATTGTTGACAGCCTATTGTTGACAGCTTAATGTTTTTGAAAGCTTAATGTTGACAGCTTAATGTTGACAGCTTAATGTTGACAGCTTAATGTTGACAGCTTAATGTTGACAGCTTAATGTTGTTAACTGTTAATGTTGTTAACTGTTAATATTGTTAACTGTTAATGTTGTTAACTGTTAATGTTGTTAACTGTTAATGTTGTTAACTGTTAATGTTGTTAACTGTTAATGTTGTTAACTGTTAATGTTGCCAGCTTAATGTTGTTGCCAGCTTAATGTTGTTGACAGCTTAATGTTGACAGCCTAATGTTGTTGACGGTTAATTTTGACAACTTAATTTTGACAACTTAATGTTGACAGCTTAATGTTGTTGATAGCTTAATGTTGTTGATAGCTTAATGTTGACAGCCTAATGTTGTTGACAGCCTAATGTTGTTGACAGCTTAATGTTGTTGACAGCTTAATGTTGACAGCTTAATGTTGACAGCTTAATGTTGACAGCTTAATGTTGACAGCTTAATGTTGTTGATAGCTTAATGTTGTTGATAGCTTAATGTTGACAGCTTAATGTTGTTGACAGCTTAATGTTGTTGATAGCTTAATGTTGTTGATAGCTTAATGTTGACAGCTTAATGTTGACAGCTTAATGTTGTTGACAGCTTAATGT
Source organism: Alitta virens (assembly GCA_932294295.1). NCBI lineage: Eukaryota > Metazoa > Annelida > Polychaeta > Phyllodocida > Nereididae > Alitta > Alitta virens. The sequence continues at coordinate 24,761,678 of OW028574.1, forward strand.
TGACAGCTTAATGTTGACAGCTTATTGTTGACAGCTTATTGTTGACAGCTTAATGTTGACAGCTTAATGTTGACAGCCAAATGTTGACAGCCTAATGTTGACAGCTTAATGTTGACAGCTTAATGTTGACAGCTTAATGTTGACAGCTTATTGTTGACAGCCTATTGTTGACAGCTTAATGTTTTTGAAAGCTTAATGTTGACAGCTTAATGTTGACAGCTTAATGTTGACAGCTTAATGTTGACAGCTTAATGTTGACAGCTTAATGTTGACAGCTTAATGTTGTTAACTGTTAATGTTGTTAACTGTTAATGTTGTTAACTGTTAATGTTGTTAACTGTTAATGTTGCCAGCTTAATGTTGTTGCCAGCTTAATGTTGTTGACAGCTTAATGTTGACAGCCTAATGTTGTTGACGGTTAATTTTGACAACTTAATTTTGACAACTTAATGATGACAGCTTAATGTTGTTGATAACTTAATGTTGTTGATAGATTAATGTTGAAAGCTTAATGTTGACAGCTTAATGTTGTTGACAGCTTAATGTTGACAGCTTAATGTTGACTGCTTAATGTTGACAGCTTAATGTTGACTGCTTATTGTTGACAGCTTAATGTTGACAGCTTAATGTTGACAGCCTAATGTTGACAGCCTAAAGTTGACAGCTTAATGTTGACAGCTTAATGTTGACAGCTTAATGTTGACAGCTTATTGTTGACAGCTTAATGTTGACAGCTTAATGTTGACAGCTTAATGTTGTTGACAGCTTAATGTTGTTGATAGCTTAATGTAGACAGCTTAATGTTGTTGACAGCTTAATGTTGTTGACAGCTTAATGTTGTTGACAGCTTAATGTTGTTGACAGCTTAATGTTGACAGCTTAATGTTGACAGCTTAATATTGACAGCTTAATGTTGACAGCTTAATGTTACAGCTTAATGTTGACAGCTTAATGTTGTTGACAGCTTAATGTTGTTGATAGCTTAATGTTGACAGCTTAATGTTGTTGACAGCTTAATGTTGTTGACAGCTTAATGTTGACAGCTTAATGTTGACAGCTTAATGTTGACAGTTTATTGTTGACAGCTTATTGTTGACAGCTTAATGTTGACAGCTTAATGTTGACAGCCTAATGTTGACAGCTTTATGTTGACAGCTTAATGTTGACAGCTTAATGTTGACAGCTTAATGTTGACAGCCTATTGTTGACAGCTTAATGTTGTTGAAAGCTTAATGTTGACAGCTTAATGTTGACAGCTTAATGTTGACAGCTTAATGTTGACAGCTTAATGTTGACAGCTTAATGTTGACAGCTTAATGTTGTTAACTGTTAATGTTGTTAACTGTTAATGTTGCCAGCTTAATGTTGTTGCCAGCTGAATGTTGTTGACAGCTTAATGTTGAAAGCCTAATGTTGTTGACAGCTCAATGTTGTTGATAGCTTAATGTTGTTGATAGCTTAATGTTGACAGCTTAATGTTGACAGCTTAATGTTGTTGACAGCTTAATGTTGACAGCTTAATGTTGACAGCTTAATGTTGACAGCTTAATGTTGACAGCTTATTGTTGACAGCTTATTGTTGACAGCTTAATGTTGACAGCTTAATGTTGACAGCCTAATGTTGACAGCCTAAAGTTGACAGCTTAATGTTGACAGCTTAATGTTGACAGCTTAATGTTGACAGCTTATTGTTGATAGCTTAATGTTGACAGCTTAATGTTGACAGCTTAATGTTGACAGCCTAATGTTGACAGACTAATGTTGACAGCTTAATGTTGACAGCTTAATGTTGACAGCTTAATGTTGACAGCTTAATGTTGTTGATAGCTTAATGTTGTTGATAGCTTAATGTTGACAGCTTAATGTTGTTGATAGCTTAATGTTGTTGATAGCTTAATGTTGACAGCTTAATGTTGACAGCTTAATGTTGACAGCTTAATGTTGTTGACAGCTTAATGTTGACAGCTTAATGTTGACAGCTTATTGTTGACAGCTTATTGTTGACAGCTTAATGTTGACAGTTTAATGTTGACAGCTTATTGTTGACAGCTTAATGTTGACAGCTTAATGTTGACAGCTTAATGTTGTTGACAGCTTAATGTTGTTGACAGCTTAATGTTGTTGATAGCTTAATGTTGACAGCTTAATGTTGTTGACAGCTTAATGTTGTTGACAGCTTAATGTTGTTGACAGCTTAATGTTGTTGACAGCTTAATGTTGACAGCTTAATGTTGACAGCTTAATGTTGACAGCTTAATGTTGTTGATAGCTTAATGTTGTTGATAGCTTAATGTTGACAGCTTAATGTTGTTGACAGCTTAATGTTGTTGACAGCTTAATGTTGCTGATAGCTTAATGTTGACAGCTTTATGTTGACAGCTTAATGTTGTTGACAGCTTAATGTTGACAGCTTAATGTTGACAGCTTAATGTTGACAGCTTATTGTTGACAGCTTAATGTTGACAGCTCAATGTTGACAGCCTAATGTTGACAGCTTTATGTTGACAGCTTAATGTTGACAGCTTAATGTTGACAGCTTAATGTTGACAGCCTATTGTTGACAGCTTAATGTTGTTGAAAGCTTAATGTTGAAAGCTTAATGTTGAAAGCTTAATGTTGACAGCTTAATGTTGACAGCTTAATGTTGACAGCTTAATGTTGACAGCTTAATGTTGACAGCTTAATGTTGACAGCTTAATGTTGTTAACTGTTTATGTTGTTAACTGTTAATGTTGTTTACTGTTAATGTTGTTAACTGTTAATGTTGCCAGCTTAATGTTGTTGCCAGCAGAATGTTGTTGACAGCTTAATGTTGAAAGCCTAATGTTGTTGACGGTTAACTTTGACAACTTAATGTTGACAACTTAATGTTGACAGCTTAATGTTGACAGCTTAATGTTGTTGACAGCTTAATGTTGTTGATAGCTTAATGTTGTTGATAGCTTAATGTTGACAGCTTAATGTTGACAGCTTAATGTTGTTGACAGCTTAATGTTGACAGCTTAATGTTGACTGCTTAATGTTGACAGCTTAATGTTGACTGCTTATTGTTGACAGCTTAATGTTGACAGCTTAATGTTGACAGCCTAATGTTGACAGCCTAAAGTTGACAGCATAATATTGACAGCTTAATGTTGACAGCTTAATGTTGACAGCTTATTGTTGACAGCTTAATGTTGACAGCTTAATGTTGACAGCTTAATGTTGACAGTTTATTGTTGACAGCTTATTGTTGACAGCTTAATGTTGACAGCTTAATGTTGACAGCCTAATGTTGACAGCTTTATGTTGACAGCTTAATGTTGACAGCTTAATGTTGACAGCTTAATGTTGACAGCTTAATGTTGTTGACAGCTTAATGTTGTTGACAGCTTAATGTTGTTGACAGCTTAATGTTGTTGACAGCTTAATGTTGTTGACAGCTTAATGTTGACAGCTTAATGTTGACAGCTTAATGTTGACAGCTTAATGTTGTTGATAGCTTAATGTTGTTGATAGCTTAATGTTGACAGCTTAATGTTGTTGACAGCTTAATGTTGTTGACAGCTTAATGTTGCTGATAGCTTAATGTTGACAGCTTTATGTTGACAGCTTAATGTTGTTGACAGCTTAATGTTGACAGCTTAATGTTGACAGCTTAATGTTGTTGACAGCTTAATGTTGACAGCTAAATGTTGACAGCTTATTGTTGACAGCTTATTGTTGACAGCTTAATGTTGACAGTTTAATGTTGACAGCTTATTGTTGACAGCTTAATGTTGACAGCTTAATGTTGACAGCTTAATGTTGACAGCTTAATGTTGTTAACTGTTAATGTTGTTAACTGTTAATGTTGTTAACTGTTAATGTTGTTAACTGTTAATGTTGTTAACTGTTAATGTTGCCAGCTTAATGTTGTTGCCAGCTTAATGTTGTTGACAGCTTAATGTTGACAGCCTAATGTTGTTGACGGTTAATTTTGACAACTTAATTTTGACAACTTAATGTTGACAGCTTAATGTTGTTGATAGCTTAATGTTGTTGATAGCTTAATGTTGACAGCCTAATGTTGTTGACAGCCTAATGTTGTTGACAGCTTAATGTTGTTGACAGCTTAATGTTGACAGCTTAATGTTGACAGCTTAATGTTGACAGCTTAATGTTGTTGATAGCTTAATGTTGTTGATAGCTTAATGTTGACAGCTTAATGTTGTTGACAGCTTAATGTTGTTGATAGCTTAATGTTGTTGATAGCTTAATGTTGACAGCTTAATGTTGACAGCTTAATGTTGTTGACAGCTTAATGTTGACAGCTTAATGTTGACAGCTTAATGTTGACAGCTTATTGTTGATAGCTTATTGTTGACAGCTTAATGTTGACAGCTTAATGTTGACAGCCAAATGTTGACAGCCTAATGTTGACAGCTTAATGTTGACAGCTTAATGTTGACAGCTTAATGTTGACAGCTTATTGTTGACAGCCTATTGTTGACAGCCTAATGTTTTTGAAAGCTTAATGTTGACAGCTTAATGTTGACAGCTTAATGTTGACAGCTTAATGTTGACAGCTTAATGTTGACAGCTTAATGTTGTTAACTGTTAATGTTGTTAACTGTTAATGTTGTTAACTGTTAATGTTGTTAACTGTTAATGTTGTTAACTGTTAATGTTGTTAACTGTTAATGTTGTTAACTGTTAATGTTGCCAGCTTAATGTTGTTGCCAGCTTAATGTTGTTGACAGCTTAATGTTGACAGCCTAATGTTGTTGACGGTTAATTTTGACAACTTAATTTTGACAACTTAATGTTGACAGCTTAATGTTGTTGATAGCTTAATGTTGTTGATAGCTTAATGTTGACAGCCTAATGTTGATGACAGCCTAATGTTGTTGACAGCTTAATGTTGTTGACAGCTTAATGTTGACAGCTTAATGTTGACAGCTTAATGTTGACAGCTTAATGTTGACAGCTTAATGTTGTTGATAGCTTAATGTTGTTGATAGCTTAATGTTGACAGCTTAATGTTGTTGACAGCTTAATGTTGTTGATAGCTTAATGTTGTTGATAGCTTAATGTTGACAGCTTAATGTTGACAGCTTAATGTTGTTGACAACTTAATGTTGACAGCTTAATGTTGACAGCTTAATGTTGACAGCTTATTGTTGATAGCTTATTGTTGACAGCTTAATGTTGACAGCTTAATGTTGACAGCCAAATGTTGACAGCCTAATGTTGACAGCTTAATGTTGACAGCTTAATGTTGACAGCTTAATGTTGACAGCTTATTGTTGACAGCCTATTGTTGACAGCTTAATGTATTTGAAAGCTTAATGTTGACAGCTTAATGTTGACAGCTTAATGTTGACAGCTTAATGTTGACAGCTTAATGTTGACAGCTTAATGTTGACAGCTTAATGTTGTTAACTGTTAATGTTGTTAACTGTTAATGTTGTTAACTGTTAATGTTGTTAACTGTTAATGTTGTTAACTGTTAATGTTGCCAGCTTAATGTTGTTGCCAGCTTAATGTTGTTGACAGCTTAATGTTGACAGCCTAATGTTGTTGACGGTTAATTTTGACAACTTAATTTTGACAACTTAATGATGACAGCTTAATGTTGTTGATAACTTAATGTTTTTGATAGATTAATGTTGACAGCTTAATGTTGACAGCTTAATGTTGTTGACAGCTTAATGTTGACAGCTTAATGTTGACTGCTTAATGTTGACAGCTTAATGTTGACTGCTTATTGTTGACAGCTTAATGTTGACAGCTTAATGTTGACAGCCTAATGTTGACAGCCTAAAGTTGACAGCTTAATGTTGACAGCTTAATGTTGACAGCTTAATGTTGACAGCTTATTGTTGACAGCTTAATGTTGACAGCTTAATGTTGACAGCTTAATGTTGTTGACAGCTTAATGTTGTTGATAGCTTAATGTAGACAGCTTAATGTTGTTGACAGCTTAATGTTGTTGACAGCTTAATGTTGTTGACAGCTTAATGTTGTTGACAGCTTAATGTTGACAGCTTAATGTTGACAGCTTAATATTGACAGCTTAATGTTGACAGCTTAATGTTACAGCTTAATGTTGACAGCTTAATGTTGTTGACAGCTTAATGTTGTTGATAGCTTAATGTTGACAGCTTAATGTTGTTGACAGCTTAATGTTGTTGACAGCTTAATGTTGACAGCTTAATGTTGACAGCTTAATGTTGACAGTTTATTGTTGACAGCTTATTGTTGACAGCTTAATGTTGACAGCTTAATGTTGACAGCCTAATGTTGACAGCTTTATGTTGACAGCTTAATGTTGACAGCTTAATGTTGACAGCTTAATGTTGACAGCCTATTGTTGACAGCTTAATGTTGTTGAAAGCTTAATGTTGACAGCCCAATGTTGACAGCTTAATGTTGACAGCTTAATGTTGACAGCTTAATGTTGACAGCTTAATGTTGACAGCTTAATGTTGACAGATTAATGTTGTTAACTGTTAATGTTGTTAACTGTTAATGTTGTTAACTGTTAATGTTGCCAGCTTAATGTTGTTGCCAGCTGAATGTTGTTGACAGCTTAATGTTGAAAGCCTAATGTTGTTGACAGCTCAATGTTGTTGATAGCTTAATGTTGTTGATAGCTTAATGTTGACAGCTTAATGTTGACAGCTTAATGTTGTTGACAGCTTAATGTTGACAGCTTAATGTTGACAGCTTAATGTTGACAGCTTATTGTTGACAGCTTATTGTTGACAGCTTAATGTTGACAGCTTAATGTTGACAGCCTAATGTTGACAGCCTAAAGTTGACAGCTTAATGTTGACAGCTTAATGTTGACAGCTTAATGTTGACAGCTTATTGTTGATAGCTTAATGTTGACAGCTTAATGTTGACAGCTTAATGTTGACAGCCTAATGTTGACAGACTAATGTTGACAGCTTAATGTTGACAGCTTAATGTTGACAGCTTAATGTTGACAGCTTAATGTTGACAGCTTAATGTTGTTGATAGCTTAATGTTGTTGATAGCTTAATGTTGACAGCTTAATGTTGTTGATAGCTTAATGTTGTTGATAGCTTAATGTTGACAGCTTAATGTTGACAGCTTAATGTTGACAGCTTAATGTTGTTGACAGCTTAATGTTGACAGCTTAATGTTGACAGCTTATTGTTGACAGCTTATTGTTGACAGCTTAATGTTGACAGTTTAATGTTGACAGCTTATTGTTGACAGCTTAATGTTGACAGCTTAATGTTGACAGCTTAATGTTGTTGACAGCTTAATGTTGTTGACAGCTTAATGTTGTTGATAGCTTAATGTTGACAGCTTAATGTTGTTGACAGCTTAATGTTGTTGACAGCTTAATGTTGTTGACAGCTTAATGTTGTTGACAGCTTAATGTTGTTGACAGCTTAATGTTGACAGCTTAATGTTGACAGCTTAATGTTGACAGCTTAATGTTGTTGATAGCTTAATGTTGTTGATAGCTTAATGTTGACAGCTTAATGTTGTTGACAGCTTAATGTTGTTGACAGCTTAATGTTGCTGATAGCTTAATGTTGACAGCTTTATGTTGACAGCTTAATGTTGTTGACAGCTTAAGGTTGACAGCTTAATGTTGACAGCTTAATGTTGACAGCTTATTGTTGACAGCTTAATGTTGACAGCTCAATGTTGACAGCCTAATGTTGACAGCTTTATGTTGACAGCTTAATGTTGACAGCTTAATGTTGACAGCTTAATGTTGACAGCCTATTGTTGACAGCTTAATGTTGTTGAAAGCTTAATGTTGAAAGCTTAATGTTGACAGCTTAATGTTGACAGCTTAATGTTGACAGCTTAATGTTGACAGCTTAATGTTGACAGCTTAATGTTGACAGCTTAATGTTGTTAACTGTTTATGTTGTTAACTGTTAATGTTGTTTACTGTTAATGTTGTTAACTGTTAATGTTGCCAGCTTAATGTTGTTGCCAGCTGAATGTTGTTGACAGCTTAATGTTGAAAGCCTAATGTTGTTGACGGTTAACTTTGACAACTTAATGTTGACAACTTAATGTTGACAGCTTAATGTTGACAGCTTAATGTTGTTGACAGCTTAATGTTGTTGATAGCTTAATGTTGTTGATAGCTTAATGTTGACAGCTTAATGTTGACAGCTTAATGTTGTTGACAGCTTAATGTTGACAGCTTAATGTTGACTGCTTAATGTTGACAGCTTAATGTTGACTGCTTATTGTTGACAGCTTAATGTTGACAGCTTAATGTTGACAGCCTAATGTTGACAGCCTAAAGTTGACAGCATAATATTGACAGCTTAATGTTGACAGCTTAATGTTGACAGCTTATTGTTGACAGCTTATTGTTGACAGCTTAATGTTGACAGCTTAATGTTGACAGCTTAATGTTGTTGACAGCTTAATGTTGTTGATAGCTTAATGTAGACAGCTTAATGTTGTTGACAGCTTAATGTTGTTGACAGCTTAATGTTGTTGACAGCTTAATGTTGTTGACAGCTTAATGTTGACAGCTTAATGTTGACAGCTTAATGTTGACAGCTTAATGTTGACAGCTTAATGTTACAGCTTAATGTTGACAGCTTAATGTTGTTGACAGCTTAATGTTGTTGATAGCTTAATGTTGACAGCTTAATGTTGTTGACAGCTTAATGTTATTGACAGCTTAATGTTGACAGCTTAATGTTGACAGCTTAATGTTGACAGTTTATTGTTGACAGCTTATTGCTGACAGCTTAATGTTGACAGCTTAATGTTGACAGCCTAATGTTGACAGCTTTATGTTGACAGCTTAATGTTGACAGCTTAATGTTGACAGCTTAATGTTGACAGCCTATTGTTGACAGCTTAATGTTGTTTAAAGCTTAATGTTGACAGCTTAATGTTGACAGCTTAATGTTGACAGCTTAATGTTGACAGCTTAATGTTGACAGCTTAATGTTGACAGCTTAATGTTGACAGCTTAATGTTGACAGCTTAATGTTGTTAACTGTTAATGTTGTTAACTGTTAATGTTGTTAACTGTTAATGTTGCCAGCTTAATGTTGTTGCCAGCTGAATGTTGTTGACAGCTTAATGTTGAAAGCCTAATGTTGTTGACAGCTCAATGTTGTTGATAGCTTAATGTTGTTGATAGCTTAATGTTGACAGCTTAATGTTGACAGCTTAATGTTGTTGACAGCTTAATGTTGACAGCTTAATGTTGACAGCTTAATGTTGACAGCTTAATGTTGACAGCTTATTGTTGACAGCTTATTGTTGACAGCTTAATGTTGACAGCTTAATGTTGACAGCCTAATGTTGACAGCCTAAAGTTGACAGCTTAATGTTGACAGCTTAATGTTGACAGCTTAATGTTGACAGCTTATTGTTGATAGCTTCATGTTGACAGCTTAATGTTGACAGCTTAATGTTGACAGCCTAATGTTGACAGACTAATGTTGACAGCTTAATGTTGACAGCTTAATGTTGACAGCTTAATGTTGACAGCTTAATGTTGACAGCTTAATGTTGTTGATAGCTTAATGTTGTTGATAGCTTAATGTTGACAGCTTAATGTTGTTGATAGCTTAATGTTGTTGATAGCTTAATGTTGACAGCTTAATGTTGACAGCTTAATGCTGACAGCTTAATGTTGTTGACAGCTTAATGTTGACAGCTTAATGTTGACAGCTTATTGTTGACAGCTTATTGTTGACAGCTTAATGTTGACAGCTTAATGTTGACAGCCTAATGTTGACAGCCTAAAGTTGACAGCTTAATGTTGACAGCTTAATGTTGACAGCTTAATGTTGTTGACAGCTTAATGTTGTTGATAGCTTAATGTTGTTGATAGCTTAATGTTGACAGCTTAATGTTGACAGCTTACTGTTGTTGACAGCCTAATGTTGACAGCTTAATGTTGACAGCTTAATGTTGACAGCTTATTGTTGACAGCTTATTGTTGACAGCTTAATGTTGACAGCTTAATGTTGACAGCCTAATGTTGACAGCCTAATGTTGACAGCGTAATGTTGACAGCTTAATGTTGACAGCTTAATGTTGACAGCCTATTGTTGACAGCTTAATGTTGTTGAAAGCTTAATGTTGAAAGCTTAATGTTGACAGCTTAATGTTGACAGCTTATTGTTGACAGCTTAATGTTGACAGCTTAATGTTGCCAGCTTAATGTTGTTGCCAGCTGAATGTTGTTGACAGCTTAATGTTGAAAGCCTAATGTTGTTGACAGCTCAATGTTGTTGATAGCTTAATGTTGTTGATAGCTTAATGTTGACAGCTTAATGTTGACAGCTTAATGTTGTTGACAGCTTAATGTTGACAGCTTAATGTTGACAGCTTAATGTTGACAGCTTAATGTTGACAGCTTATTGTTGACAGCTTATTGTTGACAGCTTAATGTTGACAGCTTAATGTTGACAGCCTAATGTTGACAGCCTAAAGTTGACAGCTTAATGTTGACAGCTTAATGTTGACAGCTTAATGTTGACAGCTTATTGTTGATAGCTTCATGTTGACAGCTTAATGTTGACAGCTTAATGTTGACAGCCTAATGTTGACAGACTAATGTTGACAGCTTAATGTTGACAGCTTAATGTTGACAGCTTAATGTTGACAGCTTAATGTTGACAGCTTAATGTTGTTGATAGCTTAATGTTGTTGATAGCTTAATGTTGACAGCTTAATGTTGTTGATAGCTTAATGTTGTTGATAGCTTAATGTTGACAGCTTAATGTTGACAGCTTAATGCTGACAGCTTAATGTTGTTGACAGCTTAATGTTGACAGCTTAATGTTGACAGCTTATTGTTGACAGCTTATTGTTGACAGCTTAATGTTGACAGCTTAATGTTGACAGCCTAATGTTGACAGCCTAAAGTTGACAGCTTAATGTTGACAGCTTAATGTTGACAGCTTAATGTTGTTGACAGCTTAATGTTGTTGATAGCTTAATGTTGTTGATAGCTTAATGTTGACAGCTTAATGTTGACAGCTTACTGTTGTTGACAGCCTAATGTTGACAGCTTAATGTTGACAGCTTAATGTTGACAGCTTATTGTTGACAGCTTATTGTTGACAGCTTAATGTTGACAGCTTAATGTTGACAGCCTAATGTTGACAGCCTAATGTTGACAGCGTAATGTTGACAGCTTAATGTTGACAGCTTAATGTTGACAGCCTATTGTTGACAGCTTAATGTTGTTGAAAGCTTAATGTTGAAAGCTTAATGTTGACAGCTTAATGTTGACAGCTTATTGTTGACAGCTTAATGTTGACAGCTTAATGTTGACAGCCTAATGTTGACAGCCTAAAGTTGCCAGCTTAATGTTGACAGCTTAATGTTGACAGCTTAATGTTGACAGCTTAATGTTGACAGCTTATTGTTGACAGCTTAATGTTGACAGCTTAATGTTGACAGCTTAATGTTGACAGCCTAATGTTGACAGGCTAATGTTGACAGCTTAATGTTGACAGCTTAATGTTGACAGCTTAATGTTGACAGCTTAATGTTGATAGCTTAATGTTGGCAGCTTAATATTGGCAGCTTAATGTTGACAGCTTAATGTTGTTAACTGTTAATGTTGTTAACTGTTAATGTTGTTAACTGTTAATGTTGCCAGCTTAATGTTGTTGCCAGCTTAATGTTGTTGACAGCTCAATGTTGACAGCCTAATGTTGTTGACGGTTAATTTTGACAACTTAATTTTGACAACTTAATGTTGACAGCTTAATGTTGACAGCTTAATGTTGTTGACAGCTTAATGTTGTTGATAGCTTAATGTTGTTGATAGCTTAATGTTGACAGCTTAATGTTGACAGCTTAATGTTGTTGACAGCTTAATGTTGTCAGCTTAATGTTGACAGCTTAATGTTGACAGCTTATTGTTGACAGCTTATTGTTGACAGCTTAATGTTGACAGCTTAATGTTGACAGCCTAATGTTGACAGCCTAAAGTTGACAGCTTAATGTTGACAGCTTAATGTTGACAGCTTAATGTTGACAGCTTAATGTTGACAGCTTATTGTTGACAGCTTAATGTTGACAGCTTAATGTTGTTGACAGCTTAATGTTGTTGATAGCTTAATGTTGTTGATAGCTTAATGTTGACAGCTTAACGTTGACAGCTTATTGTTGACAGCTTATTGTTGACAGCTTAATGTTGACAGCCTAATGTTGACAGCCTAAAGTTGACAGCCTAATGTTGACAGCTTAATGTTGACAGCTTAATGTTGACAGCTTAATGTTGACAGCTTATTGTTGACAGCTTAATGTTGACAGCTTAATGTTGACAGCTTAATGTTGTTGACAGCTTAATGTTGACAGCTTAATGTTGACAGCTTAATGTTGACAGCTTATTGTTGACAGCTTATTGTTGACAGCTTAATGTTGACAGCTTAATGTTGACAGCCTAATGTTGACAGCCTAAAGTTGACAGCCTAATGTTGACAGCTTAATGTTGACAGCTTAATGTTGACAGCTTAATGTTGACAGCTTATTGTTGACAGCTTAATGTTGACAGCTTAATGTTGACAGCTTAATGTTGACAGGCTAATGTTGACAGCTTAATGTTGACAGCTTAATGTTGACAGCTTATTGTTGACAGCTTAATGTTGACAGCTTATTGTTGACAGCTTAATGTTGACAGCTTAATGTTGACAGCTTAATGTTGACAGGCTAATGTTGACAGCTTAATGTTGACAGCTTAATGTTGACAGCTTATTGTTGACAGCTTAATGTTGACAGCTTAATGTTGACAGCTTAATGTTGTTGATAGCTTAATGTTGTTGATAGCTTAATGTTGACAGCTTAATGTTGTTGATAGCTTAATGTTGTTGATAGCTTAATGTTGACAGCTTAATGTTGACAGCTTAATGTTGACAGCTTAATATTGACAGCTTAATGTTGTTGACAGCTTAATGTTGACAGCTTAATGTTGACAGCTTATTGTTGACAGCTTATTGTTGACAGCTTGATGTTGACAGCTTAATGTTGACAGCCTAATGTTGACAGCTTAATGTTGACAGCTTAATGTTGACAGCTTAATGTTGACAGCTTAATGTTGACAGCTTTATGTTGACAGCTTAATGTTGACAGCCTATTGTTGACAGCTTAATGTTGTTGAAAGCTTAATGTTGACAGCTTAATGTTGACAGCTTAATGTTGACAGCTTAATGTTGACAGCTTAATGTTGACAGCTTAATGTTGACAGCTTAATGTTGTTAACTGTTGATGTTGTTAACTGTTAATGTTGTTAACTGTTAATGTTGCCAGCTTAATGTTGTTGCCAGCTTAATGTTGTTGACAGCTCAATGTTGACAGCCTAATGTTGTTGACGGTTAATTTTGACAACTTGATTTTGACAACTTAATGTTGACAGCTTAATGTTGACAGCTTAATGTTGTAGACAGCTTAATGTTGTTGATAGCTTAATGTTGTTGATAGCTTAATGTTGTTGATAGCTTAATGTTGACAGCTTAATGTTGTTGACAGCTTAATGTTGACAGCTTAATGTTGACAGCTTAATGTTGACAGCTTATTGTTGACCGGTCATTGTTGACAGCTTAATGTTGACAGCTTAATGTTGACAGCCTAATGTTGACAGCCTAAAGTTGACAGCTTAATGTTGACAGCTTAATGTTGACAGCTTAATGTTGTTGACAGCTTAATGTTGTTGATAGCTTAATGTTGTTGATAGCTTAATGTTGACAGCTTAATGTTGACAGCTTACTGTTGTTGACAGCCTAATGTTGACAGCTTAATGTTGACAGCTTAATGTTGACAGCTTATTGTTGACAGCTTATTGTTGACAGCTTAATGTTGACAGCTTAATGTTGACAGCCTAATGTTGACAGCCTAATGTTGACAGCGTAATGTTGACAGCTTAATGTTGACAGCTTAATGTTGACAGCTTAATGTTGACAGCCTATTGTTGACAGCTTAATGTTGTTGAAAGCTTAATGTTGAAAGCTTAATGTTGACAGCTTAATGTTGACAGCTTATTGTTGACAGCTTAATGTTGACAGCTTAATGTTGACAGCCTAATGTTGACAGCCTAATGTTGACAGCGTAATGTTGACAGCTTAATGTTGACAGCTTAATGTTGACAGCTTAATGTTGTTGACAGCTCAATGTTGACAGCCTAATGTTGTTGACGGTTAATTTTGACAACTTAATTTTGACAACTTAATGTTGACAGCTTAATGTTGACAGCTTAATGTTGTTGACAGCTTAATGTTGTTGATAGCTTGATGTTGTTGATAGCTTAATGTTGACAGCTTAATGTTGACAGCTTATTGTTGACAGCTTATTGTTGACAGCTTAATGTTGACAGCTTAATGTTGACAGCCTAATGTTGACAGCTTAATGTTGACAGCTTAATGTTGTTGATAGCTTAATGTTGTTGATAGCTTAATGTTGACAGCTTAATGTTGTTGACAGCTTAATGTTGTTGATAGCTTAATGTTGTTGATAGCTTAATATTGACAGCTTAATGTTGACAGCATACTGTTGTTGACAGCCTAATGTTGACAGCTTAATGTTGACCGCTTAATGTTGACAGCTTATTGTTGACAGCTTATTGTTGACAGCTTAATGTTGACAGCCTAATGTTGACAGCCTAATGTTGACAGCGTAATGTTGACAGCTTAATGTTGACAGCTTAATGTTGACAGCCTATTGTTGACAGCTTAATGTTGTTTAAAGCTTAATGTTGAAAGCTTAATGTTGAAAGCTTAATGTTGACAGCTTAATGTTGACAGCTTAATGTTGACAGCTTAATGTTGACAGCTTAATGTTGACAGCTTAATGTTGACAGCTTAATGTTGACAGCCTAATGTTGTTAACTGTTAATGTTGTTAACTGTTAATGTTGTTAACTGTTAATGTTGTTAACTGTTAATGTTGTTAACTGTTAATGTTGTTAACTGTTAATGTTGCCAGCTTAATGTTGTTGCCAGCTGAATGTTGTTGACAGCTCAATGTTGACAGCCTAATGTTGTTGACGGTTAATTTTGACAACTTAATTTTGACAACTTAATGTTGACAGCTTAATGTTGACAGCTTAATGTTGTTGACAGCTTAATGTTGTTGATAGCTTAATGTTGTTGATAGCTTAATGTTGTTGATAGCTTAATGTTGACTGCTTAATGTTGTTGACAGCTTAATGTTGACAGCTTAATGTTGACAGCTTAATGTTGACAGCTTATTGTTGACAGCTTATTGTTGACAGCTTAATGTTGACAGCTTAATGTTGACAGCCTAATGTTGACAGCCTAAAGTTGACAGCTTAATGTTGACAGCTTAATGTTGACAGCTTAATGTTGACAGCTTATTGTTGACAGCTTAATGTTGACAGCTTAATGTTGACAGCTTAATGTTGACAGCTTAATGTTGACAGCTTAATGTTGTTGATAGCTTAATGTTGTTGATAGCTTAATGTTGACAGCTTAATGTTGTTGACAGCTTAATGTTGTTGATAGCTTAATGTTGTTGATAGCTTAATGTTGACAGCTTAATGTTGACAGCTTATTGTTGACAGCCTATTGTTGACAGCTTAATGTTGTTTAAAGCTTAATGTTGAAAGCTTAATGTTGAAAGCTTAATGTTGACAGCTTAATGTTGACAGCTTAATGTTGACAGCTTAATGTTGACAGCTTAATGTTGACAGCTTAATGTTGACAGCTTAATGTTGACAGCCTAATGTTGTTAACTGTTAATGTTGTTAACTGTTAATGTTGTTAACTGTTAATGTTGTTAACTGCTAATGTTGTTAACTGTTAATGTTGTTAACTGTTAATGTTGTTAACTGTTAATGTTGCCAGCTTAATGTTGTTGCCAGCTGAATGTTGTTGACAGCTCAATGTTGACAGCCTAATGTTGTTGACGGTTAATTTTGACAACTTAATTTTGACAACTTAATGTTGACAGCTTAATGTTGACAGCTTAATGTTGTTGACAGCTTAATGTTGTTGATAGCTTAATGTTGTTGATAGCTTAATGTTGCTGATAGCTTAATGTTGACTGCTTAATGTTGTTGACAGCTTAATGTTGACAGCTTAATGTTGACAGCTTAATGTTGACAGCTTATTGTTGACAGCTTATTGTTGACAGCTTAATGTTGACAGCTTAATGTTGACAGCCTAATGTTGACAGCCTAAAGTTGACAGCTTAATGTTGACAGCTTAATGTTGACAGCTTAATGTTGACAGCTTATTGTTGACAGCTTAATGTTGACAGCTTAATGTTGACAGCTTAATGTTGACAGCTTAATGTTGACAGCTTAATGTTGTTGATAGCTTAATGTTGTTGATAGCTTAATGTTGACAGCTTAATGTTGTTGACAGCTTAATGTTGTTGATAGCTTAATGTTGTTGATAGCTTAATGTTGACAGCTTAATGTTGACAGCTTACTGTTGTTGACAGCCTAATGTTGACAGCTTAATGTTGACAGCTTAATGTTGACAGCTTATTGTTGACAGCTTATTGTTGACAGCTTAATGTTGACAGCTTAATGTTGACAGCCTAATGTTGACAGCCTAATGTTGACAGCGTAATGTTGACAGCTTAATGTTGACAGCTTAATGTTGACAGCTTAATGTTGACAGCCTATTGTTGACAGCTTAATGTTGTTGAAAGCTTAATGTTGAAAGCTTAATGTTGACAGCTTAATGTTGACAGCTTAATGTTGACAGCTTAATGTTGACAGCCTAATGTTGACAGGCTAATGTTGACAGCTTAATGTTGACAGCTTAATGTTGACAGCTTAATGTTGACAGCTTAATGTTGACAGCTTAATGTTGACAGCTTAATGTTGTTAACTGTTAATGTTGTTAACTGTTAATGTTGTTAACTGTTAATGTTGCCAGCTTAATGTTGTTGCCAGCTTAATGTTGTTGACAGCTCAATGTTGACAGCCTAATGTTGTTGACGGTTAATTTTGACAACTTAATTTTGACAACTTAATGTTGACAGCTTAATGTTGACAGCTTAATGTTGACAGCTTAATGTTGCTTATAGCTTAATGTTGTTGATAGCTTAATGTTGACAGCTTAATGTTGACAGCTTAATGTTGTTGACAGCTTAATGTTGTCAGCTTAATGTTGTCAGCTTAATGTTGACAGCTTAATGTTGACAGCTTATTGTTGACAGCTTATTGTTGACAGCTTAATGTTGACAGCTTTATGTTGACAGCCTAATGTTGACAGCCTAAAGTTGACAGCTTAATGTTGACAGCTTAATGTTGACAGCTTAATGTTGACAGCTTAATGTTGACAGCTTATTGTTGACAGCTTAATGTTGACAGCTTAATGTTGACAGCCTAATGTTGACAGCCTAAAGTTGACAGCTTAATGTTGACAGCTTAATGTTGATAGCTTAATGTTGACAGCTTAATGTTGACAGCTTATTGTTGACAGCTTAATGTTGACAGCTTAATGTTGACAGCTTAATGTTGACAGCCTAATGTTGACAGGCTAATGTTGACAGCTTAATGTTGACAGCTTAATGTTGACAGCTTAATGTTGACAGCTTAATGTTGTTGATTGCTTAATGTTGTTGATAGCTTAATGTTGACAGCTTAATGTTGTTGATAGCTTAATGTTGTTGATAGCTTAATGTTGACAGCTTAATGTTGACAGCTTAATGTTGACAGCTTAATGTTGTTGACAGCTTAATGTTGACAGCTTAATGTTGACAGCTTATTGTTGACAGCTTATTTTTGACAGCTTAATGTTGACAGCTTAATGTTGACAGCCTAATGTTGACAGCTTAATGTTGACAGCTTAATGTTGACAGCTTAATGTTGACAGCTTATTGTTGACAGCTTAATTTTGTTGAAAGCTTAATGTTGACAGCTTAATGTTGACAGCTTAATGTTGACAGCTTAATGTTGACAGCTCAATGTTGACAGCTTAATGTTGACAGCTTAATGTTGTTAACTGTTAATGTTGTTAACTGTTAATGTTGTTAACTGTTAATGTTGCCAGCTTAATGTTGTTGCCAGCTTAATGTTGTTGACAGCTCAATGTTGACAGTTTAATGTTGTTGACGGTTAATTTTGACAACTTAATTTTGACAACTTAATGTTGACAGCTTAATGTTGATAGCTTAATGTTGTTGACAGCTTAATGTTGTTGATAGCTTAATGTTGTTGATAGCTTAATGTTGACAGCTTAATGTTGACAGCTTATTGTTGACAGCTTATTGTTGACAGCTTAATGTTGACAGCTTAATGTTGACAGCCTAATGTTGACAGCTTAATGTTGACAGCTTAATGTTGTTGATAGCTTAATGTTGTTGATAGCTTAATGTTGACAGCTTAATGTTGTTGACAGCTTAATGTTGTTGATAGCTTAATGTTGTTGATAGCTTAATATTGACAGCTTAATGTTGACAGCATACTGTTGTTGACAGCCTAATGTTGACAGCTTAATGTTGACAGCTTAATGTTGACAGCTTATTGTTGACAGCTTATTGTTGACAGCTTAATGTTGACCGCTTAATGTTGACAGCCTAATGTTGACAGCCTAATGTTGACAGCGTAATGTTGACAGCTTAATGTTGACAGCTTAATGTTGACAGCCTATTGTTGACAGCTTAATGTTGTTGAAAGCTTAATGTTGAAAGCTTAATGTTGAAAGCTTAATGTTGACAGCTTAATGTTGACAGCTTAATGTTGACAGCTTAATGTTGACAGCTTAATGTTGACAGCTTAATGTTGACAGCCTATTGTTGAAAGCCTAATGTTGTTAAAAGCTTAATGTTGACAGCTTAATGTTGACAGCTTAATGTTGACAGCTTAATGTTGACAGCTTAATGTTGACAGCTTAATGTTGACAGCTTAATGTTGACAGCCTAATGTTGTTAACTGTTAATGTTGTTAACTGTTAATGTTGTTAACTGTTAATGTTGTTAACTGTTAATGTTGTTAACTGTTAATGTTGCCAGCTTAATGTTGTTGCCAGCTGAATGTTGTTGACAGCTTAATGTTGAAAGCCTAATGTTGTTGACGGTTAATTTTGACAACTTAATTTTGACAACTTAATGTTGACAGCTTAATGTTATTGACAGCTCAATATTGTTGATAGCTTAATGTTGTTGATAGCTTAATGTTGACAGCTTAATGTTGACAGCTTAATGTTGTTGACAGCTTAATGTTGACAGCTTAATGTTGACAGCTTAATGTTGACAGCTTATTGTTGACAGCTTAATGTTGACAGCTTAATGTTGACAGCCTTATGTTGACAGCCTAAAGTTGACAGCTTAATGTTGACAGCTTAATGTTGACAGCTTAATGTTGACAGCTTATTGTTGACAGCTTAATGTTGACAGCTTAATGTTGTTGATAGCTTAATGTTGTTGATAGCTTAATGTTGACAGCTTAATGTTGACAGCTTAATGTTGACAGCTTAATGTTGTTGACAGCTTAATGTTGACAGCTTAATGTTGACAGCTTATTGTTGACAGCTTATTTTTGACAGCTTAATGTTGACAGCTTAATGTTGACAGCCTAATGTTGACAGCTTAATGTTGACAGCTTAATGTTGACAGCTTAATGTTGACAGCCTATTGTTGACAGCTTAATTTTGTTGAAAGCTTAATGTTGACAGCTTAATGTTGACAGCTTAATGTTGACAGCTTAATGTTGACAGCTCAATGTTGACAGCTTAATGTTGACAGCTTAATGTTGTTAACTGTTAATGTTGTTAACTGTTAATGTTGTTAACTGTTAATGTTGCCAGCTTAATGTTGTTGCCAGCTTAATGTTGTTGACAGCTCAATGTTGACAGTTTAATGTTGTTGACGGTTAATTTTGACAACTCAATTTTGACAACTTAATGTTGACAGCTTAATGTTGATAGCTTAATGTTGTTGACAGCTTAATGTTGTTGATAGCTTAATGTTGTTGATAGCTTAATGTTGACAGCTTAATGTTGACAGCTTATTGTTGACAGCTTATTGTTGACAGCTTAATGTTGACAGCTTAATGTTGACAGCCTAATGTTGACAGCTTAATGTTGACAGCTTAATGTTGTTGATAGCTTAATGTTGTTGATAGCTTAATGTTGACAGCTTAATGTTGTTGACAGCTTAATGTTGTTGATAGCTTAATGTTGTTGATAGCTTAATATTGACAGCTTAATGTTGACAGCATACTGTTGTTGACAGCCTAATGTTGACAGCTTAATGTTGACAGCTTAATGTTGACAGCTTATTGTTGACAGCTTATTGTTGACAGCTTAATGTTGACCGCTTAATGTTGACAGCCTAATGTTGACAGCCTAATGTTGACAGCGTAATGTTGACAGCTTAATGTTGACAGCTTAATGTTGACAGCCTATTGTTGACAGCTTAATGTTGTTGAAAGCTTAATGTTGAAAGCTTAATGTTGAAAGCTTAATGTTGACAGCTTAATGTTGACAGCTTAATGTTGACAGCTTAATGTTGACAGCTTAATGTTGACAGCTTAATGTTGACAGCCTATTGTTGAAAGCCTAATGTTGTTAAAAGCTTAATGTTGACAGCTTAATGTTGACAGCTTAATGTTGACAGCTTAATGTTGACAGCTTAATGTTGACAGCTTAATGTTGACAGCTTAATGTTGACAGCCTAATGTTGTTAACTGTTAATGTTGTTAACTGTTAATGTTGTTAACTGTTAATGTTGTTAACTGTTAATGTTGTTAACTGTTAATGTTGCCAGCTTAATGTTGTTGCCAGCTGAATGTTGTTGACAGCTTAATGTTGAAAGCCTAATGTTGTTGACGGTTAATTTTGACAACTTAATTTTGACAACTTAATGTTGACAGCTTAATGTTATTGACAGCTCAATATTGTTGATAGCTTGATGTTGTTGATAGCTTAATGTTGACAGCTTAATGTTGACAGCTTAATGTTGTTGACAGCTTAATGTTGACAGCTTAATGTTGACAGCTTAATGTTGACAGCTTATTGTTGACAGCTTAATGTTGACAGCTTAATGTTGACAGCCTTATGTTGACAGCCTAAAGTTGACAGCTTAATGTTGACAGCTTAATGTTGACAGCTTAATGTTGACAGCTTATTGTTGACAGCTTAATGTTGACAGCTTAATGTTGACAGCTTAATGTTGACAGCCTAATGTTGACAGGCTAATGTTGACAGCTTAATGTTGACAGCTTAATGTTGACAGCTTAATGTTGACAGCTTAATGTTGATATCTTAATGTTGACAGCTTAATGTTGTTGACAGCTTAATGTTGTTGATAGCTTAATGTTGACAGCTTGATGTTGTTGACAGCTTAATGTTGTTGACAGCTTAATGTTGTTGACAGCTTAATGTTGTTGACAGCTTAATGTTGACAGCTTAATGTTGACAGCTTAATGTTGACAGCTTAATGTTGACAGCTTAATGTTGACAGCTTAATGTTGTTGATAGCTTAATGTTGTTGATAGCTTAATGTTGACAGCTTAATGTTGTTGACAGCTTAATGTTGTTGACAGCTTAATGTTGTTGATAGCTTAATGTTGACAGCTTTATGTTGACAGCTTAATGTTGTTGATAGCTTAATGTTGACAGCTTTATGTTGACAGCTTAATGTTGTTGACAGCTTAATGTTGACAGCTTAATGTTGACAGCTTATTGTTGACAGCTTAATGTTGACAGCTTAATGTTGACAGCCTAATGTTGACAGCTTTATGTTGACAGCTTAATGTTGACAGCTTAATGTTGACAGCTTAATGTTGACAGCCTATTGTTGACAGCTTAATGTTGTTGAAAGCTTAATGTTGAAAGCTTAATGTTGACAGCTTAATGTTGACAGCTTAATGTTGACAGCTTAATGTTGACAGCTTAATGTTGACACCTTAATGTTGACAGCTTAATGTTGACAGCTTAATGTTGTTAACTGTTAATGTTGTTAACTGTTAATGTTGTTAACTGTTAATGTTGTTAACTGTTAATGTTGCCAGCTTAATGTTGTTGCCAGCTGAATGTTGTTGACAGCTTAATGTTGAAAGCCTAATGTTGTTGACGGTTAATTTTGACAACTTAATTTTGACAACTTAATGTTGACAGCTTAATGTTGACAGCTTAATGTTGTTGATAGCTTAATGTTGTTGATAGCTTAATGTTGACAGCTTAATGTTGACAGCTTAATGTTGTTGACAGCTTGATGTTGACAGCTTAATGTTGACAGCTTAATGTTGACAGCTTTATGTTGACAGCTTATTGTTGACAGCTTATTGTTGACAGCTTAATGTTGACAGCTTAATGTTGACAGCCTAATGTTGACAGCTTAATGTTGACAGGCTAATGTTGACAGCTTAATGTTGACAGCTTAATGTTGACAGGTTAATGATGACAGCTTAATGTTGTTGATAGCTTAATGTTGTTGATAGCTTAATGTTGACAGCTTAATGTTGTTGATAGCTTAATGTTGTTGATAGCTTAATGTTGACAGCTTAATGTTGACAGCTTAATGTTGTTGACAGCTTAATGTTGACAGCTTAATGTTGACAGCTTATTGTTGACAGCTTATTGTTGACAGCTTAATGTTGACAGCTTAATGTTGACAGCCTAATGTTGACAGTTTAATGTTGACAGCTTAATGTTGACAGCTTAATGTTGACAGCTTAATGTTGACAGCTTAATGTTGACAGCCTATTGTTGACAGCTTAATGTTGACAGCTTAATGTTGACAGCTTAATGTTGACAGCTTAATGTTGACAGCTTAATGTTGACAGCTTAATGTTGACAGCTTAATGTTGTTAACTGTTAATGTTGTTAACTGTTAATGTTGTTAACTGTTAATGTTGTTAACTGTTAATGTTGCCAGCTTAATGTTGTTGCCAGCTTAATGTTGTTGCCAGCTTAATGTTGTTGCCAGCTTAATGTTGTTGACAGCTTAATGTTGACAGCCTAATGTTGTTGACGGTTAATTTTGACAACTTAATTTTGACAACTTAATGTTGACAGCTTAATATTGACAGCTTAATGTTGACAGCATAATGTTGTTGACAGCTTAATGTTGTTGATAGCTTAATGTTGTTGATAGCTTAATGTTGACAGCTTAATGTTGACAGCTTAATGTTGTTGACAGCTTAATGTTGACAGCTTAATGTTGACAGCTTAATGTTGACAGCTTAATGTTGACAGCTTAATGTTGACAGCTTATTGTTGACAGCTTATTGTTGACAGCTTAATGTTGACAGCTTAATGTTGACAGCTTAATGTTGACAGCTTATTGTTGACAGCTTAATGTTGACAGCTTAATGTTGACAGCCTAATGTTGACAGCCTAAAGTTGACAGCTTAATGTTGACAGCTTAATGTTGACAGCTTAATGTTGACAGCTTAATGTTGACAGCTTATTGTTGACAGCTTAATGTTGACAGCTTACTGTTGTTGACAGCCTAATGTTGACAGCTTAATGTTGACAGCTTAATGTTGACAGCTTATTGTTGACAGCTTATTGTTGACAGCTTAATGTTGACAGCTTAATGTTGACAGCCTAATGTTGACAGCCTAATGTTGACAGCGTAATGTTGACAGCTTAATGTTGACAGCTTAATGTTGACAGCCTATTGTTGACAGCTTAATGTTGTTGAAAGCTTAATGTTGAAAGCTTAATGTTGACAGCTTAATGTTGACAGCTTATTGTTGACAGCTTAATGTTGACAGCTTAATGTTGACAGCCTAATGTTGACAGCCTAAAGTTGCCAGCTTAATGTTGACAGCTTAATGTTGACAGCTTAATGTTGACAGCTTAATGTTGACAGCTTATTGTTGACAGCTTAATGTTGACAGCTTAATGTTGACAGCTTAATGTTGACAGCCTAATGTTGACAGGCTAATGTTGACAGCTTAATGTTGACAGCTTAATGTTGACAGCTTAATGTTGACAGCTTAATGTTGATAGCTTAATGTTGGCAGCTTAATATTGGCAGCTTAATGTTGACAGCTTAATGTTGTTAACTGTTAATGTTGTTAACTGTTAATGTTGTTAACTGTTAATGTTGCCAGCTTAATGTTGTTGCCAGCTTAATGTTGTTGACAGCTCAATGTTGACAGCCTAATGTTGTTGACGGTTAATTTTGACAACTTAATTTTGACAACTTAATGTTGACAGCTTAATGTTGACAGCTTAATGTTGTTGACAGCTTAATGTTGTTGATAGCTTAATGTTGTTGATAGCTTAATGTTGACAGCTTAATGTTGACAGCTTAATGTTGTTGACAGCTTAATGTTGTCAGCTTAATGTTGACAGCTTAATGTTGACAGCTTATTGTTGACAGCTTATTGTTGACAGCTTAATGTTGACAGCTTAATGTTGACAGCCTAATGTTGACAGCCTAAAGTTGACAGCTTAATGTTGACAGCTTAATGTTGACAGCTTAATGTTGACAGCTTAATGTTGACAGCTTATTGTTGACAGCTTAATGTTGACAGCTTAATGTTGTTGACAGCTTAATGTTGTTGATAGCTTAATGTTGTTGATAGCTTAATGTTGACAGCTTAACGTTGACAGCTTATTGTTGACAGCTTATTGTTGACAGCTTAATGTTGACAGCCTAATGTTGACAGCCTAAAGTTGACAGCCTAATGTTGACAGCTTAATGTTGACAGCTTAATGTTGACAGCTTAATGTTGACAGCTTATTGTTGACAGCTTAATGTTGACAGCTTAATGTTGACAGCTTAATGTTGTTGACAGCTTAATGTTGACAGCTTAATGTTGACAGCTTAATGTTGACAGCTTATTGTTGACAGCTTATTGTTGACAGCTTAATGTTGACAGCTTAATGTTGACAGCCTAATGTTGACAGCCTAAAGTTGACAGCCTAATGTTGACAGCTTAATGTTGACAGCTTAATGTTGACAGCTTAATGTTGACAGCTTATTGTTGACAGCTTAATGTTGACAGCTTAATGTTGACAGCTTAATGTTGACAGGCTAATGTTGACAGCTTAATGTTGACAGCTTAATGTTGACAGCTTATTGTTGACAGCTTAATGTTGACAGCTTATTGTTGACAGCTTAATGTTGACAGCTTAATGTTGACAGCTTAATGTTGACAGGCTAATGTTGACAGCTTAATGTTGACAGCTTAATGTTGACAGCTTATTGTTGACAGCTTAATGTTGACAGCTTAATGTTGACAGCTTAATGTTGTTGATAGCTTAATGTTGTTGATAGCTTAATGTTGACAGCTTAATGTTGTTGATAGCTTAATGTTGTTGATAGCTTAATGTTGACAGCTTAATGTTGACAGCTTAATGTTGACAGCTTAATATTGACAGCTTAATGTTGTTGACAGCTTAATGTTGACAGCTTAATGTTGACAGCTTATTGTTGACAGCTTATTGTTGACAGCTTGATGTTGACAGCTTAATGTTGACAGCCTAATGTTGACAGCTTAATGTTGACAGCTTAATGTTGACAGCTTAATGTTGACAGCTTAATGTTGACAGCTTTATGTTGACAGCTTAATGTTGACAGCCTATTGTTGACAGCTTAATGTTGTTGAAAGCTTAATGTTGACAGCTTAATGTTGACAGCTTAATGTTGACAGCTTAATGTTGACAGCTTAATGTTGACAGCTTAATGTTGACAGCTTAATGTTGTTAACTGTTGATGTTGTTAACTGTTAATGTTGTTAACTGTTAATGTTGCCAGCTTAATGTTGTTGCCAGCTTAATGTTGTTGACAGCTCAATGTTGACAGCCTAATGTTGTTGACGGTTAATTTTGACAACTTGATTTTGACAACTTAATGTTGACAGCTTAATGTTGACAGCTTAATGTTGTAGACAGCTTAATGTTGTTGATAGCTTAATGTTGTTGATAGCTTAATGTTGTTGATAGCTTAATGTTGACAGCTTAATGTTGTTGACAGCTTAATGTTGACAGCTTAATGTTGACAGCTTAATGTTGACAGCTTATTGTTGACCGGTCATTGTTGACAGCTTAATGTTGACAGCTTAATGTTGACAGCCTAATGTTGACAGCCTAAAGTTGACAGCTTAATGTTGACAGCTTAATGTTGACAGCTTAATGTTGTTGACAGCTTAATGTTGTTGATAGCTTAATGTTGTTGATAGCTTAATGTTGACAGCTTAATGTTGACAGCTTACTGTTGTTGACAGCCTAATGTTGACAGCTTAATGTTGACAGCTTAATGTTGACAGCTTATTGTTGACAGCTTATTGTTGACAGCTTAATGTTGACAGCTTAATGTTGACAGCCTAATGTTGACAGCCTAATGTTGACAGCGTAATGTTGACAGCTTAATGTTGACAGCTTAATGTTGACAGCTTAATGTTGACAGCCTATTGTTGACAGCTTAATGTTGTTGAAAGCTTAATGTTGAAAGCTTAATGTTGACAGCTTAATGTTGACAGCTTATTGTTGACAGCTTAATGTTGACAGCTTAATGTTGACAGCCTAATGTTGACAGCCTAATGTTGACAGCGTAATGTTGACAGCTTAATGTTGACAGCTTAATGTTGACAGCTTAATGTTGTTGACAGCTCAATGTTGACAGCCTAATGTTGTTGACGGTTAATTTTGACAACTTAATTTTGACAACTTAATGTTGACAGCTTAATGTTGACAGCTTAATGTTGTTGACAGCTTAATGTTGTTGATAGCTTGATGTTGTTGATAGCTTAATGTTGACAGCTTAATGTTGACAGCTTATTGTTGACAGCTTATTGTTGACAGCTTAATGTTGACAGCTTAATGTTGACAGCCTAATGTTGACAGCTTAATGTTGACAGCTTAATGTTGTTGATAGCTTAATGTTGTTGATAGCTTAATGTTGACAGCTTAATGTTGTTGACAGCTTAATGTTGTTGATAGCTTAATGTTGTTGATAGCTTAATATTGACAGCTTAATGTTGACAGCATACTGTTGTTGACAGCCTAATGTTGACAGCTTAATGTTGACCGCTTAATGTTGACAGCTTATTGTTGACAGCTTATTGTTGACAGCTTAATGTTGACAGCCTAATGTTGACAGCCTAATGTTGACAGCGTAATGTTGACAGCTTAATGTTGACAGCTTAATGTTGACAGCCTATTGTTGACAGCTTAATGTTGTTTAAAGCTTAATGTTGAAAGCTTAATGTTGAAAGCTTAATGTTGACAGCTTAATGTTGACAGCTTAATGTTGACAGCTTAATGTTGACAGCTTAATGTTGACAGCTTAATGTTGACAGCTTAATGTTGACAGCCTAATGTTGTTAACTGTTAATGTTGTTAACTGTTAATGTTGTTAACTGTTAATGTTGTTAACTGTTAATGTTGTTAACTGTTAATGTTGTTAACTGTTAATGTTGCCAGCTTAATGTTGTTGCCAGCTGAATGTTGTTGACAGCTCAATGTTGACAGCCTAATGTTGTTGACGGTTAATTTTGACAACTTAATTTTGACAACTTAATGTTGACAGCTTAATGTTGACAGCTTAATGTTGTTGACAGCTTAATGTTGTTGATAGCTTAATGTTGTTGATAGCTTAATGTTGTTGATAGCTTAATGTTGACTGCTTAATGTTGTTGACAGCTTAATGTTGACAGCTTAATGTTGACAGCTTAATGTTGACAGCTTATTGTTGACAGCTTATTGTTGACAGCTTAATGTTGACAGCTTAATGTTGACAGCCTAATGTTGACAGCCTAAAGTTGACAGCTTAATGTTGACAGCTTAATGTTGACAGCTTAATGTTGACAGCTTATTGTTGACAGCTTAATGTTGACAGCTTAATGTTGACAGCTTAATGTTGACAGCTTAATGTTGACAGCTTAATGTTGTTGATAGCTTAATGTTGTTGATAGCTTAATGTTGACAGCTTAATGTTGTTGACAGCTTAATGTTGTTGATAGCTTAATGTTGTTGATAGCTTAATGTTGACAGCTTAATGTTGACAGCTTATTGTTGACAGCCTATTGTTGACAGCTTAATGTTGTTTAAAGCTTAATGTTGAAAGCTTAATGTTGAAAGCTTAATGTTGACAGCTTAATGTTGACAGCTTAATGTTGACAGCTTAATGTTGACAGCTTAATGTTGACAGCTTAATGTTGACAGCTTAATGTTGACAGCCTAATGTTGTTAACTGTTAATGTTGTTAACTGTTAATGTTGTTAACTGTTAATGTTGTTAACTGCTAATGTTGTTAACTGTTAATGTTGTTAACTGTTAATGTTGTTAACTGTTAATGTTGCCAGCTTAATGTTGTTGCCAGCTGAATGTTGTTGACAGCTCAATGTTGACAGCCTAATGTTGTTGACGGTTAATTTTGACAACTTAATTTTGACAACTTAATGTTGACAGCTTAATGTTGACAGCTTAATGTTGTTGACAGCTTAATGTTGTTGATAGCTTAATGTTGTTGATAGCTTAATGTTGCTGATAGCTTAATGTTGACTGCTTAATGTTGTTGACAGCTTAATGTTGACAGCTTAATGTTGACAGCTTAATGTTGACAGCTTATTGTTGACAGCTTATTGTTGACAGCTTAATGTTGACAGCTTAATGTTGACAGCCTAATGTTGACAGCCTAAAGTTGACAGCTTAATGTTGACAGCTTAATGTTGACAGCTTAATGTTGACAGCTTATTGTTGACAGCTTAATGTTGACAGCTTAATGTTGACAGCTTAATGTTGACAGCTTAATGTTGACAGCTTAATGTTGTTGATAGCTTAATGTTGTTGATAGCTTAATGTTGACAGCTTAATGTTGTTGACAGCTTAATGTTGTTGATAGCTTAATGTTGTTGATAGCTTAATGTTGACAGCTTAATGTTGACAGCTTACTGTTGTTGACAGCCTAATGTTGACAGCTTAATGTTGACAGCTTAATGTTGACAGCTTATTGTTGACAGCTTATTGTTGACAGCTTAATGTTGACAGCTTAATGTTGACAGCCTAATGTTGACAGCCTAATGTTGACAGCGTAATGTTGACAGCTTAATGTTGACAGCTTAATGTTGACAGCTTAATGTTGACAGCCTATTGTTGACAGCTTAATGTTGTTGAAAGCTTAATGTTGAAAGCTTAATGTTGACAGCTTAATGTTGACAGCTTAATGTTGACAGCTTAATGTTGACAGCCTAATGTTGACAGGCTAATGTTGACAGCTTAATGTTGACAGCTTAATGTTGACAGCTTAATGTTGACAGCTTAATGTTGACAGCTTAATGTTGACAGCTTAATGTTGTTAACTGTTAATGTTGTTAACTGTTAATGTTGTTAACTGTTAATGTTGCCAGCTTAATGTTGTTGCCAGCTTAATGTTGTTGACAGCTCAATGTTGACAGCCTAATGTTGTTGACGGTTAATTTTGACAACTTAATTTTGACAACTTAATGTTGACAGCTTAATGTTGACAGCTTAATGTTGACAGCTTAATGTTGCTTATAGCTTAATGTTGTTGATAGCTTAATGTTGACAGCTTAATGTTGACAGCTTAATGTTGTTGACAGCTTAATGTTGTCAGCTTAATGTTGTCAGCTTAATGTTGACAGCTTAATGTTGACAGCTTATTGTTGACAGCTTATTGTTGACAGCTTAATGTTGACAGCTTTATGTTGACAGCCTAATGTTGACAGCCTAAAGTTGACAGCTTAATGTTGACAGCTTAATGTTGACAGCTTAATGTTGACAGCTTAATGTTGACAGCTTATTGTTGACAGCTTAATGTTGACAGCTTAATGTTGACAGCCTAATGTTGACAGCCTAAAGTTGACAGCTTAATGTTGACAGCTTAATGTTGATAGCTTAATGTTGACAGCTTAATGTTGACAGCTTATTGTTGACAGCTTAATGTTGACAGCTTAATGTTGACAGCTTAATGTTGACAGCCTAATGTTGACAGGCTAATGTTGACAGCTTAATGTTGACAGCTTAATGTTGACAGCTTAATGTTGACAGCTTAATGTTGTTGATTGCTTAATGTTGTTGATAGCTTAATGTTGACAGCTTAATGTTGTTGATAGCTTAATGTTGTTGATAGCTTAATGTTGACAGCTTAATGTTGACAGCTTAATGTTGACAGCTTAATGTTGTTGACAGCTTAATGTTGACAGCTTAATGTTGACAGCTTATTGTTGACAGCTTATTTTTGACAGCTTAATGTTGACAGCTTAATGTTGACAGCCTAATGTTGACAGCTTAATGTTGACAGCTTAATGTTGACAGCTTAATGTTGACAGCTTATTGTTGACAGCTTAATTTTGTTGAAAGCTTAATGTTGACAGCTTAATGTTGACAGCTTAATGTTGACAGCTTAATGTTGACAGCTCAATGTTGACAGCTTAATGTTGACAGCTTAATGTTGTTAACTGTTAATGTTGTTAACTGTTAATGTTGTTAACTGTTAATGTTGCCAGCTTAATGTTGTTGCCAGCTTAATGTTGTTGACAGCTCAATGTTGACAGTTTAATGTTGTTGACGGTTAATTTTGACAACTTAATTTTGACAACTTAATGTTGACAGCTTAATGTTGATAGCTTAATGTTGTTGACAGCTTAATGTTGTTGATAGCTTAATGTTGTTGATAGCTTAATGTTGACAGCTTAATGTTGACAGCTTATTGTTGACAGCTTATTGTTGACAGCTTAATGTTGACAGCTTAATGTTGACAGCCTAATGTTGACAGCTTAATGTTGACAGCTTAATGTTGTTGATAGCTTAATGTTGTTGATAGCTTAATGTTGACAGCTTAATGTTGTTGACAGCTTAATGTTGTTGATAGCTTAATGTTGTTGATAGCTTAATATTGACAGCTTAATGTTGACAGCATACTGTTGTTGACAGCCTAATGTTGACAGCTTAATGTTGACAGCTTAATGTTGACAGCTTATTGTTGACAGCTTATTGTTGACAGCTTAATGTTGACCGCTTAATGTTGACAGCCTAATGTTGACAGCCTAATGTTGACAGCGTAATGTTGACAGCTTAATGTTGACAGCTTAATGTTGACAGCCTATTGTTGACAGCTTAATGTTGTTGAAAGCTTAATGTTGAAAGCTTAATGTTGAAAGCTTAATGTTGACAGCTTAATGTTGACAGCTTAATGTTGACAGCTTAATGTTGACAGCTTAATGTTGACAGCTTAATGTTGACAGCCTATTGTTGAAAGCCTAATGTTGTTAAAAGCTTAATGTTGACAGCTTAATGTTGACAGCTTAATGTTGACAGCTTAATGTTGACAGCTTAATGTTGACAGCTTAATGTTGACAGCTTAATGTTGACAGCCTAATGTTGTTAACTGTTAATGTTGTTAACTGTTAATGTTGTTAACTGTTAATGTTGTTAACTGTTAATGTTGTTAACTGTTAATGTTGCCAGCTTAATGTTGTTGCCAGCTGAATGTTGTTGACAGCTTAATGTTGAAAGCCTAATGTTGTTGACGGTTAATTTTGACAACTTAATTTTGACAACTTAATGTTGACAGCTTAATGTTATTGACAGCTCAATATTGTTGATAGCTTAATGTTGTTGATAGCTTAATGTTGACAGCTTAATGTTGACAGCTTAATGTTGTTGACAGCTTAATGTTGACAGCTTAATGTTGACAGCTTAATGTTGACAGCTTATTGTTGACAGCTTAATGTTGACAGCTTAATGTTGACAGCCTTATGTTGACAGCCTAAAGTTGACAGCTTAATGTTGACAGCTTAATGTTGACAGCTTAATGTTGACAGCTTATTGTTGACAGCTTAATGTTGACAGCTTAATGTTGTTGATAGCTTAATGTTGTTGATAGCTTAATGTTGACAGCTTAATGTTGACAGCTTAATGTTG
The DNA here is from genome assembly GCA_932294295.1 of Alitta virens. Taxonomy (NCBI): domain Eukaryota; kingdom Metazoa; phylum Annelida; class Polychaeta; order Phyllodocida; family Nereididae; genus Alitta; species Alitta virens. The sequence goes on from OW028574.1 coordinate 24,793,443, forward strand.
ACAGCTTAATGTTGTTGACAGCTTAATGTTGACAGCTTAATGTTGACAGCTTATTGTTGACAGCTTATTTTTGACAGCTTAATGTTGACAGCTTAATGTTGACAGCCTAATGTTGACAGCTTAATGTTGACAGCTTAATGTTGACAGCTTAATGTTGACAGCCTATTGTTGACAGCTTAATTTTGTTGAAAGCTTAATGTTGACAGCTTAATGTTGACAGCTTAATGTTGACAGCTTAATGTTGACAGCTCAATGTTGACAGCTTAATGTTGACAGCTTAATGTTGTTAACTGTTAATGTTGTTAACTGTTAATGTTGTTAACTGTTAATGTTGCCAGCTTAATGTTGTTGCCAGCTTAATGTTGTTGACAGCTCAATGTTGACAGTTTAATGTTGTTGACGGTTAATTTTGACAACTCAATTTTGACAACTTAATGTTGACAGCTTAATGTTGATAGCTTAATGTTGTTGACAGCTTAATGTTGTTGATAGCTTAATGTTGTTGATAGCTTAATGTTGACAGCTTAATGTTGACAGCTTATTGTTGACAGCTTATTGTTGACAGCTTAATGTTGACAGCTTAATGTTGACAGCCTAATGTTGACAGCTTAATGTTGACAGCTTAATGTTGTTGATAGCTTAATGTTGTTGATAGCTTAATGTTGACAGCTTAATGTTGTTGACAGCTTAATGTTGTTGATAGCTTAATGTTGTTGATAGCTTAATATTGACAGCTTAATGTTGACAGCATACTGTTGTTGACAGCCTAATGTTGACAGCTTAATGTTGACAGCTTAATGTTGACAGCTTATTGTTGACAGCTTATTGTTGACAGCTTAATGTTGACCGCTTAATGTTGACAGCCTAATGTTGACAGCCTAATGTTGACAGCGTAATGTTGACAGCTTAATGTTGACAGCTTAATGTTGACAGCCTATTGTTGACAGCTTAATGTTGTTGAAAGCTTAATGTTGAAAGCTTAATGTTGAAAGCTTAATGTTGACAGCTTAATGTTGACAGCTTAATGTTGACAGCTTAATGTTGACAGCTTAATGTTGACAGCTTAATGTTGACAGCTTAATGTTGACAGCCTATTGTTGAAAGCCTAATGTTGTTAAAAGCTTAATGTTGACAGCTTAATGTTGACAGCTTAATGTTGACAGCTTAATGTTGACAGCTTAATGTTGACAGCTTAATGTTGACAGCTTAATGTTGACAGCCTAATGTTGTTAACTGTTAATGTTGTTAACTGTTAATGTTGTTAACTGTTAATGTTGTTAACTGTTAATGTTGTTAACTGTTAATGTTGCCAGCTTAATGTTGTTGCCAGCTGAATGTTGTTGACAGCTTAATGTTGAAAGCCTAATGTTGTTGACGGTTAATTTTGACAACTTAATTTTGACAACTTAATGTTGACAGCTTAATGTTATTGACAGCTCAATATTGTTGATAGCTTGATGTTGTTGATAGCTTAATGTTGACAGCTTAATGTTGACAGCTTAATGTTGTTGACAGCTTAATGTTGACAGCTTAATGTTGACAGCTTAATGTTGACAGCTTATTGTTGACAGCTTAATGTTGACAGCTTAATGTTGACAGCCTTATGTTGACAGCCTAAAGTTGACAGCTTAATGTTGACAGCTTAATGTTGACAGCTTAATGTTGACAGCTTATTGTTGACAGCTTAATGTTGACAGCTTAATGTTGACAGCTTAATGTTGACAGCCTAATGTTGACAGGCTAATGTTGACAGCTTAATGTTGACAGCTTAATGTTGACAGCTTAATGTTGACAGCTTAATGTTGATATCTTAATGTTGACAGCTTAATGTTGTTGACAGCTTAATGTTGTTGATAGCTTAATGTTGACAGCTTGATGTTGTTGACAGCTTAATGTTGTTGACAGCTTAATGTTGTTGACAGCTTAATGTTGACAGCTTAATGTTGACAGCTTAATGTTGACAGCTTAATGTTGACAGCTTAATGTTGACAGCTTAATGTTGTTGATAGCTTAATGTTGTTGATAGCTTAATGTTGACAGCTTAATGTTGTTGACAGCTTAATGTTGTTGACAGCTTAATGTTGTTGATAGCTTAATGTTGACAGCTTTATGTTGACAGCTTAATGTTGTTGATAGCTTAATGTTGACAGCTTTATGTTGACAGCTTAATGTTGTTGACAGCTTAATGTTGACAGCTTAATGTTGACAGCTTATTGTTGACAGCTTAATGTTGACAGCTTAATGTTGACAGCCTAATGTTGACAGCTTTATGTTGACAGCTTAATGTTGACAGCTTAATGTTGACAGCTTAATGTTGACAGCCTATTGTTGACAGCTTAATGTTGTTGAAAGCTTAATGTTGAAAGCTTAATGTTGACAGCTTAATGTTGACAGCTTAATGTTGACAGCTTAATGTTGACAGCTTAATGTTGACACCTTAATGTTGACAGCTTAATGTTGACAGCTTAATGTTGTTAACTGTTAATGTTGTTAACTGTTAATGTTGTTAACTGTTAATGTTGTTAACTGTTAATGTTGCCAGCTTAATGTTGTTGCCAGCTGAATGTTGTTGACAGCTTAATGTTGAAAGCCTAATGTTGTTGACGGTTAATTTTGACAACTTAATTTTGACAACTTAATGTTGACAGCTTAATGTTGACAGCTTAATGTTGTTGATAGCTTAATGTTGTTGATAGCTTAATGTTGACAGCTTAATGTTGACAGCTTAATGTTGTTGACAGCTTGATGTTGACAGCTTAATGTTGACAGCTTAATGTTGACAGCTTTATGTTGACAGCTTATTGTTGACAGCTTATTGTTGACAGCTTAATGTTGACAGCTTAATGTTGACAGCCTAATGTTGACAGCTTAATGTTGACAGGCTAATGTTGACAGCTTAATGTTGACAGCTTAATGTTGACAGGTTAATGATGACAGCTTAATGTTGTTGATAGCTTAATGTTGTTGATAGCTTAATGTTGACAGCTTAATGTTGTTGATAGCTTAATGTTGTTGATAGCTTAATGTTGACAGCTTAATGTTGACAGCTTAATGTTGTTGACAGCTTAATGTTGACAGCTTAATGTTGACAGCTTATTGTTGACAGCTTATTGTTGACAGCTTAATGTTGACAGCTTAATGTTGACAGCCTAATGTTGACAGTTTAATGTTGACAGCTTAATGTTGACAGCTTAATGTTGACAGCTTAATGTTGACAGCTTAATGTTGACAGCCTATTGTTGACAGCTTAATGTTGACAGCTTAATGTTGACAGCTTAATGTTGACAGCTTAATGTTGACAGCTTAATGTTGACAGCTTAATGTTGACAGCTTAATGTTGTTAACTGTTAATGTTGTTAACTGTTAATGTTGTTAACTGTTAATGTTGTTAACTGTTAATGTTGCCAGCTTAATGTTGTTGCCAGCTTAATGTTGTTGCCAGCTTAATGTTGTTGCCAGCTTAATGTTGTTGACAGCTTAATGTTGACAGCCTAATGTTGTTGACGGTTAATTTTGACAACTTAATTTTGACAACTTAATGTTGACAGCTTAATATTGACAGCTTAATGTTGACAGCATAATGTTGTTGACAGCTTAATGTTGTTGATAGCTTAATGTTGTTGATAGCTTAATGTTGACAGCTTAATGTTGACAGCTTAATGTTGTTGACAGCTTAATGTTGACAGCTTAATGTTGACAGCTTAATGTTGACAGCTTAATGTTGACAGCTTAATGTTGACAGCTTATTGTTGACAGCTTATTGTTGACAGCTTAATGTTGACAGCTTAATGTTGACAGCTTAATGTTGACAGCTTATTGTTGACAGCTTAATGTTGACAGCTTAATGTTGACAGCCTAATGTTGACAGCCTAAAGTTGACAGCTTAATGTTGACAGCTTAATGTTGACAGCTTAATGTTGACAGCTTAATGTTGACAGCTTATTGTTGACAGCTTAATGTTGGCAGCTTAATGTTGACAGCTTAATGTTGACAGCCTAATGTTGACAGGCTAATGTTGACAGCTTAATGTTGACAGCTTAATGTTGACAGCTTAATGTTGACAGCTTAATGTTTACAGCTTAATGTTGACAGCTTAATGTTGTTGATAGCTTAATGTTGTTGATAGCTTAATGTTGACAGCTTAATGTTGTTGATAGCTTAATGTTGTTGATAGCTTAATGTTGACAGCTTAATGTTGACAGCTTAATGTTGACAGCTTAATGTTGTTGACAGCTTAATGTTGACAGCTTAATGTTGACAGCTTATTTTTGACAGCTTATTGTTGACAGCTTAATGTTGACAGCTTAATGTTGAGAGCTTATTGTTGACAGCTTATTTTTGACAGCTTAATGTTGACAGCTTAATGTTGACAGCCTAATGTTGACAGGCTAATGTTGACAGCTTAATGTTGACAGCTTAATGTTGACAGCTTAATGTTGACAGCTTAATGTTGACAGCTTAATGTTGACAGCCTAATGTTGACAGGCTAATGTTGACAGCTTAATGTTGACAGCTTAATGTTGACAGCCTATTGTTGACAGCTTAATGTTGTTTAAAGCTTAATGTTGAAAGCTTAATGTTGACAGCTTAATGTTGACAGCTTAATGTTGACAGCTTAATGTTGACAGCTTAATGTTGACAGCTTAATGTTGACAGCTTAATGTTGACAGCCTAATGTTGTTAACTGTTAATGTTGTTAACTGTTAATGTTGTTAACTGTTAATGTTGTTAACTGCTAATGTTGTTAACTGTTAATGTTGTTAACTGTTAATGTTGTTAACTGTTAATGTTGCCAGCTTAATGTTGTTGCCAGCTGAATGTTGTTGACAGCTCAATGTTGACAGCCTAATGTTGTTGACGGTTAATTTTGACAACTTAATTTTGACAACTTAATGTTGACAGCTTAATGTTGACAGCTTAATGTTGTTGACAGCTTAATGTTGTTGATAGCTTAATGTTGTTGATAGCTTAATGTTGCTGATAGCTTAATGTTGACTGCTTAATGTTGTTGACAGCTTAATGTTGACAGCTTAATGTTGACAGCTTATTGTTGACAGCTTATTGTTGACAGCTTAATGTTGACAGCTTAATGTTGACAGCCTAATGTTGACAGCCTAAAGTTGACAGCTTAATGTTGACAGCTTAATGTTGACAGCTTAATGTTGACAGCTTATTGTTGACAGCTTAATGTTGACAGCTTAATGTTGACAGCTTAATGTTGACAGCTTAATGTTGACAGCTTAATGTTGTTGATAGCTTAATGTTGTTGATAGCTTAATGTTGACAGCTTAATGTTGTTGACAGCTTAATGTTGTTGATAGCTTAATGTTGTTGATAGCTTAATGTTGACAGCTTACTGTTGTTGACAGCTTACTGTTGTTGACAGCCTAATGTTGACAGCTTAATGTTGACAGCTTAATGTTGACAGCTTATTGTTGACAGCTTATTGTTGACAGCTTAATGTTGACAGCTTAATGTTGACAGCCTAATGTTGACAGCCTAATGTTGACAGCGTAATGTTGACAGCTTAATGTTGACAGCTTAATGTTGACAGCTTAATGTTGACAGCCTATTGTTGACAGCTTAATGTTGTTGAAAGCTTAATGTTGAAAGCTTAATGTTGACAGCTTAATGTTGACAGCTTAATGTTGACAGCTTAATGTTGACAGCCTAATGTTGACAGGCTAATGTTGACAGCTTAATGTTGACAGCTTAATGTTGACAGCTTAATGTTGACAGCTTAATGTTGACAGCTTAATGTTGTTAACTGTTAATGTTGTTAACTGTTAATGTTGTTAACTGTTAATGTTGCCAGCTTAATGTTGTTGCCAGCTTAATGTTGTTGACAGCTCAATGTTGACAGCCTAATGTTGTTGACGGTTAATTTTGACAACTTAATTTTGACAACTTAATGTTGACAGCTTAATGTTGACAGCTTAATGTTGCTTATAGCTTAATGTTGTTGATAGCTTAATGTTGACAGCTTAATGTTGACAGCTTAATGTTGTTGACAGCTTAATGTTGTCAGCTTAATGTTGTCAGCTTAATGTTGACAGCTTAATGTTGACAGCTTATTGTTGACAGCTTATTGTTGACAGCTTAATGTTGACAGCTTTATGTTGACAGCCTAATGTTGACAGCCTAAAGTTGACAGCTTAATGTTGACAGCTTAATGTTGACAGCTTAATGTTGACAGCTTAATGTTGACAGCTTATTGTTGACAGCTTAATGTTGACAGCTTAATGTTGACAGCCTAATGTTGACAGCCTAAAGTTGACAGCTTAATGTTGACAGCTTAATGTTGATAGCTTAATGTTGACAGCTTAATGTTGACAGCTTATTGTTGACAGCTTAATGTTGACAGCTTAATGTTGACAGCTTAATGTTGACAGCCTAATGTTGACAGGCTAATGTTGACAGCTTAATGTTGACAGCTTAATGTTGACAGCTTAATGTTGACAGCTTAATGTTGTTGATAGCTTAATGTTGTTGATAGCTTAATGTTGACAGCTTAATGTTGTTGATAGCTTAATGTTGTTGATAGCTTAATGTTGACAGCTTAATGTTGACAGCTTAATGTTGACAGCTTAATGTTGTTGACAGCTTAATGTTGACAGCTTAATGTTGACAGCTTATTGTTGACAGCTTATTTTTGACAGCTTAATGTTGACAGCTTAATGTTGACAGCCTAATGTTGACAGCTTAATGTTGACAGCTTAATGTTGACAGCTTAATGTTGACAGCCTATTGTTGACAGCTTAATTTTGTTGAAAGCTTAATGTTGACAGCTTAATGTTGACAGCTTAATGTTGACAGCTTAATGTTGACAGCTCAATGTTGACAGCTTAATGTTGACAGCTTAATGTTGTTAACTGTTAATGTTGTTAACTGTTAATGTTGTTAACTGTTAATGTTGCCAGCTTAATGTTGTTGCCAGCTTAATGTTGTTGACAGCTCAATGTTGACAGTTTAATGTTGTTGACGGTTAATTTTGACAACTTAATTTTGACAACTTAATGTTGACAGCTTAATGTTGATAGCTTAATGTTGTTGACAGCTTAATGTTGTTGATAGCTTAATGTTGTTGATAGCTTAATGTTGACAGCTTAATGTTGACAGCTTATTGTTGACAGCTTATTGTTGACAGCTTAATGTTGACAGCTTAATGTTGACAGCCTAATGTTGACAGCTTAATGTTGACAGCTTAATGTTGTTGATAGCTTAATGTTGTTGATAGCTTAATGTTGACAGCTTAATGTTGTTGACAGCTTAATGTTGTTGATAGCTTAATGTTGTTGATAGCTTAATATTGACAGCTTAATGTTGACAGCATACTGTTGTTGACAGCCTAATGTTGACAGCTTAATGTTGACAGCTTAATGTTGACAGCTTATTGTTGACAGCTTATTGTTGACAGCTTAATGTTGACCGCTTAATGTTGACAGCCTAATGTTGACAGCCTAATGTTGACAGCGTAATGTTGACAGCTTAATGTTGACAGCTTAATGTTGACAGCCTATTGTTGACAGCTTAATGTTGTTGAAAGCTTAATGTTGAAAGCTTAATGTTGAAAGCTTAATGTTGACAGCTTAATGTTGACAGCTTAATGTTGACAGCTTAATGTTGACAGCTTAATGTTGACAGCTTAATGTTGACAGCTTAATGTTGACAGCCTATTGTTGAAAGCCTAATGTTGTTAAAAGCTTAATGTTGACAGCTTAATGTTGACAGCTTAATGTTGACAGCTTAATGTTGACAGCTTAATGTTGACAGCTTAATGTTGACAGCTTAATGTTGACAGCTTAATGTTGACAGCCTAATGTTGACAGGCTAATGTTGACAGCTTAATGTTGACAGCTTAATGTTGACAGCTTAATGTTGACAGCTTAATGTTTACAGCTTAATGTTGACAGCTTAATGTTGTTGATAGCTTAATGTTGTTGATAGCTTAATGTTGACAGCTTAATGTTGTTGATAGCTTAATGTTGTTGATAGCTTAATGTTGACAGCTTAATGTTGACAGCTTAATGTTGACAGCTTAATGTTGTTGACAGCTTAATGTTGACAGCTTAATGTTGACAGCTTATTTTTGACAGCTTATTGTTGACAGCTTAATGTTGACAGCTTAATGTTAAGAGCTTATTGTTGACAGCTTAATGTTGATATCTTAATGTTGACAGCTTAATGTTGTTGACAGCTTAATGTTGTTGATAGCTTAATGTTGACAGCTTGATGTTGTTGACAGCTTAATGTTGTTGACAGCTTAATGTTGTTGACAGCTTAATGTTGTTGACAGCTTAATGTTGACAGCTTAATGTTGACAGCTTAATGTTGACAGCTTAATGTTGACAGCTTAATGTTGTTGATAGCTTAATGTTGTTGATAGCTTAATGTTGACAGCTTAATGTTGTTGACAGCTTAATGTTGTTGACAGCTTAATGTTGTTGATAGCTTAATGTTGACAGCTTTATGTTGACAGCTTAATGTTGTTGATAGCTTAATGTTGACAGCTTTATGTTGACAGCTTAATGTTGTTGACAGCTTAATGTTGACAGCTTAATGTTGACAGCTTATTGTTGACAGCTTAATGTTGACAGCTTAATGTTGACAGCCTAATGTTGACAGCTTTATGTTGACAGCTTAATGTTGACAGCTTAATGTTGACAGCTTAATGTTGACAGCCTATTGTTGACAGCTTAATGTTGTTGAAAGCTTAATGTTGAAAGCTTAATGTTGACAGCTTAATGTTGACAGCTTAATGTTGACAGCTTAATGTTGACAGCTTAATGTTGACACCTTAATGTTGACAGCTTAATGTTGACAGCTTAATGTTGTTAACTGTTAATGTTGTTAACTGTTAATGTTGTTAACTGTTAATGTTGCCAGCTTAATGTTGTTGCCAGCTGAATGTTGTTGACAGCTTAATGTTGAAAGCCTAATGTTGTTGACGGTTAATTTTGACAACTTAATTTTGACAACTTAATGTTGACAGCTTAATGTTGACAGCTTAATGTTGTTGACAGCTTAATGTTGTTGATAGCTTAATGTTGTTGATAGCTTAATGTTGACAGCTTAATGTTGACAGCTTAATGTTGTTGACAGCTTGATGTTGACAGCTTAATGTTGACAGCTTAATGGTGACAGCTTTATGTTGACAGCTTATTGTTGACAGCTTATTGTTGACAGCTTAATGTTGACAGCTTAATGTTGACAGCCTAATGTTGACAGCCTAAGGTTGACAGCTTAATGTTGACAGCTTAATGTTGACAGCTTAATGTTGACAGCCTAATGTTGACAGCTTATTGTTGACAGCTTAATGTTGACAGGCTAATGTTGACAGCTTAATGTTGACAGCTTAATGTTGACAGGTTAATGATGACAGCTTAATGTTGTTGATAGCTTAATGTTGTTGATAGCTTAATGTTGACAGCTTAATGTTGTTGATAGCTTAATGTTGTTGATAGCTTAATGTTGACAGCTTAATGTTGACAGCTTAATGTTGTTGACAGCTTAATGTTGACAGCTTAATGTTGACAGCTTATTGTTGACAGCTTATTGTTGACAGCTTAATGTTGACAGCTTAATGTTGACAGCCTAATGTTGACAGTTTAATGTTGACAGCTTAATGTTGACAGCTTAATGTTGACAGCTTAATGTTGACAGCTTAATGTTGACAGCTTAATGTTGACAGCCTATTGTTGACAGCTTAATGTTGACAGCTTAATGTTGACAGCTTAATGTTGACAGCTTAATGTTGACAGCTTAATGTTGACAGCTTAATGTTGACAGCTTAATGTTGTTAACTGTTAATGTTGTTAACTGTTAATGTTGTTAACTGTTAATGTTGTTAACTGTTAATGTTGCCAGCTTAATGTTGTTGCCAGCTTAATGTTGTTGCCAGCTTAATGTTGTTGCCAGCTTAATGTTGTTGACAGCTTAATGTTGACAGCCTAATGTTGTTGACGGTTAATTTTGACAACTTAATTTTGACAACTTAATGTTGACAGCTTAATGTTGACAGCATAATGTTGTTGACAGCTTAATGTTGTTGATAGCTTAATGTTGTTGATAGCTTAATGTTGACAGCTTAATGTTGACAGCTTAATGTTGTTGACAGCTTAATGTTGACAGCTTAATGTTGACAGCTTAATGTTGACAGCTTAATGTTGACAGCTTAATGTTGACAGCTTATTGTTGACAGCTTATTGTTGACAGCTTAATGTTGACAGCTTAATGTTGACAGCTTAATGTTGACAGCTTATTGTTGACAGCTTAATGTTGACAGCTTAATGTTGACAGCCTAATGTTGACAGCCTAAAGTTGACAGCTTAATGTTGACAGCTTAATGTTGACAGCTTAATGTTGACAGCTTAATGTTGACAGCTTATTGTTGACAGCTTAATGTTGACAGCTTAATGTTGACAGCTTAATGTTGACAGCCTAATGTTGACAGGCTAATGTTGACAGCTTAATGTTGACAGCTTAATGTTGACAGCTTAATGTTGACAGCTTAATGTTTACAGCTTAATGTTGACAGCTTAATGTTGTTGATAGCTTAATGTTGTTGATAGCTTAATGTTGACAGCTTAATGTTGTTGATAGCTTAATGTTGTTGATAGCTTAATGTTGACAGCTTAATGTTGACACCTTAATGTTGACAGCTTAATGTTGTTGACAGCTTAATGTTGACAGCTTAATGTTGACAGCTTATTTTTGACAGCTTATTGTTGACAGCTTAATGTTGACAGCTTAATGTTGAGAGCTTATTGTTGACAGCTTAATGTTGATATCTTAATGTTGACAGCTTAATGTTGTTGACAGCTTAATGTTGTTGATAGCTTAATGTTGACAGCTTGATGTTGTTGACAGCTTAATGTTGTTGACAGCTTAATGTTGTTGACAGCTTAATGTTGTTGACAGCTTAATGTTGACAGCTTCATGTTGACAGCTTAATGTTGACAGCTTAATGTTGACAGCTTAATGTTGACAGCTTAATGTTGTTGATAGCTTAATGTTGTTGATAGCTTAATGTTGACAGCTTAATGTTGTTGACAGCTTAATGTTGTTGACAGCTTAATGTTGTTGATAGCTTAATGTTGACAGCTTTATGTTGACAGCTTAATGTTGTTGATAGCTTAATGTTGACAGCTTTATGTTGACAGCTTAATGTTGTTGACAGCTTAATGTTGACAGCTTAATGTTGACAGCTTATTGTTGACAGCTTAATGTTGACAGCTTAATGTTGACAGCCTAATGTTGACAGCTTTATGTTGACAGCTTAATGTTGACAGCTTAATGTTGACAGCTTAATGTTGACAGCCTATTGTTGACAGCTTAATGTTGTTGAAAGCTTAATGTTGAAAGCTTAATGTTGACAGCTTAATGTTGACAGCTTAATGTTGACAGCTTAATGTTGACAGCTTAATGTTGACACCTTAATGTTGACAGCTTAATGTTGACAGCTTAATGTTGTTAACTGTTAATGTTGTTAACTGTTAATGTTGCCAGCTTAATGTTGTTGCCAGCTGAATGTTGTTGACAGCTTAATGTTGAAAGCCTAATGTTGTTGACGGTTAATTTTGACAACTTAATTTTGACAACTTAATGTTGACAGCTTAATGTTGACAGCTTAATGTTGTTGACAGCTTAATGTTGTTGATAGCTTAATGTTGTTGATAGCTTAATGTTGACAGCTTAATGTTGACAGCTTAATGTTGTTGACAGCTTGATGTTGACAGCTTAATGTTGACAGCTTAATGTTGACAGCTTTATGTTGACAGCTTATTGTTGACAGCTTATTGTTGACAGCTTAATGTTGACAGCTTAATGTTGACAGCCTAATGTTGACAGCCTAAGGTTGACAGCTTAATGTTGACAGCTTAATGTTGACAGCTTAATGTTGACAGCCTAATGTTGACAGCTTATTGTTGACAGCTTAATGTTGACAGGCTAATGTTGACAGCTTAATGTTGACAGCTTAATGTTGACAGGTTAATGATGACAGCTTAATGTTGTTGATAGCTTAATGTTGTTGATAGCTTAATGTTGACAGCTTAATGTTGTTGATAGCTTAATGTTGTTGATAGCTTAATGTTGACAGCTTAATGTTGACAGCTTAATGTTGTTGACAGCTTAATGTTGACAGCTTAATGTTGACAGCTTATTGTTGACAGCTTAATGTTGACAGCTTAATGTTGACAGCCTAATGTTGACAGTTTAATGTTGACAGCTTAATGTTGACAGCTTAATGTTGACAGCTTAATGTTGACAGCTTAATGTTGACAGCCTATTGTTGACAGCTTAATGTTGACAGCTTAATGTTGACAGCTTAATGTTGACAGCTTAATGTTGACAGCTTAATGTTGACAGCTTAATGTTGACAGCTTAATGTTGTTAACTGTTAATGTTGTTAACTGTTAATGTTGTTAACTGTTAATGTTGTTAACTGTTAATGTTGCCAGCTTAATGTTGTTGCCAGCTTAATGTTGTTGCCAGCTTAATGTTGTTGCCAGCTTAATGTTGTTGACAGCTTAATGTTGACAGCCTAATGTTGTTGACGGTTAATTTTGACAACTTAATTTTGACAACTTAATGTTGACAGCTTAATGTTGACAGCTTAATGTTGACAGCATAATGTTGTTGACAGCTTAATGTTGTTGATAGCTTAATGTTGTTGATAGCTTAATGTTGACAGCTTAATGTTGACAGCTTAATGTTGTTGACAGCTTAATGTTGACAGCTTAATGTTGACAGCTTAATGTTGACAGCTTAATGTTGACAGCTTAATGTTGACAGCTTATTGTTGACAGCTTATTGTTGACAGCTTAATGTTGACAGCTTAGTGTTGACAGCCTAATGTTGACAGCCTAATGTTGACAGCTTCATGTTGACAGCTTAATGTTGACAGCTTAATGTTGACAGCTTAATGTTGACAGCCTATTGTTGACAGCTTAATGTTGTTGAAAGCTTAATGTTGACAGCTTAATGTTGACACCTTAATGTTGACAGCTTAATGTTGACAGCTTAATGTTGACAGCTTAATGTTGTTAACTGTTAATGTTGTTAACTGTTAATGTTGTTAACTGTTAATGTTGTTAACTGTTAATGTTGTTAACTGTTAATGTTGTTAACTGTTAATGTTGTTAACTGTTAATGTTGTTAACTGTTAATGTTGCCCGCTTAATGTTGTTGCCAGCTTAATGTTGTTGACAGCTTAATGTTGACATCCTAATGTTGTTGACGGTTAATTTTGACAACTTAATTTTGACAACTTAATGTTGACAGCTTAATGTTGACAGCTTAATGTTGTTGACAGCTTAATGTTGTTGATAGCTTAATGTTGTTGATAGCTTAATGTTGACAGCTTAATGTTGACAGCTTAATGTTGTTGACAGCTTAATGTTGACAGCTTAATGTTGACAGCTTAATGTTGACAGCTTAATGTTGACAGCTTATTGTTGACAGCTTATTGTTGACAGCTTAATGTTGACAGCTTAATGTTGACAGCTTAATGTTGACAGCCTAATGTTGACAGCATAAAGTTGACAGGTTAATCTTGACAGCTTAATGTTGACAGCTTAATGTTGACAACTTATTGTTGACAGCTTAATGTTGACAGCTTAATGTTTACAGCTTAATGTTGACAGCTTAATGTTGTTAACTGTTAATGTTGTTAACTGTTAATGTTGTAAACTGCTAATGTTGCCAGCTTATTGTTGTTGACAGCTTAATGTTGTTGATAGCTTAATGTTGACAGCTTAATGTTGTTGACAGCTTAATTTTGTTGACAGCTTAATGTTGACAGCTTAATGTTGACAGCTTAATGTTGACAGCTTAATGTTGACAGCTTAATGTTGACAGCCTAATGTTGACAGCTAAATGTTGACAGCCTAATGTTGACAGCTTAATGTTGACAGCTTAATGTTGACAGCTTTATGTTGACAGCTTAATGTTGACAGCTTAATGTTGACAGCTTAATGTTGACAGCCTAAAGTTGACAGCCTAATGTTGACAGCTTAATGTTGTTGACGGTTAATTTTGACAGCTTAATGTTGTTGACAGCTTAATGTTGTTGCCAGCTTAATGTTGTTGACAGCTTAATGTTGACAGCCTAATATTGTTGACAGTTAATTTTGACAGCTTAATGTTGTTGACAGCTTAATGTTGTTGACAGCTTAATGTTGTTGACAGCTTAATGTTGACAGCTTAATGTTGACTGCTTAATGTTGACAGCTTAATGTTGACAGCTTAATGTTGACAGCTTAATGTTGACAGCTTAATGTTGACAGCTTAATGTTGACAGCCTAAAGTTGACAGCCTAATGTTGACAGCTTAATGTTGTTGACGGTTAATTTTGACAGCTTAATGTTGTTGACAGCTTAATGTTGTTGCCAGCTTAATGTTGTTGACAGCTTAATGTTGACAGCCTAATATTGTTGACAGTTAATTTTGACAGCTTAATATTGTTGACAGCTTAATGTTGTTGACAGCTTAATGTTGTTGACAGCTTAATGTTGTTGACAGCTTAATGTTGTTGACAGCTTAATGTTGACAGCTTAATGTTGACAGCTTAATGTTGACAGCTTAATGTTGACAGCTTAATGTTGACAGCTTAATGGTGACAGCTTAATGTTGTTGATAGCTTAATGTTGTTGATAGCTTAATGTTGACAGCATAATGTTGTTGACAGCTTAATGTTGTTGATAGCTTAATGTTGTTGATAGCTTAATGTTGACAGCTTAATGTTGACAGCTTAATGTTGTTGACAGCTTAATGTTGACAGCTTAATGTTGACAGCTTAATGTTGACAGCTTAATGTTGACAGCTTAATGTTGACAGCTTATTGTTGACAGCTTATTGTTGACAGCTTAATGTTGACAGCTTAGTGTTGACAGCCTAATGTTGACAGCCTAATGTTGACAGCTTAATGTTGACAGCTTAATGTTGACAGCTTAATGTTGACAGCCTATTGTTGACAGCATAATGTTGTTGAAAGCTTAATGTTGAAAGCTTAATGCTGACAGCTTAATGTTGACAGCTTAATGTTGACAGCTTAATGTTGACAGCTTAATTTTGACAGCTTAATGTTGTTAACTGTTAATGTTGTTAACTGTTAATGTTGTTAACTGTTAATGTTGTAAACTGTTAATGTTGCCAGCTTAATGTTTTTGCCAGCTTAATGTTGTTGACAGCTTAATGTTGACAGCCTAATGTTGTTGACGGTTAATTTTGACAACTTAATTTTCACAACTTAATGTTGACAGCTTAATGTTGACAGCTTAATGTTGTTGACAGCTTAATGTTGTTGATAGCTTAATGTTGTTGATAGCTTAATGTTGACAGCTTAATGTTGACAGCTTAATGTTGTTGACAGCTTAATGTTGTTGACAGCTTAATGTTGACAGCTTAATGTTGACAGCTTAATGTTGACAGCTTAATGTTGACAGCTTATTCTTGACAGCTTATTGTTGACAGCTTAATGTTGACAGCTTAATGTTGACAGCCTAATGTTGACAGCCTAAAGTTGACAGCTTAATGTTGACAGCTTAATGTTGACAGCTTATTGTTGACAGCTTAAT
Source organism: Alitta virens (assembly GCA_932294295.1). Lineage (NCBI taxonomy): Eukaryota > Metazoa > Annelida > Polychaeta > Phyllodocida > Nereididae > Alitta > Alitta virens. The sequence continues at coordinate 24,809,021 of OW028574.1, forward strand.
GTTGACAGCTTAATGTTGACAGCTTAATGTTGTTAACTGTTAATGTTGTTAACTGTTAATGTTGTAAACTGTTAAAGTTGCCAGCTTATTGTTGTTGACAGCTTAATGTTGTTGACAGCTTAATGTTGACAGCTTAATGTTGTTGACAGCCTAATTTTGTTGACAGCTTAATGTTGACAGCCTAATGTTGACAGCCTAAGGTTGACAGCTTAAAGTTGACAGCTTAATGTTGACAGCTTAATGTTGACAGCTTAATGTTGACACCTTATTGTTGACAGATTAATGTTGACAGCTTAATGTTGACAGCCTAATGTTGACAGCTTAATGTTGACAGCCTATTGTTGACAGCTTAATGTTGTTGAAAGCTTAATGTTGAAAGCTTAATGTTGACAGCTTAATGTTGACAGCTTAATGTTGACAGCTTAATGTTGACAGCTTAATGTTGACACCTTAATGTTGACAGCTTAATGTTGACAGCTTAATGTTGTTAACTGTTAATGTTGTTAACTGTTAATGTTGTTAACTGTTAATGTTGTTAACTGTTAATGTTGCCAGCTTAATGTTGTTGCCAGCTGAATGTTGTTGACAGCTTAATGTTGAAAGCCTAATGTTGTTGACGGTTAATTTTGACAACTTAATTTTGACAACTTAATGTTGACAGCTTAATGTTGACAGCTTAATGTTGTTGACAGCTTAATGTTGTTGATAGCTTAATGTTGTTGATAGCTTAATGTTGACAGCTTAATGTTGACAGCTTAATGTTGTTGACAGCTTGATGTTGACAGCTTAATGTTGACAGCTTAATGTTGACAGCTTTATGTTGACAGCTTATTGTTGACAGCTTATTGTTGACAGCTTAATGTTGACAGCTTAATGTTGACAGCCTAATGTTGACAGCCTAAGGTTGACAGCTTAATGTTGACAGCTTAATGTTGACAGCTTAATGTTGACAGCCTAATGTTGACAGCTTATTGTTGACAGCTTAATGTTGACAGGCTAATGTTGACAGCTTAATGTTGACAGCTTAATGTTGACAGGTTAATGATGACAGCTTAATGTTGTTGATAGCTTAATGTTGTTGATAGCTTAATGTTGACAGCTTAATGTTGTTGATAGCTTAATGTTGTTGATAGCTTAATGTTGACAGCTTAATGTTGACAGCTTAATGTTGTTGACAGCTTAATGTTGACAGCTTAATGTTGACAGCTTATTGTTGACAGCTTATTGTTGACAGCTTAATGTTGACAGCTTAATGTTGACAGCCTAATGTTGACAGTTTAATGTTGACAGCTTAATGTTGACAGCTTAATGTTGACAGCTTAATGTTGACAGCTTAATGTTGACAGCCTATTGTTGACAGCTTAATGTTGACAGCTTAATGTTGACAGCTTAATGTTGACAGCTTAATGTTGACAGCTTAATGTTGACAGCTTAATGTTGACAGCTTAATGTTGTTAACTGTTAATGTTGTTAACTGTTAATGTTGTTAACTGTTAATGTTGTTAACTGTTAATGTTGCCAGCTTAATGTTGTTGCCAGCTTAATGTTGTTGCCAGCTTAATGTTGTTGCCAGCTTAATGTTGTTGACAGCTTAATGTTGACAGCCTAATGTTGTTGACGGTTAATTTTGACAACTTAATTTTGACAACTTAATGTTGACAGCTTAATGTTGACAGCTTAATGTTGACAGCATAATGTTGTTGACAGCTTAATGTTGTTGATAGCTTAATGTTGTTGATAGCTTAATGTTGACAGCTTAATGTTGACAGCTTAATGTTGTTGACAGCTTAATGTTGACAGCTTAATGTTGACAGCTTAATGTTGACAGCTTAATGTTGACAGCTTAATGTTGACAGCTTATTGTTGACAGCTTATTGTTGACAGCTTAATGTTGACAGCTTAATGTTGACAGCTTAATGTTGACAGCTTATTGTTGACAGCTTAATGTTGACAGCTTAATGTTGACAGCCTAATGTTGACAGCCTAAAGTTGACAGCTTAATGTTGACAGCTTAATGTTGACAGCTTAATGTTGACAGCTTAATGTTGACAGCTTATTGTTGACAGCTTAATGTTGGCAGCTTAATGTTGACAGCTTAATGTTGACAGCCTAATGTTGACAGGCTAATGTTGACAGCTTAATGTTGACAGCTTAATGTTGACAGCTTAATGTTGACAGCTTAATGTTTACAGCTTAATGTTGACAGCTTAATGTTGTTGATAGCTTAATGTTGTTGATAGCTTAATGTTGACAGCTTAATGTTGTTGATAGCTTAATGTTGTTGATAGCTTAATGTTGACAGCTTAATGTTGACAGCTTAATGTTGACAGCTTAATGTTGTTGACAGCTTAATGTTGACAGCTTAATGTTGACAGCTTATTTTTGACAGCTTATTGTTGACAGCTTAATGTTGACAGCTTAATGTTGAGAGCTTATTGTTGACAGCTTATTTTTGACAGCTTAATGTTGACAGCTTAATGTTGACAGCCTAATGTTGACAGGCTAATGTTGACAGCTTAATGTTGACAGCTTAATGTTGACAGCTTAATGTTGACAGCTTAATGTTGACAGCTTAATGTTGACAGCCTAATGTTGACAGGCTAATGTTGACAGCTTAATGTTGACAGCTTAATGTTGACAGCCTATTGTTGACAGCTTAATGTTGTTTAAAGCTTAATGTTGAAAGCTTAATGTTGACAGCTTAATGTTGACAGCTTAATGTTGACAGCTTAATGTTGACAGCTTAATGTTGACAGCTTAATGTTGACAGCCTAATGTTGTTAACTGTTAATGTCGTTAACTGTTAATGTTGTTAACTGTTAATGTTGTTAACTGCTAATGTTGTTAACTGTTAATGTTGTTAACTGTTAATGTTGTTAACTGTTAATGTTGCCAGCTTAATGTTGTTGCCAGCTGAATGTTGTTGACAGCTCAATGTTGACAGCCTAATGTTGTTGACGGTTAATTTTGACAACTTAATTTTGACAACTTAATGTTGACAGCTTAATGTTGACAGCTTAATGTTGTTGACAGCTTAATGTTGTTGATAGCTTAATGTTGTTGATAGCTTAATGTTGCTGATAGCTTAATGTTGACTGCTTAATGTTGTTGACAGCTTAATGTTGACAGCTTAATGTTGACAGCTTAATGTTGACAGCTTATTGTTGACAGCTTATTGTTGACAGCTTAATGTTGACAGCTTAATGTTGACAGCTTAATGTTGACAGCCTAAAGTTGACAGCTTAATGTTGACAGCTTAATGTTGACAGCTTAATGTTGACAGCTTATTGTTGACAGCTTAATGTTGACAGCTTAATGTTGACAGCTTAATGTTGACAGCTTAATGTTGACAGCTTAATGTTGTTGATAGCTTAATGTTGTTGATAGCTTAATGTTGACAGCTTAATGTTGTTGACAGCTTAATGTTGTTGATAGCTTAATGTTGTTGATAGCTTAATGTTGACAGCTTACTGTTGTTGACAGCTTACTGTTGTTGACAGCCTAATGTTGACAGCTTAATGTTGACAGCTTAATGTTGACAGCTTATTGTTGACAGCTTATTGTTGACAGCTTAATGTTGACAGCTTAATGTTGACAGCCTAATGTTGACAGCCTAATGTTGACAGCGTAATGTTGACAGCTTAATGTTGACAGCTTAATGTTGACAGCTTAATGTTGACAGCCTATTGTTGACAGCTTAATGTTGTTGAAAGCTTGATGTTGAAAGCTTAATGTTGACAGCTTAATGTTGACAGCTTAATGTTGACAGCTTAATGTTGACAGCCTAATGTTGACAGGCTAATGTTGACAGCTTAATGTTGACAGCTTAATGTTGACAGCTTAATGTTGACAGCTTAATGTTGACAGCTTAATGTTGACAGCTTAATGTTGTTAACTGTTAATGTTGTTAACTGTTAATGTTGTTAACTGTTAATGTTGCCAGCTTAATGTTGTTGCCAGCTTAATGTTGTTGACAGCTCAATGTTGACAGCCTAATGTTGTTGACGGTTAATTTTGACAACTTAATTTTGACAACTTAATGTTGACAGCTTAATGGTGACAGCTTAATGTTGCTTATAGCTTAATGTTGTTGATAGCTTAATGTTGACAGCTTAATGTTGACAGCTTAATGTTGTTGACAGCTTAATGTTGTCAGCTTAATGTTGTCAGCTTAATGTTGACAGCTTAATGTTGACAGCTTATTGTTGACAGCTTATTGTTGACAGCTTAATGTTGACAGCTTTATGTTGACAGCCTAATGTTGACAGCCTAAAGTTGACAGCTTAATGTTGACAGCTTAATGTTGACAGCTTAATGTTGACAGCTTATTGTTGACAGCTTAATGTTGACAGCTTAATGTTGACAGCCTAATGTTGACAGCCTAAAGTTGACAGCTTAATGTTGACAGCTTAATGTTGATAGCTTAATGTTGACAGCTTAATGTTGACAGCTTATTGTTGACAGCTTAATGTTGACAGCTTAATGTTGACAGCTTAATGTTGACAGCCTAATGTTGACAGGCTAATGTTGACAGCTTAATGTTGACAGCTTAATGTTGACAGCTTAATGTTGACAGCTTAATGTTGTTGATAGCTTAATGTTGTTGATAGCTTAATGTTGACAGCTTAATGTTGTTGATAACTTAATGTTGTTGATAGCTTAATGTTGACAGCTTAATGTTGACAGCTTAATGTTGACAGCTTAATGTTGTTGACAGCTTAATGTTGACAGCTTAATGTTGACAGCTTATTGTTGACAGCTTATTTTTGACAGCTTAATGTTGACAGCTTAATGTTGACAGCCTAATGTTGACAGCTTAATGTTGACAGCTTAATGTTGACAGCTTAATGTTGACAGCCTCTTGTTGACAGCTTAATTTTGTTGAAAGCTTAATGTTGACAGCTTAATGTTGACAGCTTAATGTTGACAGCTTAATGTTGACAGCTCAATGTTGACAGCTTAATGTTGACAGCTTAATGTTGTTAACTGTTAATGTTGTTAACTGTTAATGTTGTTAACTGTTAATGTTGACAGCTTAATGTTGTTGCCAGCTTAATGTTGTTGACAGCTCAATGTTGACAGTTTAATGTTGTTGACGGTTAATTTTGACAACTTAATTTTGACAACTTAATGTTGACAGCTTAATGTTGATAGCTTAATGTTGTTGACAGCTTAATGTTGTTGATAGCTTAATGTTGTTGATAGCTTAATGTTGACAGCTTAATGTTGACAGCTTATTGTTGACAGCTTATTGTTGACAGCTTAATGTTGACAGCTTAATGTTGACAGCCTAATGTTGACAGCTTAATGTTGACAGCTTAATGTTGTTGATAGCTTAATGTTGTTGATAGCTTAATGTTGACAGCTTAATGTTGTTGACAGCTTAATGTTGTTGATAGCTTAATGTTGTTGATAGCTTAATATTGACAGCTTAATGTTGACAGCATACTGTTGTTGACAGCCTAATGTTGACAGCTTAATGTTGACAGCTTAATGTTGACAGCTTATTGTTGACAGCTTATTGTTGACAGCTTAATGTTGACCGCTTAATGTTGACAGCCTAATGTTGACAGCCTAATGTTGACAGCGTAATGTTGACAGCTTAATGTTGACAGCTTAATGTTGACAGCCTATTGTTGACAGCTTAATGTTGTTGAAAGCTTAATGTTGAAAGCTTAATGTTGAAAGCTTAATGTTGACAGCTTAATGTTGACAGCTTAATGTTGACAGCTTAATGTTGACAGCTTAATGTTGACAGCTTAATGTTGACAGCTTAATGTTGACAGCCTATTGTTGAAAGCCTAATGTTGTTAAAAGCTTAATGTTGACAGCTTAATGTTGACAGCTTAATGTTGACAGCTTAATGTTGACAGCTTAATGTTGACAGCTTAATGTTGACAGCTTAATGTTGACAGCCTAATGTTGTTAACTGTTAATGTTGTTAACTGTTAATGTTGTTAACTGTTAATGTTGTTAACTGTTAATGTTGTTAACTGTTAATGTTGCCAGCTTAATGTTGTTGCCAGCTGAATGTTGTTGACAGCTTAATGTTGAAAGCCTAATGTTGTTGACGGTTAATTTTGACAACTTAATTTTGACAACTTAATGTTGACAGCTTAATGTTATTGACAGCTCAATATTGTTGATAGCTTAATGTTGTTGATAGCTTAATGTTGACAGCTTAATGTTGACAGCTTAATGTTGTTGACAGCTTAATGTTGACAGCTTAATGTTGACAGCTTAATGTTGACAGCTTATTGTTGACAGCTTAATGTTGACAGCTTAATGTTGACAGCCTTATGTTGACAGCCTAAAGTTGACAGCTTAATGTTGACAGCTTAATGTTGACAGCTTAATGTTGACAGCTTAATGTTGACAGCTTATTGTTGACAGCTTAATGTTGACAGCTTAATGTTGACAGCTTAATGTTGACAGCCTAATGTTGACAGGCTAATGTTGACAGCTTAATGTTGACAGCTTAATGTTGACAGCTTAATGTTGACAGCTTAATGTTTACAGCTTAATGTTGACAGCTTAATGTTGTTGATAGCTTAATGTTGTTGATAGCTTAATGTTGACAGCTTAATGTTGTTGATAGCTTAATGTTGTTGATAGCTTAATGTTGACAGCTTAATGTTGACAGCTTAATGTTGACAGCTTAATGTTGTTGACAGCTTAATGTTGACAGCTTAATGTTGACAGCTTATTTTTGACAGCTTATTGTTGACAGCTTAATGTTGACAGCTTAATGTTGAGAGCTTATTGTTGACAGCTTAATGTTGATATCTTAATGTTGACAGCTTAATGTTGTTGACAGCTTAATGTTGTTGATAGCTTAATGTTGACAGCTTGATGTTGTTGACAGCTTAATGTTGTTGACAGCTTAATGTTGTTGACAGCTTAATGTTGTTGACAGCTTAATGTTGACAGCTTAATGTTGACAGCTTAATGTTGTTGATAGCTTAATGTTGTTGATAGCTTAATGTTGACAGCTTAATGTTGTTGACAGCTTAATGTTGTTGACAGCTTAATGTTGTTGATAGCTTAATGTTGACAGCTTTATGTTGACAGCTTAATGTTGTTGATAGCTTAATGTTGACAGCTTTATGTTGACAGCTTAATGTTGTTGACAGCTTAATGTTGACAGCTTAATGTTGACAGCTTATTGTTGACAGCTTAATGTTGACAGCTTAATGTTGACAGCCTAATGTTGACAGCTTTATGTTGACAGCTTAATGTTGACAGCTTAATGTTGACAGCTTAATGTTGACAGCCTATTGTTGACAGCTTAATGTTGTTGAAAGCTTAATGTTGAAAGCTTAATGTTGACAGCTTAATGTTGACAGCTTAATGTTGACAGCTTAATGTTGACAGCTTAATGTTGACACCTTAATGTTGACAGCTTAATGTTGACAGCTTAATGTTGTTAACTGTTAATGTTGTTAACTGTTAATGTTGTTAACTGTTAATGTTGCCAGCTTAATGTTGTTGCCAGCTGAATGTTGTTGACAGCTTAATGTTGAAAGCCTAATGTTGTTGACGGTTAATTTTGACAACTTAATTTTGACAACTTAATGTTGACAGCTTAATGTTGACAGCTTAATGTTGTTGACAGCTTAATGTTGTTGATAGCTTAATGTTGTTGATAGCTTAATGTTGACAGCTTAATGTTGACAGCTTAATGTTGTTGACAGCTTGATGTTGACAGCTTAATGTTGACAGCTTAATGGTGACAGCTTTATGTTGACAGCTTATTGTTGACAGCTTATTGTTGACAGCTTAATGTTGACAGCTTAATGTTGACAGCCTAATGTTGACAGCCTAAGGTTGACAGCTTAATGTTGACAGCTTAATGTTGACAGCTTAATGTTGACAGCCTAATGTTGACAGCTTATTGTTGACAGCTTAATGTTGACAGGCTAATGTTGACAGCTTAATGTTGACAGCTTAATGTTGACAGGTTAATGATGACAGCTTAATGTTGTTGATAGCTTAATGTTGTTGATAGCTTAATGTTGACAGCTTAATGTTGTTGATAGCTTAATGTTGTTGATAGCTTAATGTTGACAGCTTAATGTTGACAGCTTAATGTTGTTGACAGCTTAATGTTGACAGCTTAATGTTGAGAGCTTATTGTTGACAGCTTATTGTTGACAGCTTAATGTTGACAGCTTAATGTTGACAGCCTAATGTTGACAGTTTAATGTTGACAGCTTAATGTTGACAGCTTAATGTTGACAGCTTAATGTTGACAGCTTAATGTTGACAGCTTAATGTTGACAGCCTATTGTTGACAGCTTAATGTTGACAGCTTAATGTTGACAGCTTAATGTTGACAGCTTAATGTTGACAGCTTAATGTTGACAGCTTAATGTTGACAGCTTAATGTTGTTAACTGTTAATGTTGTTAACTGTTAATGTTGTTAACTGTTAATGTTGTTAACTGTTAATGTTGCCAGCTTAATGTTGTTGCCAGCTTAATGTTGTTGCCAGCTTAATGTTGTTGCCAGCTTAATGTTGTTGACAGCTTAATGTTGACAGCCTAATGTTGTTGACGGTTAATTTTGACAACTTAATTTTGACAACTTAATGTTGACAGCTTAATGTTGACAGCTTAATGTTGACAGCATAATGTTGTTGACAGCTTAATGTTGTTGATAGCTTAATGTTGTTGATAGCTTAATGTTGACAGCTTAATGTTGACAGCTTAATGTTGTTGACAGCTTAATGTTGACAGCTTAATGTTGACAGCTTAATGTTGACAGCTTAATGTTGACAGCTTAATGTTGACAGCTTATTGTTGACAGCTTATTGTTGACAGCTTAATGTTGACAGCTTAATGTTGACAGCTTAATGTTGACAGCTTATTGTTGACAGCTTAATGTTGACAGCCTAATGTTGACAGCCTAAAGTTGACAGCTTAATGTTGACAGCTTAATGTTGACAGCTTAATGTTGACAGCTTAATGTTGACAGCTTATTGTTGACAGCTTAATGTTGACAGCTTAATGTTGACAGCTTAATGTTGACAGCCTAATGTTGACAGGCTAATGTTGACAGCTTAATGTTGACAGCTTAATGTTGACAGCTTAATGTTGACAGCTTAATGTTTACAGCTTAATGTTGACAGCTTAATGTTGTTGATAGCTTAATGTTGTTGATAGCTTAATGTTGACAGCTTAATGTTGTTGATAGCTTAATGTTGTTGATAGCTTAATGTTGACAGCTTAATGTTGACAGCTTAATGTTGACAGCTTAATGTTGTTGACAGCTTAATGTTGACAGCTTAATGTTGACAGCTTATTTTTGACAGCTTATTGTTGACAGCTTAATGTTGACAGCTTAATGTTGAGAGCTTATTGTTGACAGCTTAATGTTGATATCTTAATGTTGACAGCTTAATGTTGTTGACAGCTTAATGTTGTTGATAGCTTAATGTTGACAGCTTGATGTTGTTGACAGCTTAATGTTGTTGACAGCTTAATGTTGTTGACAGCTTAATGTTGTTGACAGCTTAATGTTGACAGCTTAATGTTGACAGCTTAATGTTGACAGCTTAATGTTGACAGCTTAATGTTGACAGCTTAATGTTGTTGATAGCTTAATGTTGTTGATAGCTTAATGTTGACAGCTTAATGTTGTTGACAGCTTAATGTTGTTGACAGCTTAATGTTGTTGATAGCTTAATGTTGACAGCTTTATGTTGACAGCTTAATGTTGTTGATAGCTTAATGTTGACAGCTTTATGTTGACAGCTTAATGTTGTTGACAGCTTAATGTTGACAGCTTAATGTTGACAGCTTATTGTTGACAGCTTAATGTTGACAGCTTAATGTTGACAGCCTAATGTTGACAGCTTTATGTTGACAGCTTAATGTTGACAGCTTAATGTTGACAGCTTAATGTTGACAGCCTATTGTTGACAGCTTAATGTTGTTGAAAGCTTAATGTTGAAAGCTTAATGTTGACAGCTTAATGTTGACAGCTTAATGTTGACAGCTTAATGTTGACAGCTTAATGTTGACACCTTAATGTTGACAGCTTAATGTTGACAGCTTAATGTTGTTAACTGTTAATGTTGTTAACTGTTAATGTTGTTAACTGTTAATGTTGCCAGCTTAATGTTGTTGCCAGCTGAATGTTGTTGACAGCTTAATGTTGAAAGCCTAATGTTGTTGACGGTTAATTTTGACAACTTAATTTTGACAACTTAATGTTGACAGCTTAATGTTGACAGCTTAATGTTGTTGACAGCTTAATGTTGTTGATAGCTTAATGTTGTTGATAGCTTAATGTTGACAGCTTAATGTTGACAGCTTAATGTTGTTGACAGCTTGATGTTGACAGCTTAATGTTGACAGCTTAATGTTGACAGCTTTATGTTGACAGCTTATTGTTGACAGCTTATTGTTGACAGCTTAATGTTGACAGCTTAATGTTGACAGCCTAATGTTGACAGCCTAAGGTTGACAGCTTAATGTTGACAGCTTAATGTTGACAGCTTAATGTTGACAGCCTAATGTTGACAGCTTATTGTTGACAGCTTAATGTTGACAGGCTAATGTTGACAGCTTAATGTTGACAGCTTAATGTTGACAGGTTAATGATGACAGCTTAATGTTGTTGATAGCTTAATGTTGTTGATAGCTTAATGTTGACAGCTTAATGTTGTTGATAGCTTAATGTTGTTGATAGCTTAATGTTGACAGCTTAATGTTGACAGCTTAATGTTGTTGACAGCTTAATGTTGACAGCTTAATGTTGACAGCTTATTGTTGACAGCTTAATGTTGACAGCTTAATGTTGACAGCCTAATGTTGACAGTTTAATGTTGACAGCTTAATGTTGACAGCTTAATGTTGACAGCTTAATGTTGACAGCTTAATGTTGACAGCCTATTGTTGACAGCTTAATGTTGACAGCTTAATGTTGACAGCTTAATGTTGACAGCTTAATGTTGACAGCTTAATGTTGACAGCTTAATGCTGACAGCTTAATGTTGTTAACTGTTAATGTTGTTAACTGTTAATGTTGTTAACTGTTAATGTTGTTAACTGTTAATGTTGCCAGCTTAATGTTGTTGCCAGCTTAATGTTGTTGCCAGCTTAATGTTGTTGCCAGCTTAATGTTGTTGACAGCTTAATGTTGACAGCCTAATGTTGTTGACGGTTAATTTTGACAACTTAATTTTGACAACTTAATGTTGACAGCTTAATGTTGACAGCTTAATGTTGACAGCATAATGTTGTTGACAGCTTAATGTTGTTGATAGCTTAATGTTGTTGATAGCTTAATGTTGACAGCTTAATGTTGACAGCTTAATGTTGTTGACAGCTTAATGTTGACAGCTTAATGTTGACAGCTTAATGTTGACAGCTTAATGTTGACAGCTTAATGTTGACAGCTTATTGTTGACAGCTTATTGTTGACAGCTTAATGTTGACAGCTTAGTGTTGACAGCCTAATGTTGACAGCCTAATGTTGACAGCTTCATGTTGACAGCTTAATGTTGACAGCTTAATGTTGACAGCTTAATGTTGACAGCCTATTGTTGACAGCTTAATGTTGTTGAAAGCTTAATGTTGACAGCTTAATGTTGACACCTTAATGTTGACAGCTTAATGTTGACAGCTTAATGTTGACAGCTTAATGTTGTTAACTGTTAATGTTGTTAACTGTTAATGTTGTTAACTGTTAATGTTGTTAACTGTTAATGTTGTTAACTGTTAATGTTGTTAACTGTTAATGTTGCCCGCTTAATGTTGTTGCCAGCTTAATGTTGTTGACAGCTTAATGTTGACATCCTAATGTTGTTGACGGTTAATTTTGACAACTTAATTTTGACAACTTAATGTTGACAGCTTAATGTTGACAGCTTAATGTTGTTGACAGCTTAATGTTGTTGATAGCTTAATGTTGTTGATAGCTTAATGTTGACAGCTTAATGTTGACAGCTTAATGTTGTTGACAGCTTAATGTTGACAGCTTAATGTTGACAGCTTAATGTTGACAGCTTATTGTTGACAGCTTATTGTTGACAGCTTAATGTTGACAGCTTAATGTTGACAGCTTAATGTTGACAGCCTAATGTTGACAGCCTAAAGTTGACAGGTTAATCTTGACAGCTTAATGTTGACAGCTTAATGTTGACAACTTATTGTTGACAGCTTAATGTTGACAGCTTAATGTTTACAGCTTAATGTTGACAGCTTAATGTTGTTAACTGTTAATGTTGTTAACTGTTAATGTTGTAAACTGCTAATGTTGCCAGCTTATTGTTGTTGACAGCTTAATGTTGTTGATAGCTTAATGTTGACAGCTTAATGTTGTTGACAGCTTAATTTTGTTGACAGCTTAATGTTGACAGCTTAATGTTGACAGCTTAATGTTGACAGCTTAATGTTGACAGCTTAATGTTGACAGCTTAATGTTGACAGCCTAATGTTGACAGCTAAATGTTGACAGCCTAATGTTGACAGCTTAATGTTGACAGCTTAATGTTGACAGCTTTATGTTGACAGCTTAATGTTGACAGCTTAATGTTGACAGCTTAATGTTGACAGCCTAAAGTTGACAGCCTAATGTTGACAGCTTAATGTTGTTGACGGTTAATTTTGACAGCTTAATGTTGTTGACAGCTTAATGTTGTTGCCAGCTTAATGTTGTTGACAGCTTAATGTTGACAGCCTAATATTGTTGACAGTTAATTTTGACAGCTTAATGTTGTTGACAGCTTAATGTTGTTGACAGCTTAATGTTGACAGCTTAATGTTGACTGCTTAATGTTGACAGCTTAATGTTGACAGCTTAATGTTGACAGCTTAATGTTGACAGCTTAATGTTGACAGCTTAATGTTGACAGCCTAAAGTTGACAGCCTAATGTTGACAGCTTAATGTTGTTGACGGTTAATTTTGACAGCTTAATGTTGTTGACAGCTTAATGTTGTTGCCAGCTTAATGTTGTTGACAGCTTAATGTTGACAGCCTAATATTGTTGACAGTTAATTTTGACAGCTTAATATTGTTGACAGCTTAATGTTGTTGACAGCTTAATGTTGTTGACAGCTTAATGTTGTTGACAGCTTAATGTTGTTGACAGCTTAATGTTGACAGCTTAATGTTGACAGCTTAATGTTGACAGCTTAATGTTGACAGCTTAATGTTGACAGCTTAATGGTGACAGCTTAATGTTGTTGATAGCTTAATGTTGTTGATAGCTTAATGTTGACAGCATAATGTTGTTGACAGCTTAATGTTGTTGATAGCTTAATGTTGTTGATAGCTTAATGTTGACAGCTTAATGTTGACAGCTTAATGTTGTTGACAGCTTAATGTTGACAGCTTAATGTTGACAGCTTAATGTTGACAGCTTAATGTTGACAGCTTAATGTTGACAGCTTATTGTTGACAGCTTATTGTTGACAGCTTAATGTTGACAGCTTAGTGTTGACAGCCTAATGTTGACAGCCTAATGTTGACAGCTTAATGTTGACAGCTTAATGTTGACAGCTTAATGTTGACAGCCTATTGTTGACAGCATAATGTTGTTGAAAGCTTAATGTTGAAAGCTTAATGCTGACAGCTTAATGTTGACAGCTTAATGTTGACAGCTTAATGTTGACAGCTTAATGTTGACAGCTTAATGTTGTTAACTGTTAATGTTGTTAACTGTTAATGTTGTTAACTGTTAATGTTGTAAACTGTTAATGTTGCCAGCTTAATGTTTTTGCCAGCTTAATGTTGTTGACAGCTTAATGTTGACAGCCTAATGTTGTTGACGGTTAATTTTGACAACTTAATTTTCACAACTTAATGTTGACAGCTTAATGTTGACAGCTTAATGTTGTTGACAGCTTAATGTTGTTGATAGCTTAATGTTGTTGATAGCTTAATGTTGACAGCTTAATGTTGACAGCTTAATGTTGTTGACAGCTTAATGTTGTTGACAGCTTAATGTTGACAGCTTAATGTTGACAGCTTAATGTTGACAGCTTAATGTTGACAGCTTATTCTTGACAGCTTATTGTTGACAGCTTAATGTTGACAGCTTAATGTTGACAGCCTAATGTTGACAGCCTAAAGTTGACAGCTTAATGTTGACAGCTTAATGTTGACAGCTTATTGTTGACAGCTTAATGTTGACAGCTTAATGTTGACAGCTTAATGTTGTTAACTGTTAATGTTGTTAACTGTTAATGTTGTAAACTGTTAAAGTTGCCAGCTTATTGTTGTTGACAGCTTAATGTTGTTGACAGCTTAATGTTGACAGCTTAATGTTGTTGACAGCCTAATTTTGTTGACAGCTTAATGTTGACAGCCTAATGTTGACAGCCTAAGGTTGACAGCTTAAAGTTGACAGCTTAATGTTGACAGCTTAATGTTGACAGCTTAATGTTGACACCTTATTGTTGACAGATTAATGTTGACAGCTTAATGTTGACAGCCTAATGTTGACAGCTTAATGTTGACAGCTTAATGTTGACAGCTTAATGTTGACAGCTTAATGTTGACAGCTTAATGGTGACAGCTTAATGTTGTTGATAGCTTAATGTTGTTGATAGCTTAATGTTGACAGCATAATGTTGTTGACAGCTTAATGTTGTTGATAGCTTAATGTTGTTGATAGCTTAATGTTGACAGCTTAATGTTGACAGCTTAATGTTGTTGATAGCTTAATGTTGTTGATAGCTTAATGTTGACAGCTTAATGTTGACAGCTTAATGTTTACAGCTTAATGTTGACAGCTTAATGTTGTTAACTGTTAATGTTGTTAACTGTTAATGTTGTAAACTGCTAATGTTGCCAGCTTATTGTTGTTGACAGCTTAATGTTGTTGATAGCTTAATGTTGACAGCTTAATGTTGTTGACAGCTTAATTTTGTTGACAGCTTAATGTTGACAGCTTAATGTTGACAGCTTAATGTTGACAGCTTAATGTTGACAGCTTAATGTTGACAGCTTAATGTTGACAGCCTAATGTTGACAGCTAAATGTTGACAGCTTAATGTTGACAGCTTAATGTTGACAGCTTAATGTTGACAGCTTTATGTTGACAGCTTAATGTTGACAGCTTAATGTTGACAGCTTAATGTTGACAGCCTAAAGTTGACAGCCTAATGTTGACAGCTTAATGTTGTTGACGGTTAATTTTGACAGCTTAATGTTGTTGACAGCTTAATGTTGTTGCCAGCTTAATGTTGTTGACAGCTTAATGTTGACAGCCTAATATTGTTGACAGTTAATTTTGACAGCTTAATGTTGTTGACAGCTTAATGTTGTTGACAGCTTAATGTTGTTGACAGCTTAATGTTGACAGCTTAATGTTGACTGCTTAATCTTGACAGCTTAATGTTGACAGCTTAATGTTGACAGCTTAATGTTGTTGACAGCTTAATGTTGACAGCTTAATGTTGACAGCTTAATGTTGACAGCTTAATGTTGACAGCTTAATGTTGACAGCTTATTGTTGACAGCTTATTGTTGACAGCTTAATGTTGACAGCTTAGTGTTGACAGCCTAATGTTGACAGCCTAATGTTGACAGCTTAATGTTGACAGCTTAATGTTGACAGCCTATTGTTGACAGCTTAATGTTGTTGAAAGCTTAATGTTGAAAGCTTAATGTTGACAGCTTAATGTTGACAGCTTAATGTTGACAGCTTAATGTTGACAGCTTAATGTTGACAGCTTAATGTTGTTAACTGTTAATGTTGTTAACTGTTAATGTTGTTAACTGTTAATGTTGTAAACTGTTAATGTTGCCAGCTTAATGTTTTTGCCAGCTTAATGTTGTTGACAGCTTAATGTTGACAGCCTAATGTTGTTGACGGTTAATTTTGACAACTTAATTTTCACAACTTAATGTTGACAGCTTAATGTTGACAGCTTAATGTTGTTGACAGCTTAATGTTGTTGATAGCTTAATGTTGTTGATAGCTTAATGTTGACAGCTTAATGTTGACAGCTTAATGTTGTTGACAGCTTAATGTTGTTGACAGCTTAATGTTGACAGCTTAATGTTGACAGCTTAATGTTGACAGCTTAATGTTGACAGCTTATTCTTGACAGCTTATTGTTGACAGCTTAATGTTGACAGCTTAATGTTGACAGCCTAATGTTGACAGCCTAAAGTTGACAGCTTAATGTTGACAGCTTAATGTTGACAGCTTAATGTTGACAGCTTATTGTTGACAGCTTAATGTTGACAGCTTAATGTTGACAGCTTAATGTTGTTAACTGTTAATGTTGTTAACTGTTAATGTTGTAAACTGTTAAAGTTGCCAGCTTATTGTTGTTGACAGCTTAATGTTGTTGACAGCTTAATGTTGACAGCTTAATGTTGTTGACAGCCTAATTTTGTTGACAGCTTAATGTTGACAGCCTAATGTTGACAGCCTAAGGTTGACAGCTTAAAGTTGACAGCTTAATGTTGACAGCTTAATGTTGACAGCATAATGTTGACACCTTATTGTTGACAGATTAATGTTGACAGCTTAATGTTGACAGCTTAATGTTGACAGCCTAATGTTGACAGCTTAATGTTGACAGCTTAATGTTGACAGCTTAATGTTGACAGCTTAATGTTGACAGCTTAATGGTGACAGCTTAATGTTGTTGATAGCTTAATGTTGTTGATAGCTTAATGTTGACAGCATAATGTTGTTGACAGCTTAATGTTGTTGATAGCTTAATGTTGTTGATAGCTTAATGTTGACAGCTTAATGTTGACAGCTTAATGTTGTTGACAGCTTAATGTTGACAGCTTAATGTTGACAGCTTAATGTTGACAGCTTAATGTTGACAGCTTTATGTTGACAGCTTAATGTTGACAGCTTTATGTTGACAGCTTATTGTTGACAGCTTATTGTTGACAGCTTAATGTTGACAGCTTAGTGTTGACAGCCTAATGTTGACAGCCTAATGTTGACAGCTTAATGTTGACAGCTTAATGTTGACAGCTTAATGTTGACAGCTTAATGTTGACAGCCTATTGTTGACAGCTTAATGTTGTTGAAAGCTTAATGTTGACAGCTTAATGTTGACAGCTTAATGTTGACAGCCTAATATTGTTGACAGTTAATTTTGACAGCTTAATGTTGTTGACAGCTTAATGTTGTTGACAGCTTAATGTTGTTGACAGCTTAATGTTGTTGACAGCTTAATGTTGTTGACAGCTTAATGTTGACAGCTTAATGTTGACAGCTTAATGTTGACAGCTTAATGTTGACAGCTTAATGTTGACAGCTTATTGTTGACAGCTTATTGTTGACAGCTTAATGTTGACAGCTTAGTGTTGACAGCCTAATGTTGACAGCCTAATGTTGACAGCTTAATGTTGACAGCTTAATGTTGACAGCTTAATGTTGACAGCCTATTGTTGACAGCTTAATGTTGTTGAAAGCTTAATGTTGAAAGCTTAATGTTGACAGCTTAATGTTGACAGCTTAATGTTGACAGCTTAATGTTGACAGCTTAATGTTGACAGCTTAATGTTGTTAACTGTTAATGTTGTTAACTGATAATGTTGTTAACTGTTAATGTTGTAAACTGTTAATGTTGCCAGCTTAATGTTTTTGCCAGCTTAATGTTGTTGACAGCTTAATGTTGACAGCCTAATGTTGTTGACGGTTAATTTTGACAACTTAATTTTGACAGCTTAATGTTGACAGCTTAGTGTTGACAGCCTAATGTTGACAGCCTAATGTTGACAGCTTAATGTTGACAGCTTAATGTTGACAGCTTAATGTTGACAGCTTTATGGTGACAGCTTAATGTTGTTGATAGCTTAATGTTGTTGATAGCTTAATGTTGACAGCATAATGTTGTTGACAGCTTAATGTTGTTGATAGCTTAATGTTGTTGATAGCTTAATGTTGACAGCTTAATGTTGACAGCTTAATGTTGTTGACAGCTTAATGTTGACAGCTTAATGTTGACAGCTTAATGTTGACAGCTTAATGTTGACAGCTTTATGTTGACAGCTTAATGTTGACAGCTTTATGTTGACAGCTTATTGTTGACAGCTTATTGTTGACAGCTTAATGTTGACAGCTTAGTGTTGACAGCCTAATGTTGACAGCCTAATGTTGACAGCTTAATGTTGACAGCTTAATGTTGACAGCTTAATGTTGACAGCTTAATGTTGACAGCCTATTGTTGACAGCTTAATGTTGTTGAAAGCTTAATGTTGACAGCTTAATGTTGACAGCTTATTGTTGACAGCCTAATATTGTTGACAGTTAATTTTGACAGCTTAATGTTGTTGACAGCTTAATGTTGTTGACAGCTTAATGTTGTTGACAGCTTAATGTTGTTGACAGCTTAATGTTGTTGACAGCTTAATGTTGACAGCTTAATGTTGACAGCTTAATGTTGACAGCTTAATGTTGACAGCTTAATGTTGACAGCTTATTGTTGACAGCTTATTGTTGACAGCTTAATGTTGACAGCTTAGTGTTGACAGCCTAATGTTGACAGCCTAATGTTGACAGCTTAATGTTGACAGCTTAATGTTGACAGCTTAATGTTGACAGCCTATTGTTGACAGCTTAATGTTGTTGAAAGCTTAATGTTGAAAGCTTAATGTTGACAGCTTAATGTTGACAGCTTAATGTTGACAGCTTAATGTTGACAGCTTAATGTTGTTAACTGTTAATGTTGTTAACTGATAATGTTGTTAACTGTTAATGTTGTAAACTGTTAATGTTGCCAGCTTAATGTTTTTGCCAGCTTAATGTTGTTGACAGCTTAATGTTGACAGCCTAATGTTGTTGACGGTTAATTTTGACAACTTAATTTTGACAGCTTAATGTTGACAGCTTAGTGTTGACAGCCTAATGTTGACAGCCTAATGTTGACAGCTTAATGTTGACAGCTTAATGTTGACAGCTTAATGTTGACAGCCTATTGTTGACAGCTTAATGTTGTTGAAAGCTTAATGTTGAAAGCTTAATGTTGACAGCTTAATGTTGACAGCTTAATGTTGACAGCTTAATGTTGACAGCTTAATGTTGTTAACTGTTAATGTTGTTAACTGATAATGTTGTTAACTGTTAATGTTGTAAACTGTTAATGTTGCCAGCTTAATGTTTTTGCCAGCTTAATGTTGTTGACAGCTTAATGTTGACAGCCTAATGTTGTTGACGGTTAATTTTGACAACTTAATTTTGACAACTTAATGTTGACAGCTTAATGTTGACAGCTTAATGTTGTTGACAGCTTAATGTTGTTGATAGCTTAATGTTGTTGATAGCTTAATGTTGACAGCTTAATGTTGACAGCTTAATGTTGACAGCTTAATGTTGTTGACAGCTTAATGTTGTTGACAGCTTAATGTTGACAGCTTAATGTTGACAGCTTAATGTTGACAGCCTAATGTTGACAGCCTAAAGTTGACAGCTTAATGTTGACAGCTTAATGTTGACAGCTTAATGTTGACAGCTTATTGTTGACAGCTTAATGTTGACAGCTTAATGTTGTTAACTGTTAATGTTGTTAACTGTTAATGTTGTAAACTGTTAAAGTTGCCAGCTTATTGTTGTAGACAGCTTAATGTTGTTGATAGCTTAATGTTGACAGCTTAATGTTGTTGACAGCCTAATTTTGTTGACAGCTTAATGTTGACAGCCTAATGTTGACAGCCTAAGGTTGACAGCTTAAAGTTGACAGCTTAATGTTGACAGCTTAATGTTGACAGCTTAATGTTGACACCTTATTGTTGACAGATTAATGTTGACAGCTTAATGTTGACAGCTTAATGTTGACAGCCTAATGTTGACAGCTTAATGTTGACAGCTTAATGTTGACAGCTTAATGTTGACAGCTTAATGTTGACAGCTTAATGGTGACAGCTTAATGTTGTTGATAGCTTAATGTTGTTGATAAATTAATGTTGACAGCATAATGTTGTTGACAGCTTAATGTTGTTGATAGCTTAATGTTGTTGATAGCTTAATGTTGACAGCTTAATGTTGACAGCTTAATGTTGTTGACAGCTTAATGTTGACAGCTTAATGTTGACAGCTTAATGTTGACAGCTTAATGTTGACAGCTTTATGTTGACAGCTTATTGTTGACAGCTTATTGTTGACAGCTTAATGTTGACAGCTTAGTGTTGACAGCCTAATGTTGACAGCCTAATGTTGACAGCTTAATGTTGACAGCTTAATGTTGACAGCTTAATGTTGACAGCCTATTGTTGACAGCTTAATGTTGTTGAAAGCTTAATGTTGACAGCTTAATGTTGACAGCTTAATGTTGACAGCCTAATATTGTTGACAGTTAATTTTGACAGCTTAATGTTGTTGACAGCTTAATGTTGTTGACAGCTTAATGTTGTTGACAGCTTAATGTTGTTGACAGCTTAATGTTGACAGCTTAATGTTGACAGCTTAATGTTGACAGCTTAATGTTGACAGCTTAATGTTGACAGCTTAATGGTGACAGCTTAATGTTGTTGATAGCTTAATGTTGTTGATAGCTTAATGTTGACAGCATAATGTTGTTGACAGCTTAATGTTGTTGATAGCTTAATGTTGTTGATAGCTTAATGTTGACAGCTTAATGTTGACAGCTTAATGTTGTTGACAGCTTAATGTTGACAGCTTAATGTTGACAGCTTATTGTTGACAGCTTATTGTTGACAGCTTAATGTTGACAGCTTAATGTTGACAGCCTAATGTTGACAGCTTAATGTTGACAGCTTAATGTTGACAGTTTATTGTTGACAGCTTAATGTTGACAGCTTAATGTTGACAGCCTATTGTTGACAGCTTAATGTTGTTGAAAGCTTAATGTTGACAGCTTAATGTTGACAGCTTAATGTTGACAGCTTAATGTTGACAGCTTAATGTTGACAGCTTAATGTTGTTAACTGTTAATGTTGTTAACTGTTAATGTTGCCAGCTTAATGTTGTTGCCAGCTTAATGTTGTTGCCAGCTTAATGTTGTTGCCAGCTTAATGTTGTTGACAGCTTAATGTTGACAGCCTAATGTTGTTGACGGTTAATTTTGACAACTTAATTTTGACAACTTAATGTTGACAGCTTAATGTTGACAGCTTAATGTTGACAGCATAATGTTGTTGACAGCTTAATGTTGTTGATAGCTTAATGTTGTTGATAGCTTAATGTTGACAGCTTAATGTTGACAGCTTAATGTTGTTGACAGCTTAATGTTGACAGCTTAGTGTTGACAGCCTAATGTTGACAGCCTAATGTTGACAGCTTCATGTTGACAGCTTAATGTTGACAGCTTAATGTTGACAGCTTAATGTTGACAGCCTATTGTTGACAGCTTAATGTTGTTGAAAGCTTAATGTTGACAGCTTAATGTTGACACCTTAATGTTGACAGCTTAATGTTGACAGCTTAATGTTGACAGCTTAATGTTGTTAACTGTTAATGTTGTTAACTGTTAATGTTGTTAACTGTTAATGTTGTTAACTGTTAATGTTGTTAACTGTTAATGTTGTTAACTGTTAATGTTGTTAACTGTTAATGTTGCCAGCTTAATGTTGTTGCCAGCTTAATGTTGTTGACAGCTTAATGTTGACATCCTAATGTTGTTGACGGTTAATTTTGACAACTTAATTTTGACAACTTAATGTTGACAGCTTAATGTTGACAGCTTAATGTTGTTGACAGCTTAATGTTGTTGATAGCTTAATGTTGTTGATAGCTTAATGTTGACAGCTTAATGTTGACAGCTTAATGTTGTTGACAGCTTAATGTTGACAGCTTATTGTTGACAGCTTATTGTTGACAGCTTAATGTTGACAGCTTAGTGTTGACAGCCTAATGTTGACAGCCTAATGTTGACAGCTTAATGTTGACAGCTTAATGTTGACAGCTTAATGTTGACAGCCTATTGTTGACAGCTTAATGTTGTTGAAAGCTTAATGTTGACAGCTTAATGTTGACAGCTTAATATTGACAGCCTAATATTGTTGACAGTTAATTTTGACAGCTTAATGTTGTTGACAGCTTAATGTTGTTGACAGCTTAATGTTGTTGACAGCTTAATGTTGTTGACAGCTTAATGTTGTTGACAGCTTAATGTTGACAGCTTAATGTTGACAGCTTAATGTTGACAGCTTAATGTTGACAGCTTAATGTTGACAGCTTAATGGTGACAGCTTAATGTTGTTGATAGCTTAATGTTGTTGATAGCTTAATGTTGACAGCATAATGTTGTTGACAGCTTAATGTTGTTGATAGCTTAATGTTGTTGATAGCTTAATGTTGACAGCTTAATGTTGACAGCTTAATGTTGTTGACAGCTTAATGTTGACAGCTTAATGTTGACAGCTTATTGTTGACAGCTTATTGTTGACAGCTTAATGTTGACAGCTTAATGTTGACAGCCTAATGTTGACAGCTTAATGTTGACAGCTTAATGTTGACAGTTTATTGTTGACAGCTTAATGTTGACAGCTTAATGTTGACAGCCTATTGTTGACAGCTTAATGTTGTTGAAAGCTTAATGTTGACAGCTTAATGTTGACAGCTTAATGTTGACAGCTTAATGTTGACAGCTTAATGTTGACAGCTTAATGTTGTTAACTGTTGATGTTGTTAACTGTTAATGTTGCCAGCTTAATGTTGTTGCCAGCTTAATGTTGTTGCCAGCTTAATGTTGTTGCCAGCTTAATGTTGTTGACGGCTTAATGTTGACAGCCTAATGTTGTTGACGGTTAATTTTGACAACTTAATTTTGACAACTTAATGTTGACAGCTTAATGTTGACAGCTTAATGTTGACAGCATAATGTTGTTGACAGCTTAATGTTGTTGATAGCTTAATGTTGTTGATAGCTTAATGTTGACAGCTTAATGTTGACAGCTTAATGTTGTTGACAGCTTAATGTTGACAGCTTAATGTTGACAGCTTAATGTTGACAGCTTAATGTTGACAGCTTATTGTTGACAGCTTAATGTTGACAGCTTAATGTTGACAGCTTAGTGTTGACAGCCTAATGTTGACAGCCTAATGTTGACAGCTTCATGTTGACAGCTTAATGTTGACAGCTTAATGTTGACAGCTTAATGTTGACAGCCTATTGTTGACAGCTTAATGTTGTTGAAAGCTTAATGTTGACAGCTTAATGTTGACACCTTAATGTTGACAGCTTAATGTTGACAGCTTAATGTTGACAGCTTAATGTTGTTAACTGTTAATGTTGTTAACTGTTAATGTTGTTAACTGTTAATGTTGTTAACTGTTAATGTTGTTAACTGTTAATGTTGTTAACTGTTAATGTTGTTAACTGTTAATGTTGTTAACTGTTAATGTTGCCAGCTTAATGTTGTTGCCAGCTTAATGTTGTTGACAGCTTAATGTTGACATCCGAATGTTGTTGACGGTTAATTTTGACAACTTAATTTTGACAACTTAATGTTGACAGCTTAATGTTGACAGCTTAATGTTGTTGACAGCTTAATGTTGTTGATAGCTTAATGTTGTTGATAGCTTAATGTTGACAGCTTAATGTTGACAGCTTAATGTTGTTGACAGCTTAATGTTGACAGCTTAATGTTGACAGCTTAATGTTGACAGCTTAATGTTGACAGCTCATTGTTGACAGCTTATTGTTGACAGCTTAATGTTGACAGCTTAATGTTGACAGCTTAATGTTGACAGCCTAATGTTGACAGCCTAAAGTTGACAGCTTAATGTTGACAGCTTAATGTTGACAGCTTAATGTTGACAACTTATTGTTGACAGCTTAATGTTGACAGCTTAATGTTGACAGCCTAATGTTGACAGGCTAATGTTGACAGCTTAATGTTGACAGCTTAATGTTGACAGCTTAATGTTGACAGCTTAATGTTGACAGCTTAATGTTGACAGCTTAATGTTGACAGCTTAATGTTGTTAACTGTTAATGTTGTTAACTGTTAATGTTGTAAACTGTTAATGTTGCCAGCTTATTGTTGACAGCTTAATGCTGACAGCTTAGTGTTGACAGCCTAATGTTGACAGCCTAATGTTGACAGCTTCATGTTGACAGCTTAATGTTGACAGCTTAATGTTGACAGCTTAATGTTGACAGCCTATTGTTGACAGCTTAATGATGTTGAAAGCTTAATGTTGACAGCTTAATGTTGACACCTTAATGTTGACAGCTTAATGTTGACAGCTTAATGTTGACAGCTTAATGTTGTTAACTGTTAATGTTGTTAACTGTTAATGTTGTTAACTGTTAATGTTGTTAACTGTTAATGTTGTTAGCTGTTAATGTTGTTAACTGTTAATGTTGTTAACTGTTAATGTTGTTAACTGTTAATGTTGTTAACTGTTAATGTTGCCAGCTTAATGTTGTTGCCAGCTTAATGTTGTTGACAGCTTAATGTTGACATCCTAATGTTGTTGACGGTTAATTTTGACAACTTAATTTTGACAACTTAATGTTGACAGCTTAATGTTGACAGCTTAATGTTGTTGACAGCTTAATGTTGTTGATAGCTTAATGTTGTTGGTAGCTTAATGTTGACAGCTTAATGTTGACAGCTTAATGTTGTTGACAGCTTAATGTTGACAGCTTAATGTTGACAGCTTAATGTTGACAGCTTAATGTTGACAGCTTATTGTTGACAGCTTATTGTTGACAGCTTAATGTTGACAGCTTAATGTTGACAGCTTAATGTTGACAGCCTAATGTTGACAGCCTAAAGTTGACAGCTTAATGTTGACAGCTTAATGTTGACAGCTTAATGTTGACAACTTATTGTTGACAGCTTAATGTTGACAGCTTAATGTTGACAGCCTAATGTTGACAGCTTAATGTTGACAGCTTAATGTTGACAGCTTAATGTTGACAGCTTAATGTTGACAGCTTAATGTTGACAGCTTAATGTTGACAGCTTAATGTTGTTAACTGCTAATGTTGTTAACTGTTAATGTTGTAAACTGTTAATGTTGCCAGCTTATTGTTGTTGACAGCTTAATGTTGTTGATAGCTTAATGTTGACAGCTTAATGTTGTTGACAGCCTAATTTTGTTGACAGCTTAATGTTGACAGCTTAATGTTGACAGCTTAATGTTGACAGCTTAATGTTGACAGCTTAATGTTGACAGCTTAATGTTGTTAACTGTTAATGTTGTTAACTGTTAATGTTGTAAACTGCTAATGTTGCCAGCTTATTGTTGTTGACAGCTTAATGTTGTTGATAGCTTAATGTTGACAGCTTAATGTTGTTGACAGCTTAATTTTGTTGACAGCTTAATGTTGACAGCTTAATGTTGACAGCTTAATGTTGACAGCTTAATGTTGACAGCTTAATGTTGACAGCCTAATGTTGACAGCTAAATGTTGACAGCTTAATGTTGACAGCTTAATGTTGACAGCTTAATGTTGACAGCTTTATGTTGACAGCTTAATGTTGACAGCTTAATGTTGACAGCTTAATGTTGACAGCCTAAAGTTGACAGCCTAATGTTGACAGCTTAATGTTGTTGACGGTTAATTTTGACAGCTTAATGTTGTTGACAGCTTAATGTTGTTGCCAGCTTAATGTTGTTGACAGCTTAATGTTGACAGCCTAATATTGTTGACAGTTAATTTTGACAGCTTAATGTTGTTGACAGCTTAATGTTGTTGACAGCTTAATGTTGTTGACAGCTTAATGTTGACAGCTTAATGTTGACTGCTTAATGTTGACAGCTAAATGTTGACAGCTTAATGTTGACAGCTTAATGTTGACAGCTTAATGTTGACAGCCTAAAGTTGACAGCCTAATGTTGACAGCTTAATGTTGTTGACGGTTAATTTTGACAGCTTAATGTTGTTGACAGCTTAATGTTGTTGCCAGCTTAATGTTGTTGACAGCTTAATGTTGACAGCCTAATATTGTTGACATTTAATTTTGACAGCTTAATGTTGTTGACAGCTTAATGTTGTTGACAGCTTAATGTTGTTGACAGCTTAATGTTGACAGCTTAATGTTGACAGCTTAATGTTGACAGCTTAATGTTGACAGCTTAATGTTGACAGCTTAATGGTGACAGCTTAATGTTGACAGCCTATTGTTGACAGCTTAATGTTGTTGAAAGCTTAATGTTGACAGCTTAATGTTGACACCTTAATGTTGACAGCTTAATGTTGACAGCTTAATGTTGACAGCTTAATGTTGTTAACTGTTAATGTTGTTAACTGTTAATGTTGTTAACTGTTAATGTTGTTAACTGTTAATGTTGTTAACTGTTAATGTTGTTAACTGTTAATGTTGCCAGCTTAATGTTGTTGCCAGCTTAATGTTGTTGACAGCTTAATGTTGACATCCTAATTTTGTTGATGGTTAATTTTGACAACTTAATTTTGACAACTTAATGTTGACAGCTTAATGTTGACAGCTTAATGTTGTTGACAGCTTAATGTTGTTGATAGCTTAATGTTGTTGGTAGCTTAATGTTGACAGCTTAATGTTGACAGCTTAATGTTGTTGACAGCTTAATGTTGACAGCTTAATGTTGACAGCTTAATGTTGACAGCTTAATGTTGACAGCTTATTGTTGACAGCTTATTGTTGACAGCTTAATGTTGACAGCTTAATGTTGACAGCTTAATGTTGACAGCCTAATGTTGACAGCCTAAAGTTGACAGCTTAATGTTGACAGCTTAATGTTGACAGCTTAATGTTGACAGCTTAATGTTGACAACTTATTGTTGACAGCTTAATGTTGACAGCTTAATGTTGACAGCCTAATGTTGACAGGCTAATGTTGACAGCTTAATGTTGACAGCTTAATGTTGACAGCTTAATGTTGACAGCTTAATGTTGACAGCTTAATGTTGACAGCTTAATGTTGACAGCTTAATGTTGTTAACTGTTAATGTTGTTAACTGTTAATGTTGTAAACTGTTAATGTTGCCAGCTTATTGTTGTTGACAGCTTAATGTTGTTGATAGCTTAATGTTGACAGCTTAATGTTGTTGACAGCCTAATTTTGTTGACAGCTTAATGTTGACAGCTTAATGTTGACAGCTTAATGTTGACAGCTTAATGTTGACAGCTTAATGTTGTTAACTGTTAATGTTGTTAACTGTTAATGTTGTAAACTGCTAATGTTGCCAGCTTATTGTTGTTGACAGCTTAATGTTGTTGATAGCTTAATGTTGGCAGCTTAATGTTGTTGACAGCTTAATTTTGTTGACAGCTTAATGTTGACAGCTTAATGTTGACAGCTTAATGTTGACAGCTTAATGTTGACAGCTTAATGTTGACAGCCTAATGTTGACAGCTAAATGTTGACAGCTTAATGTTGACAGCTTAATGTTGACAGCTTAATGTTGACAGCTTTATGTTGACAGCTTAATGTTGACAGCTTAATGTTGACAGCTTAATGTTGACAGCCTAAAGTTGACAGCCTAATGTTGACAGCTTAATGTTGTTGACGGTTAATTTTGACAGCTTAATGTTGTTGACAGCTTAATGTTGTTGCCAGCTTAATGTTGTTGACAGCTTAATGTTGACAGCCTAATATTGTTGACAGTTAATTTTGACAGCTTAATGTTGTTGACAGCTTAATGTTGTTGACAGCTTAATGTTGTTGACAGCTTAATGTTGACAGCTTAATGTTGACAGCTTAATGTTGACAGCTTAATGGTGACAGCTTAATGTTGTTGATAGCTTAATGTTGTTGATAGCTTAATATTGACAGCATAATGTTGTTGACAGCTTAATGTTGTTGATAGCTTAATGTTGTTGATAGCTTAATGTTGACAGCTTAATGTTGACAGCTTAATGTTGTTGACAGCTTAATGTTGACAGCTTAATGTTGACAGCTTAATGTTGACAGCTTAATGTTGACAGCCTAATATTGTTGACAGTTAATTTTGACAGCTTAATGTTGTTGACAGCTTAATGTTGTTGACAGCTTAATGTTGTTGACAGCTTAATGTTGACAGCTTAATGTTGACTGCTTAATGTTGACAGCTAAATGTTGACAGCTTAATGTTGACAGCTTAATGTTGACAGCTTAATGTTGACAGCCTAAAGTTGACAGCCTAATGTTGACAGCTTAATGTTGTTGACGGTTAATTTTGACAGCTTAATGTTGTTGACAGCTTAATGTTGTTGCCAGCTTAATGTTGTTGACAGCTTAATGTTGACAGCCTAATATTGTTGACATTTAATTTTGACAGCTTAATGTTGTTGACAGCTTAATGTTGTTGACAGCTTAATGTTGTTGACAGCTTAATGTTGACAGCTTAATGTTGACAGCTTAATGTTGACAGCTTAATGTTGACAGCTTAATGTTGACAGCTTAATGGTGACAGCTTAATGTTGACAGCCTATTGTTGACAGCTTAATGTTGTTGAAAGCTTAATGTTGACAGCTTAATGTTGACACCTTAATGTTGACAGCTTAATGTTGACAGCTTAATGTTGACAGCTTAATGTTGTTAACTGTTAATGTTGTTAACTGTTAATGTTGTTAACTGTTAATGTTGTTAACTGTTAATGTTGTTAACTGTTAATGTTGTTAACTGTTAATGTTGCCAGCTTAATGTTGTTGCCAGCTTAATGTTGTTGACAGCTTAATGTTGACATCCTAATTTTGTTGATGGTTAATTTTGACAACTTAATTTTGACAACTTAATGTTGACAGCTTAATGTTGACAGCTTAATGTTGTTGACAGCTTAATGTTGTTGATAGCTTAATGTTGTTGGTAGCTTAATGTTGACAGCTTAATGTTGACAGCTTAATGTTGTTGACAGCTTAATGTTGACAGCTTAATGTTGACAGCTTAATGTTGACAGCTTAATGTTGACAGCTTATTGTTGACAGCTTATTGTTGACAGCTTAATGTTGACAGCTTAATGTTGACAGCTTAATGTTGACAGCCTAATGTTGACAGCCTAAAGTTGACAGCTTAATGTTGACAGCTTAATGTTGACAGCTTAATGTTGACAGCTTAATGTTGACAACTTATTGTTGACAGCTTAATGTTGACAGCTTAATGTTGACAGCCTAATGTTGACAGGCTAATGTTGACAGCTTAATGTTGACAGCTTAATGTTGACAGCTTAATGTTGACAGCTTAATGTTGACAGCTTAATGTTGACAGCTTAATGTTGACAGCTTAATGTTGTTAACTGTTAATGTTGTTAACTGTTAATGTTGTAAACTGTTAATGTTGCCAGCTTATTGTTGTTGACAGCTTAATGTTGTTGATAGCTTAATGTTGACAGCTTAATGTTGTTGACAGCCTAATTTTGTTGACAGCTTAATGTTGACAGCTTAATGTTGACAGCTTAATGTTGACAGCTTAATGTTGACAGCTTAATGTTGTTAACTGTTAATGTTGTTAACTGTTAATGTTGTAAACTGCTAATGTTGCCAGCTTATTGTTGTTGACAGCTTAATGTTGTTGATAGCTTAATGTTGGCAGCTTAATGTTGTTGACAGCTTAATTTTGTTGACAGCTTAATGTTGACAGCTTAATGTTGACAGCTTAATGTTGACAGCTTAATGTTGACAGCTTAATGTTGACAGCCTAATGTTGACAGCTAAATGTTGACAGCTTAATGTTGACAGCTTAATGTTGACAGCTTAATGTTGACAGCTTTATGTTGACAGCTTAATGTTGACAGCTTAATGTTGACAGCTTAATGTTGACAGCCTAAAGTTGACAGCCTAATGTTGACAGCTTAATGTTGTTGACGGTTAATTTTGACAGCTTAATGTTGTTGACAGCTTAATGTTGTTGCCAGCTTAATGTTGTTGACAGCTTAATGTTGACAGCCTAATATTGTTGACAGTTAATTTTGACAGCTTAATGTTGTTGACAGCTTAATGTTGTTGACAGCTTAATGTTGTTGACAGCTTAATGTTGACAGCTTAATGTTGACAGCTTAATGTTGACAGCTTAATGGTGACAGCTTAATGTTGTTGATAGCTTAATGTTGTTGATAGCTTAATATTGACAGCATAATGTTGTTGACAGCTTAATGTTGTTGATAGCTTAATGTTGTTGATAGCTTAATGTTGACAGCTTAATGTTGACAGCTTAATGTTGTTGACAGCTTAATGTTGACAGCTTAATGTTGACAGCTTAATGTTGACAGCTTAATGTTGACAGCTTATTGTTCACAGCTTATTGTTGACAGCTTAATGTTGACAGCTTAGTGTTGACAGCCTAATGTTGACAGCCTTATGTTGACAGCCTAATGTTGACAGCTTAATGTTGACAGCTTAATGTTGACAGCTTAATGTTGACAGCCTATTGTTGACAGCTTAATGTTGTTGAAAGCTTAATGTTGACAGCTTAATGTTGACAGCTTAATGTTGACAGCTTAATGTTGACAGCTTAATGTTGACAGCTTAATGTTGACAGCTTAATGTTGACAGCTTAATGTTGTTAACTGTTAATGTTGTTAACTGTTAATGTTGTTAACTGTTAATGTTGTAAACTGTTAATGTTGCCAGCTTAATGTTTTTGCCAGCTTAATGTTGTTGACAGCTTAATGTTGACAGCCTAATGTTGTTGACGGTTAATTTTGACAACTTAATTTTGACAACTTAATGTTGACAGCTTAATGTTGACAGCTTAATGTTGTTGACAGCTTAATGTTGTTGATAGCTTAATGTTGTTGATAGCTTAATGTTGACAGCTTAATGTTGACAGCTTAATGTTGTTGACAGCTTAATGTTGACAGCTTAATGTTGACAGCTTAATGTTGACAGCTTAATGTTGACAGCTTAATGTTGACAGACTATTGTTGACAGCTTAATGTTGTTGAAAGCTTAATGTTGAAAGCTTAATGTTGACAGCTTAATGTTGACAGCTTAATGTTGACAGCTTAATGTTGACAGCTTAATGTTGACAGCTTAATGTTGTTGACAGCTTAATGTTGTTAACTGTTAATGTTGTTAACTGTTAATGTTGTTAACTGTTAATGTTGTTAACTGTTAATGTTGTTAACTGTTAATGTTGTTAACTGTTAATGTTGTTAACTGTTAATGTTGTTAACTGTTAATGTTGTTAACTGTTAATGTTGCCAGCTTAATGTTGTTGCCAGCTTAATGTTGTTGACAGCTTAATGTTGACAGCCTAATGTTGTTGACGGTTAATTTTGACAACTTAATTTTGACAACTTAATGTTGACAGCTTAATGTTGACAGCTTAATGTTGTTGACAGCTTAATGTTGTTGATAGCTTAATGTTGTTGATTGTTTAATGTTGACAGCTTAATGTTGACAGCTTAATGTTGACAGCTGAATGTTGTTGACAGCTTAATGTTGACAGCTTAATGTTGACAGCTTAATGTTGACAGCTTAATGTTGACAGCTTATTGTTGACAGCTTAATGTTGACAGCTTAATGTTGACAGCCTAATGTTGACAGCCTAAAGTTGACAGCTTAATGTTGACAGCTTAATGTTGATAGCTTAATGTTGACAGCTTATTGTTGACAGCTTAATGTTGACAGCTTAATGTTGACAGCTTAATGTTGTTAACTGTTAATGTTGTTAACTGTTAATGTTGTAAACTGTTAATGTTGCCAGCTTATTGTTGTTGACCGCTGAATGTCGTTGATAGCTTTATGTTGACAGCTTAATGTTGTTGACAGCCTAATTTTGTTGACAGCTTAATGTTGACAGCTTAATGTTGACAGCTTAATGTTGACAGCTTAATGTTGACAGCTTAATGTTGACAGCTTAATGTTGTTAACTGTTAATGTTGTTAACTGTTAATGTTGTAAACTGTTAATGTTGACAGCCTATTGTTGACAGCTTAATGTTGTTGAAAGCTTAATGTTGAAAGCTTAATGGTGAAAGCTTAATGTTGACAGCTTAATGTTGACAGCTTAATGTTGACAGCTTAATGTTGACAGCTTAATGTTGACAGCTTAATGTTGACAGCTTAATGTTGACAGCCTATTGTTGACAGCTTAATGTTGTTGAAAGCTTAATGTTGAAAGCTTAATGTTGAAAGCTTAATGTTGACAGCTTAATGTTGACAGCTTAATGTTGACAGCTTAATGTTGACAGCTTAATGTTGACAGCTTAATGTTGTTAACTGTTAATGTTGTTAACTGTTAATGTTGTTAACTGTTAATGTTGTTAACTGTTAATGTTGACAGCCTAATGTTGACGGCCTAAGGCTGACAGCTTATAGTTGACAGCTTAATGTTGACAGCTTAATGTTGACAGCTTAATGTTGACAGCTTAATGTTGACAGCTTAATGTTGACAGCTTAATGTTGACAGCTTAATGTTGTTAACTGTTAATGTTGTTAACTGTTAATGTTGTTAACTGTTAATGTTGTTAACTGTTAATGTTGTTAACTGTTAATGTTGATAACTGTTAATGTTGTTAACTGTTAATGTTGCCAGCTTAATGTTGTTGCCAGCTTAATGTTGTTGACAGCTTAATGTTGACAGCCTAATGTTGTTGACGGTTAATTTTGACAACTTAATTTTGACAACTTAATGTTGACAGCTTAATGTTGACAGCTTAATGTTGTTGACAGCTTAATGTTGTTGATAGCTTAATGTTGTTGATTGTTTAATGTTGACAGCTTAATGTTGACAGCTTAATGTTGACAGCTGAATGTTGTTGACAGCTTAATGTTGACAGCTTAATGTTGACAGCTTAATGTTGACAGCTTAATGTTGACAGCCTAATGTTGACAGCCTAAAGTTGACAGCTTAATGTTGACAGCTTAATGTTGATAGCTTAATGTTGACAGCTTATTGTTGACAGCTTAATGTTGACAGCTTAATGTTGACAGCTTAATGTTGTTAACTGTTAATGTTGTTAACTGTTAATGTTGTAAACTGTTAATGTTGCCAGCTTATTGTTGTTGACCGCTGAATGTCGTTGATAGCTTTATGTTGACAGCTCAATGTTGTTGACAGCCTAATTTTGTTGACAGCTTAATGTTGACAGCTTAATGTTGACAGCTTAATGTTGACAGCTTAATGTTGACAGCTTAATGTTGACAGCTTAATGTTGTTAACTGTTAATGTTGTTAACTGTTAATGTTGTAAACTGTTAATGTTGACAGCCTATTGTTGACAGCTTAATGTTGTTGAAAGCTTAATGTTGAAAGCTTAATGGTGAAAGCTTAATGTTGACAGCTTAATGTTGACAGCTTAATGTTGACAGCTTAATGTTGACAGCTTAATGTTGACAGCTTAATGTTGACAGCCTATTGTTGACAGCTTAATGTTGTTGAAAGCTTAATGTTGAAAGCTTAATGTTGAAAGCTTAATGTTGACAGCTTAATGTTGACAGCTTAATGTTGACAGCTTAATGTTGACAGCTTAATGTTGACAGCTTAATGTTGTTAACTGTTAATGTTGTTAACTGTTAATGTTGTTAACTGTTAATGTTGTTAACTGTTAATGTTGACAGCCTAATGTTGACAGCCTAAGGCTGACAGCTTATAGTTGACAGCTTAATGTTGACAGCTTAATGTTGACAGCTTAATGTTGACAGCTTATTGTTGACAGCTTAATGTTGACAGCTTAATGTTGACAGCTTAGTGTTGACAGCCTAATGTTGACAGCCTAATGTTGACAGCTTAATGTTGACAGCTTAATGTTGACAGCTTAATGTTGACAGCCTATTGTTGACAGCTTAATGTTGTTGAAAGCTTAATGTTGACAGCTTAATGTTGACAGCTTAATGTTGACAGCTTAATGTTGACAGCTTAATGTTGACAGCTTAATGTTGTTGATAGCTTAATGTTGTTGATAGCTTAATGTTGACAGCTTAATGTTGTTGACAGCTTAATGTTGTTGATAGCTTAATGTTGTTGATAGCTTAATGTTGACAGCTTAATGTTGACAGCTTAATGTTGTTGACAGCTTAATGTTGACAGCTTAATGTTGACAGCTTAATGTTGACAGCTTAATGTTGACAGCTTATTGTTGACAGCTTATTGTTGACAGCTTAATGTTGACAGCTTAGTGTTGACAGCCTAATGTTGACAGCCTAATGTTGACAGCTTAATGTTGACAGCTTAATGTTGACAGCTTAATGTTGACAGCTTAATGTTGACAGCCTATTGTTGACAGCTTAATGTTGTTGAAAGCTTAATGTTGAAAGCTTAATGTTGACAGCTTAATGTTGACAGCTTAATGTTGACAGCTTAATGTTGACAGCTTAATGTTGACAGCTTAATGTTGTTGACAGCTTAATGTTGACAGCTAAATGTTGACAGCTTAATGTTGACAGCTTATTGTTGACAGCTTATTGTTGACAGCTTATTGTTGACAGCTTAATGTTGACAGCCTAATGTTGACAGCCTAAAGTTGACAGCTTAATGTTGACAGCTTAATGTTGACAGCTTAATGTTGACACCTTATTGTTGACAGCTTAATGTTGACAGCTTAATGTTGACAGCTTAATGTTGACAGCCTATTGTTGACAGCTTAATGTTGTTGAAAGCTTAATGTTGAAAGCTTAATGTTGACAGCTTCATGTTGACAGCTTAATGTTGACAGCTTAATGTTGTTAGCTGTTAATGTTGTTAGCTGTTAATGTTGTTAACTGTTAATGTTGTTAACTGTTAATGTTGTTAACTGTTAATGTTGTTAACTGTTAATGTTGCCAGCTTAATGTTTTTGCCAGCTTAATGTTGTTGACAGCTTAATGTTGACAGCCTAATGTTGTTGACGGTTAATTTTGACAACTTAATTTTGACAACTTAATGTTGACAGCTTAATGTTGACAGCTTAATGTTGTTGACAGCTTAATGTTGTTGATAGCTTAATGTTGTTGATAGCTTAATGTTGACATCTTAATGTTGACAGCTTAATGTTGTTGACAGCTTAATGTTGACAGCTAAATGTTGACAGCTTAAAGTTGACAGCTTATTGTTGACAGCTTATTGTTGACAGCTTATTGTTGACAGCTTAATGTTGACAGCTTAATGTTGACAGCCTAATGTTGACAGCTTAATGTTGACAGCCTAATGTTGACAGCCTAAAGTTGACAGCTTAATGTTGACAGCTTAATGTTGACAGCTTAATGTTGACAGCTTAATGTTGACACCTTATTGTTGACAGCTTAATGTTGACAGCTTAATGTTGACAGCTTAATGTTGACAGCCTAATGTTGACAGGCTAATGTTGACAGCTTAATGTTGACAGCTTAATGTTGACAGCTTAATGTTGACAGCTTAATGTTGTTGATAGCTTAATGTTGTTGATAGCTTAATGTTGACAGCATAATGTTGTTGACAGCTTAATGTTGTTGATAGCTTAATGTTGACAGCTTAATGTTGACAGCATAATGTTGTTGACAGCTTAATGTTGTTGACAGCTTAATGTTGTTGAAAGCTTAATGTTGAAAGCTTAATGTTGACAGCTTAATGTTGACAGCTTAATGTTGACAGCTTAATGTTGACAGCTTAATGTTGACAGCTTAATGTTGACAGCTTAATGTTGACAGCTTATTGTTGACAGCTTAATGTTGACAGCTTAGTGTTGACAGCCTAATGTTGACAGCCTAATGTTGACAGCTTAATGTTGACAGCTTAATGTTGACAGCTTAATGTTGACAGCTTAATGTTGACAGCCTATTGTTGACAGCTTAATGTTGTTGAAAGCTTAATGTTGAAAGCTTAATGTTGACAGCTTAATGTTGACAGCTGAATGTTGACAGCTTAATGTTGACAGCTTAATGTTGACAGCTTAATGTTGTTAACTGTTAATGTTGTTAACTGTTAATGTTGTTAACTGTTAATGTTGTTAACTGTTAATGTTGTTAACTGTTAATGTTGTTAACTGTTAATGTTGCCAGCTTAATGTTTTTGCCAGCTTAATGTTGTTGACAGCTTAATGTTGACAGCCTAATGTTGTTGACGGTTAATTTTGACAACTTAATTTTCACAACTTCATGTTGACAGCTTAATGTTGACAGCTTAATGTTGTTGACAGCTTAATGTTGTTGATAGCTTAATGTTGTTGATAGCTTAATGTTGACAGCTTAATGTTGACAGCTTAATGTTGACAGCTTAATGTTGTTGACAGCTTAATGTTGACAGCTTAATGTTGACAGCTTAATGTTGACAGCTTAATGTTGACAGCTTATTGTTGACAGCTTATTGTTGACAGCTTAATGTTGACAGCTTAATGTTGACAGCCTAATGTTGACAGCCTAAAGTTGACAGCTTAATGTTGACAGCTTAATGTTGACAGCTTAATGTTGACAGCTTAATGTTGACAGCTTAAT
The DNA here is from genome assembly GCA_932294295.1 of Alitta virens. Lineage (NCBI taxonomy): Eukaryota > Metazoa > Annelida > Polychaeta > Phyllodocida > Nereididae > Alitta > Alitta virens. The sequence goes on from OW028574.1 coordinate 24,845,208, forward strand.
GTTGACAGCTTAATGTTGACAGCTTATTGTTGACAGCTTATTGTTGACAGCTTAATGTTGACAGCTTTGTGTTGACAGCCTAATGTTGACAGCCTAATGTTGACAGCTTAATGTTGACAGCTTAATGTTGACAGCTTAATCTTGACAGCCTATTGTTGACAGCTTAATGTTGTTGAAAGCTTAATGTTGAAAGCTTAATGTTGACAGCTTAATGTTGACAGCTTAATGTTGACAGCTTAATGTTGTTAACTGTTAATGTTGTTAACTGTTAATGTTGTTAACTGTTAATGTTGTTAACTGTTAATGTTGTTAACTGTTAATGTTGTTAACTGTTAATGTTGTTAACTGTTAATGTTGTTAACTGTTAATGTTGTTAACTGTTAATGTTGTTAACTGTTAATGTTGTTAACTGTTAATGTTGTTAACTGTTAATGTTGCCAGCTTAATGTTGTTGCCAGCTTAATGTTGTTGACAGCTTAATGTTGACAGCCTAATGTTGTTGACGGTTAATTTTGACAACTTAATTTTGACAACTTAATGTTGACAGCTTAATGTTGACAGCTTAATGTTGTTGACAGCTTAATGTTGTTGATAGCTTAATGTTGTTGTTAGCTTAATGTTGACAGCTTAATGTTGACAGCTTAATGTTGTTGACAGCTTAATGTTGACAGCTAAATGTTGACAGCTTAATGTTGACAGCTTATTGTTGACAGCTTATTGTTGACAGCTTATTGTTGACAGCTCAATGTTGACAGCCTAATGTTGACAGCCTAAAGTTGACAGCTTAATGTTGACAGCTTAATGTTGACAGCTTAATGTTGACAGCTTAATGTTGACACCTTATTGTTGACAGCTTAATGTTGACAGCTTAATGTTGACAGCTTAATGTTGACAGCCAATTGTTGACAGCTTAATGTTGTTGAAAGCTTAATGTTGAAAGCTTAATGTTGACAGCTTCATGTTGACAGCTTAATGTTGACAGCTTAATGTTGACAGCTTAATGTTGACAGCTTAATGCTGACAGCTTACTGTTGACAGCTTAATATTGACAGCTTAATGTTGACAGCTTAATGTTGACAGCTTAATGTTGACAGCTTAATGTTGTTAACTGTTAATGTTGTTAACTGTTAATGTTGTTAACTGTTAATGTTGTTAACTGTTAATGTTGCCAGCTTAATGTTGTTGCCAGCTTAATGTTGTTGACAGCTTAATGTTGACAGCCTAATGTTGTTGACGGTTAATTTTGACAACTTAATTTTGACAACTTAATGTTGACAGCTTAATGTTGACAGCTTAATGTTGTTGACAGCTTAATGTTGTTGATAGCTTAATGTTGTTGATAGCTTAATGTTGACAGCTTAATGTTGACAGCTTAATGTTTTTGACAGCTTAATGTTGACAGCTAAATGTTGACAGCTTAATGTTGACAGCTTATTGTTGACAGCTTATTGTTGACAGCTTATTGTTGACAGCTTAATGTTGACAGCTTAATGTTGACAGCCTAATGTTGACAGCTTAATGTTGACAGCCTAATGTTGACAGCCTAAAGTTGACAGCTTAATGTTGACAGCTTAATGTTGACAGCTTAATGTTGACAGCTTAATGTTGACACCTTATTGTTGACAGCTTAATGTTGACAGCTTAATGTTGACAGCTTAATGTTGACAGCCTAATGTTGACAGGCTAATGTTGACAGCTTAATGTTGACAGCCTAATGTTGACAGGCTAATGTTGACACCTTATTGTTGACAGCTTAATGTTGACAGCTTAATGTTGACAGCTTAATGTTGACAGCCTAATGTTGACAGGCTAATGTTGACAGCTTAATGTTGACAGCTTAATGTTGTTGATAGCTTAATGTTGTTGATAGCTTAATGTTGACAGCATAATGTTGTTGACAGCTTAATGTTGTTGATAGCTTAATGTTGTTGATAGCTTAATGTTGACAGCTTAATGATGACAGCTTAATGTTGTTGACAGCTTAATGTTGACAGCTTAATGTTGACAGCTTAATGTTGACAGCTTAATGTTGACAGCTTATTGTTGACAGCTTATTGTTGACAGCTTAATGTTGACAGCTTAGTGTTGACAGCCTAATGTTGACAGCCTAATGTTGACAGCTTAATGTTGACAGCTTAATGTTGTTGACAGCTTAATGTTGACAGCTTAATGTTGACAGCTTAATGTTGACAGCTTAATGTTGACAGCTTATTGTTGACAGCTTATTGTTGACAGCTTAATGTTGACAGCTTAGTGTTGACAGCCTAATGTTGACAGCCTAATGTTGACAGCTTAATGTTGACAGCTTAATGTTGATAGCTTAATGTTGACAGCCTATTGTTGACAGCTTAATGTTGTTGAAAGCTTAATGTTGAAAGCTTAATGTTGACAGCTTAATGTTGACAGCTTAATGTTGACTGCTTAATGTTGTTAACTGTTAATGTTGTTAACTGTTAATGTTGTTAACTGTTAATGTTGTTAACTGTTAATGTTGTTAACTGTTAATGTTGTTAACTGTTAATGTTGTTAACTGTTAATGTTGTTAACTGTTAATGTTGTTAACTGTTAATGTTGCCAGCTTAATGTTGTTGCCAGCTTAATGTTGTTGACAGCTTAATGTTGACAGCCTAATGTTGTTGACGGTTAATTTTGACAACTTAATTTTGACAACTTAATGTTGACAGCTTAATGTTGACAGCTTAATGTTGTTGACAGCTTAATGTTGTTGATAGCTTAATGTTGTTGTTAGCTTAATGTTGACAGCTTAATGTTGACAGCTTAATGTTGTTGACAGCTTAATGTTGTTGACAGCTAAATGTTGACAGCTTAATGTTGACAGCTTATTGTTGACAGCTTATTGTTGACAGCTTATTGTTGACAGCTCAATGTTGACAGCCTAATGTTGACAGCCTAAAGTTGACAGCTTAATGTTGACAGCTTAATGTTGACAGCTTAATGTTGACAGCTTAATGTTGACACCTTATTGTTGACAGCTTAATGTTGACAGCTTAATGTTGACAGCTTAATGTTGACAGCCTATTGTTGACAGCTTAATGTTGTTGAAAGCTTAATGTTGAAAGCTTAATGTTGACAGCTTCATGTTGACAGCTTAATGTTGACAGCTTAATGTTGTTGACAGCTTAATGTTGACAGCTTAATGCTGACAGCTTACTGTTGACAGCTTAATATTGACAGCTTAATGTTGACAGCTTAATGTTGACAGCTTAATGTTGACAGCTTAATGTTGTTAACTGTTAATGTTGTTAACTGTTAATGTTGTTAACTGTTAATGTTGTTAACTGTTAATGTTGTTAACTGTTAATGTTGCCAGCTTAATGTTGTTGCCAGCTTAATGTTGTTGACAGCTTAATGTTGACAGCCTAATGTTGTTGACGGTTAATTTTGACAACTTAATTTTGACAACTTAATGTTGACAGCTTAATGTTGACAGCTTAATGTTGTTGACAGCTTAATGTTGTTGATAGCTTAATGTTGTTGATAGCTTAATGTTGACAGCTTAATGTTGACAGCTTAATGTTTTTGACAGCTTAATGTTGACAGCTAAATGTTGACAGCTTAATGTTGACAGCTTATTGTTGACAGCTTATTGTTGACAGCTTATTGTTGACAGCTTAATGTTGACAGCTTAATGTTGACAGCCTAATGTTGACAGCTTAATGTTGACAGCCTAATGTTGACAGCCTAAAGTTGACAGCTTAATGTTGACAGCTTAATGTTGACAGCTTAATGTTGACAGCTTAATGTTGACACCTTATTGTTGACAGCTTAATGTTGACAGCTTAATGTTGACAGCTTAATGTTGACAGCCTAATGTTGACAGGCTAATGTTGACAGCTTAATGTTGACAGCCTAATGTTGACAGGCTAATGTTGACACCTTATTGTTGACAGCTTAATGTTGACAGCTTAATGTTGACAGCTTAATGTTGACAGCCTAATGTTGACAGGCTAATGTTGACAGCTTAATGTTGACAGCTTAATGTTGTTGATAGCTTAATGTTGTTGATAGCTTAATGTTGACAGCATAATGTTGTTGACAGCTTAATGTTGTTGATAGCTTAATGTTGTTGATAGCTTAATGTTGACAGCTTAATGTTGACAGCTTAATGTTGTTGACAGCTTAATGTTGACAGCTTAATGTTGACAGCTTAATGTTGACAGCTTAATGTTGACAGCTTATTGTTGACAGCTTATTGTTGACAGCTTAATGTTGACAGCTTAGTGTTGACAGCCTAATGTTGACAGCCTAATGTTGACAGCTTAATGTTGACAGCTTAATGTTGTTGACAGCTTAATGTTGACAGCTTAATGTTGACAGCTTAATGTTGACAGCTTAATGTTGACAGCTTATTGTTGACAGCTTATTGTTGACAGCTTAATGTTGACAGCTTAGTGTTGACAGCCTAATGTTGACAGCCTAATGTTGACAGCTTAATGTTGACAGCTTAATGTTGATAGCTTAATGTTGACAGCCTATTGTTGACAGCTTAATGTTGTTGAAAGCTTAATGTTGAAAGCTTAATGTTGACAGCTTAATGTTGACAGCTTAATGTTGACTGCTTAATGTTGTTAACTGTTAATGTTGTTAACTGTTAATGTTGTTAACTGTTAATGTTGTTAACTGTTAATGTTGTTAACTGTTAATGTTGTTAACTGTTAATGTTGTTAACTGTTAATGTTGTTAACTGTTAATGTTGCCAGCTTAATGTTGTTGCCAGCTTAATGTTGTTGACAGCTTAATGTTGACAGCCTAATGTTGTTGACGGTTAATTTTGACAACTTAATTTTGACAACTTAATGTTGACAGCTTAATGTTGACAGCTTAATGTTGTTGACAGCTTAATGTTGTTGATAGCTTAATGTTGTTGTTAGCTTAATGTTGACAGCTTAATGTTGACAGCTTAATGTTGTTGACAGCTTAATGTTGTTGACAGCTAAATGTTGACAGCTTAATGTTGACAGCTTATTGTTGACAGCTTATTGTTGACAGCTTATTGTTGACAGCTCAATGTTGACAGCCTAATGTTGACAGCCTAAAGTTGACAGCTTAATGTTGACAGCTTAATGTTGACAGCTTAATGTTGACAGCTTAATGTTGACACCTTATTGTTGACAGCTTAATGTTGACAGCTTAATGTTGACAGCTTAATGTTGACAGCCTATTGTTGACAGCTTAATGTTGTTGAAAGCTTAATGTTGAAAGCTTAATGTTGACAGCTTCATGTTGACAGCTTAATGTTGACAGCTTAATGTTAACAGCTTAATGTTGACAGCTTAATGCTGACAGCTTACTGTTGACAGCTTAATATTGACAGCTTAATGTTGACAGCTTAATGTTGACAGCTTAATGTTGACAGCTTAATGTTGTTAACTGTTAATGTTGTTAACTGTTAATGTTGTTAACTGTTAATGTTGTTAACTGTTAATGTTGTTAACTGTTAATGTTGCCAGCTTAATGTTGTTGCCAGCTTAATGTTGTTGACAGCTTAATGTTGACAGCCTAATGTTGTTGACGGTTAATTTTGACAACTTAATTTTGACAACTTAATGTTGACAGCTTAATGTTGACAGCTTAATGTTGTTGACAGCTTAATGTTGTTGATAGCTTAATGTTGTTGATAGCTTAATGTTGACAGCTTAATGTTGACAGCTTAATGTTTTTGACAGCTTAATGTTGACAGCTTAATGTTGACAGCTTAATGTTGACAGCTTATTGTTGACAGCTTATTGTTGACAGCTTATTGTTGACAGCTTAATGTTGACAGCTTAATGTTGACAGCCTAATGTTGACAGCTTAATGTTGACAGCCTAATGTTGACAGCCTAAAGTTGACAGCTTAATGTTGACAGCTTAATGTTGACAGCTTAATGTTGACAGCTTAATGTTGACACCTTATTGTTGACAGCTTAATGTTGACAGCTTAATGTTGACAGCTTAATGTTGACAGCCTAATGTTGACAGGCTAATGTTGACAGCTTAATGTTGACAGCTTAATGTTGACAGCTTAATGTTGACAGCTTAATGTTGACAGCTTAATGTTGACAGCTTAATGTTGTTGATAGCTTAATGTTGTTGATAGCTTAATGTTGACAGCATAATGTTGTTGACAGCTTAATGTTGTTGATAGCTTAATGTTGTTGATAGCTTAATGTTGACAGCTTAATGTTGACAGCTTAATGTTGTTGACAGCTTAATGTTGACAGCTTAATGTTGACAGCTTAATGTTGACAGCTTAATGTTGACAGCTTATTGTTGACAGCTTATTGTTGACAGCTTAATGTTGACAGCTTAGTGTTGACAGCCTAATGTTGACAGCCTAATGTTGACAGCTTAATGTTGACAGCTTAATGTTGATAGCTTAATGTTGACAGCCTATTGTTGACAGCTTAATGTTGTTGAAAGCTTAATGTTGAAAGCTTAATGTTGACAGCTTAATGTTGACAGCTTAATGTTGACTGCTTAATGTTGTTAACTGTTAATGTTGTTAACTGTTAATGTTGTTAACTGTTAATGTTGTTAACTGTTAATGTTGTTAACTGTTAATGTTGTTAACTGTTAATGTTGTTAACTGTTAATGTTGCCAGCTTAATGTTGTTGCCAGCTTAATGTTGTTGACAGCTTAATGTTGACAGCCTAATGTTGTTGACGGTTAATTTTGACAACTTAATTTTCACAACTTAATGTTGACAGCTTAATGTTGACAGCTTAATGTTGTTGACAGCTTAATGTTGTTGATAGCTTAATGTTGTTGATAGCTTAATGTTGACAGCTTAATGTTAACAGCTTAATGTTGACAGCTTAATGTTGTTGACAGCTTAATGTTGACAGCTTAATGTTGACAGCTTAATGTTGACAGCTTATTGTTGACAGCTTATTGTTGACAGCTTAATGTTGACAGCTTAATGTTGACTGCTTAATGTTGACAGCCTAATGTTGACAGCCTAAAGTTGACAGCTTAATGTTGACAGCTTAATGTTGACAGCTTAATGTTGACAACTTATTGTTGACAGCTTAATGTTGACAGCGTAATGTTGACAGCTTAATGTTGTTGACAGCCTAATTTTGTTGACAGCTTAATGTTGACAGCTTAATGTTGACAGCTTAATGTTGTTGAAAGCTTAATGTTGACAGCTTAATGTTGACAGCTTAATGTTGACAGCTTAATGTTGACAGCTTAATGTTGACAGCTTAATGTTGACAGCTTAATGTTGACAGCTTAATGTTGTGAACTGTTTATGTTGTTAACTGTTAATGTTGTAAACTGCTAATGTTGCCAGCTTATTGTTGTTGACAGCTTAATGTTCTTGACAGCTTAATGTTGACAGCTTAATGTTGTTGACAGCTTAATTTTGTTGACAGCTTAATGTTGACAGCTTAATGTTGACAGCTTAATGTTGACAGCTTAGTGTTGACAGCCTAATGTTGACAGCCTAATGTTGACAGCTTAATGTTGACAGCTTAATGTTGACAGCTTAATGTTGACAGCCTATTGTTGACAGCTTAATGTTGTTGAAAGCTTAATGTTGAAAGCTTAATGTTGACAGCTTAATGTTGACAGCTTAATGTTGACAGCTTAATGTTGACAGCTTAATGTTGACAGCTTAATGTTGACAGCTTAATGTTGACAGCTTAATGTTGTTAGCTGTTAATGTTGTTAACTGTTAATGTTGTTAACTGTTAATGTTGGTAACTGTTAATGTTGCCAGCTTAATGTTTTTGCCAGCTTAATGTTGTTGACAGCTTAATGTTGACAGCCTAATGTTGTTGACGGTTAATTTTGACAACTTAATTTTCACAACTTAATGTTGACAGCTTAATGTTGACAGCTTAATGTTGTTGACAGCTTAATGTTGTTGATAGCTTAATGTTGTTGATAGCTTAATGTTGACAGCTTAATGTTGACAGCTTAATGTTGTTGACAGCATAATGTTGACAGCTTAATGTTGACAGCTTAATGTTGACAGCTTAATGTTGACAGCTTATTGTTGACAGCTTAATGTTGACAGCTTAATGTTGACAGCCTAATGTTGACAGCCTAAAGTTGACAGCTTAATGTTGACAGCTTAATGTTGACAGCTTAATGTTGACAGCTTAATGCTGACAGCTTATTGTTGACAGCTTAATGTTGACAGCTTAATGTTGACAGCTTAATGTTGACAGCCTAATGTTGACAGGCTAATGTTGACAGCTTAATGTTGACAGCTTAATGTTGACAGCTTAATGTTGACAGCTTAATGTTGACAGCTTAATGTTGACAGCTTAATGTTGTTGATAGCTTAATATTGTTGATAGCTTAATGTTGACAGCTTAATGTTGTTGACAGCTTAATGTTGTTGATAGCTTAATGTTGTTGATAGCTTAATGTTGACAGCTTAATGTTGACAGCTTAATGTTGTTGACAGCTTAATGTTGACAGCTGAATGTTGACAGCTTAATGTTGACAGCTTAATGTTGACAGCTTAATGTTGACAGCTTATTGTTGACAGCTTATTGTTGACAGCTTAATGTTGACAGCTTAGTGTTGACAGCCTAATGTTGACAGCCTAATGTTGACAGCTTAATGTTGACAGCTTAATGTTGACAGCTTAATGTTGACAGCTTAATGTTGACAGCTTAATGTTGACAGCCTATTGTTGACAGCTTAATGTTGTTGAAAGCTTAATGTTGACAGCTTAATGTTGACAGCTTAATGTTGACAGCTTAATGTTGACAGCTTAATGTTGTTAACTGTTAATGTTGTTAACTGTTAATGTTGTTAACTGTTAATGTTGTTAACTGTTAATGTTGTTAACTGTTAATGTTGTTAACTGTTAATGTTGTTAACTGTTAATGTTGTTAACTGTTAATGTTGTTAACTGTTAATGTTGACAGCTTAATGTTGTTGAAAGCTTAATGTTGACAGCTTAATGTTGACAGCTTAATGTTGACAGCTTAATGTTGACAGCTTAATGTTGTTAACTGTTAATGTTGTTAACTGTTAATGTTGTAAACTGCTAATGTTGCCAGCTTATTGTTGTTGACAGCTTAATGTTGTTGATAGCTTAATGTTGACAGCTTAATTTTGTTGACAGCTTAATGTTGACAGCTTAATGTTGACAGCTTAATGTTGACAGCTTAGTGTTGACAGCCTAATGTTGACAGCCTAATGTTGACAGCTTAATGTTGACAGCTTAATGTTGACAGCTTAATGTTGACAGCCTATTGTTGACAGCTTAATGTTGTTGAAAGCTTAATGTTGAAAGCTTAATGTTGACAGCTTAATGTTGACAGCTTAATGTTGACAGCTTAATGTTGACAGCTTAATGTTGACAGCTTAATGTTGACAGCTTAATGTTGACAGCTTAATGTTGTTAGCTGTTAATGTTGTTAACTGTTAATGTTGTTAACTGTTAATGTTGGTAACTGTTAATGTTGCCAGCTTAATGTTTTTGCCAGCTTAATGTTGTTGACAGCTTAATGTTGACAGCCTAATGTTGTTGACGGTTAATTTTGACAACTTAATTTTCACAACTTAATGTTGACAGCTTAATGTTGACAGCTTAATGTTGTTGACAGCTTAATGTTGTTGATAGCTTAATGTTGTTGATAGCTTAATGTTGACAGCTTAATGTTGACAGCTTAATGTTGTTGACAGCATAATGTTGACAGCTTAATGTTGACAGCTTAATGTTGACAGCTTAATGTTGACAGCTTATTGTTGACAGCTTAATGTTGACAGCTTAATGTTGACAGCCTAATGTTGACAGCCTAAAGTTGACAGCTTAATGTTGACAGCTTAATGTTGACAGCTTAATGTTGACAGCTTAATGCTGACAGCTTATTGTTGACAGCTTAATGTTGACAGCTTAATGTTGACAGCTTAATGTTGACAGCCTAATGTTGACAGGCTAATGTTGACAGCTTAATGTTGACAGCTTAATGTTGACAGCTTAATGTTGACAGCTTAATGTTGACAGCTTAATGTTGTTGATAGCTTAATATTGTTGATAGCTTAATGTTGACAGCTTAATGTTGTTGACAGCTTAATGTTGTTGATAGCTTAATGTTGTTGATAGCTTAATGTTGACAGCTTAATGTTGACAGCTTAATGTTGTTGACAGCTTAATGTTGACAGCTGAATGTTGACAGCTTAATGTTGACAGCTTAATGTTGACAGCTTAATGTTGACAGCTTATTGTTGACAGCTTATTGTTGACAGCTTAATGTTGACAGCTTAGTGTTGACAGCCTAATGTTGACAGCCTAATGTTGACAGCTTAATGTTGACAGCTTAATGTTGACAGCTTAATGTTGACAGCTTAATGTTGACAGCTTAATGTTGACAGCCTATTGTTGACAGCTTAATGTTGTTGAAAGCTTAATGTTGACAGCTTAATGTTGACAGCTTAATGTTGACAGCTTAATGTTGACAGCTTAATGTTGTTAACTGTTAATGTTGTTAACTGTTAATGTTGTTAACTGTTAATGTTGTTAACTGTTAATGTTGTTAACTGTTAATGTTGTTAACTGTTAATGTTGTTAACTGTTAATGTTGTTAACTGTTAATGTTGTTAACTGTTAATGTTGACAGCTTAATGTTGTTGAAAGCTTAATGTTGACAGCTTAATGTTGACAGCTTAATGTTGACAGCTTAATGTTGACAGCTTAATGTTGTTAACTGTTAATGTTGTTAACTGTTAATGTTGTAAACTGCTAATGTTGCCAGCTTATTGTTGTTGACAGCTTAATGTTGTTGATAGCTTAATGTTGACAGCTTAATGTTGTTGACAGCTTAATTTTGTTGACAGCTTAATGTTGACAGCTTAATGTTGACAGCTTAATGTTGACAGCTTATTGTTGACAGCTTATTGTTGACAGCTTAATGTTGACAGCTTAGTGTTGACAGCCTAATGTTGACAGCCTAATGTTGACAGCTTAATGTTGACAGCTTAATGTTGACAGCTTAATGTTGACAGCTTAATGTTGACAGCCTATTGTTGACAGCTTAATGTTGTTGAAAGCTTAATGTTGACAGCTTAATGTTGACAGCTTAATGTTGACAGCTTAATGTTGTTAACTGTTAATGTTGTTAACTGTTAATGTTGTTAACTGTTAATGTTGTAAACTGTTAATGTTGTAAACTGTTAATGTTGTTAACTGTTAATGTTGTTAACTGTTAATGTTGTTAACTGTTAATGTTGCCAGCTTAATGTTGTTGCCAGCTTAATGTTGTTGACAGCTTAATGTTGACAGCCTAATGTTGTTGACGGTTAATTTTGACAACTTAATTTTCACAACTTAATGTTGACAGCTCAATGTTGACAGCTTAATGTTGTTGACAGCTTAATGTTGTTGACAGCTTAATGTTGTTGATAGCTTAATGTTGTTGATAGCTTAATGTTGTTGATAGCTTAATGTTGACAGCTTAATGTTGACAGCTTAATGTTGACAGCTTAATGTTGACAGCTTAATGTTGACAGCTTAATGTTGACAGCTTAATGTTGACAGCTTATTGTTGACAGCTTATTGTTGACAGCTTAATGTTGTTAACTGTTAATGTTGTTAACTGTTAATGTTGTTAACTGTTAATGTTGTTAACTGTTAATGTTGTTAACTGTTAATGTTGTTAACTGTTAATGTTGTTAACTGTTAATGTTGTTAACTGTTAATGTTGTTAACTGTTAATGTTGTTAACTGTTAATGTTGCCAGCTTAATGTTGTTGCCAGCTTAATGTTGTTGACAGCTTAATGTTGACATCCTAATGTTGTTGACGGTTAATTTTGACAACTTAATTTTCTCAACTTAATGTTGACAGCTTAATGTTGACAGCTTAATGTTGTTGACAGCTTAATGTTGTTGATAGCTTAATGTTGTTGATAGCTTAATGTTGACAGCTTAATGTTGACAGCTTAATGTTGACAGCTTAATGTTGTTGACAGCTTAATGTTGACAGCTTAATGTTGACAGCTTAATGTTGACAGCTTAATGTTGACAGCTTATTGTTGACAGCTTAATGTTGACAGCTTAATGTTGACAGCTTAATGTTGACAGCTTAATGTTGACAGCTTAATGTTGACAGCTTAATGTTGACAGCCTAATGTTGACAGCCTAAGGTTGACAGCTTAATGTTGACAGCTTAATGTTGACAGCTTAATGTTGACAACTTAATGTTGACAGCTTAATGTTGACAGCTTAATGTTGACAGCTTAATGTTGTTAACTGTTAATGTTGTTAACTGTTAATGTCGTAAACTGTTAATGTTGCCAGCTTATTGTTGTTGACAGCTTAATGTTGTTGATAGCTTAATGTTGACAGCTTAATGTTGTTGACAGCCTAATTTTGTTGACAGCTTAATGTTGACAGCTTAATGTTGACAGCTTAATGTTGACAGCTTAATGTTGACAGCTTAATGTTGACAGCTTAATGTTGACAGCTTAATGTTGACAGCTTAATGTTGTTAACTGTTAATGTTGTTAACTGTTAATGTTGTAAACTGCTAATGTTGCCAGCTTATTGTTGTTGACAGCTTAATGTTGTTGATAGCTTAATGTTGACAGCTTAATGTTGTTGACAGCTTAATTTTGTTGACAGCTTAATGTTGACAGCTTAATGTTGACAGCTTATTGTTGACAGCTTATTGTTGACAGCTTAATGTTGACAGCTTAGTGTTGACAGCCTAATGTTGACAGCCTAATGTTGACAGCTTAATGTTGACAGCTTAATGTTGACAGCCTAATGTTGACAGCTTAATGTTGACAGCCTATTGTTGACAGCTTAATGTTGTTGAAAGCTTAATGTTGACAGCTTAATGTTGACAGCTTAATGTTGACAGCTTAATGTTGTTAACTGTTAATGTTGTTAACTGTTAATGTTGTTAACTGTTAATGTTGTTAACTGTTAATGTTGTAAACTGTTAATGTTGTTAACTGTTAATGTTGTTAACTGTTAATGTTGTTAACTGTTAATGTTGCCAGCTTAATGTTGTTGCCAGCTTAATGTTGTTGACAGCTTAATGTTGACAGCCTAATGTTGTTGACGGTTAATTTTGACAACTTAATTTTCACAACTTAATGTTGACAGCTCAATGTTGACAGCTTAATGTTGTTGACAGCTTAATGTTGTTGACAGCTTAATGTTGTTGATAGCTTAATGTTGTTGATAGCTTAATGTTGACAGCTTAATGTTGACAGCTTAATGTTGTTGACAGCTTAATGTTGACAGCTTAATGTTGACAGCTTAATGTTGACAGCTTATTGTTGACAGCTTATTGTTGACAGCTAAATGTTGACAGCTTAATGTTGACAGCTTAATGTTGACAGCCTAATGTTGACAGCCTAAAGTTGACAGCTTAATGTTGACAGCTTAATGTTGACAGCTTAATGTTGACAACTTATTGTTGACAGCTTAATGTTGACAGCTTAATGTTGACAGCCTAATGTTGACAGGCTAATGTTGACAGCTTAATGTTGACAGCTTAATGTTGACAGCTTAATGTTGACAGCTTAATGTTGACAGTTTAATGTTGACAGCTTAATGTTGACAGCTTAATGTTGTTAACTGTTAATGTTGTTAACTGTTAATGTTGCCAGCTTAATGTTGTTGCCAGCTTAATGTTGTTGACAGCTTAATGTTGACAGCCTAATGTTGTTGACGGTTAATTTTGACAACTTAATTTTCACAACTTAATGTTGACAGCTCAATGTTGACAGCTTAATGTTGTTGACAGCTTAATGTTGTTGACAGCTTAATGTTGTTGATAGCTTAATGTTGTTGATAGCTTAATGTTGACAGCTTAATGTTGACAGCTTAATGTTGTTGACAGCTTAATGTTGACAGCTTAATGTTGACAGCTTAATGTTGACAGCTTAATGTTGACAGCTTAATGTTGACAGCTTATTGTTGACAGCTTATTGTTGACAGCTTAATGTTGACAGCTTAATGTTGACAGCTTAATGTTGACAGCCTATTGTTGACAGCTTAATGTTGTTGAAAGCTTAATGTTGACAGCTTAATGTTGACAGCTTAATGTTGACAGCTTAATGTTGTTAACTGTTAATGTTGTTAACTGTTAATGTTGTTAACTGTTAATGTTGTTAACTGTTAATGTTGTAAACTGTTAATGTTGTTAACTGTTAATGTTGTTAACTGTTAATGTTGTTAACTGTTAATGTTGTAAACTGTTAATGTTGTTAACTGTTAATGTTGTTAACTGTTAATGTTGTTAACTGTTAATGTTGCCAGCTTAATGTTGTTGCCAGCTTAATGTTGTTGACAGCTTAATGTTGACAGCCTAATGTTGTTGACGGTTAATTTTGACAACTTAATTTTCACAACTTAATGTTGACAGCTCAATGTTGACAGCTTAATGTTGTTGACAGCTTAATGTTGTTGACAGCTTAATGTTGTTGATAGCTTAATGTTGTTGATAGCTTAATGTTGTTGATAGCTTAATGTTGACAGCTTAATGTTGACAGCTTAATGTTGTTGACAGCTTAATGTTGACAGCTTAATGTTGACAGCTTAATGTTGACAGCTTAATGTTGACAGCTTAATGTTGACAGCTTATTGTTGACAGCTTATTGTTGACAGCTTAATGTTGACAGCTTAATGTTGACAGCTTAATGTTGACAGCCTAATGTTGACAGCCTAAAGTTGACAGCTTAATGTTGACAGCTTAATGTTGACAGCTTAATGTTGACAACTTATTGTTGACAGCTTAATGTTGACAGCTTAATGTTGACAGCTTATTGTTGACAGCTTATTGTTGACAGCTTAATGTTGACAGCTTAATGTTGACAGCTTAATGTTGACAGCCTAATGTTGACAGCCTAAGGTTGACAGCTTAATGTTGACAGCTTAATGTTGACAGCTTAATGTTGACAACTTAATGTTGACAGCTTAATGTTGACAGCTTAATGTTGACAGCTTAATGTTGTTAACTGTTAATGTTGTTAACTGTTAATGTCGTAAACTGTTAATGTTGCCAGCTTATTGTTGTTGACAGCTTAATGTTGTTGATAGCTTAATGTTGACAGCTTAATGTTGTTGACAGCCTAATTTTGTTGACAGCTTAATGTTGACAGCTTAATGTTGACAGCTTAATGTTGACAGCTTAATGTTGACAGCTTAATGTTGACAGCTTAATGTTGTTAACTGTTAATGTTGTAAATTGCTAATGTTGCCAGCTTATTGTTGTTGACAGCTTAATGTTGTTGATAGCTTAATGTTGACAGCTTAATGTTGTTGACAGCTTAATTTTGTTGACAGCTTAATGTTGACAGCTTAATGTTGACAGCTTATTGTTGACAGCTTATTGTTGACAGCTTAATGTTGACAGCTTAGTGTTGACAGCCTAATGTTGACAGCCTAATGTTGACAGCTTAATGTTGACAGCTTAATGTTGACAGCTTAATGTTGACAGCTTAATGTTGACAGCCTATTGTTGACAGCTTAATGTTGTTGAAAGCTTAATGTTGACAGCTTAATGTTGACAGCTTAATGTTGTTAACTGTTAATGTTGTTAACTGTTAATGTTGTTAACTGTTAATGTTGTTAACTGTTAATGTTGTTAACTGTTAATGTTGTTAACTGTTAATGTTGCCAGCTTAATGTTGTTGCCAGCTTAATGTTGTTGACAGCTTAATGTTGACAGCCTAATGTTGTTGACGGTTAATTTTGACAACTTAATTTTCACAACTTAATGTTGACAGCTCAATGTTGACAGCTTAATGTTGTTGACAGCTTAATGTTGTTGACAGCTTAATGTTGTTGATAGCTTAATGTTGTTGATAGCTTAATGTTGACAGCTTAATGTTGACAGCTTAATGTTGTTGACAGCTTAATGTTGACAGCTTAATGTTGACAGCTTAATGTTGACAGCTTAATGTTGACAGCTTATTGTTGACAGCTTATTGTTGACAGCTAAATGTTGACAGCTTAATGTTGACAGCTTAATGTTGACAGCCTAATGTTGACAGCCTAAAGTTGACAGCTTAATGTTGACAGCTTAATGTTGACAGCTTAATGTTGACAACTTATTGTTGACAGCTTAATGTTGACAGCTTAATGTTGACAGCCTAATGTTGACAGGCTAATGTTGACAGCTTAATGTTGACAGCTTAATGTTGACAGCTTAATGTTGACAGCTTAATGTTGACAGTTTAATGTTGACAGCTTAATGTTGACAGCTTAATGTTGTTAACTGTTAATGTTGTTAACTGTTAATGTTGCCAGCTTAATGTTGTTGCCAGCTTAATGTTGTTGACAGCTTAATGTTGACAGCCTAATGTTGTTGACGGTTAATTTTGACAACTTAATTTTCACAACTTAATGTTGACAGCTCAATGTTGACAGCTTAATGTTGTTGACAGCTTAATGTTGTTGACAGCTTAATGTTGTTGATAGCTTAATGTTGTTGATAGCTTAATGTTGACAGCTTAATGTTGACAGCTTAATGTTGTTGACAGCTTAATGTTGACAGCTTAATGTTGACAGCTTAATGTTGACAGCTTAATGTTGACAGCTTATTGTTGACAGCTTATTGTTGACAGCTTAATGTTGACAGCTTAATGTTGACAGCTTAATGTTGACAGCCTATTGTTGACAGCTTAATGTTGTTGAAAGCTTAATGTTGACAGCTTAATGTTGACAGCTTAATGTTGACAGCTTAATGTTGTTAACTGTTAATGTTGTTAACTGTTAATGTTGTTAACTGGTAATGTTGTTAACTGTTAATGTTGTAAACTGTTAATGTTGTTAACTGTTAATGTTGTTAACTGTTAATGTTGTTAACTGTTAATGTTGCCAGCTTAATGTTGTTGCCAGCTTAATGTTGTTGACAGCTTAATGTTGACAGCCTAATGTTGTTGACGGTTAATTTTGACAACTTAATTTTCACAACTTAATGTTGACAGCTCAATGTTGACAGCTTAATGTTGTTGACATCTTAATGTTGTTGACAGCTTAATGTTGTTGATAGCTTAATGTTGTTGATAGCTTAATGTTGTTGATAGCTTAATGTTGACAGCTTAATGTTGACAGCTTAATGTTGTTGACAGCTTAATGTTGACAGCTTAATGTTGACAGCTTAATGTTGACAGCTTAATGTTGACAGCTTATTGTTGACAGCTTATTGTTGACAGCTTAATGTTGACAGCTTAATGTTGACAGCTTAATGTTGACAGCCTAATGTTGACAGCCTAAAGTTGACAGCTTAATGTTGACAGCTTAATGTTGACAGCTTAATGTTGACAACTTATTGTTGACAGCTTAATGTTGACAGCTTAATGTTGACAGCTTATTGTTGACAGCTTATTGTTGACAGCTTAATGTTGACAGCTTAATGTTGACAGCTTAATGTTGACAGCCTAATGTTGACAGCCTAAGGTTGACAGCTTAATGTTGACAGCTTAATGTTGACAGCTTAATGTTGACAACTTAATGTTGACAGCTTAATGTTGACAGCTTAATGTTGACAGCTTAATGTTGTTAACTGTTAATGTTGTTAACTGTTAATGTCGTAAACTGTTAATGTTGCCAGCTTATTGTTGTTGACAGCTTAATGTTGTTGATAGCTTAATGTTGACAGCTTAATGTTGTTGACAGCCTAATTTTGTTGACAGCTTAATGTTGACAGCTTAATGTTGACAGCTTAATGTTGACAGCTTAATGTTGACAGCTTAATGTTGACAGCTTAATGTTGTTAACTGTTAATGTTGTAAACTGCTAATGTTGCCAGCTTATTGTTGTTGACAGCTTAATGTTGTTGATAGCTTAATGTTGACAGCTTAATGTTGTTGACAGCTTAATTTTGTTGACAGCTTAATGTTGACAGCTTAATGTTGACAGCTTATTGTTGACAGCTTATTGTTGACAGCTTAATGTTGACAGCTTAGTGTTGACAGCCTAATGTTGACAGCCTAATGTTGACAGCTTAATGTTGACAGCTTAATGTTGACAGCTTAATGTTGACAGCTTAATGTTGACAGCCTATTGTTGACAGCTTAATGTTGTTGAAAGCTTAATGTTGACAGCTTAATGTTGACAGCTTAATGTTGTTAACTGTTAATGTTGTTAACTGTTAATGTTGTTAACTGTTAATGTTGTTAACTGTTATTGTTGTAAACTGTTAATGTTGTTAACTGTTAATGTTGTTAACTGTTAATGTTGTTAACTGTTAATGTTGCCAGCTTAATGTTGTTGCCAGCTTAATGTTGTTGATAGCTTAATGTTGACAGCCTAATGTTGTTGACGGTTAATTTTGACAACTTAATTTTGACAACTTAATGTTGACAGCTCAATGTTGACAGCTTAATGTTGTTGACAGCTTAATGTTGTTGACAGCTTAATGTTGTTGATAGCTTAATGTTGTTGATAGCTTAATGTTGTTGATAGCTTAATGTTGACAGCTTAATGTTGACAGCTTAATGTTGACAGCTTAATGTTGACAGCTTATTGTTGACAGCTTATTGTTGACAGCTTAATGTTGTTAACTGTTAATGTTGTTAACTGTTAATGTTGTTAACTGTTAATGTTGTTAACTGTTAATGTTGTTAACTGTTAATGTTGTTAACTGTTAATGTTGTTAACTGTTAATGTTGTTAACTGTTAATGTTGTTAACTGTTAATGTTGCCAGCTTAATGTTGTTGCCAGCTTAATGTTGTTGACAGCTTAATGTTGACATCCTAATGTTGTTGACGGTTAATTTTGACAACTTAATTTTCTCAACTTAATGTTGACAGCTTAATGTTGTTGACAGCTTAATGTTGTTGATAGCTTAATGTTGTTGATAGCTTAATGTTGACAGCTTAATGTTGACAGCTTAATGTTGACAGCTTAATGTTGTTGACAGCTTAATGTTGACAGCTTAATGTTGACAGCTTAATGTTGACAGCTTATTGTTGACAGCTTATTGTTGACAGCTTAATGTTGACAGCTTAATGTTGACAGCTTAATGTTGACAGCTTAATGTTGACAGCTTAATGTTGACAGCTTAATGTTGACAGCTTAATGTTGACAGCTTAATGTTGACAGCCTAATGTTGACAGCCTAAGGTTGACAGCTTTATGTTGACAGCTTAATGTTGACAGCTTAATGTTGACAACTTAATGTTGACAGCTTAATGTTGACAGCTTAATGTTGACAGCTTAATGTTGTTAACTGTTAATGTTGTTAACTGTTAATGTCGTAAACTGTTAATGTTGCCAGCTTATTGTTGTTGACAGCTTAATGTTGTTGATAGCTTAATGTTGACAGCTTAATGTTGTTGACAGCCTAATTTTGTTGACAGCTTAATGTTGACAGCTTAATGTTGACAGCTTAATGTTGACAGCTTAATGTTGACAGCTTAATGTTGACAGCTTAATGTTGTTAACTGTTAATGTTGTTAACTGTTAATGTTGTAAACTGCTAATGTTGCCAGCTTATTGTTGTTGACAGCTTAATGTTGTTGATAGCTTAATGTTGACAGCTTAATGTTGTTGACAGCTTAATTTTGTTGACAGCTTAATGTTGACAGCTTAATGTTGACAGCTTATTGTTGACAGCTTATTGTTGACAGCTTAATGTTGACAGCTTAGTGTTGACAGCCTAATGTTGACAGCCTAATGTTGACAGCTTAATGTTGACAGCTTAATGTTGACAGCTTAATGTTGACAGCTTAATGTTGACAGCCTATTGTTGACAGCTTAATGTCGTTGAAAGCTTAATGTTGACAGCTTAATGTTGACAGCTTAATGTTGACAGCTTAATGTTGTTAACTGTTAATGTTGTTAACTGTTAATGTTGTTAACTGTTAATGTTGTTAACTGTTAATGTTGTAAACTGTTAATGTTGTTAACTGTTAATGTTGTTAACTGTTAATGTTGTTAACTGTTAATGTTGCCAGCTTAATGTTGTTGCCAGCTTAATGTTGTTGACAGCTTAATGTTGACAGCCTAATGTTGTTGACGGTTAATTTTGACAACTTAATTTTCACAACTTAATGTTGACAGCTCAATGTTGACAGCTTAATGTTGTTGACAGCTTAATGTTGTTGACAGCTTAATGTTGTTGATAGCTTAATGTTGTTGATAGCTTAATGTTGACAGCTTAATGTTGACAGCTTAATGTTGTTGACAGCTTAATGTTGACAGCTTAATGTTGACAGCTTAATGTTGACAGCTTAATGTTGACAGCTTATTGTTGACAGCTTATTGTTGACAGCTAAATGTTGACAGCTTAATGTTGACAGCTTAATGTTGACAGCCTAATGTTGACAGCCTAAAGTTGACAGCTTAATGTTGACAGCTTAATGTTGACAGCTTAATGTTGACAACTTATTGTTGACAGCTTAATGTTGACAGCTTAATGTTGACAGCCTAATGTTGACAGGCTAATGTTGACAGCTTAATGTTGACAGCTTAATGTTGACAGCTTAATGTTGACAGCTTAATGTTGACAGCTTAATGTTGACAGCTTAATGTTGTTAACTGTTAATGTTGTTAACTGTTAATGTTGTTAACTGTTAATGTTGTTAACTGTTAATGTTGTAAACTGTTAATGTTGTTAACTGTTAATGTTGTTAACTGTTAATGTTGTTAACTGTTAATGTTGCCAGCTTAATGTTGTTGCCAGCTTAATGTTGTTGACAGCTTAATGTTGACAGCCTAATGTTGTTGACGGTTAATTTTGACAACTTAATTTTCACAACTTAATGTTGACAGCTCAATGTTGACAGCTTAATGTTGTTGACAGCTTAATGTTGTTGACAGCTTAATGTTGTTGATAGCTTAATGTTGTTGATAGCTTAATGTTGACAGCTTAATGTTGACAGCTTAATGTTGTTGACAGCTTAATGTTGACAGCTTAATGTTGACAGCTTAATGTTGACAGCTTAATGTTGACAGCTTATTGTTGACAGCTTATTGTTGACAGCTAAATGTTGACAGCTTAATGTTGACAGCTTAATGTTGACAGCCTAATGTTGACAGCCTAAAGTTGACAGCTTAATGTTGACAGCTTAATGTTGACAGCTTAATGTTGACAACTTATTGTTGACAGCTTAATGTTGACAGCTTAATGTTGACAGCCTAATGTTGACAGGCTAATGTTGACAGCTTAATGTTGACAGCTTAATGTTGACAGCTTAATGTTGACAGCTTAATGTTGACAGCTTAATGTTGACAGCTTAATGTTGACAACTTAATGTTGACAGCTTAATGTTGACAGCTTAATGTTGACAGCTTAATGTTGTTAACTGTTAATGTTGTTAACTGTTAATGTCGTAAACTGTTAATGTTGCCAGCTTATTGTTGTTGACAGCTTAATGTTGTTGATAGCTTAATGTTGACAGCTTAATGTTGTTGACAGCCTAATTTTGTTGACAGCTTAATGTTGACAGCTTAATGTTGACAGCTTAATGTTGACAGCTTAATGTTGACAGCTTAATGTTGACAGCTTAATGTTGACAGCTTAATGTTGACAGCTTAATGTTGTTAACTGTTAATGTTGTTAACTGTTAATGTTGTAAACTGCTAATGTTGCCAGCTTATTGTTGTTGACAGCTTAATGTTGTTGATAGCTTAATGTTGACAGCTTAATGTTGTTGACAGCTTAATTTTGTTGACAGCTTAATGTTGACAGCTTAATGTTGCCAGCTTATTGTTGACAGCTTATTGTTGACAGCTTAATGTTGACAGCTTAGTGTTGACAGCCTAATGTTGACAGCCTAATGTTGACAGCTTAATGTTGACAGCTTAATGTTGACAGCTTAATGTTGACAGCTTAATGTTGACAGCCTATTGTTGACAGCTTAATGTCGTTGAAAGCTTAATGTTGACAGCTTAATGTTGACAGCTTAATGTTGACAGCTTAATGTTGTTAACTGTTAATGTTGTTAACTGTTAATGTTGTTAACTGTTAATGTTGTTAACTGTTAATGTTGTAAACTGTTAATGTTGTTAACTGTTAATGTTGTTAACTGTTAATGTTGTAAACTGTTAATGTTGTTAACTGTTAATGTTGTTAACTGTTAATGTTGTTAACTGTTAATGTTGCCAGCTTAATGTTGTTGCCAGCTTAATGTTGTTGACAGCTTAATGTTGACAGCCTAATGTTGTTGACGGTTAATTTTGACAACTTAATTTTCACAACTTAATGTTGACAGCTCAATGTTGACAGCTTAATGTTGTTGACAGCTTAATGTTGTTGACAGCTTAATGTTGTTGATAGCTTAATGTTGTTGATAGCTTAATGTTGACAGCTTAATGTTGACAGGTTAATGTTGTTGACAGCTTAATGTTGACAGCTTAATGTTGACAGCTTAATGTTGACAGCTTAATGTTGACAGCTTATTGTTGACAGCTTATTGTTGACAGCTAAATGTTGACAGCTTAATGTTGACAGCTTAATGTTGACAGCCTAATGTTGACAGCCTAAAGTTGACAGCTTAATGTTGACAGCTTAATGTTGACAGCTTAATGTTGACAACTTATTGTTGACAGCTTAATGTTGACAGCTTAATGTTGACAGCCTAATGTTGACAGGCTAATGTTGACAGCTTAATGTTGACAGCTTAATGTTGACAGCTTAATGTTGACAGCTTAATGTTGACAGCTTAATGTTGACAGCTTAATGTTGACAGCTTAATTTTGACAGCTTAATGTTGTTAACTGTTAATGTTGTTAACTGTTAATGTTGCCAGCTTAATGTTGTTGCCAGCTTAATGTTGTTGACAGCTTAATGTTGACAGCCTAATGTTGTTGACGGTTAATTTTGACAACTTAATTTTCACAACTTAATGTTGACAGCTCAATGTTGACAGCTTAATGTTGTTGACAGCTTAATGTTGTTGACAGCTTAATGTTGTTGATAGCTTAATGTTGTTGATAGCTTAATGTTGACAGCTTAATGTTGACAGCTTAATGTTGTTGACAGCTTAATGTTGACAGCTTAATGTTGACAGCTTAATGTTGACAGCTTAATGTTGACAGCTTATTGTTGACAGCTTATTGTTGACAGCTTAATGTTGACGGCTTAATGTTGACAGCTTAATGTTGACAGCCTATTGTTGACAGCTTAATGTTGTTGAAAGCTTAATGTTGACAGCTTAATGTTGACAGCTTAATGTTGACAGCTTAATGTTGTTAACTGTTAATGTTGTCAACTGTTAATGTTGTTAACTGTTAATGTTGTTAACTGTTAATGTTGTAAACTGTTAATGTTGTTAACTGTTAATGTTGTTAACTGTTAATGTAGTTAACTGTTAATGTTGCCAGCTTAATGTTGTTGCCAGCTTAATGTTGTTGACAGCTTAATGTTGACAGCCTAATGTTGTTGACGGTTAATTTTGACAACTTAATTTTCACAACTTAATGTTGACAGCTCAATGTTGACAGCTTAATGTTGTTGACAGCTTAATGTTGTTGACAGCTTAATGTTGTTGATAGCTTAATGTTGTTGATAGCTTAATGTTGTTGATAGCTTAATGTTGACAGCTTAATGTTGACAGCTTAATGTTGTTGACAGCTTAATGTTGACAGCTTAATGTTGACAGCTTAATGTTGACAGCTTAATGTTGACAGCTTAATGTTGACAGCTTATTGTTGACAGCTTATTGTTGACAGCTTAATGTTGACAGCTTAATGTTGACAGCTTAATGTTGACAGCCTAATGTTGACAGCCTAAAGTTGACAGCTTAATGTTGACAGCTTAATGTTGACAGCTTAATGTTGACAACTTATTGTTGACAGCTTAATGTTGACAGCTTAATGTTGACAGCTTATTGTTGACAGCTTATTGTTGACAGCTTAATGTTGACAGCTTAATGTTGACAGCTTAATGTTGACAGCCTAATGTTGACAGCCTAAGGTTGACAGCTTAATGTTGACAGCTTAATGTTGACAGCTTAATGTTGACAACTTAATGTTGACAGCTTAATGTTGACAGCTTAATGTTGACAGCTTAATGTTGTTAACTGTTAATGTTGTTAACTGTTAATGTCGTAAACTGTTAATGTTGCCAGCTTATTGTTGTTGACAGCTTAATGTTGTTGATAGCTTAATGTTGACAGCTTAATGTTGTTGACAGCCTAATTTTGTTGACAGCTTAATGTTGACAGCTTAATGTTGACAGCTTAATGTTGACAGCTTAATGTTGACAGCTTAATGTTGACAGCTTAATGTTGTTAACTGTTAATGTTGTAAACTGCTAATGTTGCCAGCTTATTGTTGTTGACAGCTTAATGTTGTTGATAGCTTAATGTTGACAGCTTAATGTTGTTGACAGCTTAATTTTGTTGACAGCTTAATGTTGACAGCTTAATGTTGACAGCTTATTGTTGACAGCCTATTGTTGACAGCTTAATGTTGACAGCTTAGTGTTGACAGCCTAATGTTGACAGCCTAATGTTGACAGCTTAATGTTGACAGCTTAATGTTGACAGCTTATTGTTGACAGCCTATTGTTGACAGCTTAATGTTGACAGCTTAGTGTTGACAGCCTAATGTTGACAGCCTAATGTTGACAGCTTAATGTTGACAGCTTAATGTTGACAGCTTAATGTTGACAGCTTAATGTTGACAGCCTATTGTTGACAGCTTAATGTTGTTGAAAGCTTAATGTTGACAGCTTAATGTTGACAGCTTAATGTTGTTAACTGTTAATGTTGTTAACTGTTAATGTTGTAAACTGTTAATGTTGTTAACTGTTAATGTTGTTAACTGTTAATGTTGTTAACTGTTAATGTTGCCAGCTTAATGTTGTTGCCAGCTTAATGTTGTTGACAGCTTAATGTTGACAGCCTAATGTTGTTGACGGTTAATTTTGACAACTTAATTTTGACAACTTAATGTTGACAGCTCAATGTTGACAGCTTAATGTTGTTGACAGCTTAATGTTGTTGACAGCTTAATGTTGTTGATAGCTTAATGTTGTTGATAGCTTAATGTTGTTGATAGCTTAATGTTGACAGCTTAATGTTGACAGCTTAATGTTTTTGACAGCTTAATGTTGACAGCTTAATGTTGACAGCTTAATGTTGACAGCTTAATGTTGACAGCTTAATGTTGACAGCTTATTGTTGACAGCTTAATGTTGACAGCTTAATGTTGACAGCTTAATGTTGACAGCCCAATGTTGACAGCCTAAAGTTGACAGCTTAATGTTGACAGCTTAATGTTGACAGCTTAATGTTGACAACTTATTGTTGACAGCTTAATGTTGACAGCTTAATGTTGACAGCCTAATGTTGACAGGCTAATGTTGACAGCTTAATGTTGACAGCTTAATGTTGACAGCTTAATGTTGTCAGCTTAATGTTGACAGCTTAATGTTGACAGCTTAATGTTGTTAACTGTTAATGTTGTTAACTGTTAATGTTGTAAACTGTTAATGTTGCCAGCTTATTGTTGTTGACAGCTTAATGTTGTTGATAGCTTAATGTTGACAGCTTAATGTTGACAGCTTAATGTTGACAACTTATTGTTGACAGCTTAATGTTGACAGCTTAATGTTGACAGCCTAATGTTGACAGCTTAATGTTGACAGCTTAATGTTGACAGCTTAATGTTGACAGCCTAATGTTGACAGCCTAAAGTTGACAGCTTAATGTTGACAGCTTAATGTTGACAGCTTAATGTTGACAGCTTAATGTTGACAGCCTATTGTTGACAGCCTATTGTTGACAGCTTAATGTTGTTGAAAGCTTAATGTTGACAGCTTAATGTTGACAGCTTAATGTTGACAGCTTAATGTTGTTAACTGTTAATGTTGTTAACTGTTAATGTTGTTAACTGTTAATGTTGTTAACTGTTAATGTTGTTAACTGTTAATGTTGTTAACTGTTAATGTTGTTAACTGTTAATGTTGTTAACTGTTAATGTTGTTAACTGTTAATGTTGCCAGCTTAATGTTGTTGCCAGCTTAATGTTGTTGACAGCTTAATGTTGACATCCTAATGTTGTTGACGGTTAATTTTGACAACTTAATTTTCTCAACTTAATGTTGACAGCTTAATGTTGACAGCTTAATGTTGTTGACAGCTTAATGTTGTTGATAGCTTAATGTTGTTGATAGCTTAATGTTGACAGCTTAATGTTGACAGCTTAATGTTGACAGCTTAATGTTGTTGACAGCTTAATGTTGACAGCTTAATGTTGACAGCTTAATGTTGACAGCTTAATGTTGACAGCTTATTGTTGACAGCTTATTGTTGACAGCTTAATGTTGACAGCTTAATGTTGACAGCTTAATGTTGACAGCCTAATGTTGACAGCCTAAGGTTGACAGCTTAATGTTGACAGCTTAATGTTGACAGCTTAATGTTGACAACTTAATGTTGACAGCTTAATGTTGACAGCTTAATGTTGACAGCTTAATGTTGTTAACTGTTAATGTTGTTAACTGTTAATGTCTTAAACTGTTAATGTTGCCAGCTTATTGTTGTTGACAGCTTAATGTTGTTGATAGCTTAATGTTGACAGCTTAATGTTGTTGACAGCCTAATTTTGTTGACAGCTTAATGTTGACAGCTTAATGTTGACAGCTTAATGTTGACAGCTTAATGTTGACAGCTTAATGTTGACAGCTTAATGTTGACAGCTTAATGTTGACAGCTTAATGTTGACAGCTTAATGTTGTTAACTGTTAATGTTGTTAACTGTTAATGTTGTAAACTGCTAATGTTGCCAGATTATTGTTGTTGACAGCTTAATGTTGTTGATAGCTTAATGTTGACAGCTTAATGTTGTTGACAGCTTAATTTTGTTGACAGCTTAATGTTGACAGCTTAATGTTGACAGCTTAATGTTGACAGCTTATTGTTGACAGCTTATTGTTGACAGCTTAATGTTGACAGCTTAGTGTTGACAGCCTAATGTTGACAGCCTAATGTTGACAGCTTAATGTTGACAGCTTAATGTTGACAGCTTAATGTTGACAGCTTAATGTTGACAGCCTATTGTTGACAGCTTAATGTTGTTGAAAGCTTAATGTTGACAGCTTAATGTTGACAGCTTAATGTTGACAGCTTAATGTTGTTAACTGTTAATGTTGTTAACTGTTAATGTTGTTAACTGTTAATGTTGTAAACTGTTAATGTTGTAAACTGTTAATGTTGTTAACTGTTAATGTTGTTAACTGTTAATGTTGTTAACTGTTAATGTTGCCAGCTTAATGTTGTTGCCAGCTTAATGTTGTTGACAGCTTAATGTTGACAGCCTAATGTTGTTGACGGTTAATTTTGACAACTTAATTTTCACAACTTAATGTTGACAGCTCAATGTTGACAGCTTAATGTTGTTGACAGCTTAATGTTGTTGACAGCTTAATGTTGTTGATAGCTTAATGTTGTTGATAGCTTAATGTTGTTGATAGCTTAATGTTGACAGCTTAATGTTGACAGCTTAATGTTGACAGCTTAATGTTGACAGCTTAATGTTGACAGCTTAATGTTGACAGCTTATTGTTGACAGCTTATTGTTGACAGCTTAATGTTGTTAACTGTTAATGTTGTTAACTGTTAATGTTGTTAACTGTTAATGTTGTTAACTGTTAATGTTGTTAACTGTTAATGTTGTTAACTGTTAATGTTGTTAACTGTTAATGTTGTTAACTGTTAATGTTGTTAACTGTTAATGTTGTTAACTGTTAATGTTGTTAACTGTTAATGTTGCCAGCTTAATGTTGTTGACAGCTTAATGTTGACATCCTAATGTTGTTGACGGTTAATTTTGACAACTTAATTTTCTCAACTTAATGTTGACAGCTTAATGTTGACAGCTTAATGTTGTTGACAGCTTAATGTTGTTGATAGCTTAATGTTGTTGATAGCTTAATGTTGTTGATAGCTTAATGTTGACAGCTTAATGTTGACAGCTTAATGTTGACAGCTTAATGTTGTTGACAGCTTAATGTTGACAGCTTAATGTTGACAGCTTAATGTTGACAGCTTATTGTTGACAGCTTATTGTTGACAGCTTAATGTTGACAGCTTAATGTTGACAGCTTAATGTTGACAGCCTAATGTTGACAGCCTAAGGTTGACAGCTTAATGTTGACAGCTTAATGTTGACAGCTTAATGTTGACAACTTAATGTTGACAGCTTAATGTTGACAGCTTAATGTTGACAGCTTAATGTTGTTAACTGTTAATGTTGTTAACTGCTAATGTCGTAAACTGTTAATGTTGCCAGCTTATTGTTGTTGACAGCTTAATGTTGTTGATAGCTTAATGTTGACAGCTTAATGTTGTTGACAGCCTAATTTTGTTGACAGCTTAATGTTGACAGCTTAATGTTGACAGCTTAATGTTGACAGCTTAATGTTGACAGCTTAATGTTGACAGCTTAATGTTGACAGCTTAATGTTGACAGCTTAATGTTGTTAACTGTTAATGTTGTTAACTGTTAATGTTGTAAACTGCTAATGTTGCCAGCTTATTGTTGTTGACAGCTTAATGTTGTTGATAGCTTAATGTTGACAGCTTAATGTTGTTGACAGCTTAATTTTGTTGACAGCTTAATGTTGACAGCTTAATGTTGACAGCTTATTGTTGACAGCTTATTGTTGACAGCTTAATGTTGACAGCTTAGTGTTGACAGCCTAATGTTGACAGCCTAATGTTGACAGCTTAATGTTGACAGCTTAATGTTGACAGCTTAATGTTGACAGCTTAATGTTGACAGCCTATTGTTGACAGCTTAATGTTGTTGAAAGCTTAATGTTGACAGCTTAATGTTGACAGCTTAATGTTGACAGCTTAATGTTGTTAACTGTTAATGTTGTTAACTGTTAATGTTGTTAACTGTTAATGTTGTTAACTGTTAATGTTGTTAACTGTTAATGTTGTTAACTGTTAATGTTGTAAACTGTAAATGTTGTTAACTGTTAATGTTGTTAACTGTTAATATTGCCAGCTTAATGTTGTTGCCAGCTTAATGTTGTTGACAGCTTAAAGTTAACAGCCTAATGTTGTTGACGGTTAATTTTGACAACTTAATTTTGACAACTTAATGTTGACAGCTTAATGTTGACAGCTTAATGTTGACAGCTTAATGTTGACAGCTTAATGTTGACAGCTTAATGTTGACAGCTTAATGTTGTTAACTGTTAATGTTGTTAACTGTTAATGTTGTAAACTGCTAATGTTGCCAGCTTATTGTTGTTGACAGCTTAATGTTGTTGATAGCTTAATGTTGACAGCTTAATGTTGTTGACAGCTTAATTTTGTTGACAGCTTAATGTTGACAGCTTAATGTTGACAGCTTATTGTTGACAGCTTATTGTTGACAGCTTAATGTTGACAGCTTAGTGTTGACAGCCTAATGTTGACAGCCTAATGTTGACAGCTTAATGTTGACAGCTTAATGTTGACAGCTTAATGTTGACAGCTTAATGTTGACAGCCTATTGTTGACAGCTTAATGTTGTTGAAAGCTTAATGTTGACAGCTTAATGTTGACAGCTTAATGTTGACAGCTTAATGTTGTTAACTGTTAATGTTGTTAACTGTTAATGTTGTTAACTGTTAATGTTGTTAACTGTTAATGTTGTAAACTGTTAATGTTGTTAACTGTTAATGTTGTTAACTGTTAATGTTGTTAACTGTTAATGTTGCCAGCTTAATGTTGTTGCCAGCTTAATGTTGTTGACAGCTTAATGTTGACAGCCTAATGTTGTTGACGGTTAATTTTGACAACTTAATTTTCACAACTTAATGTTGACAGCTCAATGTTGACAGCTTAATGTTGTTGACAGCTTAATGTTGTTGACAGCTTAATGTTGTTGATAGCTTAATGTTGTTGATAGCTTAATGTTGTTGATAGCTTAATGTTGACAGCTTAATGTTCTTGACAGCTTAATGTTGACAGCTTAATGTTGACAGCTTAATGTTGACAGCTTAATGTTGACAGCTTAATGTTGACAGCTTATTGTTGACAGCTTATTGTTGACAGCTTAATGTTGACAGCTTAATTTTGACAGCTTAATGTTGACAGCCTAATGTTGACAGCCTAAAGTTGACAGCTTAATGTTGACAGCTTAATGTTGACAGCTTAATGTTGACAACTTATTGTTGACAGCTTAATGTTGACAGCTTAATGTTGACAGCCTAATGTTGACAGGCTAATGTTGACAGCTTAATGTTGACAGCTTAATGTTGACAGCTTAATGTTGACAGCTTATTGTTGACAGCTTATTGTTGACAGCTTAATGTTGTTAACTGTTAATGTTGTTAACTGTTAATGTTGTTAACTGTTAATGTTGTTAACTGTTAATGTTGTTAACTGTTAATGTTGTTAACTGTTAATGTTGTTAACTGTTAATGTTGTTAACTGTTAATGTTGTTAACTGTTAATGTTGTTAACTGTTAATGTTGCCAGCTTAATGTTGTTGCCAGCTTAATGTTGTTGACAGCTTAATGTTGACATCCTAATGTTGTTGACGGTTAATTTTGACAACTTAATTTTCTCAACTTAATGTTGACAGCTTAATGTTGACAGCTTAATGTTGTTGACAGCTTAATGTTGTTGATAGCTTAATGTTGTTGATAGCTTAATGTTGACAGCTTAATGTTGACAGCTTAATGTTGACAGCTTAATGTTGTTGACAGCCTAATGTTGACAGCTTAATGTTGACAGCTTAATGTTGACAGCTTATTGTTGACAGCTTATTGTTGACAGCTTAATGTTGACAGCTTAATGTTGACAGCTTAATGTTGACAGCCTAATGTTGACAGCCTAAGGTTGACAGCTTAATGTTGACAGCTTAATGTTGACAGCTTAATGTTGACAACTTAATGTTGACAGCTTAATGTTGACAGCTTAATGTTGACAGCTTAATGTTGTTAACTGTTAATGTTGTTAACTGCTAATGTCGTAAACTGTTAATGTTGCCAGCTTATTGTTGTTGACAGCTTAATGTTGTTGATAGCTTAATGTTGACAGCTTAATGTTGTTGACAGCCTAATTTTGTTGACAGCTTAATGTTGACAGCTTAATGTTGACAGCTTAATGTTGACAGCTTAATGTTGACAGCTTAATGTTGACAGCTTAATGTTGACAGCTTAATGTTGACAGCTTAATGTTGTTAACTGTTAATGTTGTTAACTGTTAATGTTGTAAACTGCTAATGTTGCCAGCTTATTGTTGTTGACAGCTTAATGTTGTTGATAGCTTAATGTTGACAGCTTAATGTTGTTGACAGCTTAATTTTGTTGACAGCTTAATGTTGACAGCTTAATGTTGACAGCTTATTGTTGACAGCTTATTGTTGACAGCTTAATGTTGACAGCTTAGTGTTGACAGCCTAATGTTGACAGCCTAATGTTGACAGCTTAATGTTGACAGCTTAATGTTGACAGCTTAATGTTGACAGCTTAATGTTGACAGCTTAATGTTGACAGCCTATTGTTGACAGCTTAATGTTGTTGAAAGCTTAATGTTGACAGCTTAATGTTGACAGCTTAATGTTGACAGCTTAATGTTGTTAACTGTTAATGTTGTTAACTGTTAATGTTGTTAACTGTTAATGTTGTTAACTGTTAATGTTGTTAACTGTTAATGTTGTTAACTGTTAATGTTGTAAACTGTTAATGTTGTTAACTGTTAATGTTGTTAACTGTTAATGTTGCCAGCTTAATGTTGTTGCCAGCTTAATGTTGTTGACAGCTTAATGTTGACAGCCTAATGTTGTTGACGGTTAATTTTGACAACTTAATTTTGACAACTTAATGTTGACAGCTTAATGTTGACAGCTTAATGTTGACAGCTTAATGTTGACAGCTTAATGTTGACAGCTTAATGTTGACAGCTTAATGTTGTTAACTGTTAATGTTGTTAACTGTTAATGTTGTAAACTGCTAATGTTGCCAGCTTATTGTTGTTGACAGCTTAATGTTGTTGATAGCTTAATGTTGACAGCTTAATGTTGTTGACAGCTTAATTTTGTTGACAGCTTAATGTTGACAGCTTAATGTTGACAGCTTATTGTTGACAGCTTATTGTTGACAGCTTAATGTTGACAGCTTAGTGTTGACAGCCTAATGTTGACAGCCTAATGTTGACAGCTTAATGTTGACAGCTTAATGTTGACAGCTTAATGTTGACAGCTTATTGTTGACAGCTTATTGTTGACAGCTTAATGTTGACAGCTTAATGTTGACAGCTTAATGTTGACAGCCTAATGTTGACAGCCTAAGGTTGACAGCTTAATGTTGACAGCTTAATGTTGACAGCTTAATGTTGACAACTTAATGTTGACAGCTTAATGTTGACAGCTTAATGTTGACAGCTTAATGTTGTTAACTGTTAATGTTGTTAACTGCTAATGTCGTAAACTGTTAATGTTGCCAGCTTATTGTTGTTGACAGCTTAATGTTGTTGATAGCTTAATGTTGACAGCTTAATGTTGTTGACAGCCTAATTTTGTTGACAGCTTAATGTTGACAGCTTAATGTTGACAGCTTAATGTTGACAGCTTAATGTTGACAGCTTAATGTTGACAGCTTAATGTTGTTAACTGTTAATGTTGTTAACTGTTAATGTTGTAAACTGCTAATGTTGCCAGCTTATTGTTGTTGACAGCTTAATGTTGTTGATAGCTTAATGTTGACAGCTTAATGTTGTTGACAGCTTAATTTTGTTGACAGCTTAATGTTGACAGCTTAATGTTGACAGCTTATTGTTGACAGCTTATTGTTGACAGCTTAATGTTGACAGCTTAGTGTTGACAGCCTAATGTTGACAGCTTAATGTTGACAGCTTAATGTTGACAGCTTAATGTTGACAGCTTAATGTTGACAGCTTAATGTTGACAGCCTATTGTTGACAGCTTAATGTTGTTGAAAGCTTAATGTTGACAGCTTAATGTTGACAGCTTAATGTTGACAGCTTAATGTTGTTAACTGTTAATGTTGTTAACTGTTAATGTTGTTAACTGTTAATGTTGTTAACTGTTAATGTTGTTAACTGTTAATGTTGTAAACTGTAAATGTTGTTAACTGTTAATGTTGTTAACTGTTAATATTGCCAGCTTAATGTTGTTGCCAGCTTAATGTTGTTGACAGCTTAATGTTAACAGCCTAATGTTGTTGACGGTTAATTTTGACAACTTAATTTTGACAACTTAATGTTGACAGCTTAATGTTGACAGCTTAATGTTGACAGCTTAATGTTGACAGCTTAATGTTGACAGCTTAATGTTGACAGCTTAATGTTGTTAACTGTTAATGTTGTTAACTGTTAATGTTGTAAACTGCTAATGTTGCCAGCTTATTGTTGTTGACAGCTTAATGTTGTTGATAGCTTAATGTTGACAGCTTAATGTTGTTGACAGCTTAATTTTGTTGACAGCTTAATGTTGACAGCTTAATGTTGACAGCTTATTGTTGACAGCTTATTGTTGACAGCTTAATGTTGACAGCTTAGTGTTGACAGCCTAATGTTGACAGCCTAATGTTGACAGCTTAATGTTGACAGCTTAATGTTGACAGCTTAATGTTGACAGCTTAATGTTGACAGCCTATTGTTGACAGCTTAATGTTGTTGAAAGCTTAATGTTGACAGCTTAATGTTGACAGCTTAATGTTGACAGCTTAATGTTGTTAACTGTTAATGTTGTTAACTATTAATGTTGTTAACTGTTAATGTTGTTAACTGTTAATGTTGTAAACTGTTAATGTTGTTAACTGTTAATGTTGTTAACTGTTAATGTTGTTAACTGTTAATGTTGCCAGCTTAATGTTGTTGCCAGCTTAATGTTGTTGACAGCTTAATGTTGACAGCCTAATGTTGTTGACGGTTAATTTTGACAACTTAATTTTCACAACTTAATGTTGACAGCTCAATGTTGACAGCTTAATGTTGTTGACAGCTTAATGTTGTTGACAGCTTAATGTTGTTGATAGCTTAATGTTGTTGATAGCTTAATGTTGACAGCTTAATGTTGACAGCTTAATGTTCTTGACAGCTTAATGTTGACAGCTTAATGTTGACAGCTTAATGTTGACAGCTTAATGTTGACAGCTTAATGTTGACAGCTTATTGTTGACAGCTTATTGTTGACAGCTTAATGTTGACAGCTTAATGTTGACAGCTTAATGTTGACAGCCTAATGTTGACAGCCTAAAGTTGACAGCTTAATGTTGACAGCTTAATGTTGACAGCTTAATGTTGACAACTTATTGTTGACAGCTTAATGTTGACAGCTTAATGTTGACAGCCTAATGTTGACAGGCTAATGTTGACAGCTTAATGTTGACAGCTTAATGTTGACAGCTTAATGTTGACAGCTTATTGTTGACAGCTTAATGTTGTTAACTGTTAATGTTGTTAACTGTTAATGTTGTTAACTGTTAATGTTGTTAACTGTTAATGTTGTTAACTGTTAATGTTGTTAACTGTTAATGTTGTTAACTGTTAATGTTGTTAACTGTTAATGTTGTTAACTGTTAATGTTGTTAACTGTTAATGTTGTTAACTGTTAATGTTGCCAGCTTAATGTTGTTGCCAGCTAAATGTTGTTGACAGCTTAATGTTGACATCCTAATGTTGTTGACGGTTAATTTTGACAACTTAATTTTCTCAACTTAATGTTGACAGCTTAATGTTGACAGCTTAATGTTGTTGACAGCTTAATGTTGTTGATAGCTTAATGTTGTTGATAGCTTAATGTTGACAGCTTAATGTTGACAGCTTAATGTTGACAGCTTAATGTTGTTGACAGCTTAATGTTGACAGCTTAATGTTGACAGCTTAATGTTGACAGCTTATTGTTGACAGCTTATTGTTGACAGCTTAATGTTGACAGCTTAATGTTGACAGCTTAATGTTGACAGCCTAATGTTGACAGCCTAAGGTTGACAGCTTAATGTTGACAGCTTAATGTTGACAGCTTAATGTTGACAACTTAATGTTGACAGCTTAATGTTGACAGCTTAATGTTGACAGCTTAATGTTGTTAACTGTTAATGTTGTTAACTGCTAATGTCGTAAACTGTTAATGTTGCCAGCTTATTGTTGTTGACAGCTTAATGTTGTTGATAGCTTAATGTTGACAGCTTAATGTTGTTGACAGCCTAATTTTGTTGACAGCTTAATGTTGACAACTTAATGTTGACAGCTTAATGTTGACAGCTTAATGTTGACAGCTTAATGTTGACAGCTTAATGTTGACAGCTTAATGTTGACAGCTTAATGTTGTTAACTGTTAATGTTGTTAACTGTTAATGTTGTAAACTGCTAATGTTGCCAGCTTATTGTTGTTGACAGCTTAATGTTGTTGATAGCTTAATGTTGACAGCTTAATGTTGTTGACAGCTTAATTTTGTTGACAGCTTAATGTTGACAGCTTAATGTTGACAGCTTATTGTTGACAGCTTATTGTTGACAGCTTAATGTTGACAGCTTAGTGTTGACAGCCTAATGTTGACAGCCTAATGTTGACAGCTTAATGTTGACAGCTTAATGTTGACAGCTTAATGTTGACAGCTTAATGTTGACAGCCTATTGTTGACAGCTTAATGTTGTTGAAAGCTTAATGTTGACAGCTTAATGTTGACAGCTTAATGTTGACAGCTTAATGTTGTTAACTGTTAATGTTGTTAACTGTTAATGTTGTTAACTGTTAATGTTGTTAACTGTTAATGTTGTTAACTGTTAATGTTGTAAACTGTTAATGTTGTTAACTGTTAATGTTGTTAACTGTTAATGTTGCCAGCTTAATGTTGTTGCCAGCTTAATGTTGTTGACAGCTTAATGTTGACAGCCTAATGTTGTTGACGGTTAATTTTGACAACTTAATTTTGACAACTTAATGTTGACAGCTTAATGTTGACAGCTTAATGTTGACAGCTTAATGTTGACAGCTTAATGTTGACAGCTTAATGTTGACAGCTTAATGTTG
The DNA here is from genome assembly GCA_932294295.1 of Alitta virens. Taxonomy (NCBI): domain Eukaryota; kingdom Metazoa; phylum Annelida; class Polychaeta; order Phyllodocida; family Nereididae; genus Alitta; species Alitta virens. Next base: position 24,881,084 of record OW028574.1, read on the forward strand.
TTAACTGTTAATGTTGTTAACTGTTAATGTTGTAAACTGCTAATGTTGCCAGCTTATTGTTGTTGACAGCTTAATGTTGTTGATAGCTTAATGTTGACAGCTTAATGTTGTTGACAGCTTAATTTTGTTGACAGCTTAATGTTGACAGCTTAATGTTGACAGCTTATTGTTGACAGCTTATTGTTGACAGCTTAATGTTGACAGCTTAGTGTTGACAGCCTAATGTTGACAGCCTAATGTTGACAGCTTAATGTTGACAGCTTAATGTTGACAGCTTAATGTTGACAGCTTATTGTTGACAGCTTATTGTTGACAGCTTAATGTTGACAGCTTAATGTTGACAGCTTAATGTTGACAGCCTAATGTTGACAGCCTAAAGTTGACAGCTTAATGTTGACAGCTTAATGTTGACAGCTTAATGTTGACAACTTATTGTTGACAGCTTAATGTTGACAGCTTAATGTTGACAGCCTAATGTTGACAGGCTAATGTTGACAGCTTAATGTTGACAGCTTAATGTTGACAGCTTAATGTTGACAGCTTAATGTTGACAGCTTAATGTTGACAGCTTAATGTTGTTAACTGTTAATGTTGTTAACTGTTAATGTTGTAAACTGTTAATGTTGCCAGCTTATTGTTGTTGATAGCTTAATGTTGACAGCTTAATGTTGACAGCTTAATGTTGACAACTTATTGTTGACAGCTTAATGTTGACAGCTTAATGTTGACAGCTTAATGTTGACAGCCTATTGTTGACAGCTTAATGTTGTTGAAAGCTTAATGTTGACAGCTTAATGTTGACAGCTTAATGTTGACAGCTTAATGTTGTTAACTGTTAATGTTGTTAACTGTTAATGTTGTTAACTGTTAATGTTGTTAACTGTTAATGTTGTTAACTGTTAATGTTGTTAACTGTTAATGTTGTTAACTGTTAATGTTGTTAACTGTTAATGTTGTTAACTGTTAATGTTGCCAGCTTAATGTTGTTGCCAGCTTAATGTTGTTGACAGCTTAATGTTGACATCCTAATGTTGTTGACGGTTAATTTTGACAACTTAATTTTCTCAACTTAATGTTGACAGCTTAATGTTGTTGACAGCTTAATGTTGTTGATAGCTTAATGTTGTTGACAGCTTAATGTTGACAGCTTAATGTTGTTGACAGCTTAATGTTGACAGCTTAATGTTGTTGACAGCTTAATGTTGACAGCTTAATGTTGACAGCTTAATGTTGACAGCTTATTGTTGACAGCTTAATGTTGACAGCTTAATGTTGACAGCTTAATGTTGACAGCCTAATGTTGACAGCCTAAGGTTGACAGCTTAATGTTGACAGCTTAATGTTGACAGCTTAATGTTGACAACTTAATGTTGACAGCTTAATGTTGACAGCTTAATGTTGACAGCTTAATGTTGTTAACTGTTAATGTTGTTAACTGTTAATGTCGTAAACTGTTAATGTTGCCAGCTTATTGTTGTTGACAGCTTAATGTTGTTGATAGCTTAATGTTGACAGCTTAATGTTGTTGACAGCCTAATTTTGTTGACAGCTTAATGTTGACAGCTTAATGTTGACAGCTTAATGTTGACAGCTTAATGTTGACAGCTTAATGTTGACAGCTTAATGTTGACAGCTTAATGTTGACAGCTTAATGTTGTTAACTGTTAATGTTGTTAACTGTTAATGTTGCAAACTGCTAATGTTGCCAGCTTATTGTTGTTGACAGCTTAATGTTGTTGATAGCTTAATGTTGACAGCTTAATGTTGTTGACAGCTTAATTTTGTTGACAGCTTAATGTTGACAGCTTAATGTTGACAGCTTAATGTTGACAGCTTAATGTTGACAGCTTAATGTTGTTAACTGTTAATGTTGTTAACTGTTAATGTTGCCAGCTTAATGTTGTTGCCAGCTTAATGTTGTTGACAGCTTAATGTTGACAGCCTAATGTTGTTGACGGTTAATTTTGACAACTTAATTTTCACAACTTAATATTGACAGCTCAATGTTGACAGCTTAATGTTGTTGACAGCTTAATGTTGTTGACAGCTTAATGTTGTTGATAGCTTAATGTTGTTGATAGCTTAATGTTGACAGCTTAATGTTGACAGCTTAATGTTGTTGACAGCTTAATGTTGACAGCTTAATGTTGACAGCTTAATGTTGACAGCTTAATGTTGACAGCTTATTGTTGACAGCTTATTGTTGACAGCTTAATGTTGACAGCTTAATGTTGACAGCCTATTGTTGACAGCTTAATGTTGTTGAAAGCTTAATGTTGACAGCTTAATGTTGACAGCTTAATGTTGACAGCTTAATGTTGTTAACTGCTAATGTTGTTAACTGTTAATGTTGTTAACTGTTAATGTTGTTAACTGTTAATGTTGTAAACTGTTAATGTTGTTAACTGTTAATGTTGTTAACTGTTAATGTTGTTAACTGTTAATGTTGCCAGCTTAATGTTGTTGCCAGCTTAATGTTGTTGACAGCTTAATGTTGACAGCCTAATGTTGTTGACGGTTAATTTTGACAACTTAATTTTCACAACTTAATGTTGACAGCTCAATGTTGACAGCTTAATGTTGTTGACAGCTTAATGTTGTGGACAGCTTAATGTTGTTGATAGCTTAATGTTGTTGATAGCTTAATGTTGTTGATAGCTTAATGTTGACAGCTTAATGTTGACAGCTTAATGTTGTTGACAGCTTAATGTTGACAGCTTAATGTTGACAGCTTAATGTTGACAGCTTATTGTTGACAGCTTAATGTTGACAGCTTATTGTTGACAGCTTATTGTTGACAGCTTAATGTTGACAGCTTAATGTTGACAGCTTAATGTTGACAGCCTAATGTTGACAGCCTAAAGTTGACAGCTTAATGTTGACAGCTTAATGTTGACAGCTTAATGTTGACAACTTATTTTTGACAGCTTAATGTTGACAGCTTAATGTTGACAGCTTATTGTTGACAGCTTATTGTTGACAGCTTAATGTTGACAGCTTAATGTTGACAGCTTAATGTTGACAGCCTAATGTTGACAGCTTAATGTTGACAGCTTAATGTTGACAGCTTAATGTTGACAGCTTAATGTTGACAGCTTATTGTTGACAGCTTATTGTTGACAGCTTAATGTTGACAGCTTAATGTTGACAGCTTAATGTTGACAGCCTAATGTTGACAGCCTAAAGTTGACAGCTTAATGTTGACAGCTTAATGTTGACAGCTTAATGTTGACAACTTATTGTTGACAGCTTAATGTTGACAGCTTAATGTTGACAGCCTAATGTTGACAGGCTAATGTTGACAGCTTAATGTTGACAGCTTAATGTTGACAGCTTAATGTTGACAGCTTATTGTTGACAGCTTATTGTTGTTAACTGTTAATGTTGTTAACTGTTAATGTTGTTAACTGTTAATGTTGTTAACTGTTAATGTTGTTAACTGTTAATGTTGTTAACTGTTAATGTTGTTAACTGTTAATGTTGTTAACTGTTAATGTTGTTAACTGTTAATGTTGTTAACTGTTAATGTTGTTAACTGTTAATGTTGCCAGCTTAATGTTGTTGCCAGCTTAATGTTGTTGACAGCTTAATGTTGACATCCTAATGTTGTTGACGGTTAATTTTGACAACTTAATTTTCTCAACTTAATGTTGACAGCTTAATGTTGACAGCTTAATGTTGTTGACAGCTTAATGTTGTTGATAGCTTAATGTTGTTGATAGCTTAATGTTGACAGCTTAATGTTGACAGCTTAATGTTGACAGCTTAATGTTGTTGACAGCTTAATGTTGACAGCTTAATGTTGACAGCTTAATGTTGACAGCTTATTGTTGACAGCTTATTGTTGACAGCTTAATGTTGACAGCTTAATGTTGACAGCTTAATGTTGACAGCCTAATGTTGACAGCCTAAGGTTGACAGCTTAATGTTGACAGCTTAATGTTGACAGCTTAATGTTGACAACTTAATGTTGACAGCTTAATGTTGACAGCTTAATGTTGACAGCTTAATGTTGTTAACTGTTAATGTTGTTAACTGCTAATGTCGTAAACTGTTAATGTTGCCAGCTTATTGTTGTTGACAGCTTAATGTTGTTGATAGCTTAATGTTGACAGCTTAATGTTGTTGACAGCCTAATTTTGTTGACAGCTTAATGTTGACAGCTTAATGTTGACAGCTTAATGTTGACAGCTTAATGTTGACAGCTTAATGTTGACAGCTTAATGTTGACAGCTTAATGTTGACAGCTTAATGTTGACAGCTTAATGTTGACAGCTTAATGTTGTTAACTGTTAATGTTGTTAACTGTTAATGTTGTAAACTGCTAATGTTGCCAGCTTATTGTTGTTGACAGCTTAATGTTGTTGATAGCTTAATGTTGACAGCTTAATGTTGTTGACAGCTTAATTTTGTTGACAGCTTAATGTTGACAGCTTAATGTTGACAGCTTATTGTTGACAGCTTATTGTTGACAGCTTAATGTTGACAGCTTAGTGTTGACAGCCTAATGTTGACAGCCTAATGTTGACAGCTTAATGTTGACAGCTTAATGTTGACAGCTTAATGTTGACAGCTTAATGTTGACAGCTTAATGTTGACAGCTTAATGTTGACAGCTTAATGTTGACAGCTTAATGTTGACAGCTTAATGTTGTTAACTGTTAATGTTGTTAACTGTTAATGTTCTAAACTGTTAATGTTGCCAGCTTATTGTTGTTGACAGCTTAATGTTGTTGATAGCTTAATGTTGACAGCTTAATGTTGACAGCTTAATGTTGACAACTTATTGTTGACAGCTTAATGTTGACAGCTTAATGTTGACAGCCTAATGTTGACAGCTTAATGTTGACAGCTTAATGTTGACAGCTTAATGTTGACAGCCTAATGTTGACAGCCTAAAGTTGACAGCTTAATGTTGACAGCTTAATGTTGACAGCTTAATGTTGACAGCTTAATGTTGACAGCCTATTGTTGACAGCTTAATGTTGTTGAAAGCTTAATGTTGACAGCTTAATGTTGACAGCTTAATGTTGACAGCTTAATGTTGTTAACTGTTAATGTTGTTAACTGTTAATGTTGTTAACTGTTAATGTTGTTAACTGTTAATGTTGTTAACTGTTAATGTTGTTAACTGTTAATGTTGTTAACTGTTAATGTTGTTAACTGTTAATGTTGCCAGCTTAATGTTGTTGCCAGCTTAATGTTGTTGACAGCTTAATGTTGACATCCTAATGTTGTTGACGGTTAATTTTGACAACTTAATTTTCTCAACTTAATGTTGACAGCTTAATGTTGTTGACAGCTTAATGTTGTTGATAGCTTAATGTTGTTGATAGCTTAATGTTGACAGCTTAATGTTGACAGCTTAATGTTGACAGCTTAATGTTGTTGACAGCTTAATGTTGACAGCTTAATGTTGACAGCTTAATGTTGACAGCTTAATGTTGACAGCTTATTGTTGACAGCTTATTGTTGACAGCTTAATGTTGACAGCTTAATGTTGACAGCTTAATGTTGACAGCCTAATGTTGACAGCCTAAGGTTGACAGCTTAATGTTGACAGCTGAATGTTGACAGCTTAATGTTGACAACTTAATGTTGACAGCTTAATGTTGACAGCTTAATGTTGACAGCTTAATGTTGTTAACTGTTAATGTTGTTAACTGTTAATGTCGTAAACTGTTAATGTTGCCAGCTTATTGTTGTTGACAGCTTAATGTTGTTGATAGCTTAATGTTGACAGCTTAATGTTGTTGACAGCCTAATTTTGTTGACAGCTTAATGTTGACAGCTTAATGTTGACAGCTTAATGTTGACAGCTTAATGTTGACAGCTTAATGTTGACAGCTTAATGTTGACAGCTTAATGTTGACAGCTTAATGTTGACAGCTTAATGTTGACAGCTTAATGTTGACAGCTTAATGTTGTTAACTGTTAATGTTGTTAACTGTTAATGTTGTAAACTGCTAATGTTGCCAGCTTATTGTTGTTGACAGCTTAATGTTGTTGATAGCTTAATGTTGACAGCTTAATGTTGTTGACAGCTTAATTTTATTGACAGCTTAATGTTGACAGCTTAATGTTGACAGCTTAATGTTGACAGCTTAATGTTGTTAACTGTTAATGTTGTTAACTGTTAATGTTGCCAGCTTAATGTTGTTGCCAGCTTAATGTTGTTGACAGCTTAATGTTGACAGCCTAATGTTGTTGACGGTTAATTTTGACAACTTAATTTTCACAACTTAATGTTGACAGCTCAATGTTGACAGCTTAATGTTGTTGACAGCTTAATGTTGTTGACAGCTTAATGTTGTTGATAGCTTAATGTTGTTGATAGCTTAATGTTGACAGCTTAATGTTGACAGCTTAATGTTGTTGACAGCTTAATGTTGACAGCTTAATGTTGACAGCTTAATGTTGACAGCTTAATGTTGACAGCTTATTGTTGACAGCTTATTGTTGACAGCTTAATGTTGACAGCTTAATGTTGACAGCTTAATGTTGACAGCCTATTGTTGACAGCTTAATGTTGTTGAAAGCTTAATGTTGACAGCTTAATGTTGACAGCTTAATGTTGACAGCTTAATGTTGTTAACTGTTAATGTTGTTAACTGTTAATGTTGTTAACTGTTAATGTTGTTAACTGTTAATGTTGTAAACTGTTAATGTTGTTAACTGTTAATGTTGTTAACTGTTAATGTTGTTAACTGTTAATGTTGCCAGCTTAATGTTGTTGCCAGCTTAATGTTGTTGACAGCTTAATGTTGACAGCCTAATGTTGTTGACGGTTAATTTTGACAACTTAATTTTCACAACTTAATGTTGACAGCTCAATGTTGACAGCTTAATGTTGTTGACAGCTTAATGTTGTGGACAGCTTAATGTTGTTGATAGCTTAATGTTGTTGATAGCTTAATGTTGTTGATAGCTTAATGTTGACAGCTTAATGTTGACAGCTTAATGTTGTTGACAGCTTAATGTTGACAGCTTAATGTTGACAGCTTAATGTTGACAGCTTAATGTTGACAGCTTAATGTTGACAGCTTATTGTTGACAGCTTATTGTTGACAGCTTAATGTTGACAGCTTAATGTTGACAGCTTAATGTTGACAGCCTAATGTTGACAGCCTAAAGTTGACAGCTTAATGTTGACAGCTTAATGTTGACAGCTTAATGTTGACAACTTATTTTTGACAGCTTAATGTTGACAGCTTAATGTTGACAGCTTATTGTTGACAGCTTATTGTTGACAGCTTAATGTTGACAGCTTAATGTTGACAGCTTAATGTTGACAGCCTAATGTTGACAGCTTAATGTTGACAGCTTAATGTTGACAGCTTAATGTTGACAGCTTAATGTTGACAGCTTAATGTTGACAGCTTATTGTTGACAGCTTATTGTTGACAGCTTAATGTTGACAGCTTAATGTTGACAGCTTAATGTTGACAGCCTAATGTTGACAGCCTAAGGTTGACAGCTTAATGTTGACAGCTTAATGTTGACAGCTTAATGTTGACAACTTATTGTTGACAGCTTAATGTTGACAGCTTAATGTTGACAGCCTAATGTTGACAGGCTAATGTTGACAGCTTAATGTTGACAGCTTAATGTTGACAGCTTAATGTTGACAGCTTATTGTTGACAGCTTATTGTTGACAGCTTAATGTTGTTAACTGTTAATGTTGTTAACTGTTAATGTTGTTAACTGTTAATGTTGTTAACTGTTAATGTTGTTAACTGTTAATGTTGTTAACTGTTAATGTTGTTAACTGTTAATGTTGTTAACTGTTAATGTTGTTAACTGTTAATGTTGTTAACTGTTAATGTTGCCAGCTTAATGTTGTTGCCAGCTTAATGTTGTTGACAGCTTAATGTTGACATCCTAATGTTGTTGACGGTTAATTTTGACAACTTAATTTTCTCAACTTAATGTTGACAGCTTAATGTTGACAGCTTAATGTTGTTGACAGCTTAATGTTGTTGATAGCTTAATGTTGTTGATAGCTTAATGTTGACAGCTTAATGTTGACAGCTTAAAGTTGACAGCTTAATGTTGTTGACAGCTTAATGTTGACAGCTTAATGTTGACAGCTTAATGTTGACAGCTTATTGTTGACAGCTTATTGTTGACAGCTTAATGTTGACAGCTTAATGTTGACAGCTTAATGTTGACAGCCTAATGTAGACAGCCTAAGGTTGACAGCTTAATGTTGACAGCTTAATGTTGACAGCTTAATGTTGACAACTTAATGTTGACAGCTTAATGTTGACAGCTTAATGTTGACAGCTTAATGTTGTTAACTGTTAATGTTGTTAACTGCTAATGTCGTAAACTGTTAATGTTGCCAGCTTATTGTTGTTGACAGCTTAATGTTGTTGATAGCTTAATGTTGACAGCTTAATGTTGTTGACAGCCTAATTTTGTTGACAGCTTAATGTTGACAGCTTAATGTTGACAGCTTAATGTTGACAGCTTAATGTTGACAGCTTAATGTTGACAGCTTAATGTTGACAGCTTAATGTTGACAGCTTAATGTTGACAGCTTAATGTTGACAGCTTAATGTTGTTAACTGTTAATGTTGTTAACTGTTAATGTTGTAAACTGCTAATGTTGCCAGCTTATTGTTGTTGACAGCTTAATGTTGTTGATAGCTTAATGTTGACAGCTTAATGTTGTTGACAGCTTAATTTTGTTGACAGCTTAATGTTGACAGCTTAATGTTGACAGCTTATTGTTGACAGCTTATTGTTGACAGCTTAATGTTGACAGCTTAGTGTTGACAGCCTAATGTTGACAGCCTAATGTTGACAGCTTAATGTTGACAGCTTAATGTTGACAGCTTAATGTTGACAGCTTAATGTTGACAGCCTATTGTTGACAGCTTAATGTTGTTGAAAGCTTAATGTTGACAGCTTAATGTTGACAGCTTAATGTTGACAGCTTAATGTTGTTAACTGTTAATGTTGTTAACTGTTAATGTTGTTAACTGTTAATGTTGTTAACTGTTAATGTTGTTAACTGTTAATGTTGTAAACTGTTAATGTTGTTAACTGTTAATGTTGTTAACTGTTAATGTTGCCAGCTTAATGTTGTTGCCAGCTTAATGTTGTTGACAGCTTAATGTTGACAGCCTAATGTTGTTGACGGTTAATTTTGACAACTTAATTTTGACAACTTAATGTTGACAGCTTAATGTTGACAGCTTAATGTTGACAGCTTAATGTTGACAGCCTAATGTTGACAGCCTAATGTTGACAGCTTAATGTTGACAGCTTAATGTTGACAGCTTAATGTTGACAGCTTAATGTTGACAGCTTAATGTTGACAGCTTAATGTTGACAGCTTAATGTTGTTAACTGTTAATGTTGTTAACTGTTAATGTTGTAAACTGTTAATGTTGCCAGCTTATTGTTGTTGACAGCTTAATGTTGTTGATAGCTTAATGTTGACAGCTTAATGTTGACAGCTTAATGTTGACAACTTATTGGTGACAGCTTAATGTTGACAGCTTAATGTTGACAGCCTAATGTTGACAGCTTAATGTTGACAGCTTAATGTTGACAGCTTAATGTTGACAGCCTAATGTTGACAGCCTAAAGTTGACAGCTTAATGTTGACAGCTTAATGTTGACAGCTTAATGTTGACAGCTTAATGTTGACAGCCTATTGTTGACAGCTTAATGTTGTTGAAAGCTTAATGTTGACAGCTTAATGTTGACAGCTTAATGTTGACAGCTTAATGTTGTTAACTGTTAATGTTGTTAACTGTTAATGTTGTTAACTGTTAATGTTGTTAACTGTTAATGTTGTTAACTGTTAATGTTGTTAACTGTTAATGTTGTTAACTGTTAATGTTGTTAACTGTTAATGTTGTTAACTGTTAATGTTGTTAACTGTTAATGTTGCCAGCTTAATGTTGTTGCCAGCTTAATGTTGTTGACAGCTTAATGTTGACATCCTAATGTTGTTGACGGTTAATTTTGACAACTTAATTTTCTCAACTTAATGTTGACAGCTTAATGTTGTTGACAGCTTAATGTTGTTGATAGCTTAATGTTGTTGATAGCTTAATGTTGACAGCTTAATGTTGACAGCTTAATGTTGTTGACAGCTTAATGTTGACAGCTTAATGTTGACAGCTTAATGTTGACAGCTTAATGTTGACAGCTTATTGTTGACAGCTTATTGTTGACAGCTTAATGTTGACAGCTTAATGTTGACAGCTTAATGTTGACAGCCTAATGTTGACAGCCTAAGGTTGACAGCTTAATGTTGACAGCTTAATGTTGACAGCTTAATGTTGACAACTTAATGTTGACAGCTTAATGTTGACAGCTTAATGGTGACAGCTTAATGTTGTTAACTGTTAATGTTGTTAACTGTTAATGTCGTAAACTGTTAATGTTGCCAGCTTATTGTTGTTGACAGCTTAATGTTGTTGATAGCTTAATGTTGACAGCTTAATGTTGTTGACAGCCTAATTTTGTTGACAGCTTAATGTTGACAGCTTAATGTTGACAGCTTAATGTTGACAGCTTAATGTTGACAGCTTAATGTTGACAGCTTAATGTTGACAGCTTAATGTTGACAGCTTAATGTTGACAGCTTAATGTTGACAGCTTAATGTTGACAGCTTAATGTTGTTAAGTGTTAATGTTGTTAACTGTTAATGTTGTAAACTGCTAATGTTGCCAGCTTATTGTTGTTGACAGCTTAATGTTGTTGATAGCTTAATGTTGACAGCTTAATGTTGTTGACAGCTTAATTTTGTTGACAGCTTAATGTTGACAGCTTAATGTTGACAGCTTAATGTTGACAGCTTAATGTTGACAGCTTAATGTTGTTAACTGTTAATGTTGTTAACTGTTAATGTTGCCAGCTTAATGTTGTTGCCAGCTTAATGTTGTTGACAGCTTAATGTTGACAGCCTAATGTTGTTGACGGTTAATTTTGACAACTTAATTTTCACAACTTAATGTTGACAGCTCAATGTTGACAGCTTAATGTTGTTGACAGCTTAATGTTGTTGACAGCTTAATGTTGTTGATAGCTTAATGTTGTTGATAGCTTAATGTTGACAGCTTAATGTTGACAGCTTAATGTTGTTGACAGCTTAATGTTGACAGCTTAATGTTGACAGCTTAATGTTGACAGCTTAATGTTGACAGCTTATTGTTGACAGCTTAATGTTGACAGCTTAATGTTGACAGCTTAATGTTGACAGCCTATTGTTGACAGCTTAATGTTGTTGAAAGCTTAATGTTGACAGCTTAATGTTGACAGCTTAATGTTGACAGCTTAATGTTGTTAACTGTTAATGTTGTTAACTGTTAATGTTGTTAACTGTTAATGTTGTTAACTGTTAATGTTGTAAACTGTTAATGTTGTTAACTGTTAATGTTGTTAACTGTTAATGTTGTTAACTGTTAATGTTGCCAGCTTAATGTTGTTGCCAGCTTAATGTTGTTGACAGCTTAATGTTGACAGCCTAATGTTGTTGACGGTTAATTTTGACAACTTAATTTTCACAACTTAATGTTGACAGCTCAATGTTGACAGCTTAATGTTGTTGACAGCTTAATGTTGTGGACAGCTTAATGTTGTTGATAGCTTAATGTTGTTGATAGCTTAATGTTGTTGATAGCTTAATGTTGACAGCTTAATGTTGACAGCTTAATGTTGTTGACAGCTTAATGTTGACAGCTTAATGTTGACAGCTTAATGTTGACAGCTTAATGTTGACAGCTTAATGTTGACAGCTTATTGTTGACAGCTTATTGTTGACAGCTTAATGTTGACAGCTTAATGTTGACAGCTTAATGTTGACAGCTAATGTTGACAGCCTAAAGTTGACAGCTTAATGTTGACAGCTTAATGTTGACAGCTTAATGTTGACAACTTATTTTTGACAGCTTAATGTTGACAGCTTAATGTTGACAGCTTATTGTTGACAGCTTATTGTTGACAGCTTAATGTTGACAGCTTAATGTTGACAGCTTAATGTTGACAGCCTAATGTTGACAGCTTAATGTTGACAGCTTAATGTTGACAGCTTAATGTTGACAGCTTAATGTTGACAGCTTAATGTTGACAGCTTATTGTTGACAGCTTATTGTTGACAGCTTAATGTTGACAACTTAATGTTGACAGCTTAATGTTGACAGCCTAATGTTGACAGCCTAAAGTTGACAGCTTAATGTTGATAGCTTAATGTTGACAGCTTAATGTTGACAACTTATTGTTGACAGCTTAATGTTGACAGCTTAATGTTGACAGCCTAATGTTGACAGGCTAATGTTGACAGCTTAATGTTGACAGCTTAATGTTGACAGCTTAATGTTGACAGCTTATTGTTGACAGCTTATTGTTGACAGCTTAATGTTGTTAACTGTTAATGTTGTTAACTGTTAATGTTGTTAACTGTTAATGTTGTTAACTGTTAATGTTGTTAACTGTTAATGTTGTTAACTGTTAATGTTGTTAACTGTTAATGTTGTTAACTGTTAATGTTGTTAACTGTTAATGTTGCCAGCTTAATGTTGTTGCCAGCTTAATGTTGTTGACAGCTTAATGTTGACATCCTAATGTTGTTGACGGTTAATTTTGACAACTTAATTTTCTCAACTTAATGTTGACAGCTTAATGTTGACAGCTTAATGTTGTTGACAGCTTAATGTTGTTGATAGCTTAATGTTGTTGATAGCTTAATGTTGACAGCTTAATGTTGACAGCTTAATGTTGACAGCTTAATGTTGTTGACAGCTTAATGTTGACAGCTTAATGTTGACAGCTTAATGTTGACAGCTTATTGTTGACAGCTTATTGTTGACAGCTTAATGTTGACAGCTTAATGTTGACAGCTTTATGTTGACAGCCTAATGTTGACAGCCTAAGGTTGACAGCTTAATGTTGACAGCTTAATGTTGACAGCTTAATGTTGACAACTTAATGTTGACAGCTTAATGTTGACAGCTTAATGTTGACAGCTTAATGTTGTTAACTGTTAATGTTGTTAACTGCTAATGTCGTAAACTGTTAATGTTGCCAGCTTATTGTTGTTGACAGCTTAATGTTGTTGATAGCTTAATGTTGACAGCTTAATGTTGTTGACAGCCTAATTTTGTTGACAGCTTAATGTTGACAGCTTAATGTTGACAGCTTAATGTTGACAGCTTAATGTTGACAGCTTAATGTTGACAGCTTAATGTTGACAGCTTAATGTTGTTAACTGTTAATGTTGTAAACTGCTAATGTTGCCAGCTTATTGTTGTTGACAGCTTAATGTTGTTGATAGCTTAATGTTGACAGCTTAATGTTGTTGACAGCTTAATTTTGTTGACAGCTTAATGTTGACAGCTTAATGTTGACAGCTTATTGTTGACAGCTTATTGTTGACAGCTTAATGTTGACAGCTTAGTGTTGACAGCCTAATGTTGACAGCCTAATGTTGACAGCTTAATGTTGACAGCTTAATGTTGACAGCTTAATGTTGACAGCTTAATGTTGACAGCCTATTGTTGACAGCTTAATGTTGTTGAAAGCTTAATGTTGACAGCTTAATGTTGACAGCTTAATGTTGACAGCTTAATGTTGTTAACTGTTAATGTTGTTAACTGTTAATGTTGTTAACTGTTAATGTTGTTAACTGTTAATGTTGTTAACTGTTAATGTTGTAAACTGTTAATGTTGTTAACTGTTAATGTTGTTAACTGTTAATGTTGCCAGCTTAATGTTGTTGCCAGCTTAATGTTGTTGACAGCTTAATGTTGACAGCCTAATGTTGTTGACGGTTAATTTTGACAACTTAATTTTGACAACTTAATGTTGACAGCTTAATGTTGACAGCTTAATGTTGACAGCTTAATGTTGACAGCTTAATGTTGACAGCTTAATGTTGACAGCTTAATGTTGTTAACTGTTAATGTTGTTAACTGTTAATGTTGTAAACTGCTAATGTTGCCAGCTTATTGTTGTTGACAGCTTAATGTTGTTGATAGCTTAATGTTGACAGCTTAATGTTGTTGACAGCTTAATTTTGTTGACAGCTTAATGTTGACAGCTTAATGTTGACAGCTTATTGTTGACAGCTTATTGTTGACAGCTTAATGTTGACAGCTTAGTGTTGACAGCCTAATGTTGACAGCCTAATGTTGACAGCTTAATGTTGACAGCTTAATGTTGACAGCTTAATGTTGACAGCTTAATGTTGACAGCTTATTGTTGACAGCTTATTGTTGACAGCTTAATGTTGACAGCTTAATGTTGACAGCTTAATGTTGACAGCCTAATGTTGACAGCCTAAAGTTGACAGCTTAATGTTGACAGCTTAATGTTGACAGCTTAATGTTGACAACTTATTGTTGACAGCTTAATGTTGACAGCTTAATGTTGACAGCCTAATGTTGACAGGCTAATGTTGACAGCTTAATGTTGACAGCTTAATGTTGACAGCTTAATGTTGACAGCTTAATGTTGACAGCTTAATGTTGACAGCTTAATGTTGTTAACTGTTAATGTTGTTAACTGTTAATGTCGTAAACTGTTAATGTTGCCAGCTTATTGTTGTTGACAGCTTAATGTTGTTGATAGCTTAATGTTGACAGCTTAATGTTGTTGACAGCCTAATTTTGTTGACAGCTTAATGTTGACAGCTTAATGTTGACAGCTTAATGTTGACAGCTTAATGTTGACAGCTTAATGTTGACAGCTTAATGTTGACAGCTTAATGTTGACAGCTTAATGTTGACAGCTTAATGTTGACAGCTTAATGTTGTTAACTGTTAATGTTGTTAACTGTTAATGTTGTAAACTGCTAATGTTGCCAGCTTATTGTTGTTGACAGCTTAATGTTGTTGATAGCTTAATGTTGACAGCTTAATGTTGTTGACAGCTTAATTTTGTTGACAGCTTAATGTTGACAGCTTTATGTTGACAGCTTAATGTTGACAGCTTAATGTTGACAGCTTAATGTTGTTAACTGTTAATGTTGTTAACTGTTAATGTTGCCAGCTTAATGTTGTTGCCAGCTTAATGTTGTTGACAGCTTAATGTTGACAGCCTAATGTTGTTGACGGTTAATTTTGACAACTTAATTTTCACAACTTAATGTTGACAGCTCAATGTTGACAGCTTAATGTTGTTGACAGCTTAATGTTGTTGACAGCTTAATGTTGTTGATAGCTTAATGTTGTTGATAGCTTAATGTTGACAGCTTAATGTTGACAGCTTAATGTTGTTGACAGCTTAATGTTGACAGCTTAATGTTGACAGCTTAATGTTGACAGCTTAATGTTGACAGCTTATTGTTGACAGCTTATTGTTGACAGCTTAATGTTGACAGCTTAATGTTGACAGCCTATTGTTGACAGCTTAATGTTGTTGAAAGCTTAATGTTGACAGCTTAATGTTGACAGCTTAATGTTGACAGCTTAATGTTGTTAACTGTTAATGTTGTTAACTGTTAATGTTGTTAACTGTTAATGTTGTTAACTGTTAATGTTGTAAACTGTTAATGTTGTTAACTGTTAATGTTGTTAACTGTTAATGTTGTTAACTGTTAATGTTGCCAGCTTAATGTTGTTGCCAGCTTAATGTTGTTGACAGCTTAATGTTGACAGCCTAATGTTGTTGACGGTTAATTTTGACAACTTAATTTTCACAACTTAATGTTGACAGCTCAATGTTGACAGCTTAATGTTGTTGACAGCTTAATGTTGTGGACAGCTTAATTTTGTTGATAGCTTAATGTTGTTGATAGCTTAATGTTGTTGATAGCTTAATGTTGACAGCTTAATGTTGACAGCTTAATGTTGTTGACAGCTTAATGTTGACAGCTTAATGTTGACAGCTTAATGTTGACAGCTTAATGTTGACAGCTTAATGTTGACAGCTTATTGTTGACAGCTTATTGTTGACAGCTTAATGTTGACAGCTTAATGTTGACAGCTTAATGTTGACAGCCTAATGTTGACAGCCTAAAGTTGACAGCTTAATGTTGACAGCTTAATGTTGACAGCTTAATGTTGACAACTTATTTTTGACAGCTTAATGTTGACAGCTTAATGTTGACAGCTTATTGTTGACAGCTTATTGTTGACAGCTTAATGTTGACAGCTTAATGTTGACAGCTTAATGTTGACAGCCTAATGTTGACAGCTTAATGTTGACAGCTTAATGTTGACAGCTTAATGTTGACAGCTTAATGTTGACAGCTTAATGTTGACAGCTTATTGTTGACAGCTTATTGTTGACAGCTTAATGTTGACAGCTTAATGTTGACAGCTTAATGTTGACAGCCTAATGTTGTAAGCCTAAAGTTGACAGCTTAATGTTGACAGCTTAATGTTGACAGCTTAATGTTGACAACTTATTGTTGACAGCTTAATGTTGACAGCTTAATGTTGACAGCCTAATGTTGACAGGCTAATGATGACAGCTTAATGTTGACAGCTTAATGTTGACAGCTTAATGTTGACAGCTTATTGTTGACAGCTTATTGTTGACAGCTTAATGTTGTTAACTGTTAATGTTGTTAACTGTTAATGTTGTTAACTGTTAATGTTGTTAACTGTTAATGTTGTTAACTGTTAATGTTGTTAACTGTTAATGTTGTTAACTGTTAATGTTGTTAACTGTTAATGTTGTTAACTGTTAATGTTGTTAACTGTTAATGTTGCCAGCTTAATGTTGTTGCCAGCTTAATGTTGTTGACAGCTTAATGTTGACATCCTAATGTTGTTGACGGTTAATTTTGACAACTTAATTTTCTCAACTTAATGTTGACAGCTTAATGTTGACAGCTTAATGTTGTTGACAGCTTAATGTTGTTGATAGCTTAATGTTGTTGATAGCTTAATGTTGACAGCTTAATGTTGACAGCTTAATGTTGACAGCTTAATGTTGTTGACAGCTTAATGTTGACAGCTTAATGTTGACAGCTTATTGTTGACAGCTTATTGTTGACAGCTTAATGTTGACAGCTTAATGTTGACAGCTTAATGTTGACAGCCTAATGTTGACAGCCTAAGGTTGACAGCTTAATGTTGACAGCTTAATGTTGACAGCTTAATGTTGACAACTTAATGTTGACAGCTTAATGTTGACAGCTTAATGTTGACAGCTTAATGTTGTTAACTGTTAATGTTGTTAACTGCTAATGTCGTAAACTGTTAATGTTGCCAGCTTATTGTTGTTGACAGCTTAATGTTGTTGATAGCTTAATGTTGACAGCTTAATGTTGTTGACAGCCTAATTTTGTTGACAGCTTAATGTTGACAGCTTAATGTTGACAGCTTAATGTTGACAGCTTAATGTTGACAGCTTAATGTTGACAGCTTAATGTTGACAGCTTAATGTTGACAGCTTAATGTTGACAGCTTAATGTTGTTAACTGTTAATGTTGTTAACTGTTAATGTTGTAAACTGCTAATGTTGCCAGCTTATTGTTGTTGACAGCTTAATGTTGTTGATAGCTTAATGTTGACAGCTTAATGTTGTTGACAGCTTAATTTTGTTGACAGCTTAATGTTGACAGCTTAATGTTGACAGCTTATTGTTGACAGCTTATTGTTGACAGCTTAATGTTGACAGCTTAGTGTTGACAGCCTAATGTTGACAGCCTAATGTTGACAGCTTAATGTTGACAGCTTAATGTTGACAGCTTAATGTTGACAGCTTAATGTTGACAGCCTATTGTTGACAGCCTATTGTTGACAGCTTAATGTTGTTGAAAGCTTAATGTTGACAGCTTAATGTTGACAGCTTAATGTTGACAGCTTAATGTTGTTAACTGTTAATGTTGTTAACTGTTAATGTTGTTAACTGTTAATGTTGTTAACTGTTAATGTTGTTAACTGTTAATGTTGTAAACTGTTAATGTTGTTAACTGTTAATGTTGTTAACTGTTAATGTTGCCAGCTTAATGTTGTTGCCAGCTTAATGTTGTTGACAGCTTAATGTTGACAGCCTAATGTTGTTGACGGTTAATTTTGACAACTTAATTTTGACAACTTAATGTTGACAGCTTAATGTTGACAGCTTAATGTTGACAGCTTAATGTTGACAGCTTAATGTTGACAGCTTAATGTTGTTAACTGTTAATGTTGTTAACTGTTAATGTTGTAAACTGCTAATGTTGCCAGCTTATTGTTGTTGACAGCTTAATGTTGTTGATAGCTTAATGTTGACAGCTTAATGTTGTTGACAGCTTAATTTTGTTGACAGCTTAATGTTGACAGCTTAATGTTGACAGCTTATTGTTGACAGCTTATTGTTGACAGCTTAATGTTGACAGCTTAGTGTTGACAGCCTAATGTTGACAGCCTAATGTTGACAGCTTAATGTTGACAGCTTAATGTTGACAGCTTAATGTTGACAGCTTAATGTTGACAGCTTATTGTTGACAGCTTATTGTTGACAGCTTAATGTTGACAGCTTAATGTTGACAGCTTAATGTTGACAGCCTAATGTTGACAGCCTAAAGTTGACAGCTTAATGTTGACAGCTTAATGTTGACAGCTTAATGTTGACAGCTTAATGTTGACAGCCTAATGTTGACAGGCTAATGTTGACAGCTTAATGTTGACAGCTTAATGTTGACAGCTTAATGTTGACAGCTTAATGTTGACAGCTTAATGTTGACAGCTTAATGTTGTTAACTGTTAATGTTGTTAACTGTTAATGTTGTAAACTGTTAATGTTGCCAGCTTATTGTTGTTGACAGCTTAATGTTGTTGATAGCTTAATGTTGACAGCTTAATGTTGACAGCTTAATGTTGACAACTTATTGTTGACAGCTTAATGTTGACAGCTTAATGTTGACAGCCTAATGTTGACAGCTTAATGTTGACAGCCTAATGTTGACAGCTTAATGTTGACAGCCTAATGTTGACAGCCTAAAGTTGACAGCTTAATGTTGACAGCTTAATGTTGACAGCTTAATGTTGACAGCTTAATGTTGACAGCCTATTGTTGACAGCTTAATGTTGTTGAAAGCTTAATGTTGACAGCTTAATGTTGACAGCTTAATGTTGACAGCTTAATGTTGTTAACTGTTAATGTTGTTAACTGTTAATGTTGTTAACTGTTAATGTTGTTAACTGTTAATGTTGTTAACTGTTAATGTTGTTAACTGTTAATGTTGTTAACTGTTAATGTTGTTAACTGTTAATGTTGTTAACTGTTAATGTTGCCAGCTTAATGTTGTTGCCAGCTTAATGTTGTTGACAGCTTAATGTTGACATCCTAATGTTGTTGACGGTTAATTTTGACAACTTAATTTTCTCAACTTAATGTTGACAGCTTAATGTTGACAGCTTAATGTTGTTGACAGCTTAATGTTGTTGATAGCTTAATGTTGTTGATAGCTTAATGTTGACAGCTTAATGTTGACAGCTTAATGTTGACAGCTTAATGTTGTTGACAGCTTAATGTTGACAGCTTAATGTTGACAGCCTAATGTTGACAGCTTAATGTTGACAGCTTATTGTTGACAGCTTATTGTTGACAGCTTAATGTTGACAGCTTAATGTTGACAGCTTAATGTTGACAGCCTAATGTTGACAGCCTAAGGTTGACAGCTTAATGTTGACAGCTTAATGTTGACAGCTTAATGTTGACAACTTAATGTTGACAGCTTAATGTTGACAGCTTAATGTTGACAGCTTAATGTTGTTAACTGTTAATGTTGTTAACTGTTAATGTCGTAAACTGTTAATGTTGCCAGCTTATTGTTGTTGACAGCTTAATGTTGTTGATAGCTTAATGTTGACAGCTTAATGTTGTTGACAGCCTAATTTTGTTGACAGCTTAATGTTGACAGCTTAATGTTGACAGCTTAATGTTGACAGCTTAATGTTGACAGCTTAATGTTGACAGCTTAATGTTGACAGCTTAATGTTGACAGCTTAATGTTGACAGCTTAATGTTGACAGCTTAATGTTGTTAACTGTTAATGTTGTTAACTGTTAATGTTGTAAACTGCTAATGTTGCCAGCTTATTGTTGTTGACAGCTTAATGTTGTTGATAGCTTAATGTTGACAGCTTAATGTTGTTGACAGCTTAATTTTGTTGACAGCTTAATGTTGACAGCTTAATGTTGACAGCTTAATGTTGACAGCTTAATGTTGACAGCTTAATGTTGTTAACTGTTAATGTTGTTAACTGTTAATGTTGCCAGCTTAATGTTGTTGCCAGCTTAATGTTGTTGACAGCTTAATGTTGACAGCCTAATGTTGTTGACGGTTAATTTTGACAACTTAATTTTCACAACTTAATGTTGACAGCTCAATGTTGACAGCTTAATGTTGTTGACAGCTTAATGTTGTTGACAGCTTAATGTTGTTGATAGCTTAATGTTGTTGATAGCTTAATGTTGACAGCTTAATGTTGACAGCTTAATGTTGTTGACAGCTTAATGTTGACAGCTTAATGTTGACAGCTTAATGTTGACAGCTTAATGTTGACAGCTTATTGTTGACAGCTTATTGTTGACAGCTTAATGTTGACAGCTTAATGTTGACAGCTTAATGTTGACAGCCTATTGTTGACAGCTTAATGTTGTTGAAAGCTTAATGTTGACAGCTTAATGTTGACAGCTTAATGTTGACAGCTTAATGTTGTTAACTGTTAATGTTGTTAACTGTTAATGTTGTTAACTGTTAATGTTGTTAACTGTTAATGTTGTAAACTGTTAATGTTGTTAACTGTTAATGTTGTTAACTGTTAATGTTGTTAACTGTTAATGTTGCCAGCTTAATGTTGTTGCCAGCTTAATGTTGTTGACAGCTTAATGTTGACAGCCTAATGTTGTTGACGGTTAATTTTGACTACTTAATTTTCACAACTTAATGTTGACAGCTCAATGTTGACAGCTTAATGTTGTTGACAGCTTAATGTTGTTGACAGCTTAATGTTGTTGATAGCTTAATGTTGTTGATAGCTTAATGTTGTTGATAGCTTAATGTTGACAGCTTAATGTTGACAGCTTAATGTTGTTGACAGCTTAATGTTGACAGCTTAATGTTGACAGCTTAATGTTGACAGCTTAATGTTGACAGCTTAATGTTGACAGCTTATTGTTGACAGCTTATTGTTGACAGCTTAATGTTGACAGCTTAATGTTGACAGCTTAATGTTGACAGCCTAATGTTGACAGCCTAAAGTTGACAGCTTAATGTTGACAGCTTAATGTTGACAGCTTAATGTTGACAACTTATTTTTGACAGCTTAATGTTGACAGCTTAATGTTGACAGCTTATTGTTGACAGCTTAATGTTGACAGCTTAATGTTGACAGCTTAATGTTGACAGCCTAATGTTGACAGCCTAAGGTTGACAGCTTAATGTTGACAGCTTAATGTTGACAGCTTAATATTGACAACTTAATGTTGACAGCTTAATGTTGACAGCTTAATGTTGACAGCTTAATGTTGTTAACTGTTAATGTTGTTAACTGTTAATGTCGTAAACTGTTAATGTTGCCAGCTTATTGTTGTTGACAGCTTAATGTTGTTGATAGCTTAATGTTGACAGCTTAATGTTGTTGACAGCCTAATTTTGTTGACAGCTTAATGTTGACAGCTTAATGTTGACAGCTTAATGTTGACAGCTTAATGTTGACAGCTTAATGTTGACAGCTTAATGTTGACAGCTTAATGTTGACAGCTTAATGTTGTTAACTGTTAATGTTGTAAACTGCTAATGTTGCCAGCTTATTGTTGTTGACAGCTTAATGTTGTTGATAGCTTAATGTTGACAGCTTAATGTTGTTGACAGCTTAATTTTGTTGACAGCTTAATGTTGACAGCTTAATGTTGACAGCTTATTGTTGACAGCTTATTGTTGACAGCTTAATGTTGACAGCTTAGTGTTGACAGCCTAATGTTGACAGCCTAATGTTGACAGCTTAATGTTGACAGCTTAATGTTGACAGCTTAATGTTGACAGCTTAATGTTGACAGCCTATTGTTGACAGCTTAATGTTGTTGAAAGCTTAATGTTGACAGCTTAATGTTGACAGCTTAATGTTGACAGCTTAATGTTGTTAACTGTTAATGTTGTTAACTGTTAATGTTGTTAACTGTTAATGTTGTTAACTGTTAATGTTGTAAACTGTTAATGTTGTTAACTGTTAATGTTGTTAACTGTTAATGTTGTTAACTGTTAATGTTGCCAGCTTAATGTTGTTGCCAGCTTAATGTTGTTGACAGCTTAATGTTGACAGCCTAATGTTGTTGACGGTTAATTTTGACAACTTAATTTTGACAACTTAATGTTGACAGCTCAATGTTGACAGCTTAATGTTGTTGACAGCTTAATGTTGTTGACAGCTTAATGTTGTTGATAGCTTAATGTTGTTGATAGCTTAATGTTGTTGATAGCTTAATGTTGACAGCTTAATGTTGACAGCTTAATGTTTTTGACAGCTTAATGTTGACAGCTTAATGTTGACAGCTTAATGTTGACAGCTTAATGTTGACAGCTTAATGTTGACAGCTTATTGTTGACAGCTTAATGTTGACAGCTTAATGTTGACAGCTTAATGTTGACAGCCTAATGTTGACAGCCTAAAGTTGACAGCTTAATGTTGACAGCTTAATGTTGACAGCTTAATGTTGACAACTTATTGTTGACAGCTTAATGTTGACAGCTTAATGTTGACAGCCTAATGTTGACAGGCTAATGTTGACAGCTTAATGTTGACAGCTTAATGTTGACAGCTTAATGTTGACAGCTTAATGTTGACAGCTTAATGTTGACAGCTTAATGTTGTTAACTGTTAATGTTGTTAACTGTTAATGTTGTAAACTGTTAATGTTGCCAGCTTATTGTTGTTGACAGCTTAATGTTGTTGATAGCTTAATGTTGACAGCTTAATGTTGACAGCTTAATGTTGACAACTTATTGTTGACAGCTTAATGTTGACAGCTTAATGTTGACAGCCTAATGTTGACAGCTTAATGTTGACAGCTTAATGTTGACAGCTTAATGTTGACAGCCTAATGTTGACAGCCTAAAGTTGACAGCTTAATGTTGACAGCTTAATGTTGACAGCTTAATGTTGACAGCTTAATGTTGACAGCCTATTGTTGACAGCCTATTGTTGACAGCTTAATGTTGTTGAAAGCTTAATGTTGACAGCTTAATGTTGACAGCTTAATGTTGACAGCTTAATGTTGTTAACTGTTAATGTTGTTAACTGTTAATGTTGTTAACTGTTAATGTTGTTAACTGTTAATGTTGTTAACTGTTAATGTTGTTAAATGTTAATGTTGTTAACTGTTAATGTTGTTAACTGTTAATGTTGTTAACTGTTAATGTTGTTAACTGTTAATGTTGTTAACTGTTAATGTTGTTAACTGTTAATGTTGCCAGCTTAATGTTGTTGCCAGCTTAATGTTGTTGACAGCTTAATGTTGACATCCTAATGTTGTTGACGGTTAATTTTGACAACTTAACTTTCTCAACTTAATGTTGACAGCTTAATGTTGACAGCTTAATGTTGTTGACAGCTTAATGTTGTTGATAGCTTAATGTTGTTGATAGCTTAATGTTGACAGCTTAATGTTGACAGCTTAATGTTGACAGCTTAATGTTGACAGCTTAATGTTGTTGACAGCTTAATGTTGACAGCTTAATGTTGACAGCTTAATGTTGACAGCTTATTGTTGACAGCTTATTGTTGACAGCTTAATGTTGACAGCTTAATGTTGACAGCTTAATGTTGACAGCCTAATGTTGACAGCCTAAGGTTGACAGCTTAATGTTGACAGCTTAATGTTGACAGCTTAATGTTGACAACTTAATGTTGACAGCTTAATGTTGACAGCTTAATGTTGACAGCTTAATGTTGTTAACTGTTAATGTTGTTAACTGTTAATGTCGTAAACTGTTAATGTTGCCAGCTTATTGTTGTTGACAGCTTAATGTTGTTGATAGCTTAATGTTGACAGCTTAATGTTGTTGACAGCCTAATTTTGTTGACAGCTTAATGTTGACAGCTTAATGTTGACAGCTTAATGTTGACAGCTTAATGTTGACAGCTTAATGTTGACAGCTTAATGTTGACAGCTTAATGTTGACAGCTTAATGTTGATAGCTTAATGTTGTTAACTGTTAATTTTGTTAACTGTTAATGTTGTAAACTGCTAATGTTGCCAGCTTATTGTTGTTGACAGCTTAATGTTGTTGATAGCTTAATGTTGACAGCTTAATGTTGTTGACAGCTTAATTTTGTTGACAGCTTAATGTTGACAGCTTAATGTTGACAGCTTAATGTTGACAGCTTATTGTTGACAGCTTATTGATGACAGCTTAATGTTGACAGCTTAGTGTTGACAGCCTAATGTTGACAGCCTAAT
The DNA here is from genome assembly GCA_932294295.1 of Alitta virens. Classification (NCBI taxonomy): domain Eukaryota; kingdom Metazoa; phylum Annelida; class Polychaeta; order Phyllodocida; family Nereididae; genus Alitta; species Alitta virens. The sequence continues at coordinate 24,905,444 of OW028574.1, forward strand.
GTTGACAGCTTAATGTGGACAGCTCAATGTTGACAGCTTAATGTTGACAGCTTAATGTTGACAGCCTATTGTTGACAGCTTAATGTTGTTGAAAGCTTAATGTTGACAGCTTAATGTTGACAGCTTAATGTTGACAGCTTAATGTTGTTAACTGTTAATGTTGTTAACTGTTAATGTTGTTAACTGTTAATGTTGTAAACTGTTAATGTTGTAAACTGTTAATGTTGTTAACTGTTAATGTTGTTAACTGTTAATGTTGTTAACTGTTAATGTTGCCAGCTTAATGTTGTTGCCAGCTTAATGTTGTTGACAGCTTAATGTTGACAGCCTAATGTTGTTGACGGTTAATTTTGACAACTTAATTTTCACAACTTAATGTTGACAGCTCAATGTTGACAGCTTAATGTTGTTGACAGCTTAATGTTGTTGACAGCTTAATGTTGTTGATAGCTTAATGTTGTTGATAGCTTAATGTTGACAGCTTAATGTTGACAGCTTAATGTTGACAGCTTAATGTTGACAGCTTAATGTTGACAGCTTAATGTTGACAGCTTAATGTTGACAGCTTAATGTTGACAGCTTATTGTTGACAGCTTATTGTTGACAGCTTAATGTTGTTAACTGTTAATGTTGTTAACTGTTAATGTTGTTAACTGTTAATGTTGTTAACTGCTAATGTTGTTAACTGTTAATGTTGTTAACTGTTAATGTTGTTAACTGTTAATGTTGTTAACTGTTAATGTTGTTAACTGTTAATGTTGCCAGCTTAATGTTGTTGCCAGCTTAATGTTGTTGACAGCTTAATGTTGACATCCTAATGTTGTTGACGGTTAATTTTGACAACTTAATTTTCTCAACTTAATGTTGACAGCTTAATGTTGACAGCTTAATGTTGTTGACAGCTTAATGTTGTTGATAGCCTAATGTTGTTGATAGCTTAATGTTGACAGCTTAATTTTGACAGCTTAATGTTGACAGCTTAATGTTGTTGACAGCTTAATGTTGACAGCTTAATGTTGACAGCTTAATGTTGACAGCTTATTGTTGACAGCTTATTGTTGACAGCTTAATGTTGACAGCTTAATGTTGACAGCTTAATGTTGACAGCCTAATGTTGACAGCCTAAGGTTGACAGCTTAATGTTGACAGCTTAATGTTGACAGCTTAATGTTGACAACTTAATGTTGACAGCTTAATGTTGACAGCTTAATGTTGACAGCTTAATGTTGTTAACTGTTAATGTTGTTAACTGCTAATGTCGTAAACTGTTAATGTTGCCAGCTTATTGTTGTTGACAGCTTAATGTTGTTGATAGCTTAATGTTGACAGCTTAATGTTGACAGCTTAATGTTGACAGCTTAATGTTGACAGCTTAATGTTGACAGCTTAATGTTGACAGCTTAATGTTGACAGCTTAATGTTGACAGCTTAATGTTGTTAACTGTTAATGTTGTTAACTGTTAATGTTGTAAACTGCTAATGTTGCCAGCTTATTGTTGTTGACAGCTTAATGTTGTTGATAGCTTAATGTTGACAGCTTAATGTTGTTGACAGCTTAATTTTGTTGACAGCTTAATGTTGACAGCTTAATGTTGACAGCTTATTGTTGACAGCTTATTGTTGACAGCTTAATGTTGACAGCTTAGTGTTGACAGCCTAATGTTGACAGCCTAATGTTGACAGCTTAATGTTGACAGCTTAATGTTGACAGCTTAATGTTGACAGCTTAATGTTGACAGCCTATTGTTGACAGCTTAATGTTGTTGAAAGCTTAATGTTGACAGCTTAATGTTGACAGCTTAATGTTGACAGCTTAATGTTGTTAACTGTTAATGTTGTTAACTGTTAATGTTGTTAACTGTTAATGTTGTTAACTGTTAATGTTGTAAACTGTTAATGTTGTTAACTGTTAATGTTGTTAACTGTTAATGTTGCCAGCTTAATGTTGTTGCCAGCTTAATGTTGTTGACAGCTTAATGTTGACAGCCTAATGTTGTTGACGGTTAATTTTGACAACTTAATTTTCACAACTTAATGTTGACAGCTTAATGTTGACAGCTTAATGTTGACAGCTTAATGTTGACAGCTTAATGTTGACAGCTTAATGTTGACAGCTTAATGTTGTTAACTGTTAATGTTGTTAACTGTTAATGTTGTAAACTGCTAATGTTGCCAGCTTATTGTTGTTGACAGCTTAATGTTGTTGATAGCTTAATGTTGACAGCTTAATGTTGTTGACAGCTTAATTTTGTTGACAGCTTAATGTTGAGAGCTTAATGTTGACAGCTTATTGTTGACAGCTTATTGTTGACAGCTTAATGTTGACAGCTTAGTGTTGACAGCCTAATGTTGACAGCCTAATGTTGACAGCTTAATGTTGACAGCTTAATGTTGACAGCTTAATGTTGACAGCTTAATGTTGACAGCCTATTGTTGACAGCTTAATGTTGTTGAAAGCTTAATGTTGACAGCTTAATGTTGACAGCTTAATGTTGACAGCTTAATGTTGTTAACTGTTAATGTTGTTAACTGTTAATGTTGTTAACTGTTAATGTTGTTAACTGTTAATGTTGTTAACTGTTAATGTTGTAAACTGTTAATGTTGTTAACTGTTAATGTTGTTAACTGTTAATGTTGTTAACTGTTAATGTTGCCAGCTTAATGTTGTTGCCAGCTTAATGTTGTTGACAGCTTAATGTTGACAGCCTAATGTTGTTGACGGTTAATTTTGACAACTTAATTTTCACAACTTAATGTTGACAGCTCAATGTTGACAGCTTAATGTTGTTGACAGCTTAATGTTGTTGACAGCTTAATGTTGTTGATAGCTTAATGTTGTTGATAGCTTAATGTTGTTGATAGCTTAATGTTGACAGCTTAATGTTGACAGCTTAATGTTCTTGACAGCTTAATGTTGACAGCTTAATGTTGACAGCTTAATGTTGACAGCTTAATGTTGACAGCCTAATGTTGACAGCCTAAAGTTGACAGCTTAATGTTGACAGCTTAATGTTGACAGCTTAATGTTGACAACTTATTGTTGACAGCTTAATGTTGACAGCTTAATGTTGACAGCCTAATGTTGACAGGCTAATGTTGACAGCTTAATGTTGACAGCTTAATGTTGACAGCTTAATGTTGACAGCTTAATGTTGACAGCCTAATGTTGACAGCTAAATGTTGACAGCTTAATGTTGACAGCTTAATGTTGACAGCTTAATGTTGACAGCTTTATGTTGACAGCTTAATGTTGACAGCTTAATGTTGACAGCTTAATGTTGACAGCCTAAAGTTGACAGCCTAATGTTGACAGCTTAATGTTGTTGACGGTTAATTTTGACAGCTTAATGTTGTTGACAGCTTAATGTTGTTGCCAGCTTAATGTTGTTGACAGCTTAATGTTGACAGCCTAATATTGTTGACAGCTTAATGTTGACAGCTTAATGTTGTTGACAGCTTAATGTTGTTGACAGCTTAATGTTGTTGACAGCTTAATGTTGACAGCTTAATGTTGACAGCTTAATGTTGACAGCTTAATGTTGACAGCTTATTGTTGACAGCTTATTGTTGACAGCTTAATGTTGACAGCTTAATGTTGACAGCTTAATGTTGACAGCCTAATGTTGACAGCCTAAAGTTGACAGCTTAATGTTGACAGCTTAATGTTGATGAAAGCTTAATGTTGAAAGCTTAATGTTGAAAGCTTAATGTTGACAGCTTAATGTTGACAGCTTAATGTTGACAGCTTAATGTTGACAGCTTAATGTTGACAGCCTATTGTTGACAGCTTAATGTTGTTGAAAGCTTAATGTTGAAAGCTTAATGTTGACAGCTTAATGTTGACAGCTTAATGTTGACAGCTTAATGTTGACAGCTTAATGTTGACAGCTTAATGTTTACAGCCTATTGTTGACAGCTTAATGTTGTTGAAAGCTTAATGTTGAAAGCTTAATGTTGACAGCTTAATGTTGACAGCTTAATGTTGACAGCTTAATGTTGACAGCTTAATGATGACAGCTTATTGTTGACAGCTTATTGTTGACAGCTTAATGTTGACAGCTTAGTGTTGACAGCCTAATGTTGACAGCCTAATGTTGACAGCTTAATGTTGACAGCTTAATGTTGACAGCTTAATGTTGACAGCTTAATGTTGACAGCCTGTTGTTGACAGCTTAATGTTGTTGAAAGCTTAATGTTGACAGCTTAATGTTGACAGCTTAATGTTGACAGCTTAATGTTGACAGCTAAATGTTGACAGCTTAATGTTGACAGCTTAATGTTGTTAACTGTTAATGTTGTTAACTGTTAATGTTGTTAACTGTTAATGTTGTTAACTGTTAATGTTGTTAACTGTTAATGTTGTTAACTGTTAATGTTGTTAACTGTTAATGTTGTTAACTCTTAATGTTGCCAGCTTAATCTTGTTGCCAGCTTAATGTTGTTGACAGCTTAATGTTGACAGCCTAATGTTGTTGACGGTTAATTTTGACAACTTAATTTTGACAACTTAATTTTGACAACTTAATGTTGACAGCTTAATGTTGACAGCTTAATGTTGTTGACAGCTTAATGTTGTTGATAGCTTAATGTTGTTGATAGCTTAATGTTGACAGCTTAATGTTGACAGCTTAATGTTGTTGACAGCTTAATGTTGACAGCTTAATGTTGACAGCTTAATGTTGACAGCTAAATGTTGACAGCTTAATGTTGACAGCTTATTGTTGACAGCTTATTGTTGACAGCTTAATGTTGACAGCTTAGTGTTGACAGCCTAATGTTGACAGCCTAATGTTGACAGCTTAATGTTGACAGCTTAATGTTGACAGCTTAATGTTGACAGCCTATTGTTGACAGCTTAATGTTGTTGAAAGCTTAATGTTGAAAGCTTAATGTTGACAGCTTAGTGTTGACAGCTTAATGTTGACAGCTTAATGTTGTTAACTGTTTATGTTGTTAACTGTTAATGTTGTTAACTGTTAATGTTGATAACTGTTAATGTTGTTAACTGTTAATGTTGTTAACTGTTAATGTTGTTAACTGTTAATGTTGTTAACTGTTAATATTGTTAACTGTTAATGTTGCCAGCTTAATGTTGTTGCCAGCTTAATGTTGTTGACAGCTTAATGTTGACAGCCTAATGTTGTTGACGGTTAATTTTGACAACTTAATTTTCACAACTTAATGTTGACAGCTTAATGTTGACAGCTTAATGTTGTTGACAGCTTAATGTTGTTGATAGCTTAATGTTGTTGATAGCTTAATGTTGACAGCTTAATGTTAACAGCTTAATGTTGACAGCTTAATGTTGTTGACAGCTTAATGTTGACAGCTTAATGTTGACAGCTTAATGTTGACAGCTTATTGTTGACAGCTTATTGTTGACAGCTTAATGTTGACAGCTTAATGTTGACAGCTTAATGTTGACAGCCTAATGTTGACAGCCTAAAGTTGACAGCTTAATGTTGACAGCTTAATGTTGACAGCTTAATGTTGACAACTTATTGTTGACAGCTTAATGTTGACAGCGTAATGTTGACAGCTTAATGTTGTTGACAGCCTAATTTTGTTGACAGCTTAATGTTGACAGCTTAATGTTGACAGCTTAATGTTGACAGCTTAATGTTGACAGCTTAATGTTGACAGCTTAATGTTGTTAACTGTTAATGTTGTTAACTGTTAATGTTGTAAACTGCTAATGTTGCCAGCTTATTGTTGTTGACAGCTTAATGTTCTTGACAGCTTAATGTTGACAGCTTAATGTTGTTGACAGCTTAATGTTGTTGACAGCTTAATGTTGACAGCTTAATGTTGACAGCTTAATGTTGACAGCTTAATGTTGACAGCTTAATGTTGACAGCTTAATGTTGACAGCTTAATGTTGACAGCCTAATGTTGACAGCTTAATGTTGACAGCTTAATGTTGACAGCTTAATGTTGACAGCTTAATGTTGACAGCTTTATGTTGACAGCTTAATGTTGACAGCTTAATGTTGACAGCTTAATGTTGACAGCTTAATGTTGACAGCTTTATGTTGACAGCTTAATGTTGACAGCTTAATGCTGACAGCTTAATGTTGACAGCCTAAAGTTGACAGCCTAATGTTGACAGCTTAATGTTGTTGACAGTTAATTTTGACAGCTTAATGTTGTTGACAGCTTAATGTTGTTGCCAGCTTAATGTTGTTGACAGCTTAATGTTGACAGCCTAATATTGTTGACAGTTAATTTTGACAGCTTAATGTTGTTGACAGCTTAATGTTGTTGACAGCTTAGTGTTGACAGCCTAATGTTGACAGCCTAATGTTGACAGCTTAATGTTGACAGCTTAATGTTGACAGCTTAATGTTGACAGCCTATTGTTGACAGCTTAATGTTGTTGAAAGCTTAATGTTGACAGCTTAATGTTGACAGCTTAATGTTGACAGCTTAATGTTGACAGCTTAATGTTGACAGCTTAATGTTGACAGCTTAATGTTGTTAGCTGTAAATGTTGTTAGCTGTTAATGTTGTTAACTGTTAATGTTGTTAACTGTTAATGTTGTTAACTGTTAATGTTGTTAACTGTTAATGTTGTTAACTGTTAATGTTGTTAACTGTTAATGTTGTTAACTGTTAATGTTGCCAGCTTAATGTTTTTGCCAGCTTAATGTTGTTGACAGCTTAATGTTGACAGCCTAATGTTGTTGACGGTTAATTTTGACAACTTAATTTTGACAACTTAATGTTGACAGCTTAATGTTGACAGCTTAATGTTGTTGACAGCTTAATGTTGTTGATAGCTTAATGTTGTTGATAGCTTAATGTTGACAGCTTAATGTTGACAGCTTAATGTTGACAGCTTAATGTTGACAGCTTAATGTTGACAGCTTATTGTTGACAGCTTGATGTTGACAGCTTAATGTTGACAGCTTAATGTTGACAGCCTAATGTTGACAGGCTAATGTTGACAGCTTAATGTTGACAGCTTAATGTTGACAGCTTAATGTTGACAGCTTAATGTTGACAGCTTAATGTTGACAGCTTAATGTTGACAGCTTAATGTTGACAGCTTAATGTTGTTGACAGCTTAATGTCATTGATAGCTTAATGTTGACAGCTTAATGTTGTTGACAGCCTAATTTTGTTGACAGCTTAATGTTGACAGCTTAATGTTGACAGCTTAATTTTGACAGCTTAATGTTGACAGCTTAATGTTGACAGCTTAATGTTGTTGACAGCTTAATGTTGTTGATAGCTTAATGTTGTTGATAGCTTAATGTTGACAGCTTAATGTTAACAGCTTAATGTTGACAGCTTAATGTTGTTGACAGCTTAATGTTGACAGCTTAATGTTGACAGCTTAATGTTGAAAGCTTATTGTTGACAGCTTATTGTTGACAGCTTAATGTTGACAGCTTAATGTTGACAGCTTAATGTTGACAGGCTAATGTTGACAGCCTAAAGTTGACAGCTTAATGTTGACAGCTTAATGTTGACAGCTTAATGTTGACAACTTATTGTTGACAGCTTAATGTTGACAGCGTAATGTTGACAGCTTAATGTTGTTGACAGCCTAATTTTGTTGACAGCTTAATGTTGACAGCTTAATGGTGACAGCTTAATGTTGACAGCTTAATGTTGACAGCTTAATGTTGACAGCTTAATGTTGTTAACTGTTAATGTTGTTAACTGTTAATGTTGTAAACTGCTAATGTTGCCAGCTTATTGTTGTTGACAGCTTAATGTTCTTGACAGCTTAATGTTGACAGCTTAATGTTGTTGACAGCTTAATGTTGTTGACAGCTTAATGTTGACAGCTTAATGTTGACAGCTTAATGTTGACAGCTTAATGTTGACAGCTTAATGTTGACAGCTTAATGTTGACAGCCTAATGTTGACAGCTTAATGTTGACAGCTTAATGTTGACAGCTTAATGTTGACAGCTTAATGTTGACAGCTTTATGTTGACAGCTTAATGTTGACAGCTTAATGTTGACAGCTTAATGTTGACAGCTTAATGTTGACAGCTTTATGTTGACAGCTTAATGTTGACAGCTTAATGCTGACAGCTTAATGTTGACAGCCTAAAGTTGACAGCCTAATGTTGACAGCTTAATGTTGTTGACAGTTAATTTTGACAGCTTAATGTTGTTGACAGCTTAATGTTGTTGCCAGCTTAATGTTGTTGACAGCTTAATGTTGACAGCCTAATATTGTTGACAGTTAATTTTGACAGCTTAATGTTGTTGACAGCTTAATGTTGTTGACAGCTTAGTGTTGACAGCCTAATGTTGACAGCCTAATGTTGACAGCTTAATGTTGACAGCTTAATGTTGACAGCTTAATGTTGACAGCCTATTGTTGACAGCTTAATGTTGTTGAAAGCTTAATGTTGACAGCTTAATGTTGACAGCTTAATGTTGACAGCTTAATGTTGACAGCTTAATGTTGACAGCTTAATGTTGACAGCTTAATGTTGACAGCTTAATGTTGTTAGCTGTAAATGTTGTTAGCTGTTAATGTTGTTAACTGTTAATGTTGTTAACTGTTAATGTTGTTAACTGTTAATGTTGTTAACTGTTAATGTTGTTAACTGTTAATGTTGTTAACTGTTAATGTTGCCAGCTTAATGTTTTTGCCAGCTTAATGTTGTTGACAGCTTAATGTTGACAGCCTAATGTTGTTGACGGTTAATTTTGACAACTTAATTTTGACAACTTAATGTTGACAGCTTAATGTTGACAGCTTAATGTTGTTGACAGCTTAATGTTGTTGATAGCTTAATGTTGTTGATAGCTTAATGTTGACAGCTTAATGTTGACAGCCTGAAGTTGACAGCTTAATGTTGACAGCTTAATGTTGACAGCTTAATGTTGACAGCTTAATGTTGACAGCTTATTGTTGACAGCTTGATGTTGACAGCTTAATGTTGACAGCTTAATGTTGACAGCCTAATGTTGACAGGCTAATGTTGACAGCTTAATGTTGACAGCTTAATGTTGACAGCTTAATGTTGACAGCTTAATGTTGACAGCTTAATGTTGACAGCTTAATGTTGACAGCTTAATGTTGACAGCTTAATGTTGTTGACAGCTTAATGTCATTGATAGCTTAATGTTGACAGCTTAATGTTGTTGACAGCCTAATTTTGTTGACAGCTTAATGTTGACAGCTTAATGTTGACAGCTTAATTTTGACAGCTTAATGTTGACAGCTTAATGTTGACAGCTTAATGTTGACAGCTTAATGTTGACAGCTTAATGTTGTTAACTGTTAATGTTGTTAACTGTTAATGTTGTAAACTGCTAATGTTGCCAGCTTATTGTTGTTGACAGCTTAATGTTCTTGACAGCTTAATATTGACAGCTTAATGTTGTTGACAGCTTAATTTTGTTGACAGCTTAATGTTGACAGCTTAATGTTGACAGCTTAATGTTGACAGCTTAATGTTGACAGCTTAATGTTGACAGCCTAATGTTGACAGCTTAATGTTGACAGCTTAATGTTGACAGCTTAATGTTGACAGCTTAATGTTGACAGCTTTATGTTGACAGCTTAATGTTGACAGCTTAATGTTGACAGCTTAATGTTGACAGCTTAATGTTGACAGCTTTATGTTGACAGCTTAATGTTGACAGCTTAATGCTGACAGCTTAATGTTGACAGCCTAAAGTTGACAGCCTAATGTTGACAGCTTAATGTTGTTGACAGTTAATTTTGACAGCTTAATGTTGTTGACAGCTTAATGTTGTTGACAGCTTAATGTTGACAGCTTAATGTTGACAGCTTAATGTTGATAGCTTAATGTTGACAGCTTATTGTTGACAGCTTATTGTTGACAGCTTAATGTTGACAGCTTAATGTTGACAGCCTAATGTTGACAGCCTAAAGTTGACAGCTTAATGTTGACAGCTTAATGTTGACAGCTTAATGTTGACAGCTTAATGTTGACAGCTTAATGTTGACAGCTTAATGTTGACAGCTTATTGTTGACAGCTTATTGTTGACAGCTTAATGTTGACAGCTTTGTGTTGACAGCCTAATGTTGACAGCCTAATGTTGACAGCTTAATGTTGACAGCTTAATGTTGACAGCTTAATCTTGACAGCCTATTGTTGACAGCTTAATGTTGTTGAAAGCTTAATGTTGAAAGCTTAATGTTGACAGCTTCATGTTGACAGCTTAATGTTGACAGCTTAATGTTGACAGCTTAATGTTGACAGCTTAATGTTGTTAACTGTTAATGTTGTTAACTGTTAATGTTGTTAACTGTTAATGTTGTTAACTGTTAATGTTGTTAACTGTTAATGTTGTTAACTGTTAATGTTGTTAACTGTTAATGTTGCCAGCTTAATGTTGTTGCCAGCTTAATGTTGTTGACAGCTTAATGTTGACAGCCTAATGTTGTTGACGGTTAATTTTGACAACTTAATTTTGACAACTTAATGTTGACAGCTTAATGTTGACAGCTTAATGTTGTTGACAGCTTAATGTTGTTGATAGCTTAATGTTGTTGTTAGCTTAATGTTGACAGCTTAATGTTGACAGCTTAATGTTGTTGACAGCTTAATGTTGACAGCTAAATGTTGACAGCTTAATGTTGACAGCTTATTGTTGACAGCTTATTGTTGACAGCTTATTGTTGACAGCTCAATGTTGACAGCCTAATGTTGACAGCCTAAAGTTGACAGCTTAATGTTGACAGCTTAATGTTGACAGCTTAATGTTGACAGCTTAATGTTGACACCTTATTGTTGACAGCTTAATGTTGACAGCTTAATGTTGACAGCTTAATGTTGACAGCCTATTGTTGACAGCTTAATGTTGTTGAAAGCTTAATGTTGAAAGCTTAATGTTGACAGCTTCATGTTGACAGCTTAATGTTGACAGCTTAATGTTGACAGCTTAATGTTGACAGCTTAATGTTGACAGCTTAATGCTGACAGCTTACTGTTGACAGCTTAATATTGACAGCTTAATGTTGACAGCTTAATGTTGACAGCTTAATGTTGACAGCTTAATGTTGTTAACTGTTAATGTTGTTAACTGTTAATGTTGTTAACTGTTAATGTTGTTAACTGTTAATGTTGCCAGCTTAATGTTTTTGAAAGCTTAATGTTGTTGACAGCTTAATGTTGACAGCCTAATGTTGTTGACGGTTAATTTTGACAACTTAATTTTGACAACTTAATGTTGACAGCTTAATGTTGACAGCTTAATGTTGTTGACAGCTTAATGTTGTTGATAGCTTAATGTTGTTGATAGCTTAATGTTGACAGCTTAATGTTGACAGCTTAATGTTTTTGACAGCTTAATGTTGACAGCTAAATGTTGACAGCTTAATGTTGACAGCTTATTGTTGACAGCTTATTGTTGACAGCTTATTGTTGACAGCTTAATGTTGACAGCTTAATGTTGACAGCTTAATGTTGACAGCTTAATGTTGACAGCCTAATGTTGACAGCCTAAAGTTGACAGCTTAATGTTGACAGCTTAATGTTGACAGCTTAATGTTGACAACTTATTGTTGACAGCTTAATGTTGACAGCGTAATGTTGACAGCTTAATGTTGTTGACAGCCTAATTTTGTTGACAGCTTAATGTTGACAGCTTAATGTTGACAGCTTAATGTTGACAGCTTAATGTTGACAGCTTAATGTTGACAGCTTAATGTTGACAGCTTAATGTTGTTAACTGTTAATGTTGTTAACTGTTAATGTTGTAAACTGCTAATGTTGCCAGCTTATTGTTGTTGACAGCTTAATGTTCTTGACAGCTTAATGTTGACAGCTTAATGTTGTTGACAGCTTAATGTTGTTGACAGCTTAATGTTGACAGCTTAATGTTGACAGCTTAATGTTGACAGCTTAATGTTGACAGCTTAATGTTGACAGCTTAATGTTGACAGCTTAATGTTGACAGCCTAATGTTGACAGCTTAATGTTGACAGCTTAATGTTGACAGCTTAATGTTGACAGCTTAATGTTGACAGCTTAATGTTGACAGCTTAATGTTGACAGCTTAATGTTGACAGCTTAATGTTGACAGCTTTATGTTGACAGCTTAATGTTGACAGCTTAATGCTGACAGCTTAATGTTGACAGCCTAAAGTTGACAGCCTAATGTTGACAGCTTAATGTTGTTGACAGTTAATTTTGACAGCTTAATGTTGTTGACAGCTTAATGTTGTTGCCAGCTTAATGTTGTTGACAGCTTAATGTTGACAGCCTAATATTGTTGACAGTTAATTTTGACAGCTTAATGTTGTTGACAGCTTAATGTTGTTGACAGCTTAGTGTTGACAGCCTAATGTTGACAGCCTAATGTTGACAGCTTAATGTTGACAGCTTAATGTTGACAGCTTAATGTTGACAGCCTATTGTTGACAGCTTAATGTTGTTGAAAGCTTAATGTTGACAGCTTAATGTTGACAGCTTAATGTTGACAGCTTAATGTTGACAGCTTAATGTTGACAGCTTAATGTTGACAGCTTAATGTTGACAGCTTAATGTTGTTAGCTGTAAATGTTGTTAGCTGTTAATGTTGTTAACTGTTAATGTTGTTAACTGTTAATGTTGTTAACTGTTAATGTTGTTAACTGTTAATGTTGTTAACTGTTAATGTTGTTAACTGTTAATGTTGTTAACTGTTAATGTTGCCAGCTTAATATTTTTGCCAGCTTAATGTTGTTGACAGCTTAATGTTGACAGCCTAATGTTGTTGACGGTTTATTTTGACAACTTAATTTTGACAACTTAATGTTGACAGCTTAATGTTGACAGCTTAATGTTGTTGACAGCTTAATGTTGTTGATAGCTTAATGTTGTTGATAGCTTAATGTTGACAGCTTAATGTTGACAGCCTGAAGTTGACAGCTTAATGTTGACAGCTTAATGTTGACAGCTTAATGTTGACAGCTTAATGTTGACAGCTTATTGTTGACAGCTTGATGTTGACAGCTTAATGTTGACAGCTTAATGTTGACAGCCTAATGTTGACAGGCTAATGTTGACAGCTTAATGTTGACAGCTTAATGTTGACAGCTTAATGTTGACAGCTTAATGTTGACAGCTTAATGTTGACAGCTTAATGTTGACAGCTTAATGTTGACAGCTTAATGTTGTTGACAGCTTAATGTCATTGATAGCTTAATGTTGACAGCTTAATGTTGTTGACAGCCTAATTTTGTTGACAGCTTAATGTTGACAGCTTAATGTTGACAGCTTAATTTTGACAGCTTAATGTTGACAGCTTAATGTTGACAGCTTAATGTTGACAGCTTAATGTTGACAGCTTAATGTTGTTAACTGTTAATGTTGTTAACTGTTAATGTTGTAAACTGCTAATGTTGCCAGCTTATTGTTGTTGACAGCTTAATGTTCTTGACAGCTTAATATTGACAGCTTAATGTTGTTGACAGCTTAATTTTGTTGACAGCTTAATGTTGACAGCTTAATGTTGACAGCTTAATGTTGACAGCTTAATGTTGACAGCTTAATGTTGACAGCCTAATGTTGACAGCTTAATGTTGACAGCTTAATGTTGACAGCTTAATGTTGACAGCTTAATGTTGACAGCTTTATGTTGACAGCTTAATGTTGACAGCTTAATGTTGACAGCTTAATGTTGACAGCTTAATGTTGACAGCTTTATGTTGACAGCTTAATGTTGACAGCTTAATGCTGACAGCTTAATGTTGACAGCCTAAAGTTGACAGCCTAATGTTGACAGCTTAATGTTGTTGACAGTTAATTTTGACAGCTTAATGTTGTTGACAGCTTAATGTTGTTGACAGCTTAATGTTGACAGCTTAATGTTGACAGCTTAATGTTGATAGCTTAATGTTGACAGCTTATTGTTGACAGCTTATTGTTGACAGCTTAATGTTGACAGCTTAATGTTGACAGCCTAATGTTGACAGCCTAAAGTTGACAGCTTAATGTTGACAGCTTAATGTTGACAGCTTAATGTTGACAGCTTAATGTTGACAGCTTAATGTTGACAGCTTATTGTTGACAGCTTATTGTTGACAGCTTAATGTTGACAGCTTTGTGTTGACAGCCTAATGTTGACAGCCTAATGTTGACAGCTTAATGTTGACAGCTTAATGTTGACAGCTTAATCTTGACAGCCTATTGTTGACAGCTTAATGTTGTTGAAAGCTTAATGTTGAAAGCTTAATGTTGACAGCTTCATGTTGACAGCTTAATGTTGACAGCTTAATGTTGACAGCTTAATGTTGACAGCTTAATGTTGTTAACTGTTAATGTTGTTAACTGTTAATGTTGTTAACTGTTAATGTTGTTAACTGTTAATGTTGTTAACTGTTAATGTTGTTAACTGTTAATGTTGTTAACTGTTAATGTTGCCAGCTTAATGTTGTTGCCAGCTTAATGTTGTTGACAGCTTAATGTTGACAGCCTAATGTTGTTGACGGTTAATTTTGACAACTTAATTTTGACAACTTAATGTTGACAGCTTAATGTTGACAGCTTAATGTTGTTGACAGCTTAATGTTGTTGATAGCTTAATGTTGTTGTTAGCTTAATGTTGACAGCTTAATGTTGACAGCTTAATGTTGTTGACAGCTTAATGTTGACAGCTAAATGTTGACAGCTTAATGTTGACAGCTTATTGTTGACAGCTTATTGTTGACAGCTTATTGTTGACAGCTCAATGTTGACAGCCTAATGTTGACAGCCTAAAGTTGACAGCTTAATGTTGACAGCTTAATGTTGACAGCTTAATGTTGACAGCTTAATGTTGACACCTTATTGTTGACAGCTTAATGTTGACAGCTTAATGTTGACAGCTTAATGTTGACAGCCTATTGTTGACAGCTTAATGTTGTTGAAAGCTTAATGTTGAAAGCTTAATGTTGACAGCTTCATGTTGACAGCTTAATGTTGACAGCTTAATGTTGACAGCTTAATGTTGACAGCTTAATGCTGACAGCTTACTGTTGACAGCTTAATATTGACAGCTTAATGTTGACAGCTTAATGTTGACAGCTTAATGTTGACAGCTTAATGTTGTTAACTGTTAATGTTGTTAACTGTTAATGTTGTTAACTGTTAATGTTGTTAACTGTTAATGTTGCCAGCTGAATGTTGTTGAAAGCTTAATGTTGTTGACAGCTTAATGTTGACAGCCTAATGTTGTTGACGGTTAATTTTGACAACTTAATTTTGACAACTTAATGTTGACAGCTTAATGTTGACAGCTTAATGTTGTTGACAGCTTAATGTTGTTGATAGCTTAATGTTGTTGATAGCTTAATGTTGACAGCTTAATGTTGACAGCTTAATGTTTTTGACAGCTTAATGTTGACAGCTAAATGTTGACAGCTTAATGTTGACAGCTTATTGTTGACAGCTTATTGTTGACAGCTTATTGTTGACAGCTTAATGTTGACAGCTTAATGTTGACAGCCTAATGTTGACAGCTTAATGTTGACAGCCTAATGTTGACAGCCTAAAGTTGACAGCTTAATGTTGACAGCTTAATGTTGACAGCTTAATGTTGACAGCTTAATGTTGACACCTTATTGTTGACAGCTTAATGTTGACAGCTTAATGTTGACAGCTTAATGTTGACAGCCTAATGTTGACAGGCTAATGTTGACAGCTTAATGTTGACAGCTTAATGTTGACAGCTTAATGTTGACAGCTTAATGTTGACAGCTTAATGTTGACAGCTTAATGTTGTTGATAGCTTAATGTTGTTGATAGCTTAATGTTGACAGCATAATGTTGTTGACAGCTTAATGTTGTTGATAGCTTAATGTTGTTGATAGCTTAATGTTGACAGCTTAATGTTGTTGACAGCTTAATGTTGACAGCTTAATGTTGACAGCTTAATGTTGACAGCTTAATGTTGACAGCTTATTGTTGACAGCTTATTGTTGACAGCTTAATGTTGACAGCTTAGTGTTGACAGCCTAATGTTGACAGCCTAATGTTGACAGCTTAATGTTGACAGCTTAATGTTGATAGCTTAATGTTGACAGCCTATTGTTGACAGCTTAATGTTGTTGAAAGCTTAATGTTGAAAGCTTAATGTTGACAGCTTAATGTTGACAGCTTAATGTTGACTGCTTAATGTTGTTAACTGTTAATGTTGTTAACTGTTAATGTTGTTAACTGTTAATGTTGTTAACTGTTAATGTTGTTAACTGTTAATGTTGTTAACTGTTAATGTTGTTAACTGTTAATGTTGTTAACTGTTAATGTTGCCAGCTTAATGTTGTTGCCAGCTTAATGTTGTTGCCAGCTTAATGTTGTTGACAGCTTAATGTTGACAGCCTAATGTTGTTGACGGTTAATTTTGACAACTTAATTTTGACAACTTAATGTTGACAGCTTAATGTTGACAGCTTAATGTTGTTGACAGCTTAATGTTGTTGATAGCTTAATGTTGTTGTTGGCTTAATGTTGACAGCTTAATGTTGACAGCTTAATGTTGTTGACAGCTTAATGTTGTTGACAGCTAAATGTTGACAGCTTAATGTTGACAGCTTATTGTTGACAGCTTATTGTTGACAGCTTATTGTTGACAGCTCAATGTTGACAGCCTAATGTTGACAGCCTAAAGTTGACAGCTTAATGTTGACAGCTTAATGTTGACAGCTTAATGTTGACAGCTTAATGTTGACAGCTTAATGTTGACACCTTATTGTTGACAGCTTAATGTTGACAGCTTAATGTTGACAGCCTATTGTTGACAGCTTAATGTTGACAGCTTAATGTTGACAGCTTAATGCTGACAGCTTACTGTTGACAGCTTAATATTGACAGCTTAATGTTGACAGCTTAATGTTGACAGCTTAATGTTGACAGCTTAATGTTGTTAACTGTTAATGTTGTTAACTGTTAATGTTGTTAACTGTTAATGTTGTTAACTGTTAATGTTGCCAGCTTAATGTTGTTGCCAGCTTAATGTTGTTGACAGCTTAATGTTGACAGCCTAATGTTGTTGACGGTTAATTTTGACAACTTAATTTTGACAACTTAATGTTGACAGCTTAATGTTGACAGCTTAATGTTGTTGACAGCTTAATGTTGTTGATAGCTTAATGTTGTTGATAGCTTAATGTTGACAGCTTAATGTTGACAGCTTAATGTTTTTGACAGCTTAATGTTGACAGCTAAATGTTGACAGCTTAATGTTGACAGCTTATTGTTGACAGCTTATTGTTGACAGCTTATTGTTGACAGCTTAATGTTGACAGCTTAATGTTGACAGCCTAATGTTGACAGCTTAATGTTGACAGCCTAATGTTGACAGCCTAAAGTTGACAGCTTAATGTTGACAGCTTAATGTTGACAGCTTAATGTTGACAGCTTAATGTTGACACCTTATTGTTGACAGCTTAATGTTGACAGCTTAATGTTGACAGCTTAATGTTGACAGCCTAATGTTGACAGGCTAATGTTGACAGCTTAATATTGACAGCTTAATGTTGACAGCTTAATGTTGACAGCTTAATGTTGACAGCTTAATGTTGTTGATAGCTTAATGTTGTTGATAGCTTAATGTTGACAGCATAATGTTGTTGACAGCTTAATGTTGTTGATAGCTTAATGTTGTTGATAGCTTAATGTTGACAGCTTAATGTTGACAGCTTAATGTTGTTGACAGCTTAATGTTGACAGCTTAATGTTGACAGCTTAATGTTGACAGCTTAATGTTGACAGCTTATTGTTGACAGCTTAATGTTGACAGCTTAGTGTTGACAGCCTAATGTTGACAGCCTAATGTTGACAGCTTAATGTTGACAGCTTAATGTTGATAGCTTAATGTTGACAGCCTATTGTTGACAGCTTAATGTTGTTGAAAGCTTAATGTTGAAAGCTTAATGTTGACAGCTTAATGTTGACAGCTTAATGTTGACTGCTTAATGTTGTTAACTGTTAATGTTGTTAACTGTTAATGTTGTTAACTGTTAATGTTGTTAACTGTTAATGTTGTTAACTGTTAATGTTGTTAACTGTTAATGTTGTTAACTGTTAATGTTGTTAACTGTTAATGTTGCCAGCTTAATGTTGTTGCCAGCTTAATGTTGTTGACAGCTTAATGTTGACAGCCTAATGTTGTTGACGGTTAATTTTGACAACTTAATTTTCACAACTTAATGTTGACAGCTTAATGTTGACAGCTTAATGTTGTTGACAGCTTAATGTTGTTGATAGCTTAATGTTGTTGATAGCTTAATGTTGACAGCTTAATGTTAACAGCTTAATGTTGACAGCTTAATGTTGTTGACAGCTTAATGTTGACAGCTTAATGTTGACAGCTTAATGTTGACAGCTTATTGTTGACAGCTTATTGTTGACAGCTTAATGTTGACAGCTTAATGTTGACTGCTTAATGTTGACAGCCTAATGTTGACAGCCTAAAGTTGACAGCTTAATGTTGACAGCTTAATGTTGACAGCTTAATGTTGACAACTTATTGTTGACAGCTTAATGTTGACAGCGTAATGTTGACAGCTTAATGTTGTTGACAGCCTAATTTTGTTGACAGCTTAATGTTGACAGCTTAATGTTGACAGCTTAATGTTGTTGAAAGCTTAATGTTGACAGCTTAATGTTGACAGCTTAATGTTGACAGCTTAATGTTGACAGCTTAATGTTGACAGCTTAATGTTGACAGCTTAATGTTGACAGCTTAATGTTGTGAACTGTTAATGTTGTTAACTGTTAATGTTGTAAACTGCTAATGTTGCCAGCTTATTGTTGTTGACAGCTTAATGTTCTTGACAGCTTAATGTTGACAGCTTAATGTTGTTGACAGCTTAATTTTGTTGACAGCTTAATGTTGACAGCTTAATGTTGACAGCTTAATGTTGACAGCTTAGTGTTGACAGCCTAATGTTGACAGCCTAATGTTGACAGCTTAATGTTGACAGCTTAATGTTGACAGCTTAATGTTGACAGCCTATTGTTGACAGCTTAATGTTGTTGAAAGCTTAATGTTGACAGCTTAAAGTTGACAGCTTAATGTTGACAGCTTAATGTTGACAGCTTAATGTTGACAGCTTAATGTTGACAGCCTAATGTTGACAGCTTAATGTTGTTAGCTGTTAATGTTGTTAACTGTTAATGTTGTTAACTGTTAATGTTGGTAACTGTTAATGTTGCCAGCTTAATGTTTTTGCCAGCTTAATGTTGTTGACAGCTTAATGTTGACAGCCTAATGTTGTTGACGGTTAATTTTGACAACTTAATTTTCACAACTTAATGTTGACAGCTTAATGTTGACAGCTTAATGTTGTTGACAGCTTAATGTTGTTGATAGCTTAATGTTGTTGATAGCTTAATGTTGACAGCTTAATGTTGACAGCTTAATGTTGTTGACAGCATAATGTTGACAGCTTAATGTTGACAGCTTAATGTTGACAGCTTAATGTTGACAGCTTATTGTTGACAGCTTAATGTTGACAGCTTAATGTTGACAGCCTAATGTTGACAGCCTAAAGTTGACAGCTTAATGTTGACAGCTTAATGTTGACAGCTTAATGTTGACAGCTTAATGTTGACAGCTTATTGTTGACAGCTTAATGTTGACAGCTTAATGTTGACAGCTTAATGTTGACAGCCTAATGTTGACAGGCTAATGTTGACAGCTTAATGTTGACAGCTTAATGTTGACAGCTTAATGTTGACAGCTTAATGTTGACAGCTTAATGTTGACAGCTTAATGTTGTTGATAGCTTAATATTGTTGATAGCTTAATGTTGACAGCTTAATGTTGTTGACAGCTTAATGTTGTTGATAGCTTAATGTTGTTGATAGCTTAATGTTGACAGCTTAATGTTGACAGCTTAATGTTGTTGACAGCTTAATGTTGACAGCTGAATGTTGACAGCTTAATGTTGACAGCTTAATGTTGACAGCTTAATGTTGACAGCTTATTGTTGACAGCTTATTGTTGACAGCTTAATGTTGACAGCTTAGTGTTGACAGCCTAATGTTGACAGCCTAATGTTGACAGCTTAATGTTGACAGCTTAATGTTGACAGCTTAATGTTGACAGCTTAATGTTGACAGCTTAATGTTGACAGCCTATTGTTGACAGCTTAATGTTGTTGAAAGCTTAATGTTGACAGCTTAATGTTGACAGCTTAATGTTGACAGCTTAATGTTGACAGCTTAATGTTGTTAACTGTTAATGTTGTTAACTGTTAATGTTGTTAACTGTTAATGTTGTTAACTGTTAATGTTGTTAACTGTTAATGTTGTTAACTGTTAATGTTGTTAACTGTTAATGTTGTTAACTGTTAATGTTGTTAACTGTTAATGTTGTTAACTGTTAATGTTGTTAACTGTTAATGTTGTTAACTGTTAATGTTGTTAACTGTTAATGTTGCCAGCTTAATGTTTTTGCCAGCTTAATGTTGTTGACAGCTTAATGTTGACAGCCTAATGTTGTTGACGGTTAATTTTGACAACTTAATTTTCACAACATAATGTTGACAGCTTAATGTTGACAGCTTAATGTTGTTGACAGCTTAATGTTGTTGATAGCTTAATGTTGTTGATAGCTTAATGTTGACAGCTTAATGTTGACAGCTTAATGTTGTTGACAGCTTAATGTTGTTGACAGCTTAATGTTGACAGCTTAATGTTGACAGCTTAATGTTGACAGCTTAATGTTGACAGCTTAATGTTGACAGCTTATTGTTGACAGCTTATTGTTGACAGCTTAATGTTGACAGCTTAATGTTGACAGCCTAATGTTGATAGCCTAAGGTTGACAGCTTAATGTTGACAGCTTAATGTTGACAGCTTAATGTTGACAGCTTATTGTTGACAGCTTAATGTTGACAGCTTAATGTTGACAGCTTAATGTTGTTAACTGTTAATGTTGTTAACTGTTAATGTTGTAAACTGTTAATGTTGCCAGCTTATTGTTGTTGACAGCTTAATGTCATTGATAGCTTAATGTTGACAGCTTAATGTTGTTGACAGCCTAATTTTGTTGACAGCTTAATGTTGACAGCTTAATGTTGACAGCTTAATGTTGACAGCTTAATGTTGACAGCTTAATGTTGACAGCCTATTGTTGACAGCTTAATGTTGTTGAAAGCTTAATGTTGACAGCTTAATGTTGACAGCTTAATGTTGACAGCTTAATGTTGACAGCTTAATGTTGACAGCTTAATGTTGACAGCCTATTGTTGACAGCTTAATGTTGTTGAAAGCTTAATGTTGAAAGCTTAATGTTGACAGCTTAATGTTGACAGCTTAATGTTGACAGCTTAATGTTGACAGCTTAATGTTGACAGCTTAATGTTTACAGCCTATTGTTGACAGCTTAATGTTGTTGAAAGCTTAATGTTGACAGCTTAATGTTGACAGCTTAATGTTGACAGCTTAATGTTGACAGCTTAATGTTGACAGCTTAATGATGACAGCTTATTGTTGACAGCTTATTGTTGACAGCTTAATGTTGACAGCTTAGTGTTGACAGCCTAATGTTGACAGCCTAATGTTGACAGCTTAATGTTGACAGCTTAATGTTGACAGCTTAATGTTGACAGCTTAATGTTGACAGCCTGTTGTTGACAGCTTAATGTTGTTGAAAGCTTAATGTTGACAGCTTAATGTTGACAGCTTAATGTTGACAGCTTAATGTTGACAGCTTAATGTTGACAGCTTAATGTTGTTAACTGTTAATGTTGTTAACTGTTAATGTTGTTAACTGTTAATGTTGTTAACTGTTAATGTTGTTAACTGTTAATGTTGTTAACTGTTAATGTTGTTAACTCTTAATGTTGTTAACTCTTAATGTTGCCAGCTTAATGTTGTTGCCAGCTTAATGTTGTTGACAGCTTAATGTTGACAGCCTAATGTTGTTGACGGTTAATTTTGACAACTTAATTTTGACAACTTAATTTTGACAACTTAATGTTGACAGCTTAATGTTGACAGCTTAATGTTGTTGACAGCTTAATGTTGTTGATAGCTTAATGTTGTTGATAGCTTAATGTTGACAGCTTAATGTTGACAGCTTAATGTTGTTGACAGCTTAATGTTGACAGCTTAATGTTGACAGCTTAATGTTGACAGCTAAATGTTGACAGCTTAATGTTGACAGCTTATTGTTGACAGCTTATTGTTGACAGCTTAATGTTGACAGCTTAATGTTGACAGCTTAATGTTGACAGCTTAATGTTGACAGCTTAATGTTGACAGCCTATTGTTGACAGCTTAATGTTGTTGAAAGCTTAATGTTGACAGCTTAATGTTGACAGCTTAATGTTGACAGCTTAATGTTGACAGCTTAATGTTGTTAACTGTTAATGTTGTTAACTGTTAATGTTGTTAACTGTTAATGTTGTTAACTGTTAATGTTGTTAACTGTTAATGTTGTTAACTGTTAATGTTGTTAACTGTTAATGTTGTTAACTGTTAATGTTGTTAACTGTTAATGTTGTTAACTGTTAATGTTGCCAGCTTAATGTTTTTGCCAGCTTAATGTTGTTGACAGCTTAATGTTGACAGCCTAATGTTGTTGACGGTTAATTTTGACAACTTAATTTTCACAACATAATGTTGACAGCTTAATGTTGACAGCTTAATGTTGTTGACAGCTTAATGTTGTTGATAGCTTAATGTTGTTGATAGCTTAATGTTGACAGCTTAATGTTGACAGCCTAATGTTGTTGACAGCTTAATGTTGTTGACAGCTTAATGTTGACAGCTTAATGTTGACAGCTTAATGTTGACAGCTTAATGTTGACAGCTTAATGTTGACAGCTTATTGTTGACAGCTTATTGTTGACAGCTTAATGTTGACAGCTTAATGTTGACAGCCTAATGTTGACAGCCTAAGGTTGACAGCTTAATGTTGACAGCTTAATGTTGACAGCTTAATGTTGACAGCTTATTGTTGACAGCTTAATGTTGACAGCTTAATGTTGACAGTTTAATGTTGTTAACTGTTAATGTTGTTAACTGTTAATGTTGTAAACTGTTAATGTTGCCAGCTTATTGTTGTTGACAGCTTAATGTCATTGATAGCTTAATGTTGACAGCTTAATGTTGTTGACAGCCTAATTTTGTTGACAGCTTAATGTTGACAGCTTAATGTTGACAGCTTAATGTTGACAGCTTAATGTTGACAGCTTAATGTTGACAGCCTATTGTTGACAGCTTAATGTTGTTGAAAGCTTAATGTTGACAGCTTAATGTTGACAGCTTAATGTTGACAGCTTAATGTTGACAGCTTAATGTTGACAGCTTAATGTTGACAGCCTATTGTTGACAGCTTAATGTTGTTGAAAGCTTAATGTTGAAAGCTTAATGTTGACAGCTTAATGTTGACAGCTTAATGTTGACAGCTTAATGTTGACAGCTTAATGTTGACAGCTTAATGTTTACAGCCTATTGTTGACAGCTTAATGTTGTTGAAAGCTTAATGTTGACAGCTTAATGTTGACAGCTTAATGTTGACAGCTTAATGTTGACAGCTTAATGTTGACAGCTTAATGATGACAGCTTATTGTTGACAGCTTATTGTTGACAGCTTAATGTTGACAGCTTAGTGTTGACAGCCTAATGTTGACAGCCTAATGTTGACAGCTTAATGTTGACAGCTTAATGTTGACAGCTTAATGTTGACAGCTTAATGTTGACAGCCTGTTGTTGACAGCTTAATGTTGTTGAAAGCTTAATGTTGACAGCTTAATGTTGACAGCTTAATGTTGACAGCTTAATGTTGACAGCTTAATGTTGACAGCTTAATGTTGTTAACTGTTAATGTTGTTAACTGTTAATGTTGTTAACTGTTAATGTTGTTAACTGTTAATGTTGTTAACTGTTAATGTTGTTAACTGTTAATGTTGTTAACTCTTAATGTTGTTAACTCTTAATGTTGCCAGCTTAATGTTGTTGCCAGCTTAATGTTGTTGACAGCTTAATGTTGACAGCCTAATGTTGTTGACGGTTAATTTTGACAACTTAATTTTGACAACTTAATTTTGACAACTTAATGTTGACAGCTTAATGTTGACAGCTTAATGTTGTTGACAGCTTAATGTTGTTGATAGCTTAATGTTGTTGATAGCTTAATGTTGACAGCTTAATGTTGACAGCTTAATGTTGTTGACAGCTTAATGTTGACAGCTTAATGTTGACAGCTTAATGTTGACAGCTAAATGTTGACAGCTTAATGTTGACAGCTTATTGTTGACAGCTTATTGTTGACAGCTTAATGTTGACAGCTTAGTGTTGACAGCCTAATGTTGACAGCCTAATGTTGACAGCTTAATGTTGACAGCTTAATGTTGACAGCTTAATGTTGACAGCCTATTGTTGACAGCTTAATGTTGTTGAAAGCTTAATGTTGAAAGCTTAATGTTGACAGCTTAATGTTGACAGCTTAATGTTGACAGCTTAATGTTGTTAACTGTTTATGTTGTTAACTGTTAATGTTGTTAACTGTTAATGTTGATAACTGTTAATGTTGTTAACTGTTAATGTTGTTAACTGTTAATGTTGTTAACTGTTAATGTTGTTAACTGTTGATGTTGCCAGCTTAATGTTGTTGCCAGCTTAATGTTGTTGACAGCTTAATGTTGACAGCCTAATGTTGTTGACGGTTAATTTTGACAACTTAATTTTCACAACTTAATGTTGACAGCTTAATGTTGACAGCTTAATGTTGTTGACAGCTTAATGTTGTTGATAGCTTAATGTTGTTGATAGCTTAATGTTGACAGCTTAATGTTAACAGCTTAATGTTGACAGCTTAATGTTGTTGACAGCTTAATGTTGACAGCTTAATGTTGACAGCTTAATGTTGACAGCTTATTGTTGACAGCTTATTGTTGACAGCTTAATGTTGACAGCTTAATGTTGACAGCTTAATGTTGACAGCCTAATGTTGACAGCCTAAAGTTGACAGCTTAATGTTGACAGCTTAATGTTGACAGCTTAATGTTGACAACTTATTGTTGACAGCTTAATGTTGACAGCGTAATGTTGACAGCTTAATGTTGTTGACAGCCTAATTTTGTTGACAGCTTAATGTTGACAGCTTAATGTTGACAGCTTAATGTTGACAGCTTAATGTTGACAGCTTAATGTTGACAGCTTAATGTTGTTAACTGTTAATGTTGTTAACTGTTAATGTTGTAAACTGCTAATGTTGCCAGCTTATTGTTGTTGACAGCTTAATGTTCTTGACAGCTTAATGTTGACAGCTTAATGTTGTTGACAGCTTAATGTTGTTGACAGCTTAATTTTGTTGACAGCTTAATGTTGACAGCTTAATGTTGACAGCTTAATGTTGACAGCTTAATGTTGACAGCTTAATGTTGACAGCTTAATGTTGACAGCTTAATGTTGACAGCTTAATGTTGACAGCCTAATGTTGACAGCTTAATGTTGACAGCTTAATGTTGACAGCTTAATGTTGACAGCTTAATGTTGACAGCTTAATGTTGACAGCTTTATGTTGACAGCTTAATGTTGACAGCTTAATGTTGACAGCTTAATGTTGACAGCTTAATGTTGACAGCTTTATGTTGACAGCTTAATGTTGACAGCTTAATGCTGACAGCTTAATGTTGACAGCCTAAAGTTGACAGCCGAATGTTGACAGCTTAATGTTGTTGACAGTTAATTTTGACAGCTTAATGTTGTTGACAGCTTAATGTTGTTGCCAGCTTAATGTTGTTGACAGTTTAATGTTGACAGCCTAATATTGTTGACAGTTAATTTTGACAGCTTAATGTTGTTGACAGCTTAATGTTGTTGACAGCTTAGTGTTGACAGCCTAATGTTGACAGCCTAATGTTGACAGCTTAATGTTGACAGCTTAATGTTGACAGCTTAATGTTGACAGCCTATTGTTGACAGCTTAATGTTGTTGAAAGCTTAATGTTGACAGCTTAATGTTGACAGCTTAATGTTGACAGCTTAATGTTGACAGCTTAATGTTGACAGCTTAATGTTGACAGCTTAATGTTGTTAGCTGTAAATGTTGTTAGCTGTTAATGTTGTTAAATGTTAATTTTGTTAACTGTTAATGTTGTTAACTGTTAATGTTGTTAACTGTTAATGTTGTTAACTGTTAATGTTGTTAACTGTTAATGTTGTTAACTGTTAATGTTGCCAGCTTAATGTTTTTGCCAGCTTAATGTTGTTGACAGCTTAATGTTGACAGCCTAATGTTGTTGACGGTTAATTTTGACAACTTAATTTTGACAACTTAATGTTGACAGCTTAATGTTGACAGCTTAATGTTGTTGACAGCTTAATGTTGTTGATAGCTTAATGTTGTTGATAGCTTAATGTTGACAGCTTAATGTTGACAGCTTAATGTTGACAGCTTAATGTTGTTGACAGCTTAATGTTGACAGCTTAATGTTGACAGCTTAATGTTGACAGCTTAATGTTGACAGCTTAATGTTGACAGCTTATTGTTGACAGCTTAATGTTGACAGCTTAATGTTGACAGCCTAATGTTGACAGCCTGAAGTTGACAGCTTAATGTTGACAGCTTAATGTTGACAGCTTAATGTTGACAGCTTAATGTTGACAGCTTATTGTTGACAGCTTGATGTTGACAGCTTAATGTTGACAGCTTAATGTTGACAGCCTAATGTTGACAGGCTAATGTTGACAGCTTAATGTTGACAGCTTAATGTTGACAGCTTAATGTTGACAGCTTAATGTTGACAGCTTAATGTTGACAGCTTAATGTTGTTGATAGCTTAATGTTGTTGATAGCTTAATGTTGACAGCTTAATGTTGTTGACAGCTTAATGTCATTGATAGCTTAATGTTGACAGCTTAATGTTGTTGACAGCCTAATTTTGTTGACAGCTTAATGTTGACAGCTTAATGTTGACAGCTTAATTTTGACAGCTTAATGTTGACAGCTTAATGTTGACAGCTTAATGTTGACAGCTTAATGTTGACAGCTTAATGTTGTTAACTGTTAATGTTGTTAACTGTTAATGTTGTAAACTGCTAATGTTGCCAGCTTATTGTTGTTGACAGCTTAATGTTCTTGACAGCTTAATATTGACAGCTTAATGTTGTTGACAGCTTAATTTTGTTGACAGCTTAATGTTGACAGCTTAATGTTGACAGCTTAATGTTGACAGCTTAATGTTGACAGCTTAATGTTGACAGCCTAATGTTGACAGCTTAATGTTGACAGCTTAATGTTGACAGCTTAATGTTGACAGCTTAATGTTGACAGCTTTATGTTGACAGCTTAATGTTGACAGCTTAATGTTGACAGCTTAATGTTGACAGCTTAATGTTGACAGCTTTATGTTGACAGCTTAATGTTGACAGCTTAATGCTGACAGCTTAATGTTGACAGCCTAAAGTTGACAGCCTAATGTTGACAGCTTAATGTTGTTGACAGTTAATTTTGACAGCTTAATGTTGTTGACAGCTTAATGTTGTTGCCAGCTTAATGTTGTTGACAGCTTAATGTTGACAGCCTAATATTGTTGACAGTTAATTTTGACAGCTTAATGTTGTTGACAGCTTAATGTTGTTGACAGCTTAGTGTTGACAGCCTAATGTTGACAGCCTAATGTTGACAGCTTTATGTTGACAGCTTAATGTTGACAGCTTAAAGTTGACAGCCTATTGTTGACAGCTTAATGTTGTTGACAGCTTAATGTTGACAGCTTAATGTTGACAGCTTAATGTTGACAGCTTAATGTTGACAGCTTAATGTTGACAGCTTAATGTTGACAGCTTAATGTTGTTAGCTGTTAATGTTGTTAGCTGTTAATGTTGTTAACTGTTAATGTTGTTAACTGTTAATGTTGTTAACTGTTAATGTTGTTAACTGTTAATGTTGCCAGCTTAATGTTTTTGCCAGCTTAATGTTGTTGACAGCTTAATGTTGACAGCCTAATGTTGTTGACGGTTAATTTTGACAACTTAATTTTCACAACTTAATGTTGACAGCTTAATGTTGCCAGCTTAATGTTGTTGACAGCTTAATGTTGTTGATAGCTTAATGTTGTTGATAGCTTAATGTTGACAGCTTAATGTTGACAGCTTAATGTTGACAGCTTAATGTTGTTGACAGCTTAATGTTGACAGCTTAATGTTGACAGCTTAATGTTGACAGCTTAATGTTGACAGCTTATTGTTGACAGCTTAATGTTGACAGCTTAATGTTGACAGCCTAATGTTGACAGCCTGAAGTTGACAGCTTAATGTTGACAGCTTAATGTTGACAGCTTAATGTTGACAGCCTAATGTTGACAGCTTATTGTTGACAGCTTGATGTTGACAGCTTAATGTTGACAGCTTAATGTTGACAGCCTAATGTTGACAGGCTAATGTTGACAGCTTAATGTTGACAGCTTAATGTTGACAGCTTAATGTTGACAGCTTAATGTTGTTAGCTGTTAATGTTGTTAGCTGTTAATGTTGTTAACTGTTAATGTTGTTAACTGTTAATGTTGTTAACTGTTAATGTTGTTAACTGTTAATGTTGTTAACTGTTAATGTTGCCAGCTTAATGTTTTTGCCAGCTTAATGTTGTTGACAGCTTAATGTTGACAGCCTAATGTTGTTGACGGTTAATTTTGACAACTTAATTTTCACAACTTAATGTTGACAGCTTAATGTTGACAGCTTAATGTTGTTGACAGCTTAATGTTGTTGATAGCTTAATGTTGTTGATAGCTTAATGTTGACAGCTTAATGTTGACAGCTTAATGTTGACAGCTTAATGTTGTTGACAGCTTAATGTTGACAGCTTAATGTTGACAGCTTAATGTTGACAGCTTAATGTTGACAGCTTAATGTTGACAGCTTATTGTTGATAGCTTAATGTTGACAGCTTAATGTTGACAGCCTAATGTTGACAGCCTGAAGTTGACAGCTTAATGTTGACAGCTTAATGTTGACAGCTTAATGTTGACAGCTTATTGTTGACAGCTTGATGTTGACAGCTTAATGTTGACAGCTTAATGTTGACAGCCTAATGTTGACAGGCTAATGTTGACAGCTTAATGTTGACAGCTTAATGTTGACAGCTTAATGTTGACAGCTTAATGTTGACAGCTTAATGTTGTTGATAGCTTAATGTTGTTGATAGCTTAATGTTGACAGCTTAATGTTGTTGACAGCTTAATGTCATTGATAGCTTAATGTTGACAGCTTAATGTTGTTGACAGCCTAATTTTGTTGACAGCTTAATGTTGACAGCTTAATGTTGACAGCTTAATGTTGACAGCTTAATGTTGACAGCTTAATGTTGACAGCTTAATGTTGACAGCTTAATGTTGACAGCCTATTGTTGACAGCTTAATGTTGTTGAAAGCTTAATGTTGAAAGCTTAATGTTGAAAGCTTAATGTTGAAAGCTTAATGTTGACAGCTTAATGTTGACAGCTTAATGTTGACAGCTTAATGTTGACAGCTTAATGTTGACAGCCTATTGTTGACAGCTTAATGTTGTTGAAAGCTTAATGTTGAAAGCTTAATGTTGACAGCTTAATGTTGACAGCTTAATGTTGACAGCTTAATGTTTACAGCCTATTGTTGACAGCTAAATGTTGTTGAAAGCTTAATGTTGAAAGCTTAATGTTGACAGCTTAATGTTGACAGCTTAATGTTGACAGCTTAATGTTGACAGCTTAATGATGACAGCTTATTGTTGACAGCTTATTGTTGACAGCTTAATGTTGACAGCTTAGTGTTGACAGCCTAATGTTGACAGCCTAATGTTGACAGCTTAATGTTGACAGCTTAATGTTGACAGCTTAATGTTGACAGCTTAATGTTGACAGCCTGTTGTTGACAGCTTAATGTTGTCGAAAGCTTAATGTTGACAGCTTAATGTTGACAGCTTAATGTTGACAGCTTAATGTTGACAGCTTAATGTTGACAGCTTAATGTTGTTAACTGTTAATGTTGTTAACTGTTAATGTTGTTAACTGTTAATGTTGTTAACTGTTAATGTTGTTAACTGTTAATGTTGTTAACTGTTAATGTTGTTAACTGTTAATGTTGCCAGCTTAATGTTGTTGCCAGCTTAATGTTGTTGACAGCTTAATGTTGACAGCCTAATGTTGTTGACGGTTAATTTTGACAACTTAATTTTGACAACTTAATGTTGACAGCTTAATGTTGACAGCTTAATGTTGTTGACAGCTTAATGTTGACAGCTTAATGTTGACAGCTTAATGTTGACAGCTTAATGTTGACAGCTTAATGTTGACAGCTTATTGTTGACAGCTTAATGTTGACAGCTTAATGTTGACAGCCTAATGTTGACAGCCTGAAGTTGACAGCTTAATGTTGACAGCTTAATGTTGACAGCTTAATGTTGACAGCTTAATGTTGACAGCTTATTGTTGACAGCTTGATGTTGACAGCTTAATGTTGACAGCTTAATGTTGACAGCCTAATGTTGACAGGCTAATGTTGACAGCTTAATGTTGACAGCTTAATGTTGACAGCTTAATGTTGACAGCTTAATGTTGACAGCTTAATGTTGACAGCTTAATGTTGTTGATAGCTTAATGTTGTTGATAGCTTAATGTTGACAGCTTAATGTTGTTGACAGCTTAATGTCATTGATAGCTTAATGTTGACAGCTTAATGTTGTTGACAGCCTAATTTTGTTGACAGCTTAATGTTGACAGCTTAATGTTGACAGCTTAATTTTGACAGCTTAATGTTGACAGCTTAATGTTGACAGCTTAATGTTGACAGCTTAATGTTGTTAACTGTTAATGTTGTTAACTGTTAATGTTGTAAACTGCTAATGTTGCCAGCTTATTGTTGTTGACAGCTTAATGTTCTTGACAGCTTAATATTGACAGCTTAATGTTGTTGACAGCTTAATTTTGTTGACAGCTTAATGTTGACAGCTTAATGTTGACAGCTTAATGTTGACAGCTTAATGTTGACAGCCTAATGTTGACAGCTTAATGTTGACAGCTTAATGTTGACAGCTTAATGTTGACAGCTTAATGTTGACAGCTTTATGTTGACAGCTTAATGTTGACAGCTTAATGTTGACAGCTTAATGTTGACAGCTTTATGTTGACAGCTTAATGTTGACAGCTTAATGCTGACAGCTTAATGTTGACAGCCTAAAGTTGACAGCCTAATGTTGACAGCTTAATGTTGTTGACAGTTAATTTTGACAGCTTAATGTTGTTGACAGCTTAATGTTGTTGCCAGCTTAATGTTGTTGACAGCTTAATGTTGACAGCCTAATATTGTTGACAGTTAATTTTGACAGCTTAATGTTGTTGACAGCTTAATGTTGTTGACAGCTTAGTGTTGACAGCCTAATGTTGACAGCCTAATGTTGACAGCTTGATGTTGACAGCTTAATGTTGACAGCTTAAAGTTGACAGCCTATTGTTGACAGCTTAATGTTGTTGACAGCTTAATGTTGACAGCTTAATGTTGACAGCTTAATGTTGACAGCTTAATGTTGACAGCTTAATGTTGACAGCTTAATGTTGACAGCTTAATGTTGTTAGCTGTTAATGTTGTTAGCTGTTAATGTTGTTAACTGTTAATGTTGTTAACTGTTAATGTTGTTAACTGTTAATGTTGTTAACTGTTAATGTTGCCAGCTTAATGTTTTTGCCAGCTTAATGTTGTTGACAGCTTAATGTTGACAGCCTAATGTTGTTGACGGTTAATTTTGACAACTTAATTTTCACAACTTAATGTTGACAGCTTAATGTTGCCAGCTTAATGTTGTTGACAGCTTAATGTTGTTGATAGCTTAATGTTGTTCATAGCTTAATGTTGACAGCTTAATGTTGACAGCTTAATGTTGACAGCTTAATGTTGTTGACAGCTTAATGTTGACAGCTTAATGTTGACAGCTTAATGTTGACAGCTTAATGTTGACAGCTTATTGTTGACAGCTTAATGTTGACAGCTTAATGTTGACAGCCTAATGTTGACAGCCTGAAGTTGACAGCTTAATGTTGACAGCTTAATGTTGACAGCTTAATGTTGACAGCTTAATGTTGACAGCTTATTGTTGACAGCTTGATGTTGACAGCTTAATGTTGACAGCTTAATGTTGACAGCCTAATGTTGACAGGCTAATGTTGACAGCTTAATGTTGACAGCTTAATGTTGACAGCTTAATGTTGACAGCTTAATGTTGTTAGCTGTTAATGTTGTTAGCTGTTAATGTTGTTAACTGTTAATGTTGTTAACTGTTAATGTTGTTAACTGTTAATGTTGTTAACTGTTAATGTTGTTAACTGTTAATGTTGCCAGCTTAATGTTTTTGCCAGCTTAATGTTGTTGACAGCTTAATGTTGACAGCCTAATGTTGTTGACGGTTAATTTTGACAACTTAATTTTCACAACTTAATGTTGACAGCTTAATGTTGTTGACAGCTTAATGTTGTTGATAGCTTAATGTTGTTGATAGCTTAATGTTGACAGCTTAATGTTGACAGCTTAATGTTGACAGCTTAATGTTTACAGCCTATTGTTGACAGCTAAATGTTGTTGAAAGCTTAATGTTGAAAGCTTAATGTTGACAGCTTAATGTTGACAGCTTAATGTTGACAGCTTAATGTTGACAGCTTAATGATGACAGCTTATTGTTGACAGCTTATTGTTGACAGCTTAATGTTGACAGCTTAGTGTTGACAGCCTAATGTTGACAGCCTAATGTTGACAGCTTAATGTTGACAGCTTAATGTTGACAGCTTAATGTTGACAGCTTAATGTTGACAGCCTGTTGTTGACAGCTTAATGTTGTCGAAAGCTTAATGTTGACAGCTTAATGTTGACAGCTTAATGTTGACAGCTTAATGTTGACAGCTTAATGTTGTTAACTGTTAATGTTGTTAACTGTTAATGTTGTTAACTGTTAATGTTGTTAACTGTTAATGTTGTTAACTGTTAATGTTGTTAACTGTTAATGTTGTTAACTGTTAATGTTGCCAGCTTAATGTTGTTGCCAGCTTAATGTTGTTGACAGCTTAATGTTGACAGCCTAATGTTGTTGACGGTTAATTTTGACAACTTAATTTTGACAACTTAATGTTGACAGCTTAATGTTGACAGCTTAATGTTGTTGACAGCTTAATGTTGACAGCTTAATGTTGACAGCTTAATGTTGACAGCTTAATGTTGACAGCTTAATGTTGACAGCTTATTGTTGACAGCTTAATGTTGACAGCTTAATGTTGACAGCCTAATGTTGACGGCCTGAAGTTGACAGCTTAATGTTGACAGCTTAATGTTGACAGCTTAATGTTGACAGCTTAATGTTGACAGCTTATTGTTGACAGCTTGATGTTGACAGCTTAATGTTGACAGCTTAATGTTGACAGCCTAATGTTGACAGGCTAATGTTGACAGCTTAATGTTGACAGCTTAATGTTGACAGCTTAATGTTGACAGCTTAATGTTGACAGCTTAATGTTGACAGCTTAATGTTGTTGATAGCTTAATGTTGTTGATAGCTTAATGTTGACAGCTTAATGTTGTTGACAGCTTAATGTCATTGATAGCTTAATGTTGACAGCTTAATGTTGTTGACAGCCTAATTTTGTTGACAGCTTAATGTTGACAGCTTAATGTTGACAGCTTAATTTTGACAGCTTAATGTTGACAGCTTAATGTTGACAGCTTAATGTTGACAGCTTAATGTTGTTAACTGTTAATGTTGTTAACTGTTAATGTTGTAAACTGCTAATGTTGCCAGCTTATTGTTGTTGACAGCTTAATGTTCTTGACAGCTTAATATTGACAGCTTAATGTTGTTGACAGCTTAATTTTGTTGACAGCTTAATGTTGACAGCTTAATGTTGACAGCTTAATGTTGACAGCTTAATGTTGACAGCCTAATGTTGACAGCTTAATGTTGACAGCTTAATGTTGACAGCTTAATGTTGACAGCTTTATGTTGACAGCTTAATGTTGACAGCTTAATGTTGACAGCTTAATGTTGACAGCTTTATGTTGACAGCTTAATGTTGACAGCTTAATGCTGACAGCTTAATGTTGACAGCCTAAAGTTGACAGCCTAATGTTGACAGCTTAATGTTGTTGACAGTTAATTTTGACAGCTTAATGTTGTTGACAGCTTAATGTTGTTGCCAGCTTAATGTTGTTGACAGCTTAATGTTGACAGCCTAATATTGTTGACAGTTAATTTTGACAGCTTAATGTTGTTGACAGCTTAATGTTGTTGACAGCTTAGTGTTGACAGCCTAATGTTGACAGCCTAATGTTGACAGCTTTATGTTGACAGCTTAATGTTGACAGCTTAAAGTTGACAGCCTATTGTTGACAGCTTAATGTTGTTGACAGCTTAATGTTGACAGCTTAATGTTGACAGCTTAATGTTGACAGCTTAATGTTGACAGCTTAATGTTGACAGCTTAATGTTGACAGCTTAATGTTGTTAGCTGTTAATGTTGTTAGCT
This sequence comes from Alitta virens, assembly GCA_932294295.1. Lineage (NCBI taxonomy): Eukaryota > Metazoa > Annelida > Polychaeta > Phyllodocida > Nereididae > Alitta > Alitta virens. The sequence goes on from OW028574.1 coordinate 24,939,845, forward strand.
GTTAATGTTGTTAACTGTTAATGTTGTTAACTGTTAATGTTGTTAACTGTTAATGTTGTTAACTGTTAATGTTGCCAGCTTAATGTTTTTGCCAGCTTAATGTTGTTGACAGCTTAATGTTGACAGCCTAATGTTGTTGACGGTTAATTTTGACAACTTAATTTTCACAACTTAATGTTGACAGCTTAATGTTGCCAGCTTAATGTTGTTGACAGCTTAATGTTGTTGATAGCTTAATGTTGTTCATAGCTTAATGTTGACAGCTTAATGTTGACAGCTTAATGTTGACAGCTTAATGTTGTTGACAGCTTAATGTTGACAGCTTAATGTTGACAGCTTAATGTTGACAGCTTAATGTTGACAGCTTATTGTTGACAGCTTAATGTTGACAGCTTAATGTTGACAGCCTAATGTTGACAGCCTGAAGTTGACAGCTTAATGTTGACAGCTTAATGTTGACAGCTTAATGTTGACAGCTTAATGTTGACAGCTTATTGTTGACAGCTTGATGTTGACAGCTTAATGTTGACAGCTTAATGTTGACAGCCTAATGTTGACAGGCTAATGTTGACAGCTTAATGTTGACAGCTTAATGTTGACAGCTTAATGTTGACAGCTTAATGTTGTTAGCTGTTAATGTTGTTAGCTGTTAATGTTGTTAACTGTTAATGTTGTTAACTGTTAATGTTGTTAACTGTTAATGTTGTTAACTGTTAATGTTGTTAACTGTTAATGTTGCCAGCTTAATGTTTTTGCCAGCTTAATGTTGTTGACAGCTTAATGTTGACAGCCTAATGTTGTTGACGGTTAATTTTGACAACTTAATTTTCACAACTTAATGTTGACAGCTTAATGTTGACAGCTTAATGTTGTTGACAGCTTAATGTTGTTGATAGCTTAATGTTGTTGATAGCTTAATGTTGACAGCTTAATGTTGACAGCTTAATGTTGACAGCTTAATGTTGTTGACAGCTTAATGTTGACAGCTTAATGTTGACAGCTTAATGTTGACAGCTTAATGTTGACAGCTTAATGTTGACAGCTTATTGTTGATAGCTTAATGTTGACAGCTTAATGTTGACAGCCTAATGTTGACAGCCTGAAGTTGACAGCTTAATGTTGACAGCTTAATGTTGACAGCTCAATGTTGACAGCTTATTGTTGACAGCTTGATGTTGACAGCTTAATGTTGACAGCTTAATGTTGACAGCCTAATGTTGACAGGCTAATGTTGACAGCTTAATGTTGACAGCTTAATGTTGACAGCTTAATGTTGACAGCTTAATGTTGACAGCTTAATGTTGTTGATAGCTTAATGTTGTTGATAGCTTAATGTTGACAGCTTAATGTTGTTGACAGCTTAATGTCATTGATAGCTTAATGTTGACAGCTTAATGTTGTTGACAGCCTAATTTTGTTGACAGCTTAATGTTGACAGCTTAATGTTGACAGCTTAATGTTGACAGCTTAATGTTGACAGCTTAATGTTGACAGCTTAATGTTGACAGCCTATTGTTGACAGCTTAATGTTGTTGAAAGCTTAATGTTGAAAGCTTAATGTTGAAAGCTTAATGTTGAAAGCTTAATGTTGACAGCTTAATGTTGACAGCTTAATGTTGACAGCTTAATGTTGACAGCTTAATGTTGACAGCCTATTGTTGACAGCTTAATGTTGTTGAAAGCTTAATGTTGAAAGCTTAATGTTGACAGCTTAATGTTGACAGCTTAATGTTGACAGCTTAATGTTTACAGCCTATTGTTGACAGCTAAATGTTGTTGAAAGCTTAATGTTGAAAGCTTAATGTTGACAGCTTAATGTTGACAGCTTAATGTTGACAGCTTAATGTTGACAGCTTAATGATGACAGCTTATTGTTGACAGCTTATTGTTGACAGCTTAATGTTGACAGCTTAGTGTTGACAGCCTAATGTTGACAGCCTAATGTTGACAGCTTAATGTTGACAGCTTAATGTTGACAGCTTAATGTTGACAGCTTAATGTTGACAGCCTGTTGTTGACAGCTTAATGTTGTCGAAAGCTTAATGTTGACAGCTTAATGTTGACAGCTTAATGTTGAGAGCTTAATGTTGACAGCTTAATGTTGTTAACTGTTAATGTTGTTAACTGTTAATGTTGTTAACTGTTAATGTTGTTAACTGTTAATGTTGTTAACTGTTAATGTTGCCAGCTTAATGTTGTTGCCAGCTTAATGTTGTTGACAGCTTAATGTTGACAGCTTAATGTTGTTAACTGTTAATGTTGTTAACTGTTAATGTTGTTAACTGTTAATGTTGTTAACTGTTAATGTTGTTAACTGTTAATGTTGCCAGCTTAATGTTGTTGCCAGCTTAATGTTGTTGACAGCTTAATGTTGACAGCCTAATGTTGTTGACGGTTAATTTTGACAACTTAATTTTGACAACTTAATGTTGACAGCTTAATGTTGACAGCTTAATGTTGTTGACAGCTTAATGTTGTTGATAGCTTAATGTTGTTGATAGCTTAATGTTGACAGCTTAATGTTGACAGCTTAATGTTGTTGACAGCTTAATGTTGACAGCTTAATGTTGACAGCTTAATGTTGACAGCTTAATGTTGACAGCTTATTGTTGACAGCTTATTGTTGACAGCTTAATGTTGACAGCTTAGTGTTGACAGCCTAATGTTGACAGCCTAATGTTGACAGCTTAATGTTGACAGCTTAATGTTGACAGCTTAATGTTGACAGCCTATTTTTGACAGCTTAATGTTGTTGAAAGCTTAATGTTGAAAGCTTAATGTTGACAGCTTAATGTTGACAGCTTAATGTTGACAGCTTAATGTTGTTAACTGTTAATGTTGTTAACTGTTAATGTTGTTAACTGTTAATGTTGTTAACTGTTAATGTTGTTAACTGTTAATGTTGTTAACTGTTAATGTTGTTAACTGTTAATGTTGTTAACTGTTAATGTTGCCAGCTTAATGTTGTTGCCAGCTTAATGTTGTTGACAGCTTAATGTTGACAGGCTAATGTTGTTGACGGTTAATTTTGACAACTTAATTTTCACAACTTAATGTTGACAGCTTAATGTTGACAGCTTAATGTTGTTGACAGCTTAATGTTGTTGATAGCTTAATGTTGTTGATAGCTTAATGTTGACAGCTTAATGTTAACAGCTTAATGTTGACAGCTTAATGTTGTTGACAGCTTAATGTTGACAGCTTAATGTTGACAGCTTAATGTTGACAGCTTATTGTTGACAGCTTATTGTTGACAGCTTAATGTTGACAGCTTAATGTTGACAGCTTAATGTTGACAGCCTAATGTTGACAGCCTAAAGTTGACAGCTTAATGTTGACAGCTTAATGTTGACAGCTTAATGTTGACAACTTATTGTTAACAGCTTAATGTTGACAGCGTAATGTTGACAGCTTAATGTTGTTGACAGCCTAATTTTGTTGACAGCTTAATGTTGACAGCTTAATGTTGACAGCTTAATGTTGACAGCTTAATGTTGACAGCTTAATGTTGACAGCTTAATGTTGTTAACTGTTAATGTTGTTAACTGTTAATGTTGTAAACTGCTAATGTTGCCAGCTTATTGTTGTTGACAGCTTAATATTCTTGACAGCTTAATGTTGACAGCTTAATGTTGTTGACAGCTTAATTTTGTTGACAGCTTAATGTTGACAGCTTAATGTTGACAGCTTAATGTTGACAGCTTAATGTTGACAGCTTTATGTTGACAGCTTAATGTTGACAGCTTAATGTTGACAGCTTAATGTTGACAGCTTAATGTTGACAGCTTAATGTTGACAGCTTAATGTTGACAGCTTTATGTTGACAGCTTAATGTTGACAGCTTAATGCTGACAGCTTAATGTTGACAGCCTAAAGTTGACAGCCTAATGTTGACAGCTTAATGTTGTTGACGGTTAATTTTGACAGCTTAATGTTGTTGACAGCTTAATGTTGTTGCCAGCTTAATGTTGTTGACAGCTTAATGTTGACAGCCTAATATTGTTGACAGTTAATTTTGACAGCTTAATGTTGTTGACAGCTTAATGTTGTTGACAGCTTAGTGTTGACAGCCTAATGTTGACAGCCTAATGTTGACAGCTTAATGTTGACAGCTTAATGTTGACAGCTTAATGTTGTTGAAAGCTTAATGTTGACAGCTTAATGTTGACAGCTTAATGTTGACAGCTTAATGTTGACAGCTTAATGTTGACAGCTTAATGTTGACAGCTTAATGTTGACAGCTTAATGTTGACAGCCTGTTGTTGACAGCTTAATGTTGTTGAAAGCTTAATGTTGACAGCTTAATGTTGACAGCTTAATGTTGACAGCTTAATGTTGACAGCTTAATGTTGTTGAAAGCTTAATGTTGAAAGCTTAATGTTGACAGCTTAATGTTGACAGCTTAATGTTGACAGCTTAATGTTGACAGCTTAATGATGACAGCTTATTGTTGACAGCTTATTGTTGACAGCTTAATGTTGACAGCTTAGTGTTGACAGCCTAATGTTGACAGCCTAATGTTGACAGCTTAATGTTGACAGCTTAATGTTGACAGCTTAATGTTGACAGCTTAATGTTGACAGCCTGTTGTTGACAGCTTAATGTTGTTGAAAGCTTAATGTTGACAGCTTAATGTTGACAGCTTAATGTTGACAGCTTAATGTTGACAGCTTAATGTTGACAGCTTAATGTTGTAAACTGTTAATGTTGTTAACTGTTAATGTTGTTAACTGTTAATGTTGTTAACTGTTAATGTTGTTAACTGTTAATGTTGTTAACTGTTAATGTTGTTAACTGTTAATGTTGCCAGCTTAATGTTGTTGCCAGCTTAATGTTGTTGACAGCTTAATGTTGACAGCCTAATGTTGTTGACGGTTAATTTTGACAACTTAATTTTGACAACTTAATGTTGACAGCTTAATGTTGACAGCTTAATGTTGTTGACAGCTTAATGTTGTTGATAGCTTAATGTTGTTGATAGCTTAATGTTGACAGCTTAATGTTGACAGCTTAATGTTGACAGCTTAATGTTGTTGACAGCTTAATGTTGTTGATAGCTTAATGTTGTTGATAGCTTAATGTTGACAGCTTAATGTTGACAGCTTAATGTTGTTGACAGCTTAATGTTGACAGCTTAATGTTGACAGCCTAATGTTGACAGCCTAAAGTTGACAGCTTAATGTTGACAGCTTAATGTTGACAGCTTAATGTTGACAGCTTAATGTTGACAGCCTATTGTTGACAGCTTAATGTTGTTGAAAGCTTAATGTTGACAGCTTAATGTTGACAGCTTAATGTTGACAGCTTAATGTTGACAGCTTAATGTTGACAGCTTAATGTTGACAGCTTAATGTTGACAGCTTAATGTTGACAGCCTGTTGTTGACAGCTTAATGTTGTTGAAAGCTTAATGTTGACAGCTTAATGTTGACAGCTTAATGTTGACAGCTTAATGTCGACAGCTTAATGTTGTTGAAAGCTTAATGTTGAAAGCTTAATGTTGACAGCTTAATGTTGACAGCTTAATGTTGACAGCTTAATGTTGACAGCCTGTTGTTGACAGCTTAATGTTGTTGAAAGCCTAATGTTGACAGCTTAATGTTGACAGCTTAATGTTGACAGCTTAATGTTGACAGCTTAATGTTGACAGCTTAATGTTGTAAACTGTTAATGTTGTTAACTGTTAATGTTGTTAACTGTTAATGTTGTTAACTGTTAATGTTGTTAGCTGTTAATGTTGTTAACTGTTAATGTTGTTAACTGTTAATGTTGTTAACTGTTAATGTTGTTAACTGTTAATGTTGCCAGCCTAATGTTGTTGCCAGCTTAATGTTGTTGACAGCTTAATGTTGACAGCTTAATGTTGACAGCCTATTGTTGACAGCTTAATGTTGTTGAAAGCTTAATGTTGAAAGCTTAATGTTGACAGCTTAATGTTGACAGCTTAATGTTGACAGCTTAATGTTTACAGCCTATTGTGGACAGCTAAATGTTGTTGAAAGCTTAATGTTGAAAGCTTAATGTTGACAGCTTAATGTTGACAGCTTAATGTTGACAGCTTAATGTTGACAGCTTAATGATGACAGCTTATTGTTGACAGCTTATTGTTGACAGCTTAATGTTGACAGCTTAGTGTTGACAGCCTAATGTTGACAGCCTAATGTTGACAGCTTAATGTTGACAGCTTAATGTTGACAGCTTAATGTTGACAGCTTAATGTTGACAGCCTGTTGTTGACAGCTTAATGTTGTCGAAAGCTTAATGTTGACAGCTTAATGTTGACAGCTTAATGTTGACAGCTTAATGTTGACAGCTTAATGTTGACAGCTTAATGTTGTTAACTGTTAATGTTGTTAACTGTTAATGTTGTTAACTGTTAATGTTGTTAACTGTTAATGTTGTTAACTGTTAATGTTGTTAACTGTTAATGTTGTTAACTGTTAATGTTGCCAGCTTAATGTTGTTGCCAGCTTAATGTTGTTGACAGCTTAATGTTGACAGCCTAATGTTGTTGACGGTTAATTTTGACAACTTAATTTTGACAACTTAATGTTGACAGCTTAATGTTGACAGCTTAATGTTGTTGACAGCTTAATGTTGTTGATAGCTTAATGTTGTTGATAGCTTAATGTTGACAGCTTAATGTTGACAGCTTAATGTTGTTGACAGCTTAATGTTGACAGCTTAATGTTGACAGCTTAATGTTGACAGCTTAATGTTGACAGCTTATTGTTGACAGCTTATTGTTGACAGCTTAATGTTGACAGCTTAGTGTTGACAGCCTAATGTTGACAGCCTAATGTTGACAGCTTAATGTTGACAGCTTAATGTTGACAGCTTAATGTTGACAGCCTATTGTTGACAGCTTAATGTTGTTGAAAGCTTAATGTTGAAAGCTTAATGTTGACAGCTTAATGTTGACAGCTTAATGTTGACAGCTTAATGTTGTTAACTGTTAATGTTGTTAACTGTTAATGTTGTTAACTGTTAATGTTGTTAACTGTTAATGTTGTTAACTGTTAATGTTGTTAACTGTTAATGTTGTTAACTGTTAATGTTGTTAACTGTTAATGTTGTTAACTGTTAATGTTGTTAACTGTTAATGTTGCCAGCTTAATGTTGTTGCCAGCTTAATGTTGTTGACAGCTTAATGTTGACAGGCTAATGTTGTTGACGGTTAATTTTGACAACTTAATTTTCACAACTTAATGTTGACAGCTTAATGTTGACAGCTTAATGTTGTTGACAGCTTAATGTTGTTGATAGCTTAATGTTGTTGGTAGCTTAATGTTGACAGCTTAATGTTAACAGCTTAATGTTGACAGCTTAATTTTGTTGACAGCTTAATGTTGACAGCTTAATGTTGACAGCTTAATGTTGACAGCTTATTGTTGACAGCTTATTGTTGACAGCTTAATGTTGACAGCTTAATGTTGACAGCTTAATGTTGACAGCCTAATGTTGACAGCCTAAAGTTGACAGCTTAATGTTGACAGCTTAATGTTGACAGCTTAATGTTGACAACTTATTGTTGACAGCTTAATGTTGACAGCGTAATGTTGACAGCTTAATGTTGTTGACAGCCTAATTTTGTTGACAGCTTAATGTTGACAGCTTAATGTTGACAGCTTAATGTTGACAGCTTAATGTTGACAGCTTAATGTTGACAGCTTAATGTTGACAGCTTAATGTTGACAGCTTAATGTTGTTAACTGTTAATGTTGTTAACTGTTAATGTTGTAAACTGCTAATGTTGCCAGCTTATTGTTGTTGACAGCTTAATATTCTTGACAGCTTAATGTTGACAGCTTAATGTTGTTGACAGCTTAATTTTGTTGACAGCTTAATGTTGACAGCTTAATGTTGACAGCTTAATGTTGACAGCTTAATGTTGACAGCTTAATGTTGACAGCTTAATGTTGACAGCCTAATGTTGACAGCTTAATGTTGACAGCTTAATGTTGACAGCTTAATGTTGACAGCTTAATGTTGACAGCCTAATGTTGACAGCTTAATGTTGACAGCTTAATGTTGACAGCTTAATGTTGACAGCTTTATGTTGACAGCTTAATGTTGACAGCTTAATGTTGACAGCTTAATGTTGACAGCTTAATGTTGACAGCTTAATGTTGACAGCTTTATGTTGACAGCTTAATGTTGACAGCTTAATGCTGACAGCTTAATGTTGACAGCCTAAAGTTGACAGCCTAATGTTGACAGCTTAATGTTGTTGACGGTTAATTTTGACAGCTTAATGTTGTTGACAGCTTAATGTTGTTGCCAGCTTAATGTTGTTGACAGCTTAATGTTGACAGCCTAATATTGTTGACAGTTAATTTTGACAGCTTAATGTTGTTGACAGCTTAATGTTGTTGACAGCTTAGTGTTGACAGCCTAATGTTGACAGCCTAATGTTGACAGCTTAATGTTGACAGCTTAATGTTGACAGCTTAATGTTGTTGAAAGCTTAATGTTGACAGCTTAATGTTGACAGCTTAATGTTGACAGCTTCATGTTGACAGCTTAATGTTGACAGCTTAATGTTGACAGCTTAATGTTGACAGCTTAATGTTGACAGCCTGTTGTTGACAGCTTAATGTTGTTGAAAGCTTAATGTTGACAGCTTAATGTTGACAGCTTAATGTTGACAGCTTAATGTTGACAGCTTAATGTTGTTGAAAGCTTAATGTTGAAAGCTTAATGTTGACAGCTTAATGTTGACAGCTTAATGTTGACAGCTTAATGTTGACAGCTTAATGATGACAGCTTATTGTTGACAGCTTATTGTTGACAGCTTAATGTTGACAGCTTAGTGTTGACAGCCTAATGTTGACAGCCTAATGTTGACAGCTTAATGTTGACAGCTTAATGTTGACAGCTTAATGTTGACAGCTTAATGTTGACAGCCTGTTGTTGACAGCTTAATGTTGTTGAAAGCTTAATGTTGACAGCTTAATGTTGACAGCTTAATGTTGACAGCTTAATGTTGACAGCTTAATGTTGACAGCTTAATGTTGTAAACTGTTAATGTTGTTAACTGTTAATGTTGTTAACTGTTAATGTTGTTAACTGTTAATGTTGTTAACTGTTAATGTTGTTAACTGTTAATGTTGTTAACTGTTAATGTTGTTAACTGTTAATGTTGCCAGCTTAATGTTGTTGCCAGCTTAATGTTGTTGACAGCTTAATGTTGACAGCCTAATGTTGTTGACGGTTAATTTTGACAACTTAATTTTGACAACTTAATGTTGACAGCTTAATGTTGACAGCTTAATGTTGTTGACAGCTTAATGTTGTTGATAGCTTAATGTTGTTGATAGCTTAATGTTGACAGCTTAATGTTGACAGCTTGATGTTGACAGCTTAATGTTGTTGACAGCTTAATGTTGTTGATAGCTTAATGTTGTTGATAGCTTAATGTTGACAGCTTAATGTTGACAGCTTAATGTTGTTGACAGCTTAATGTTGACAGCTTAATGTTGACAGCCTAATGTTGACAGCCTAAAGTTGACAGCTTAATGTTGACAGCTTAATGTTGACAGCTTAATGTTGACAGCTTAATGTTGACAGCCTATTGTTGACAGCTTAATGTTGTTGAAAGCTTAATGTTGACAGCTTAATGTTGACAGCTTAATGTTGACAGCTTAATGTTGACAGCTTAATGTTGACAGCTTAATGTTGACAGCTTAATGTTGACAGCCTGTTGTTGACAGCTTAATGTTGTTGAAAGCTTAATGTTGACAGCTTAATGTTGACAGCTTAATGTTGACAGCTTAATGTTGTTGAAAGCTTAATGTTGAAAGCTTAATGTTGACAGCTTAATGTTGACAGCTTAATGTTGACAGCTTAATGTTGACAGCTTAATGATGACAGCTTATTGTTGACAGCTTATTGTTGACAGCTTAATGTTGACAGCTTAGTGTTGACAGCCTAATGTTGACAGCCTAATGTTGACAGCTTAATGTTGACAGCTTAATGTTGACAGCTTAATGTTGACAGCTTAATGTTGACAGCCTGTTGTTGACAGCTTAATGTTGTTGAAAGCTTAATGTTGACAGCTTAATGTTGACAGCTTAATGTTGACAGCTTAATGTTGACAGCTTAATGTTGACAGCTTAATGTTGTAAACTGTTAATGTTGTTAACTGTTAATGTTGTTAACTGTTAATGTTGTTAACTGTTAATGTTGTTAACTGTTAATGTTGTTAACTGTTAATGTTGTTAACTGTTAATGTTGTTAACTGTTAATGTTGTTAACTGTTAATGTTGCCAGCCTAATGTTGTTGCCAGCTTAATGTTGTTGACAGCTTAATGTTGACAGCCTAATGTTGTTGACGGTTAATTTTGACAACTTAATTTTGACAACTTAATGTTGACAGCTTAATGTTGACAGCTTAATGTTGTTGACAGCTTAATGTTGTTGATAGCTTAATGTTGTTGATAGCTTAATGTTGACAGCTTAATGTTGACAGCTTAATGTTGACAGCTTAATGTTGTTGACAGCTTAATGTTGTTGATAGCTTAATGTTGTTGATAGCTTAATGTTGACAGCTTAATGTTGACAGCTTAATGTTGTTGACAGCTTAATGTTGACAGCTTAATGTTGACAGCCTAATGTTGACAGCCTAAAGTTGACAGCTTAATGTTGACAGCTTAATGTTGACAGCTTAATGTTGACAACTTATTGTTGACAGCTTAATGTTGACAGCGTAATGTTGACAGCTTAATGTTGTTGACAGCCTAATTTTGTTGACAGCTTAATGTTGACAGCTTAATGTTGACAGCTTAATGTTGACAGCTTAATGTTGACAGCTTAATGTTGACAGCTTAATGTTGTTAACTGTTAATGTTGTTAACTGTTAATGTTGTAAACTGCTAATGTTGCCAGCTTATTGTTGTTGACAGCTTAATATTCTTGACAGCTTAATGTTGACAGCTTAATGTTGTTGACAGCTTAATTTTGTTGACAGCTTAATGTTGACAGCTTAATGTTGACAGCTTAATGTTGACAGCCTAATGTTGTTGACGGTTAATTTTGACAACTTAATTTTGACAACTTAATGTTGACAGCTTAATGTTGACAGCTTAATGTTGTTGACAGCTTAATGTTGTTGATAGCTTAATGTTGTTGATAGCTTAATGTTGACAGCTTAATGTTGACAGCTTAATGTTGACAGCTTAATGTTGTTGACAGCTTAATGTTGTTGATAGCTTAATGTTGTTGATAGCTTAATGTTGACAGCTTAATGTTGACAGCTTAATGTTGTTGACAGCTTAATGTTGACAGCTTAATGTTGACAGCCTAATGTTGACAGCCTAAAGTTGACAGCTTAATGTTGACAGCTTAATGTTGACAGCTTAATGTTGACAACTTATTGTTGACAGCTTAATGTTGACAGCGTAATGTTGACAGCTTAATGTTGTTGACAGCCTAATTTTGTTGACAGCTTAATGTTGACAGCTTAATGTTGACAGCTTAATGTTGACAGCTTAATGTTGACAGCTTAATGTTGACAGCTTAATGTTGACAGCTTAATGTTGACAGCCTAATGTTGACAGCTTAATGTTGACAGCTTAATGTTGACAGCTTAATGTTGACAGCTTAATGTTGACAGCCTAATGTTGACAGCTTAATGTTGACAGCTTAATGTTGACAGCTTTATGTTGACAGCTTAATGTTGACAGCTTAATGTTGACAGCTTAATGTTGACAGCTTAATGTTGACAGCTTTATGTTGACAGCTTAATGTTGACAGCTTAATGCTGACAGCTTAATGTTGACAGCCTAAAGTTGACAGCCTAATGTTGACAGCTTAATGTTGTTGACGGTTAATTTTGACAGCTTAATGTTGTTGACAGCTTAATGTTGTTGCCAGCTTAATGTTGTTGACAGCTTAATGTTGACAGCCTAATATTGTTGACAGTTAATTTTGACAGCTTAATGTTGTTGACAGCTTAATGTTGTTGACAGCTTAGTGTTGACAGCCTAATGTTGACAGCCTAATGTTGACAGCTTAATGTTGACAGCTTAATGTTGACAGCTTAATGTTGTTGAAAGCTTAATGTTGACAGCTTAATGTTGACAGCTTAATGTTGACAGCTTAATGTTGACAGCTTAATGTTGACAGCTTAATGTTGACAGCTTAATGTTGACAGCCTGTTGTTGACAGCTTAATGTTGTTGAAAGCTTAATGTTGACAGCTTAATGTTGACAGCTTAATGTTGACAGCTTAATGTTGACAGCTTAATGTTGTTGAAAGCTTAATGTTGAAAGCTTAATGTTGACAGCTTAATGTTGACAGCTTAATGTTGACAGCTTAATGATGACAGCTTATTGTTGACAGCTTATTGTTGACAGCTTAATGTTGACAGCTTAGTGTTGACAGCCTAATGTTGACAGCCTAATGTTGACAGCTTAATGTTGACAGCTTAATGTTGACAGCTTAATGTTGACAGCTTAATGTTGACAGCCTGTTGTTGACAGCTTAATGTTGTTGAAAGCTTAATGTTGACAGCTTAATGTTGACAGCTTAATGTTGACAGCTTAATGTTGACAGCTTAATGTTGACAGCTTAATGTTGTAAACTGTTAATGTTGTTAACTGTTAATGTTGTTAACTGTTAATGTTGTTAACTGTTAATGTTGTTAACTGTTAATGTTGTTAACTGTTAATGTTGTTAACTGTTAATGTTGTTAACTGTTAATGTTGCCAGCTTAATGTTGTTGCCAGCTTAATGTTGTTGACAGCTTAATGTTGACAGCCTAATGTTGTTGACGGTTAATTTTGACAACTTAATTTTGACAACTTAATGTTGACAGCTTAATGTTGACAGCTTAATGTTGTTGACAGCTTAATGTTGTTGATAGCTTAATGTTGTTGATAGCTTAATGTTGACAGCTTAATGTTGACAGCTTAATGTTGACAGCTTAATGTTGTTGACAGCTTAATGTTGTTGATAGCTTAATGTTGTTGATAGCTTAATGTTGACAGCTTAATGTTGACAGCTTAATGTTGTTGACAGCTTAATGTTGACAGCTTAATGTTGACAGCCTAATGTTGACAGCCTAAAGTTGACAGCTTAATGTTGACAGCTTAATGTTGACAGCTTAATGTTGACAACTTATTGTTGACAGCTTAATGTTGACAGCGTAATGTTGACAGCTTAATGTTGTTGACAGCCTAATTTTGTTGACAGCTTAATGTTGACAGCTTAATGTTGACAGCTTAATGTTGACAGCTTAATGTTGACAGCTTAATGTTGACAGCTTAATGTTGACAGCTTAATGTTGACAGCTTAATGTTGTTAACTGTTAATGTTGTTAACTGTTAATGTTGTAAACTGCTAATGTTGCCAGCTTATTGTTGTTGACAGCTTAATATTCTTGACAGCTTAATGTTGACAGCTTAATGTTGTTGACAGCTTAATTTTGTTGACAGCTTAATGTTGACAGCTTAATGTTGACAGCTTAATGTTGACAGCTTAATGTTGACAGCTTAATGTTGACAGCTTAATGTTGACAGCTTAATGTTGACAGCCTAATGTTGACAGCTTAATGTTGACAGCTTAATGTTGACAGCTTAATGTTGACAGCTTAATGTTGACAGCCTAATGTTGACAGCTTAATGTTGACAGCTTAATGTTGACAGCTTAATGTTGACAGCTTTATGTTGACAGCTTAATGTTGACAGCTTAATGTTGACAGCTTAATGTTGACAGCTTAATGTTGACAGCTTAATGTTGACAGCTTAATGTTGACAGCTTTATGTTGACAGCTTAATGTTGACAGCTTAATGCTGACAGCTTAATGTTGACAGCCTAAAGTTGACAGCCTAATGTTGACAGCTTAATGTTGTTGACGGTTAATTTTGACAGCTTAATGTTGTTGACAGCTTAATGTTGTTGCCAGCTTAATGTTGTTGACAGCTTAATGTTGACAGCCTAATATTGTTGACAGTTAATTTTGACAGCTTAATGTTGTTGACAGCTTAATGTTGTTGACAGCTTAGTGTTGACAGCCTAATGTTGACAGCCTAATGTTGACAGCTTAATGTTGACAGCTTAATGTTGACAGCTTAATGTTGACAGCCTATTGTTGACAGCTTAATGTTGTTGAAAGCTTAATGTTGACAGCTTAATGTTGACAGCTTAATGTTGACAGCTTAATGTTGACAGCTTAATGTTGACAGCCTGTTGTTGACAGCTTAATGTTGTTGAAAACTTAATGTTGACAGCTTAATGTTGACAGCTTAATGTTGACAGCTTAATGTTGACAGCTTAATGTTGTTCAAAGCTTAATGTTGAAAGCTTAATGTTGATAGCTTAATGTTGACAGCTTAATGTTGACAGCTTAATGTTGACAGCTTTATGATGACAGCTTATTGTTGACAGCTTATTGTTGACAGCTTAATGTTGACAGCTTAGTGTTGACAGCCTAATGTTGACAGCCTAATGTTGACAGCTTAATGTTGACAGCTTAATGTTGACAGCTTAATGTTGACAGCTTAATGTTGACAGCCTGTTGTTGACAGCTTAATGTTGTTGAAAGCTTAATGTTGACAGCTTAATGTTGACAGCATAATGTTGACAGCTTAATGTTGACAGCTTAATGTTGACAGCTTAATGTTGTAAACTGTTAATGTTGTTAACTGTTAATGTTGTTAACTGTTAATGTTGTTAACTGTTAATGTTGTTAACTGTTAATGTTGTTAACTGTTAATGTTGTTAACTGTTCATGTTGTTAACTGTCAATGTTGTTAACTGTTAATGTTGTTAACTGTTAATGTTGCCAGCTTAATGTTGTTGCCAGCTTAATGTTGTTGACAGCTTAATGTTGACATCCTAATGTTGTTGACGGTTAATTTTGACAACTTAATTTTGACAACTTAATGTTGACAGCTTAATGTTGACAGCTTAATGTTGTTGACAGCTTAATGTTGTTGATAGCTTAATGTTGTTGATAGCTTAATGTTGACAGCTTAATGTTGACAGCTTAATGTTGTTGACAGCTTAATGTTGTTGATAGCTTAATGTTGTTGATAGCTTAATGTTGACAGCTTAATGTTGACAGCTTAATGTTGTTGACAGCTTAATGTTGACAGCCTATTGTTGACAGCTTAATGTTGTTGAAAGCTTAATGTTGACAGCTTAATGTTGACAGCTTAATGTTGACAGCTTAATGTTGACAGCTTAATGTTGACAGCTTAATGTTGACAGCTTAATGTTGACAGCCTGTTGTTGACAGCTTAATGTTGTTGAAAGCTTAATGTTGACAGCTTAATGTTGACAGCTTAATGTTGACAGCTTAATGTTGACAGCTTAATGTTGTTGAAAGCTTAATGTTGAAAGCTTAATGTTGACAGCTTAATGTTGACAGCTTAATGTTGACAGCTTAATGTTGACAGCTTAATGATGACAGCTTATTGTTGACAGCTTATTGTTGACAGCTTAATGTTGACAGCTTAGTGTTGACAGCCTAATGTTGACAGCCTAATGTTGACAGCTTAATGTTGACAGCTTAATGTTGACAGCTTAATGTTGACAGCTTAATGTTGACAGCCTGTTGTTGACAGCTTAATGTTGTTGAAAGCTTAATGTTGACAGCTTAATGTTGACAGCTTAATGTTGACAGCTTAATGTTGACAGCTTAATGTTGACAGCTTAATGTTGTAAACTGTTAATGTTGTTAACCGTTAATGTTGTTAACTGTTAATGTTGTTAACTGTTAATGTTGTTAACTGTTAATGTTGTTAACTGTTAATGTTGTTAACTGTTAATGTTGTTAACTGTTAATGTTGCCAGCTTAATGTTGTTGCCAGCTTAATGTTGTTGACAGCTTAATGTTGACAGCCTAATGTTGTTGACGGTTAATTTTGACAACTTAATTTTGACAACTTAATGTTGACAGCTTAATGTTGACAGCTTAATGTTGTTGACAGCTTAATGTTGTTGATAGCTTAATGTTGTTGATAGCTTAATGTTGACAGCTTAATGTTGACAGCTTAATGTTGACAGCTTCATGTTGTTGACAGCTTAATGTTGTTGATAGCTTAATGTTGTTGATAGCTTAATGTTGACAGCTTAATGTTGACAGCTTAATGTTGTTGACAGCTTAATGTTGACAGCTTAATGTTGACAGCCTAATGTTGACAGCCTAAAGTTGACAGCTTAATGTTGACAGCTTAATGTTGACAGCTTAATGTTGACAGCTTAATGTTGACAGCCTATTGTTGACAGCTTAATGTTGTTGAAAGCTTAATGTTGACAGCTTAATGTTGACAGCTTAATGTTGACAGCTTAATGTTGACAGCTTAATGTTGACAGCTTAATGTTGACAGCTTAATGTTGACAGCCTGTTGTTGACAGCTTAATGTTGTTGAAAGCTTAATGTTGACAGCTTAATGTTGACAGCTTAATGTTGACAGCTTAATGTTGACAGCTTAATGTTGTTGAAAGCTTAATGTTGAAAGCTTAATGTTGACAGCTTAATGTTGACAGCTTAACGTTGACAGCTTAATGTTGACAGCTTAATGATGACAGCTTATTGTTGACAGCTTATTGTTGACAGCTTAATGTTGACAGCTTAGTGTTGACAGCCTAATGTTGACAGCCTAATGTTGACAGCTTAATGTTGACAGCTTAATGTTGACAGCTTAATGTTGACAGCCTGTTGTTGACAGCTTAATGTTGTTGAAAGCTTAATGTTGACAGCTTAATGTTGACAGCTTAATGTTGACAGCTTAATGTTGACAGCTTAATGTTGTAAACTGTTAATGTTGTTAACTGTTAATGTTGTTAACTGTTAATGTTGTTAACTGTTAATGTTGTTAACTGTTAATGTTGTTAACTGTTAATGTTGTTAACTGTTAATGTTGTTAACTGTTAATGTTGTTAACTGTTAATGTTGCCAGCTTAATGTTGTTGCCAGCTTAATGTTGTTGACAGCTTAATGTTGACAGCCTAATGTTGTTGACGGTTAATTTTGACAACTTAATTTTGACAACTTAATGTTGACAGCTTAATGTTGACAGCTTAATGTTGTTGACAGCTTAATGTTGTTGATAGCTTAATGTTGTTGATAGCTTAATGTTGACAGCTTAATGTTGACAGCTTAATGTTGACAGCTTAATGTTGTTGACAGCTTAATGTTGTTGATAGCTTAATGTTGTTGATAGCTTAATGTTGACAGCTTAATGTTGACAGCTTAATGTTGTTGACAGCTTAATGTTGACAGCTTAATGTTGACAGCCTAATGTTGACAGCCTAAAGTTGACAGCTTAATGTTGACAGCTTAATGTTGACAACTTATTGTTGACAGCTTAATGTTGACAGCGTAATGTTGACAGCTTAATGTTGTTGACAGCCTAATTTTGTTGACAGCTTAATGTTGACAGCTTAATGTTGACAGCTTAATGTTGACAGCTTAATGTTGACAGCTTAATGTTGACAGCTTAATGTTGACAGCCTAATGTTGACAGCTTAATGTTGACAGCTTAATGTTGTTAACTGTTAATGTTGTTAACTGTTAATGTTGTAAACTGCTAATGTTGCCAGCTTATTGTTGTTGACAGCTTAATATTCTTGACAGCTTAATGTTGACAGCTTAATGTTGTTGACAGCTTAATTTTGTTGACAGCTTAATGTTGACAGCTTAATGTTGACAGCTTAATGTTGACAGCTTAATGTTGACAGCTTAATGTTGACAGCTTAATGTTGACAGCCTAATGTTGACAGCTTAATGTTGACAGCTTAATGTTGACAGCTTAATGTTGACAGCCTAATGTTGACAGCTTAATGTTGACAGCTTAATGTTGACAGCTTAATGTTGACAGCTTTATGTTGACAGCTTAATGTTGACAGCTTAATGTTGACAGCTTAATGTTGACAGCTTAATGTTGACAGCTTAATGTTGACAGCTTTATGTTGACAGCTTAATGTTGACAGCTTAATGCTGACAGCTTAATGTTGACAGCCTAAAGTTGACAGCCTAATGTTGACAGCTTAATGTTGTTGACGGTTAATTTTGACAGCTTAATGTTGTTGACAGCTTAATGTTGTTGCCAGCTTAATGTTGTTGACAGCTTAATGTTGACAGCCTAATATTGTTGACAGTTAATTTTGACAGCTTAATGTTGTTGACAGCTTAATGTTGTTGACAGCTTAGTGTTGACAGCCTAATGTTGACAGCCTAATGTTGACAGCTTAATGTTGACAGCTTAATGTTGACAGCTTAATGTTGACAGCCTATTGTTGACAGCTTAATGTTGTTGAAAGCTTAATGTTGACAGCTTAATGTTGACAGCTTAATGTTGACAGCTTAATGTTGACAGCTTAATGTTGACAGCTTAATGTTGACAGCCTGTTGTTGACAGCTTAATGTTGTTGAAAACTTAATGTTGACAGCTTAATGTTGACAGCTTAATGTTGACAGCTTAATGTTGACAGCTTAATGTTGTTCAAAGCTTAATGTTGAAAGCTTAATGTTGACAGCATAATGTTGACAGCTTAATGTTGACAGCTTAATGTTGACAGCTTTATGATGACAGCTTATTGTTGACAGCTTATTGTTGACAGCTTAATGTTGACAGCTTAGTGTTGACAGCCTAATGTTGACAGCCTAATGTTGACAGCTTAATGTTGACAGCTTAATGTTGACAGCTTAATGTTGACAGCTTAATGTTGACAGCCTGTTGTTGACAGCTTAATGTTGTTGAAAGCTTAATGTTGACAGCTTAATGTTGACAGCTTAATGTTGACAGCTTAATGTTGACAGCTTAATGTTGTAAACTGTTAATGTTGTTAACTGTTAATGTTGTTAACTGTTAATGTTGTTAACTGTTAATGTTGTTAACTGTTAATGTTGTTAACTGTTAATGTTGTTAACTGTTAATGTTGCCAGCTTAATGTTGTTGCCAGCTTAATGTTGTTGACAGCTTAATGTTGACAGCCTAATGTTGTTGACGGTTAATTTTGACAACTTAATTTTGACAACTTAATGTTGACAGCTTAATGTTGACAGCTTTATGTTGTTGACAGCTTAATGTTGTTGATAGCTTAATGTTGTTGATAGCTTAATGTTGACAGCTTAATGTTGACAGCTTAATGTTGTTGACAGCTTAATGTTGACAGCCTATTGTTGACAGCTTAATGTTGTTGAAAGCTTAATGTTGAAAGCTTAATGTTGACAGCTTAATGTTGACAGCTTAATGTTGACAGCTTAATGTTGTTAACTGTTAATGTTGTTAACTGTTAATGTTGTTAACTGTTAATGTTGTTAACTGTTAATGTTGTTAACTGTTAATGTTGTTAACTGTTAATGTTGTTAACTGTTAATGTTGTTAACTGTTAATGTTGCCAGCTTAATGTTGTTGCCAGCTTAATGTTGTTGACAGCTTAATGTTGACAGGCTAATGTTGTTGACGGTTAATTTTGACAACTTGATTTTCACAACTTAATGTTGACAGCTTAATGTTGACAGCTTAATGTTGTTGACAGCCTAATGTTGTTGATAGCTTAATGTTGTTGATAGCTTAATGTTGACAGCTTAATGTTAACAGCTTAATGTTGACAGCTTAATGTTGTTGACAGCTTAATGTTGACAGCTTAATGTTGACAGCTTAATGTTGACAGCTTAATGTTGACAGCTTATTGTTGACAGCTTAATGTTGACAGCTTAATGTTGACAGCCTAATGTTGACAGCCTAAAGTTGACAGCTTAATGTTGACAGCTTAATGTTGACAGCTTAATGTTGACAACTTATTGTTGACAGCTTAATGTTGACAGCGTAATGTTGACAGCTTAATGTTGTTGACAGCCTAATTTTGTTGACAGCTTAATGTTGACAGCTTAATGTTGACAGCTTAATGTTGACAGCTTAATGTTGTCAGCTTAATGTTGACAGCTTAATGATGACAGCTTATTGTTGACAGCTTAATGTTGACAGCTTAGTGTTGACAGCCTAATGTTGACAGCCTAATGTTGACAGCTTAATGTTGACAGCTTAATGTTGACAGCTTAATGTTGACAGCCTGTTGTTGACAGCTTAATGTTGTTGAAAGCTTAATGTTGACAGCTTAATGTTGACAGCTTAATGTTGACAGCTTAATGTTGACAGCTTAATGTTGACAGCTTAATGTTGACAGCTTAATGTTGTAAACTGTTAATGTTGTTAACTGTTAATGTTGTTAACTGTTAATGTTGTTAACTGTTAATGTTGTTAACTGTTAATGTTGTTAACTGTTAATGTTGTCAACTGTTAATGTTGTTAACTGTTAATGTTGTTAACTGTTAATGTTGTTAACTGTTAATGTTGTTAACTGTCAATGTTGTTAACTGTTAATGTTGCCAGCTTAATGTTGTTGCCAGCTTAATGTTGTTGACAGCTTAATGTTGACAGCCTAATGTTGTTGACGGTTAATTTTGACAACTTAATTTTGACAACTTAATGTTGACAGCTTAATGTTGACAGCTTAATGTTGTTGACAGCTTAATGTTGTTGATAGCTTAATGTTGTTGATAGCTTAATGTTGACAGCTTAATGTTGACAGCTTAATGTTGTTGACAGCTTAATGTTGACAGCCTATTGTTGACAGCTTAATGTTGTTGAAAGCTTAATGTTGAAAGCTTAATGTTGACAGCTTAATGTTGACAGCTTAATGTTGACAGCTTAATGTTGTTAACTGTTAATGTTGTTAACTGTTAATGTTGTTAACTGTTAATGTTGTTAACTGTTAATGTTGTTAACTGTTAATGCTGTTAACTGTTAATGTTGTTAACTGTTAATGTTGTTAACTGTTAATGTTGTTAACTGTTAATGTTGCCAGCTTAATGTTGTTGCCAGCTTAATGTTGTTGACAGCTTAATGTTGACAGGCTAATGTTGTTGACGGTTAATTTTGACAACTTGATTTTCACAACTTAATGTTGACAGCTTAATGTTGACAGCTTAATGTTGTTGACAGCTTAATGTTGTTGATAGCTTAATGTTGTTGATAGCTTAATGTTGACAGCTTAATGTTAACAGCTTAATGTTGACAGCTTAATGTTGTTGACAGCTTAATGTTGACAGCTTAATGTTGACAGCTTAATGTTGACAGCTTATTGTTGACAGCTTATTGTTGACAGCTTAATGTTGACAGCTTAATGTTGACAGCCTAATGTTGACAGCCTAAAGTTGACAGCTTAATGTTGACAGCTTAATGTTGACAGCTTAATGTTGACAACTTATTGTTGACAGCTTAATGTTGACAGCGTAATGTTGACAGCTTAATGTTGTTGACAGCCTAATTTTGTTGACAGCTTAATGTTGACAGCTTAATGTTGGCAGCTTAATGTTGACAGCTTAATGTTGACAGCTTAATGTTGACAGCTTAATGTTGACAGCTTAATGATGACAGCTTATTGTTGACAGCTTAATGTTGACAGCTTAGTGTTGACAGCCTAATGTTGACAGCCTAATGTTGACAGCTTAATGTTGACAGCTTAATGTTGACAGCTTAATGTTGACAGCCTGTTGTTGACAGCTTAATGTTGTTGAAAGCTTAATGTTGACAGCTTAATGTTGACAGCTTCATGTTGACAGCTTAATGTTGACAGCTTAATGTTGACAGCTTAATGTTGTAAACTGTTAATGTTGTTAACTGTTAATGTT
Source organism: Alitta virens (assembly GCA_932294295.1). NCBI lineage: Eukaryota > Metazoa > Annelida > Polychaeta > Phyllodocida > Nereididae > Alitta > Alitta virens. The sequence continues at coordinate 24,961,490 of OW028574.1, forward strand.
GTTAACTGTTAATGTTGTTAACTGTTATTGTTGTTAACTGTTAATGTTGTTAACTGTTAATGTTGTTAACTGTTAATGTTGTTAACTGTTAATGTTGTTAACTGTTAATGTTGTTAACTGTTAATGTTGCCAGCTTAATGTTGTTGCCAGCTTAATGTTGTTGACAGCTTAATGTTGACAGCCTAATGTTGTTGACGGTTAATTTTGACAACTTGATTTTGACAACTTAATGTTGACAGCTTAATGTTGACAGCTTAATGTTGTTGACAGCTTAATGTTGTTGATAGCTTAATGTTGTTGATAGCTTAATGTTGACAGCTTAATGTTGACAGCTTAATGTTGTTGACAGCTTAATGTTGACAGCTTAATGTTGACAGCTTAATGTTGACAGCTTAATGTTGACAGCTTATTGTTGACAGCTTAATGTTGACAGCTTAGTGTTGACAGCCTAATGTTGACAGCCTAATGTTGACAGCTTAATGTTGACAGCCTAATGTTGACAGCTTAATGTTGACAGCTTAATGTTGACAGCCTATTGTTGACAGCTTAATGTTGTTGAAAGCTTAATGTTGAAAGCTTAATGTTGACAGCTTAATGTTGACAGCTTAATGTTGACAGCTTAATGTTGTTAACTGTTAATGTTGTTAACTGTTAATGTTGTTAACTGTTAATGTTGTTAACTGTTAATGTTGTTAACTGTTAATGTTGTTAACTGTTAATGTTGTTAACTGTTAATGTTGCCAGCTTAATGTTGTTGCCAGCTTAATGTTGTTGACAGCTTAATGTTGACAGGCTAATGTTGTTGACGGTTAATTTTGGCAACTTAATTTTCACAACTTAATGTTGACAGCTTAATGTTGACAGCTTAATGTTGTTGACAGCTTAATGTTGTTGATAGCTTAATGTTGTTGATAGCTTAATGTTGACAGCTTAATGTTAACAGCTTAATGTTGACAGCTTAATGTTGTTGACAGCTTAATGTTGACAGCTTAATGTTGACAGCTTAATGTTGACAGCTTATTGTTGACAGCTTATTGTTGACAGCTTAATGTTGACAGCTTAATGTTGACAGCTTAATGATGACAGCCTAATGTTGACAGCCTAAAGTTGACAGCTTAATGTTGACAGCTTAATGTTGACAGCTTAATGTTGACAACTTATTGTTGACAGCTTAATGTTGACAGCGTAATGTTGACAGCTTAATGTTGTTGACAGCCTAATTTTGTTGACAGCTTAATGTTGACAGCTTAATGTTGACAGCTTAATGTTGACAGCTTAATGTTGACAGCTTAATGTTGACAGCTTAATGTTGACAGCTTAATGTTGACAGCTTAATGTTGTTAACTGTTAATGTTGTTAACTGTTAATGTTGTAAACTGCTAATGTTGCCAGCTTATTGTTGTTGACAGCTTAATATTCTTGACAGCTTAATGTTGACAGCTTAATGTTGTTGACAGTTTAATGTTGACAGCTTAATGTTGACAGCTTAATCTTGACAGCTTAATGTTGACAGCTTAATGTTGACAGCCTAATGTTGACAGCCTAATGTTGACAGCTTAATGTTGACAGCTTAATGTTGACAGCTTAATGTTGACAGCTTTATGTTGACAGCTTAATGTTGACAGCTTAATGTTGACAGCTTATTGTTGACAGCTTATTGTTGACAGCTTAATGTTGACAGCTTAGTGTTGACAGCCTAATGTTGACAGCCTAATGTTGACAGCTTAATGTTGACAGCTTAATGTTGACAGCTTAATGTTGACAGCTTAATGTTGACAGCCTATTGTTGACAGCTTAATGTTGTTGAAAGCTTAATGTTGTCAGCTTAATGTTGACAGCTTAATGTTGACAGCTTAATGTTGACAGCTTAATGTTGTTAACTGTTAATGTTGTTAACTGTTAATGTTGTTAACTGTTAATGTTGTTAACTGTTAATGTTGTTAACTGTTAATGTTGTTAACTGTTAATGATGTTAACTGTTAATGTTGTTAACTGTTAATGTTGCCAGCTTAATGTTGTTGACAGCTTAATGTTGACAGCCTAATGTTGTTGACGGTTAATTTTGACAACTTAATTTTTACAACTTAATGTTGACAGCTTAATGTTGACAGCTTAATGTTGACAGCTTAATGTTGACAGCTTAATGTTGTTGACAGCTTAATGTTGTTGATAGCTTAATGTTGTTGATAGCTTAATGTTGACAGCTTAATGTTGACAGCTTAATGTTGACAGCTTAATGTTGTTGACAGCTTAATGTTGACAGCTTAATGTTGACAGCTTAATGTTGACAGCTTATTGTTGACAGCTTAATGTTGACAGCTTAATGTTGACAGCCTAATGTTGACAGCCTAAGGTTGACAGCTTAATGTTGACAGCTTAATGTTGACAGCTTAATGTTGACAGCTTATTGTTGACAGCTTAATGTTGACAGCTTAATGTTGACAGCTTAATGTTGTTAACTGTTAATGTTGTTAACTGTTAATGTTGTAAACTGTTAATATTGCCAGCTTATTGTTGTTGAAAGCTTAATGTCATTGATAGCTTAATGTTGACAGCTTAATGTTGTTGACAGCCTAATTTTGTTGACAGCTCAATGTTGACAGCTTAATGTTGACAGCTTAATGTTGACAGCTTAATGTTGACAGCATAATGTTGACAGCTTAATGTTGACAGCGTATTGTTGACAGCTTAATGTTGTTGAAAGCTTAATGTTGAAAGCTTAATGTTGAAAGCTTAATGTTGACAGCTTAATGTTGACAGCTTAATGTTGACAGCTTAATGTTGACAGCTTAATGTTGACAGCTTAATGTTGACAGCCTATTGTTGACAGCTTAATGTTGTTGAAAGCTTAATGTTGAAAGCTTAATGTTGACAGCTTAATGTTGACAGCTTAATGTTGACAGCTTAATGTTGACAGCTTAATGTTGACAGCTTAATGTTGACAGCTTAATGTTTACAGCCTATTGTTGACAGCTTAATGTTGTTGAAAGCTTAATGTTGAAAGCTTAATGTTGACAGCTTAATGTTGACAGCTTAATGTTGACAGCTTAATGTTGACAGCTTAATGATGACAGCTTATTGTTGACAGCTTATTGTTGACAGCTTAATGTTGACAGCTTAGTGTTGACAGCCTAATGTTGACAGCCTAATGTTGACAGCTTAATGTTGACAGCTTAATGTTGACAGCTTAATGTTGACAGATTAATGTTGACAGCCTGTTGTTGACAGCTTAATGTTGTTGAAAACTTTATGTTGACAGCTTAATGTTGACAGCTTAATGTTGACAGCTTAATGTTGACAGCTTAATGTTGTTAACTGTTAATGTTGTTAACTGTTAATGTTGTTAACTGTTAATGTTGTTAACTGTTAATGTTGTCAACTGTTAATGTTGTTAACTGTTAATGTTGTTAACTGTTAATGTTGTTAACTGTTAATGTTGTTAACTGTTAATGTTGTTAACTGTTAATGTTGCCAGCTTAATGTTGTTGCCAGCTTAATGTTGTTGACAGCTTAATGTTGACAGCTTAATGTTGTTGACAGCTTAATTTTGTTGACAGCTTAATGTTGACAGCTTAATGTTGACAGCTTAATGTTGACAGCTTTATGTTGACAGCTTAATGTTGACAGCTTAATGTTGACAGCTTAATGTTGACAGCATAATGTTGACAGCCTAAAGTTGACAGCCTAATGTTGACAGCTTAATGTTGTTGACGGTTAATTTTGACAGCTTAATGTTGTTGACAGCTTAATGTTGTTGCCAGCTTAATGTTGTTGACAGCTTAATGTTGACAGCCTAATATTCTTGACAGGCTAATGTTGACAGCTTAATGTGGACAGCTTAATGTTGACAGCTTAATGTTGACAGCTTAATGTTGTTGATAGCTTAATGATGTTGATAGCTTAATGTTGACAGCTTAATGTTGTTGACAGCTTAATGTTGTTGATAGCTTAATGTTGTTGATAGCTTAATGTTGACAGCTTAATGTTGTTGACAGCTTAATGTTGACAGCTGAATGTTGACAGCTTAATGTTGACAGCTTAATGTTGACAGCTTATTGTTGACAGCTTATTGTTGACAGCTTAATGTTGACAGCTTAGTGTTGACAGCCTAATGTTGACAGCCTAGTGTTGACAGCTTAATGTTGACAGCTTAATGTTGACAGCTTAATGTTGACAGCTTAATGTTGACAGCCTATTGTTGACAGCTTAATGTTGTTGAAAGCTTAATGTTGACAGCTTAATGTTGACAGCTTAATGTTGACAGCTTAATGTTGACAGCTTAATGTTGTTAACTGTTAATGTCGTTAACTGTTAATGTTGTTAACTGTTAATGTTGTTAACTGTTAATGTTGTTAACTGTTAATGTTGTTAACTGTTAATGTTGCCAGCTTAATGTTTTTGCCAGCTTTATGTTGTTGACAGCTTAATGTTGACAGCCTAATGTTGTTGACGGTTAATTTTGACAACTTAATTTTCACAATTTAATGTTGACAGCTTAATGTTGACAGCTTAATGTTGTTGACAGCTTAATGTTGTTGATAGCTTAATGTTGTTGACAGCTTAATGTTGACAGCTTAATGTTGACAGCTTAATGTTGACAGCTTAATGTTGTTGACAGCTTAATGTTGACAGCTTAATGTTGACAGCTTAATGTTGACAGCTTATTGTTGACAGCTTATTGTTGACAGCTTAATGTTGACAGCTTAATGTTGACAGCCTAATGTTGACAGCCTAAGGTTGACAGCTTAATGTTGACAGCTTAATGTTGACAGCTTAATGTTGACAGCTTATTGTTGACAGCTTAATGTTGACAGCTTAATGTTGACAGCTTAATGTTGTTAACTGTTAATGTTGTTAACTGTTAATGTTGTAAACTGTTAATATTGCCAGCTTATTGTTGTTGACAGCTTAATGTCATTGATAGCTTAATGTTGACAGCTTAATGTTGTTGACAGCCTAATTTTGTTGACAGCTTAATGTTGACAGCTTAATGTTGACAGCTTAATGTTGACAGCTTAATGTTGACAGCTTAATGTTGACAGCTTAATGTTGACAGCTTAATGTTGACAGCTTAATGTTTACAGCCTATTGTTGACAGCTTAATGTTGTTAACTGTTAATGTTGTTAACTGTTAATGTTGTTAACTGTTAATGTTGTTAACTGTTAATGTTGTTAACTGTTAATGTTGTTAACTGTTAATGTTGTTAACTGTTAATGTTGTTAACTGTTAATGTTGTTAACTGTTAATGTTGTTAACTGTTAATGTTGTTAACTGTTAATGTTGCCAGCTTAATGTTGTTGCCAGCTTAATGTTGACAGCCTAATGTTGACAGCTTAATGTTGACAGCTTAATGTTGACAGCTTAATGTTGACAGCTTAATGTTGACAGCTTAATGTTGACAGCCTAATGTTGACAGCTTAATGTTGTTGACGGTTAATTTTGACAGCTTAATGTTGTTGACAGCTTAATGTTGTTGCCAGCTTAATGTTGTTGACAGCTTAATGTTGAGAGCCTATTGTTGACAGCTTAATGTTGTTGAAAGCTTAATTATGACAGCTTAATGTTGACAGCTTAATGTTGACAGCTTAATGTTGACAGCTTAATGTTGTTAACTGTTAATGTCGTTAACTGTTAATGTTGTTAACTGTTAATGTTGTTAACTGTTAATGTTGTTAACTGTTAATGTTGTTAACTGTTAATGTTGCCAGCTTAATGTTTTTGCCAGCTTTATGTTGTTGACAGCTTAATGTTGACAGCCTAATGTTGTTGACGGTAAATTTTGACAACTTAATTTTCACAATTTAATGTTGACAGCTTAATGTTGACAGCTTAATGTTGTTGACAGCTTAATGTTGTTGATAGCTTAATGTTGTTGATAGCTTAATGTTGACAGCTTAATGTTGACAGCTTAATGTTGACAGCTTAATGTTGTTGACAGCTTAATGTTGACAGCTTAATGTTGACAGCTTAATGTTGACAGCTTATTGTTGACAGCTTATTGTTGACAGCTTAATGTTGACAGCTTAATGTTGACAGCCTAATGTTGACAGCCTAAGGTTGGCAGCTTAATGTTGACAGCTTAATGTTGACAGCTTAATGTTGACAGCCTATTGTTGACAACTTAATGTTGACAGCTGAATGTTGACAGCTTAATGTTGTTAACTGTTAATGTTGTTAACTGTTAATGTTGTAAACTGTTAATATTGCCAGCTTATTGTTGTTGACAGCTTAATGTCATTGATAGCTTAATGTTGACAGCTTAATGTTGTTGACAGCCTAATTTTGTTGACAGCTTAATGTTGACAGCTTAATGTTGACAGCTTAATGTTGACAGCTTAATGTTGACAGCTTAATGTTGACAGCATAATGTTGACATCTTAATGTTGACAGCCTATTGTTGACAGCTTAATGTTGTTGAAAGCTTAATGTTGAAAGCTTAATGTTGAAAGCTTAATGTTGACAGCTTAATGTTGACAGCTTAATGTTGACAGCTTAATGTTGACAGCTTAATGTTGACAGCCTATTGTTGACAGCTTAATGTTGTTGAAAGCTTAATGTTGAAAGCTTAATGTTGACAGCTTAATGTTGACAGCTTAATGTTGACAGCTTAATGTTGACAGCTTAATGTTGACAGCTTAATGTTTACAGCCTATTGTTGACAGCTTAATGTTGTTAACTGTTAATGTTGTTAACTGTTAATGTTGTTAACTGTTAATGTTGTTAACTGTTAATGTTGTTAACTGTTAATGTTGTTAACTGTTAATGTTGTTAACTGTTAATGTTGTTAACTGTTAATGTTGTTAACTGTTAATGTTGCCAGCTTAATGTTGTTGCCAGCTTAATGTTGTTGACAGCTTAATGTTGACAGCTTAATGTTGTTGACAGCTTAATTTTGTTGACAGCTTAATGTTGACAGCTTAATGTTGACAGCTTAATGTTGACAGCTTAATGTTGACAGCTTAATGTTGACAGCTTATTGTTGACAGCTTAATGTTGACAGCTTAATGTTGACAGCCTAATGTTGACAGCTTAATGTTGACAGCTTAATGTTGACAGCTTAATGTTGACAGCTTAATGTTGACAGCTTAATGTTGACAGCTTAATGTTGACAGCTTAATGTTGACAGCCTAAAGTTGACAGCCTAATGTTGACAGCTTAATGTTGTTGACGGTTAATTTTGACAGCTTAATGTTGTTGACAGCTTAATGTTGTTGCCAGCTTAATGTTGTTGACAGCTTAATGTTGACAGCCTGATATTGTTGACAGTTAATTTTGACAGCTTAATGTTGTTGACAGCTTAATGTTGTTGACAGCTCAGTGTTGACAGCCTAATGTTGACAGCCTAATGTTGACAGCTTAATGTTGACAGCTTAATGTTGACAGCTTAATGTTGACAGCTTAATGTTGTTAGCTGTTAATGTTGTTAACTGTTAATGTTGTTAACTGTTAATGTTGTTAACTGTTAATGTTGTTAACTGTTAATGTTGTTAACTGTTAATGTTGCCAGCTTAATGTTTTTGCCAGCTTAATGTTGTTGACAGCTTAATGTTGACAGCCTAATGTTGTTGACGGTTAATTTTGACCACTTAATTTTCACAACTTAATGTTGACAGCTTAATGTTGTTGACAGCTTAATGTTGTTGATAGCTTAATGTTGTTGATAGCTTAATGTTGACAGCTTAATGTTGACAGCTTAATGTTGACAGCTTAATGTTGACAGCTTAATGTTGTTGACAGCTTAATGTTGACAGCTTAATGTTGACAGCTTAATGTTGACAGCTTAATGTTGACAGCTTAATGTTGACAGCTTATTGTTGACAGCTTAATGTTGACAGCTTAATGTTGTTGACAGCTTAATGTTGACAGCTTAATGTTGACAGCTTAATGTTGACAGCTTAATGTTGACAGCTTAATGTTGACAGCCTATTGTTGACAGCTTAATGTTGTTGAAAGCTTAATGTTGACAGCTTAATGTTGACAGCTTAATGTTGACAGCTTAATGTTGACAGCTTAATGTTGACAGCTTAATGTTGACAGCTTAATGTTGTTAACTGTTAATGTTGTTAACTGTTAATGTTGTTAACTGTTAATGTTGTTAACTGTTAATGTTGTTAACTGTTAATGTTGTTAACTGTTAATGTTGTTAACTGTTAATGTTGTTAACTGTTAATGTTGCCAGCTTAATGTTTTTGCCAGCTTAATGTTGTTGACAGCTTAATGTTGACAGCCTAATGTTGTTGACGGTTAATTTTGACAACTTAATGTTGACAGCTTAATGTTGACAGCTTAATGTTGTTGACAGCTTAATGTTGTTGATAGCTTAATGTTGTTGACAGCTTAATGTTGACAGCTTAATGTTGACAGCTTAATGTTGACAGCTTAATGTTGTTGACAGCTTAATGTTGACAGCTTAATGTTGACAGCTTAATGTTGACAGCTTAATGTTGACAGCTTAATGTTGACAGCTTATTGTTGACAGCTTATTGTTGACAGCTTAATGTTGACAGCTTAATGTTGACAGCCTAATGTTGACAGCCTAAGGTTGACAGCTTAATGTTGACAGCTTAATGTTGACAGCTTAATGTTGACAGCTTAATGTTGACAGCTTATTGTTGACAGCTTAATGTTGACAGCTTAATGTTGACAGCTCAATGTTGTTAACTGTTAATGTTGTTAACTGTTAATGTTGTAAACTGTTAATGTTGCCAGCTTATTGTTGTTGACAGCTTAATGTCATTGATAGCTTAATGTTGACAGCTTAATGTTGTTGACAGCCTAATTTTGTTGACAGCTTAATGTTGACAGCTTAATGTTGACAGCTTAATGTTGACAGCTTAATGTTGACAGCCTATTGTTGACAGCTTAATGTTGTTGAAAGCTTAATGTTGAAAGCTTAATGTTGAAAGCTTAATGTTGACAGCTTAATGTTGACAGCTTAATGTTGACAGCCTATTGTTGACAGCTTAATGTTGTTGAAAGCTTAATGTTGAAAGCTTAATGTTGAAAGCTTAATGTTGACAGCTTAATGTTGACAGCTTAATGTTGACAGCCTATTGTTGACAGCTTAATGTTGTTGAAGGCTTAATGTTGAAAGCTTATTGTTGACAGCTTAATGTTGACAGCTTAATGTTGACAGCTTAATGTTGACAGCCTATTGTTGACAGCTTAATGTTGTTGAAAGCTTAATGTTGAAAGCTTAATGTTGAAAGCTTAATGTTGACAGCTTAATGTTGACAGCTTAATGTTGACAGCCTATTGTTGACAGCTTAATGTTGTTGAAAGCTTAATGTTGAAAGCTTAATGTTGACAGCTTAATGTTGACAGCTTAATGTTGACAGCTTAATGTTGACAGCTTAATGTTGACAGCTTAATGTTGTTAACTGTTAATGTTGTTAACTGTTAATGTTGTTAACTGTTAATGTTGTTAATTGTTAATGTTGTTAACTGTTAATGTTGTTAACTGTTAATGTTGTTAACTGTTAATGTTGCCAGCTTAATGTTTTTGCCAGCTTAATGTTGTTGACAGCTTAATGTTGACAGCCTAATGTTGTTGACGGTTAATTTTGACAACTTAATTTTGACAACTTAATGTTGACAGCTTAATGTTGACAGCTTAATGTTGTTGACAGCTTAATGTTGTTGATAGCTTAATGTTGTTGACAGCTTAATGTTGACAGCTTAATGTTGACAGCTTAATGTTGACAGCTTAATGTTGTTGACAGCTTAATGTTGACAGCTTAATGTTGACAGCTTAATGTTGACAGCTTAATGTTGACAGCTTAATGTTGACAGCTTAATGTTGACAGCTTATTGTTGACAGCTTATTGTTGACAGCTTAATGTTGACAGCTTAATGTTGACAGCCTAATGTTGACAGCCTAAGGTTGACAGCTTAATGTTGACAGCTTAATGTTGACAGCTTAATGTTGACAGCTTAATGTTGACAGCTTATTGTTGACAGCTTAATGTTGACAGCTTAATGTTGACAGCTTAATGTTGTTAACTGTTAATGTTGTTAACTGTTAATGTTGTAAACTGTTAATGTTGCCAGCTTATTGTTGTTGACAGCTTAATGTCATTGATAGCTTAATGTTGACAGCTTAATGTTGTTGACAGCCTTATTTTGTTGACAGCTTAATGTTGACAGCTTAATGTTGACAGCTTAATGTTGACAGCCTAATGTTGACAGCTTAATGTTGACAGCCTATTGTTGACAGCTTAATGTTGTTGAAAGCTTAATGTTGAAAGCTTAATGTTGAAAGCTTAATGTTGACAGCTTAATGTTGACAGCTTAATGTTGACAGCCTATTGTTGACAGCTTAATGTTGTTGAAAGCTTAATGTTGAAAGCTTAATGTTGACAGCTTATTGTTGACAGCTTAATGTTGACAGCTTAATGTTGACAGCTTAATGTTGTTAACTGTTAATGTTGTTAACTGTTAATGTTGTAAACTGTTAATGTTGCCAGCTTATTGTTGTTGACAGCTTAATGTCATTGATAGCTTAATGTTGACAGCTTAATGTTGATGACAGCCTAATTTTGTTGACAGCTTAATGTTGACAGCTTAATGTTGACAGCTTAATGTTGACAGCTTAATGTTGACAGCTTAATGTTGACAGCTTAATGTTGACAGCCTATTGTTGACAGCTTAATGTTGTTGAAAGCTTAATGTTAAAAGCTTAATGTTGAAAGCTTAATGTTGACAGCTTAATGTTGACAGCTTAATGTTGACAGCCTATTGTTGACAGCTTAATGTTGTTGAAAGCTTAATGTTGAAAGCTTAATGTTGAAAGCTTAATGTTGACAGCTTAATGTTGACAGCTTAATGATTGACAGCCTATTGTTGACAGCTTAATGTTGTTGAAGGCTTAATGTTGAAAGCTTATTGTTGACAGCTTAATGTTGACAGCTTAATGTTGACAGCCTAATGTTGACAGGCTAATGTTGACAGCTTAATGTTGACAGCTTAATGTTGACAGCTTAATGTTGACAGCTTAATGTTGACAGCTTAATGTTGACAGCTTATTGTTGACAGCTTAATGTTGACAGCTTAATGTTGACAGCCTAATGTTGACAGCTTAATGTTGACAGCTTAATGTTGACAGCTTAATGTTGACAGCTTAATGTTGACAGCTTAATGTTGACAGCTTAATGTTGACAGCCTATTGTTGACAGCTTAATGTTGTTGAAAGCTTAATGTTAAAAGCTTAATGTTGAAAGCTTAATGTTGACAGCTTAATGTTGACAGCTTAATGTTGACAGCCTATTGTTGACAGCTTAATGTTGTTGAAAGCTTAATGTTGAAAGCTTAATGTTGAAAGCTTAATGTTGACAGCTTAATGTTGACAGCTTAATGATTGACAGCCTATTGTTGACAGCTTAATGTTGTTGAAGGCTTAATGTTGAAAGCTTATTGTTGACAGCTTAATGTTGACAGCTTAATGTTGACAGCTTAATGTTGACAGCCTAATGTTGACAGGCTAATGTTGACAGCTTAATGTTGACAGCTTAATGTTGACAGCTTAATGTTGACAGCTTAATGTTGACAGCTTAATGTTGACAGCTTATTGTTGTTGATAGCTTAATGTTGACAGCTTAATGTTGTTGACAGCTTAATGTTGTTGATAGCTTAATGTTGTTAATAGCTTAATGTTGACAGCTTAATGTTGACAGCTTAATGTTGTTGACAGCTTAATGTTGACAGCTTATTGTTGGCAGCTTATCGTTGACAGCTTAATGTTGACAGCTTAGTGTTGACAGCCTAATGTTGACAGCCTAATGTTGACAGCTTAATGTTGACAGCTTAATGTTGACAGCTTAATGTTGACAGCTTAATGTTGAGAGCTTAATGTTGACAGCCTATTGTTGACAGCTTAATGTTGTTGAAAGCTTAATGTTGTTGATAGCTTAATGTTGACAGCTTAATGTTGTTGACAGCTTAATGTTGTTGATAGCTTAATGTTGTTGATAGCTTAATGTTGACAGCTTAATGTTGACAGCTTAATGTTGTTGACAGCTTAATGTTGACAGCTTAATGTTGACAGCTTAATGTTGACAGCTTAATGTTGACAGCTTATTGTTGACAGCTTAATGTTGACAGCTTAATGTTGACAGCTTAATGTTGACAGCCTAATGTTGACAGGCTAATGTTGACAGCTTAATGTTGACAGCTTAATGTTGACATCTTAATGTTGACAGCTTAATGTTGACAGCTTAATGTTGACAGCTTAATGTTGTTGATAGCTTAATGTTGTTGATCGCTTAATGTTGACAGCTTAATGTTGTTGACAGCTTAATGTTGTTGATAGCTTAATGTTGTTGATAGCTTAATGTTGACAGCTTAATGTTGACAGCTTAATGTTGTTGACAGCTTAATGTTGACAGCTTAATGTTGACAGCTTAATGTTGACAGCTTAATGTTGACAGCTTAATGTTGACAGCCTATTCTTGACAGCTTAATGTTGTTGAAAGCTTAATGTTGACAGCTTAATGTTGACAGCTTAATGTTGACAGCTTAATGTTGACAGCTTAATGTTGTTAACTGTTAATGTTGTTAACTGTTAATGTTGTTAACTGTTAATGTTGTTAACTGTTAATGTTGTTAACTGTTAATGTTGTTAACTGTTAATGTTGCCAGCTTAATGTTTTTGCCAGCTTAATGTTGTTGACAGCTTAATGTTGACAGCCTTATGTTGTTGACGGTTAATTTTGACAACTTAATTTTCACAACTTAATGTTGACAGCTTAATGTTGACAGCTTAATGTTGTTGACAGCTTAATGTTGTTGATAGCTTAATGTTGTTGACAGCTTAATGTTGACAGCTTAATGTTGACAGCTTAATGTTGACAGCTTAATGTTGTTGACAGCTTAATGTTGACAGCTTAATGTTGACAGCTTAATGTTGACAGCTTAATGTTGACAGCTTAATGTTGACAGCTTATTGTTGACAGCTTATTGTTGACAGCTTAATGTTGACAGCTTAATGTTGACAGCCTATTGTTGACAGCTTAATGTTGTTGAAAGCTTAATGTTGAAAGCTTAATGTTGAAAGCTTAATGTTGACAGCTTAATGTTGACAGCTTAATGTTGACAGCCTATTGTTGACAGCTTAATGTTGTTGAAAGCTTAATGTTGACAGCTTAATGTTGACAGCTTAATGTTGACAGCTTAATGTTGACAGCTTAATGTTGTTAACTGTTAATGTTGTTAACTGTTAATGTTGTTAACTGTTAATGTTGTTAACTGTTAATGTTGTTAACTGTTAATGTTGTTAACTGTTAATGTTGTTAACTGTTAATGTTGCCAGCTTAATGTTTTTGCCAGCTTAATGTTGTTGACAGCTTAATGTTGACAGCCTAATGTTGTTGACGGTTAATTTTGACAACTTAATTTTCACAACTTAATGTTGACAGCTTAATGTTGACAGCTTAATGTTGTTGACAGCTTAATGTTGTTGATAGCTTAATGTTGTTGACAGCTTAATGTTGACAGCTTAATGTTGACAGCTTAATGTTGACAGCTTAATGTTGTTGACAGCTTAATGTTGACAGCTTAATGTTGACAGCTTAATGTTGACAGCTTAATGTTGACAGCTTAATGTTGACAGCTTATTGTTGACAGCTTATTGTTGACAGCTTAATGTTGACAGCTTAATGTTGACAGCCTATTGTTGACAGCTTAATGTTGTTGAAAGCTTAATGTTGAAAGCTTAATGTTGAAAGCTTAATGTTGACAGCTTAATGTTGACAGCTTAATGTTGACAGCCTATTGTTGACAGCTTAATGTTGTTGAAGGCTTAATGTTGAAAGCTTATTGTTGACAGCTTAATGTTGACAGCTTAATGTTGACAGCTTAATGTTGACAGCCTAATGTTGACAGGCTAATGTTGACAGCTTAATGTTGACAGCTTAATGTTGACAGCTTAATGTTGACAGCTTAATGTTGACAGCTTAATGTTGACAGCTTAATGTTGTTGATAGCTTAATGTTGTTGATAGCTTAATGTTGACAGCTTAATGTTGTTGACAGCTTAATGTTGTTGATAGCTTAATGTTGTTGATAGCTTAATGTTGACAGCTTAATGTTGACAGCTTAATGTTGTTGACAGCTTAATGTTGACAGCTTAATGTTGACAGCTTAATGTTGACAGCTTAATGTTGACAGCTTAATATTGAGAGCTTAATGTTGACAGCCTATTGTTGACAGCTTAATGTTGTTGAAAGCTTAATGTTGTTGATAGCTTAATGTTGACAGCTTAATGTTGTTGACAGCTTAATGTTGTTGATAGCTTAATGTTGTTGATAGCTTAATGTTGACAGCTTAATGTTGACAGCTTAATGTTGTTGACAGCTTAATGTTGACAGCTAAATGTTGACAGCTTAATGTTGACAGCTTAATGTTGACAGCTTATTGTTGACAGCTTATTGTTGACAGCTTAATGTTGACAGCTTAGTGTTGACAGCCTAATGTTGACAGCCTAATGTTGACAGCTTAATGTTGACAGCTTAATGTTGACAGCTTAATGTTGACAGCTTAATGTTGACAGCCTATTGTTGACAGCTTAATGTTGTTGAAAGCTTAATGTTGAAAGCTTAATGTTGACAGCTTAATGTTGACAGCTTAATGTTGACAGCTTAATGTTGACAGCTTAATGTTGTTAACTGTTAATGTTGTTATCTGTTAATGTTGTTAACTGTTAATGTTGTTAACTGTTAATGTTGTTAACTGTTAATGTTGCCAGCTTAATGTTGTTGACAGCTTAATGTTGACAGCTTAATGTTGACAGCTTAATGTTGACAGCTTAATGTTGACAGCTTAATGTTGACAGCTTATTGTTGACAGTTTATTGTTGACAGCTTAATGTTGACAGCTTAATGTTGACAGCCTAATGTTGACAGCCTTAGGTTGACAGCTTAATGTTGACAGCTTAATGTTGACAGCTTAATGTTGACAGCTTATTGTTGACAGCTTAATGTTGACAGCTTAATGTTGACAGCTTAATGTTGTTAACTGTTAATGTTGTTAACTGTTAATGTTGTAAACTGTTAATGTTGCCAGCTTATTGTTGTTGACAGCTTAATGTCATTGATAGCTTAATGTTAACAGCTTAATGTTGTTGACAGCCTAATTTTGTTGACAGCTTAAAGTTGACAGCTTAATGTTGACAGCTTAATGTTGACAGCTTAATGTTGACAGCTTAATGTTGACAGCTAAATGTTGACAGCTTAATGTTGACAGCTTATTGTTGACAGCTTAATGTTGTTGAAAGCTTAATGTTGAAAGCTTAATGTTGAAAGCTTAATGTTGACAGCTTGATGTTGACAGCTTAATGTTGACAGCCTATTGTTGACAGCTTAATGTTGTTGAAAGCTTAATGTTGAAAGCTTAATGTTGAAATCTTAATGTTGACAGCTTAATGTTGACAGCTTAATGATTGACAGCATATTGTTGACAGCTTAATGTTGTTGAAGGCTTAATGTTGAAAGCTTATTGTTGACAGCTTAATGTTGACAGCTTAATGTTGACAGCTTAATGTTGACAGCTTATTGTTGTTGATAGCTTAATGTTGACAGCTTAATGTTGTTGACAGCTTAATGTTGTTGATAGCTTAATGTTGTTAATAGCTTAATGTTGACAGCTTAATGTTGACAGCTTAATGTTGTTGACAGCTTAATGTTGACAGCTTAATGTTGACAGCTTAATGTTGACAGCTTATTGTTTACAGCTTATTGTTGACAGCTTAATGTTGACAGCTTAGTGTTGACAGCCTAATGTTGACAGCCAAATGTTGACAGCTTAATGTTGACAGCTTAATGTTGACAGCTTAATGTTGACAGCTTAATGTTGAGAGCTTAATGTTGACAGCCTATTGTTGACAGCTTAATGTTGTTGAAAGCTTAATGTTGTTGATAGCTTAATGTTGACAGCTTAATGTTGTTGACAGCTTAATGTTGTTGATAGCTTAATGTTGTTGATAGCTTAATGTTGACAGCTTAATGTTGACAGCTTAATGTTGTTGACAGCTTAATGTTGACAGCTTAATGTTGACAGCTTAATGTTGACAGCTTAATGTTGACAGCTTATTGTTGACAGCTTATTGTTGACAGCTTAATGTTGACAGCTTAGTGTTGACAGCCTAATGTTGACAGCCTAATGTTGACAACTTAATGTTGACAGCTTAATGTTGACAGCTTAATGTTGACAGCTTAATGTTGACAGCCTATTGTTGACAGCTTAATGTTGTTGAAAGCTTAATGTTGAAAGCTTAATGTTGACAGCTTAATGTTGACAGCTTAATGTTGACAGCTTAATGTTGACAGCTTAATGTTGACAGCTTAATGTTGTTAACTGTTAATGTTGTTAACTGTTAATGTTGTTAACTGTTAATGTTATTAACTGTTAATGTTGTTAACTGTTAATGTTGTTAACTGTTAATGTTGCCAGCTTAATGTTTTTGCCAGCTTTATGTTGTTGACAGCTTAATGGCGACAGCATAATGTTGTTGACGGTTAATTTTGACAACTTAATTTTGACAACTTAATGTTGACAGCTTAATGTTGACAGCTTAATGTTGTTGACAGCTTAATGTTGTTGATAGCTTAATGTTGTTGATAGCTTAATGTTGACAGCTTAATGTTGACAGCTTAATGTTGTTGACAGCTTAATGTTGACAGCTAAATGTTGACAGCTTAATGTAGACAGCTTAATGTTGACAGCTTAATGTTGACACCTTATTGTTGACAGCTTAATGTTGACAGCTTAATGTTGACAGCTTAATGTTGACAGCTTTATGTTGACAGCCTAATGTTGACAGCCTAAAGTTGACAGCTTAATGTTGACAGCTTAATGTTGACAGCTTAATGTTGACAGCTTAATGTTGACACCTTATTGTTGACAGCTTAATGTTGACAGCTTAATGTTGACAGCTTAATGTTGACAGCCTAATGTTGACAGGCTAATGTTGACAGCTTAATGTTGACAGCTTAATGTTGACAGCTTAATGTTGTTGATAGCTTAATGTTGTTGATAGCTTAATGTTGACAGCATAATGTTGTTGACAGCTTAATGTTGTTGATAGCTTAATGTTGTTGATAGCTTAATGTTGACAGCTTAATGTTGACAGCTTAATGTTGTTGACAGCTTAATGTTGACAGCTTAATGTTGACAGCTTAATGTTGACAGCTTAATGTTGACAGCTTATTGTTGACAGCTTATTGTTGACAGCTTAATGTTGACAGCTTAGTGTTGACAGCCTAATGTTGACAGCCTAATGTTGACAGCTTAATGTTGATAGCTTAATGTTGACAGCTTAATGTTGACAGCTTAATGTTGACAGCCTATTGTTGACAGCTTAATGTTGTTGAAAGCTTAATGTTGAAAGCTTAATGTTGACAGCTTAATGTTGACAGCTTAATGTTGACAGCTTAATGTTGTTAACTGTTAATGTTGTTAACTGTTTATGTTGTTAACTGTTAATGTTGTTAACTGTTAATGTTGTTAACTGTTAATGTTGTTAACTGTTAATGTTGTTAACTGTTAATGTTGTTAACTGTTAATGTTGTTAACTGTTAATGTTGTTAACTGTTAATATTGTCAACTGTTAATGTTGTTAACTGTTAATGTTGCCAGCTTAATGTTGTTGCCAGCTTAATGTTGTTGATAGCTTAATGTTGTTGATAGCTTAATGTTGACAGCTTAATGTTGACAGCTTAATGTTGACAGCTTAATGTTGTTGACAGCTTAATGTTGTTGACAGCTTAATGTTGACAGCTTAATGTTGACAGCTTAATGTTGACAGCTTATTGTTGACAGCTTATTGTTGACAGCTTAATGTTGACAGCTTAATGTTGACAGCCTAATGTTGACAGCCTAAGGTTGACAGCTTAATGTTGACAGCTTAATGTCGACAGCTTAATGTTGACAGCTTATTGTTGACAGCTTAATGTTGACAGCTTAATGTAGACAGCTTAATGTTGTTAACTGTTAATGTTGTTAACTGTTAATGTTGTAAACTGTTAATATTGCCAGCTTATTGTTGTTGACAGCTTAATGTCATTGATAGCTTAATGTTGACAGCTTAATGTTGTTGACAGCCTAATTTTGTTGACAGCTTAATGTTGACAGCTAAATGTTGACAGCTTAATGTTGACAGCTTAATGTTGACAGCTTAATGTTGACAGCATAATGTTGACAGCTTAATGTTGACAGCCTATTGTTGACAGCTTAATGTTGTTGAAAGCTTAATGTTGAAAGCTTAATGTTGACAGCTTAATGTTGACAGCTTAATGTTGACAGCTTAATGTTGACAGCTTAATGTTGACAGCTTAATGTTGACAGCTTAATGTTGTTGAAAGCTTAATGTTGAAAGCTTAATGTTGACAGTTTAATGTTGACAGCTTAATGTTGACAGCTTAATGTTGACAGCTTAATGTTGACAGCTTAATGTTGACAGCTTAATGTTGACAGCCTATTGTTGACAGCTTAATGTTGTTGAAAGCTTAATGTTGAAAGCTTAATGTTGAAAGCTTAATGTTGACAGCTTAATGTTGACAGCCTATTGTTGACAGCCTATTGTTGACAGCTTAATGTTGTTGAAAGCTTAATGTTGAAAGCTTAATGTTGAAAGCTTAATGTTGACAGCTTAATGTTGACAGCTTAATGTTGACAGCTTAATGTTGACAGCTTAATGTTGTTGATAGCTTAATGTTGTTGATAGCTTAATGTTGACAGCTTAATGTTGTTGACAGCTTAATGTTGTTGATAGCTTAATGTTGTTGATAGCTTAATGTTGACAGCTTAATGTTGACAGCTTAATGTTGTTGACAGCTTAATGTTGACAGCTTAATGTTGACAGCTTAATGTTGACAGCTTAATGTTGACAGCTTAATGTTGACAGCTTAATGTTGAGAGCTTAATGTTGACAGCCTATTGTTGACAGCTTAATGTTGTTGAAAGCTTAATGTTGTTGATAGCTTAATGTTGACAGCTTAATGTTGTTGACAGCTTAATGTTGTTGATAGCTTAATGTTGTTGATAGCTTAATGTTGACAGCTTAATGTTGACAGCTTAATGTTGTTGACAGCTTAATGTTGACAGCTTAATGTTGACAGCTTAATGTTGACAGCTTAATGTTGACAGCTTATTGTTGACAGCTTATTGTTGACAGCTTAATGTTGACAGCTTAGTGTTGACAGCCTAATGTTGACAGCCTAATGTTGACAGCTTAATGTTGACAGCTTAATGTTGACAGCTTAATGTTGACAGCTTAATGTTGACTGCTTAATGTTGACAGCTTAATGTTGTTGAAAGCTTTCATGACAGCTTAATGTTGACAGCTTAATGTTGACAGCTTAATGTTGACAGCTTAATGTTGACAGCTTAATGTTGTTAACTGTTAATGTTGTTAACTGTTAATGTTGTTAACTGTTAATGTTGTTAACTGTTAATGTTGCCAGCTTAATGTTGTTGACAGCTTAATGTTGACAGCTTAATGTTGACAGCTTAATGTTGACAGCTTAATATTGACAGCTTAATGTTGACAGCTTATTGTTGACAGCTTATTGTTGACAGCCTAATGTTGACAGCTTAATGTTGACAGCCTAATGTTGACAGCCTATGGTTGACAGCTTAATGTTGACAGCTTAATGTTGACAGCTTAATGTTGACAGCTTAATGTTGACAGCTTATTGTTGACAGCTTAATGTTGACAGCTTAATGTTGACAGCTTAATGTTGTTAACTGTTAATGTTGTAAACTGTTAATGTTGTAAACTGTTAATGTTGCCAGCTTATTGTTGTTGACAGCTTAATGTCATTGATAGCTTAATGTTGACAGCTTAATGTTGTTGACAGCCTAATTTTGTTGACAGCTTAATGTTGAAAGCTTAATGTTGACAGCTTAATGTTGACAGCTTAATGTTGACAGCTTAATGTTGACAGCTTAATGTTGACAGCTTAATGTTGACAGCTTAATGTTGACAGCTTAATGTTGTTGTAAGCTTAATGTTGAAAGCTTAATGTTGACAGCTTAATGTTGACAGCTTAATGTTGACAGCTTAATGTTGACAGCTTAATGTTGACAGCTTAATGTTGACAGCCTATTGTTGAAAGCTTAATGTTGAAAGCTTAATGTTGACAGCTTAATGTTGACAGCTTAATGTTGACAGCTTAATGTTGACAGCTTAATGTTGACAGCTTAATGTTGACAGCTTAATGTTGTTGAAAGCTTAATGTTGAAAGCTTAATGTTGACAGCTTAATGTTGACAGCTTAATGTTGACAGCTTAATGTTGACAGCTTAATGTTGACAGCTTAATGTTGACAGCCTATTGTTGACAGCTTAATGTTGTTGAAAGCTTAATGTTGAAAGCTTAATGTTGAAAGCTTAATGTTGACAGCTTAATGTTGACAGCTTAATGTTGACAGCCTATTGTTGACAGCTTAATGTTGTTGAAAGCTTAATGTTGAAAGCTTAATGTTGAAAGCTTAATGTTGACAGCTTAATGTTGACAGCTTAATGTTGACAGCTTAATGTTGACAGCTTAATGTTGTTGATAGCTTAATGTTGTTGATAGCTTAATGTTGACAGCTTAATGTTGTTGACAGCTTAATGTTGTTGATAGCTTAATGTTGTTGATAGCTTAATGTTGACAGCTTAATGTTGACAGCTTAATGTTGTTGACAGCTTAATGTTGACAGCTTAATGTTGACAGCTTAATGTTGACAGCTTATTGTTGACAGCTTATTGTTGACAGCTTAATGTTGACAGCTTAGTGTTGACAACCTAATGTTGACAGCCTAATGTAGACAGCTTAATGTTGACAGCTTAATGTTGACAGCTTAATGTTGACAGCTTAATGTTGAGAGCTTAATGTTGACAGCCTATTGTTGACAGCTTAATGTTGTTGAAAGCTTAATGTTGTTGATAGCTTAATGTTGACAGCTTAATGTTGTTGACAGCTTAATGTTGTTGATAGCTTAATGTTGTTGATAGCTTAATGTTGACAGCTTAATGTTGACAGCTTAATGTTGTTGACAGCTTAATGTTGACAGCTTAATGTTGACAGCTTAATGTTGACAGCTTAATGTTGACAGCTTAATGTTGACAGCTTATTGTTGACAGCTTATTGTTGACAGCTTAATGTTGACAGCTTAGTGTTGACAGCCTAATGTTGACAGCCTAATGTTGACAGCTTAATGTTGACAGCTTAATGTTGACAGCTTAATGTTGACAGCTTAATGTTGACAGCTTAATGTTGTTGAAAGCTTTCATGACAGCTTAATGTTGACAGCTTAATGTTGACAGCTTAATGTTGACAGCTTAATGTTGACAGCTTAATGTTGTTAACTGTTAATGTTGTTAACTGTTAATGTTGTTAACTGTTAATGTTGTTAACTGTTAATGTTGCCAGCTTAATGTTGTTGACAGCTTAATGTTGACAGCTTAATGTTGACAGCTTAATGTTGACAGCTTAATATTGACAGCTTAATGTTGACAGCTTATTGTTGACAGCTTATTGTTGACAGCCTAATGTTGACAGCTTAATGTTGACAGCCTAATGTTGACAGCCTATGGTTGACAGCTTAATGTTGACAGCTTAATGTTGACAGCTTAATGTTGACAGCTTAATGTTGACAGCTTATTGTTGACAGCTTAATGTTGACAGCTTAATGTTGACAGCTTAATGTTGTTAACTGTTAATGTTGTAAACTGTTAATGTTGTAAACTGTTAATGTTGCCAGCTTATTGTTGTTGACAGCTTAATGTCATTGATAGCTTAATGTTGACAGCTTAATGTTGTTGACAGCCTAATTTTGTTGACAGCTTAATGTTGAAAGCTTAATGTTGACAGCTTAATGTTGACAGCTTAATGTTGACAGCTTAATGTTGACAGCTTAATGTTGACAGCTTAATGTTGACAGCTTAATGTTGTTGTAAGCTTAATGTTGAAAGCTTAATGTTGACAGCTTAATGTTGACAGCTTAATGTTGACAGCTTAATGTTGACAGCTTAATGTTGACAGCTTAATGTTGACAGCCTATTGTTGACAGCTTAATGTTGTTGAAAGCTTAATGTTGAAAGCTTAATGTTGAAAGCTTAATGTTGACAGCTTAATGTTGACAGCTTAATGTTGACAGCCTATTGTTGACAGCTTAATGTTGTTGAAAGCTTAATGTTGAAAGCTTAATGTTGAAAGCTTAATGTTGACAGCTTAATGTTGACAGCTTAATGTTGACAGCTTAATGTTGTTGATAGCTTAATGTTGTTGATAGCTTAATGTTGACAGCTTAATGTTGTTGACAGCTTAATGTTGTTGATAGCTTAATGTTGTTGATAGCTTAATGTTGACAGCTTAATGTTGACAGCTTAATGTTGTTGACAGCTTAATGTTGACAGCTTAATGTTGACAGCTTAATGTTGACAGCTTATTGTTGACAGCTTATTGTTGACAGCTTAATGTTGACAGCTTAGTGTTGACAGCCTAATGTTGACAGCCTAATGTAGACAGCTTAATGTTGACAGCTTAATGTTGACAGCTTAATGTTGACAGCTTAATGTTGATAGCTTAATGTTGACAGCCTATTGTTGACAGCTTAATGTTGTTGAAAGCTTAATGTTGTTGATAGCTTAATGTTGACAGCTTAATGTTGTTGACAGCTTAATGTTGTTGATAGCTTAATGTTGTTGATAGCTTAATGTTGACAGCTTAATGTTGACAGCTTAATGTTGTTGACAGCTTAATGTTGACAGCTTAATGTTGACAGCTTAATGTTGACAGCTTAATGTTGACAGCTTATTGTTGACAGCTTATTGTTGACAGCTTAATGTTGACAGCTTAGTGTTGACAGCCTAATGTTGACAGCCTAATGTTGACAGCTTAATGTTGACAGCTTAATGTTGACAGCTTAATGTTGACAGCTTAATGTTGACAGCTTAATGTTGTTGAAAGCTTTCATGACAGCTTAATGTTGACAGCTTAATGTTGACAGCTTAATGTTGACAGCTTAATGTTGTTAACTGTTAATGTTGTTAACTGTTAATGTTGTTAACTGTTAATGTTGTTAACTGTTAATGTTGCCAGCTTAATGTTGTTGACAGCTTAATGTTGACAGCTTAATGTTGACAGCTTAATGTTGACAGCTTAATATTGACAGCTTAATGTTGACAGCTTATTGTTGACAGCTTATTGTTGACAGCTTAATGTTGACAGCTTAATGTTGACAGCCTAATGTTGACAGCCTATGGTTGACAGCTTAATGTTGACAGCTTAATGTTGACAGCTTAATGTTGACAGCTTAATGTTGACAGCTTATTGTTGACAGCTTAATGTTGACAGCTTAATGTTGACAGCTTAATGTTGTTAACTGTTAATGTTGTAAACTGTTAATGTTGTAAACTGTTAATGTTGCCAGCTTATTGTTGTTGACAGCTTAATGTCATTGATAGCTTAATGTTGACAGCTGAATGTTGTTGACAGCCTAATTTTGTTGACAGCTTAATGTTGACAGCTTAATGTTGACAGCTTAATGTTGACAGCTTAATGTTGACAGCTTAATGTTGACAGCCTATTGTTGACAGCTTAATGTTGTTGAAAGCTTAATGTTGAAAGCTTAATGTTGAAAGCTTAATGTTGACAGCTTAATGTTGACAGCTTAATGTTGACAGCTTAATGTTGACAGCTTAATGTTGACAGCTTAATGTTGACAGCTTAATGTTGTTGATAGCTTAATGTTGACAGCTTAATGTTGACAGCTTAATGTTGACAGCTTAATGTTGTTGACAGCTTAATGTTGACAGCTAAATGTTGACAGCTTAATGTTGACAGCTTAATGTTGACAGCTTAATGTTGACACCTTATTGTTGACAGCTTAATGTTGACAGCTTAATGTTGACAGCTTAATGTTGACAGCTTAATGTTGACAGCCTAATGTTGACAGCCTAAAGTTGACAGCTTAATGTTGACAGCTTAATGTTGACAGCTTAATGTTGACACCTTATTGTTGACAGCTTAATGTTGACAGCTTAATGTTGACAGCTTAATGTTGACAGCCTAATGTTGACAGGCTAATGTTGACAGCTTAATGTTGACAGCTTAATGTTGACAGCTTAATGTTGACAGCTTAATGTTGTTGATAGCTTAACGTTGTTGATAGCTTAATGTTGACAGCATAATGTTGTTGACAGCTTAATGTTGTTGATAGCTTAATGTTGTTGATAGCTTAATGTTGACAGCTTAATGTTGACAGCTTAATGTTGTTGACAGCTTAATGTTGACAGCTTAATGTTGACAGCTTAATGTTGACAGCTTAATGTTGACAGCTTATTGTTGACAGCTTATTGTTGACTGCTTAATGTTGACAGCTTAGTGTTGACAGCCTAATGTTGACAACCTAATGTTGACAGCTTAATGTTGACAGCTTAATGTTGACAGCTTAATGTTGACAGCTTAATGTTGACAGCCTATTGTTGACAGCTTAATGTTGTTGAAAGCTTAATGTTGAAAGCTTAATGTTGACAGCTTAATGTTGACAGCTTAGTGTTGACAGCCTAATGTTGACAGCCTAATGTAGACAGCTTAATGTTGACAGCTTAATGTTGACAGCTTAATGTTGACAGCTTAATGTTGAGAGCTTAATGTTGACAGCCTATTGTTGACAGCTTAATGTTGTTGAAAGCTTAATGTTGTTGATAGCTTAATGTTGACAGCTTAATGTTGTTGACAGCTTAATGTTGTTGATAGCTTAATGTTGTTGATAGCTTAATGTTGACAGCTTAATGTTGACAGCTTAATGTTGTTGACAGCTTAATGTTGACAGCTTAATGTTGACAGCTTAATGTTGACAGCTTAATGTTGACAGCTTATTGTTGACAGCTTATTGTTGACAGCTTAATGTTGACAGCTTAGTGTTGACAGCCTAATGTTGACAGCCTAATGTTGACAGCTTAATGTTGACAGCTTAATGTTGACAGCTTAATGTTGACAGCTTAATGTTGACAGCTTAATGTTGTTGAAAGCTTTCATGACAGCTTAATGTTGACAGCTTAATGTTGACAGCTTAATGTTGACAGCTTAATGTTGACAGCTTAATGTTGTTAACTGTTAATGTTATTAACTGTTAATGTTGTTAACTGTTAATGTTGTTAACTGTTAATGTTGCCAGCTTAATGTTGTTGACAGCTTAATGTTGACAGCTTAATGTTGACAGCTTAATGTTGACAGCTTAATATTGACAGCTTAATGTTGACAGCTTATTGTTGACAGCTTATTGTTGACAGCTTAATGTTGACAGCTTAATGTTGACAGCCTAATGTTGACAGCCTATGGTTGACAGCTTAATGTTGACAGCTTAATGTTGACAGCTTAATGTTGACAGCTTAATGTTGACAGCTTATTGTTGACAGCTTAATGTTGACAGCTTAATGTTGACAGCTTAATGTTGTTAACTGTTAATGTTGTAAACTGTTAATGTTGTAAACTGTTAATGTTGCCAGCTTATTGTTGTTGACAGCTTAATGTCATTGATAGCTTAATGTTGACAGCTTAATGTTGTTGACAGCCTAATTTTGTTGACAGCTTAATGTTGACAGCTTAATGTTGACAGCTTAATGTTGACAGCTTAATGTTGACAGCTTAATGTTGACAGCCTATTGTTGACAGCTTAATGTTGTTGAAAGCTTAATGTTGAAAGCTTAATGTTGAAAGCTTAATGTTGACAGCTTAATGTTGACAGCTTAATGTTGACAGCTTAATGTTGACAGCTTAATGTTGACAGCTTAATGTTGACAGCTTAATGTTGTTGATAGCTTAATGTTGACAGCTTAATGTTGACAGCTTAATGTTGACAGCTTAATGTTGTTGACAGCTTAATGTTGACAGCTAAATGTTGACAGCTTAATGTTGACAGCTTAATGTTGACAGCTTAATGTTGACACCTTATTGTTGACAGCTTAATGTTGACAGCTTAATGTTGACAGCTTAATGTTGACAGCTTAATGTTGACAGCCTAATGTTGACAGCCTAAAGTTGACAGCTTAATGTTGACAGCTTAATGTTGACAGCTTAATGTTGACAGCTTAATGTTGACACCTTATTGTTGACAGCTTAATGTTGACAGCTTAATGTTGACAGCTTAATGTTGACAGCCTAATGTTGACAGGCTAATGTTGACAGCTTAATGTTGACAGCCTAATGTTGACAGGCTAATGTTGACAGCTTAATGTTGACAGCTTAATGTTGACAGCTTAATGTTGACAGCTTAATGTTGTTGATAGCTTAATGTTGTTGATAGCTTAATGTTGACAGCATAATGTTGTTGACAGCTTAATGTTGTTGATAGCTTAATGTTGTTGATAGCTTAATGTTGACAGCTTAATGTTGACAGCTTAATGTTGTTGACAGCTTAATGTTGACAGCTTAATGTTGACAGCTTAATGTTGACAGCTTATTGTTGACAGCTTATTGTTGACTGCTTAATGTTGACAGCTTAGTGTTGACAGCCTAATGTTGACAGCCTAATGTTGACAGCTTAATGTTGACAGCTTAATGTTGACAGCTTAATGTTGACAGCTTAATGTTGACAGCCTATTGTTGACAGCTTAATGTTGTTGAAAGCTTAATGTTGAAAGCTTAATGTTGACAGCTTAATGTTGACAGCTTAATGTTGACAGCTTAATGTTGTTAACTGTTAATGTTGTTAACTGTTTATGTTGTTAACTGTTAATGTTGTTAACTGTTAATGTTGTTAACTGTTAATGTTGTTAACTGTTAATGTTGTTAACTGTTAATGTTGTTAACTGTTAATGTTGTTAACTGTTAATGTTGTTAACTGTTAATATTGTTAACTGTTAATGTTGTTAACTGTTAATGTTGCCAGCTTAATGTTGTTGCCAGCTTAATGTTGTTGATAGCTTAATGTTGTTGATAGCTTAATGTTGACAGCTTAATGTTGACAGCTTAATGTTGACAGCTTAATGTTGTTGACAGCTTAATGTTGTTGACAGCTTAATGTTGACAGCCTATTGTTGACAGCTTAATGTTGTTGAAGGCTTAATGTTGAAAGCTTATTGTTGACAGCTTAATGTTGACAGCTTAATGTTGACAGCTTAATGTTGACAGCCTAATGTTGACAGGCTAATGTTGACAGCTTAATGTTGACAGCTTAATGTTGACAGCTTAATGTTGACAGCTTAATGTTGACAGCTTAATGTTGACAGCTTAATGTTGTTGATAGCTTAATGTTGTTGATAGCTTAATGTTGACAGCTTAATGTTGTTGACAGCTTAATGTTGTTGATAGCTTAATGTTGTTAATAGCTTAATGTTGACAGCTTAATGTTGACAGCTTAATGTTGTTGACAGCTTAATGTTGACAGCTTAATGTTGACAGCTTAATGTTGAGAGCTTAATGTTGACAGCCTATTGTTGACAGCTTAATGTTGTTGAAAGCTTAATGTTGTTGATAGCTTAATGTTGACAGCTTAATGTTGTTGACAGCTTAATGTTGTTGATAGCTTAATGTTGTTGATAGCTTAATGTTGACAGCTTAATGTTGACAGCTTAATGTTGACAGCTTAATGTTGTTGACAGCTTAATGTTGACAGCTTAATGTTGACAGCTTAATGTTGACAGCTTAATGTTGACAGCTTATTGTTGACAGCTTATTGTTGACAGCTTAATGTTGACAGCTTAGTGTTGACAGCCTAATGTTGACAGCCTAATGTTGACAGCTTAATGTTGACAGCTTAATGTTGACAGCTTAATGTTGACAGCTTAATGTTGACAGCCTATTGTTGACAGCTTAATGTTGTTGAAAGCTTAATGTTGAAAGCTTAATGTTGACAGCTTAATGTTGACAGCTTAATGTTGACAGCTTAATGTTGACAGCTTAATGTTGACAGCTTAATGTTGACAGCTTAATGTTGTTGATAGCTTAATGTTGACAGCTTAATGTTGACAGCTTAATGTTGACAGCTTAATGTTGTTGACAGCTTAATGTTGACAGCTAAATGTTGACAGCTTAATGTTGACAGCTTAATGTTGACAGCTTAATGTTGACACCTTATTGTTGACAGCTTAATGTTGACAGCTTAATGTTGACAGCTTAATGTTGACAGCTTAATGTTGACAGCCTAATGTTGACAGCCTAAAGTTGACAGCTTAATGTTGACAGCTTAATGTTGACAGGCTAATGTTGACAGCTTAATGTTGACAGCTTAATGTTGACAGCTTAATGTTGACAGCTTAATGTTGTTGATAGCTTAATGTTGTTGATAACTTAATGTTGACAGCATAATGTTGTTGACAGCTTAATGTTGTTGATAGCTTAATGTTGTTGATAGCTTAATGTTGACAGCTTAATGTTGACAGCTTAATGTTGTTGACAGCTTAATGTTGACAGCTTAATGTTGACAGCTTAATGTTGACAGCTTAATGTTGACAGCTTAATGTTGACAGCTTATTGTTGACAGCTTATTGTTGACTGCTTAATGTTGACAGCTTAGTGTTGACAGCCTAATGTTGACAGCTTAATGTTGACAGCTTAATGTTGACAGCTTAATGTTGACAGCTTAATGTTGACAGCCTATTGTTGACAGCTTAATGTTGTTCAAAGCTTAATGTTGAAAGCTTAATGTTGACAGCTTAATGTTGACAGCTTAATGTTGACAGCTTAATGTTGTTAACTGTTAATGTTGTTAACTGTTAATGTTGTTAACTGTTAATGTTGTTAACTGTTAATGTTGTTAACTGTTAATGTTGTTAACTGTTAATGTTGTTAACTGTTAATGTTGTTAACTGTTAATATTGTTAACTGTTAATGTTGTTAACTGTTAATGTTGCCAGCTTAATGTTGTTGCCAGCTTAATGTTGTTGATAGCTTAATGTTGTTGATAGCTTAATGTTGACAGCTTAATGTTGACAGCTTAATGTTGACAGCTTAATGTTGTTGACAGCTTAATGTTGTTGACAGCTTAATGTTGACAGCTTAATGTTGACAGCTTAATGTTGACAGCTTATTGTTGACAGCTTATTGTTGACAGCTTAATGTTGACAGCTTAATGTTGACAGCCTAATGTTGACAGCCTAAGGTTGACAGCTTAATGTTGACAGCTTAATGTTGACAGCTTAATGTTGACAGCTTATTGTTGACAGCTTAATGTTGACAGCTTAATGTAGACAGCTTAATGTTGTTAACTGTTAATGTTGTTAACTGTTAATGTTGTAAACTGTTAATATTGCCAGCTTATTGTTGTTGACAGCTTAATGTCATTGATAGCTTAATGTTGACAGCTTAATGTTGTTGACAGCCTAATTTTGTTGACAGCTTAATGTTGACAGCTAAATGTTGACAGCTTAATGTTGACAGCTTAATGTTGACAGCTTAATGTTGACAGCATAATGTTGACAGCTTAATGTTGACAGCTTAATGTTGACAGCTTAATGTTGACAGCTTAATGTTGAGAGCTTAATGTTGACAGCCTATTGTTGACAGCTTAATGTTGTTGAAAGCTTAATGTTGCTGATAGCTTAATGTTGACAGCTTAATGTTGTTGACAGCTTAATGTTGTTGATAGCTTAATGTTGTTGATAGCTTAATGTTGACAGCTTAATGTTGACAGCTTAATGTTGACAGCTTAATGTTGTTGACAGCTTAATGTTGACAGCTTAATGTTGACAGCTTAATGTTGACAGCTTAATGTTGACAGCTTATTGTTGACAGCTTAATGTTGACAGCTTAATGTTGACAGCTTAGTGTTGACAGCCTAATGTTGACAGCCTAATGTTGACAGCTTAATGTTGACAGCTTAATGTTGACAGCTTAATGTTGACAGCTTAATGTTGACAGCCTATTGTTGACAGCTTAATGTTGTTGAAAGCTTAATGTTGAAAGCTTAATGTTGACAGCTTAATGTTGACAGCTTAATGTTGACAGCTTAATGTTGACAGCTTAATGTTGACAGCTTAATGTTGACAGCTTAATGTTGACAGCTTAATGTTGTTGATAGCTTAATGTTGACAGCTTAATGTTGACAGCTTAATGTTGACAGCTTAATGTTGTTGACAGCTTAATGTTGACAGCTAAATGTTGACAGCTTAATGTTGACAGCTTAATGTTGACAGCTTAATGTTGACACCTTATTGTTGACAGCTTAATGTTGACAGCTTAATGTTGACAGCTTAATGTTGACAGCTTAATGTTGACAGCCTAATGTTGACAGCCTAAAGTTGACAGCTTAATGTTGACAGCTTAATGTTGACAGCTTAATGTTGACACCTTATTGTTGACAGCTTAATGTTGACTGCTTAATGTTGACAGCTTAATGTTGACAGCCTAATGTTGACAGGCTAATGTTGACAGCTTAATGTTGACAGCTTAATGTTGACAGCTTAATGTTGACAGCTTAATGTTGTTGATAGCTTAATGTTGTTGATAGCTTAATGTTGACAGCATAATGTTGTTGACAGCTTAATGTTGTTGATAGCTTAATGTTGTTGATAGCTTAATGTTGACAGCTTAATGTTGACAGCTTAATGTTGTTGACAGCTTAATGTTGACAGCTTAATGTTGACAGCTTAATGTTGACAGCTTAATGTTGACAGCTTAATGTTGACAGCTTATTGTTGACAGCTTATTGTTGACTGCTTAATGTTGACAGCTTAGTGTTGACAGCCTAATGTTGACAGCTTAATGTTGACAGCTTAATGTTGACAGCTTAATGTTGACAGCTTAATGTTGACAGCCTATTGTTGACAGCTTAATGTTGTTGAAAGCTTAATGTTGAAAGCTTAATGTTGACAGCTTAATGTTGACAGCTTAATGTTGACAGCTTAATGTTGTTAACTGTTAATGTTGTTAACTGTTTATGTTGTTAACTGTTAATGTTGTTAACTGTTAATGTTGTTAACTGTTAATGTTGTTAACTGTTAATGTTGTTAACTGTTAATGTTGTTAACTGTTAATGTTGTTAACTGTTAATATTGTTAACTGTTAATGTTGTTAACTGTTAATGTTGCCAGCTTAATGTTGTTGCCAGCTTAATGTTGTTGATAGCTTAATGTTGTTGATAGCTTAATGTTGACAGCTTAATGTTGACAGCTTAATGTTGACAGCTTAATGTTGTTGACAGCTTAATGTTGTTGACAGCTTAATGTTGACAGCTTAATGTTGACAGCTTAATGTTGACAGCTTATTGTTGACAGCTTATTGTTGACAGCTTAATGTTGACAGCTTAATGTTGACAGCCTAATGTTGACAGCCTAAGGTTGACAGCTTAATGTTGACAGCTTAATGTTGACAGCTTAATGTTGACAGCTTATTGTTGACAGCTTAATGTTGACAGCTTAATGTAGACAGCTTAATGTTGTTAACTGTTAATGTTGTTAACTGTTAATGTTGTAAACTGTTAATATTGCCAGCTTATTGTTGTTGACAG
Organism: Alitta virens; assembly: GCA_932294295.1. Lineage (NCBI taxonomy): Eukaryota > Metazoa > Annelida > Polychaeta > Phyllodocida > Nereididae > Alitta > Alitta virens. The sequence continues at coordinate 24,992,919 of OW028574.1, forward strand.
CTTAATGTCATTGATAGCTTAATGTTGACAGCTTAATGTTGTTGACAGCCTAATTTTGTTGACAGCTTAATGTTGACAGCTAAATGTTGACAGCTTAATGTTGACAGCTTAATGTTGACAGCTTAATGTTGACAGCATAATGTTGACAGCTTAATGTTGACAGCCTATTGTTGACAGCTTAATGTTGTTGAAAGCTTAATGTTGAAAGCTTAATGTTGAAAGCTTAATGTTGACAGCCTAATGTTGACAGCTTAATGTTGACAGCTTAATGTTGACAGCTTAATGTTGACAGCTTAATGTTGACAGCTTAATGTTGTTGAAAGCTTAATGTTGAAAGCTTAATGTTGACAGCTTAATGTTGACAGCTTAATGTTGACAGCTTAATGTTGACAGCTTAATGTTGACAGCCTATTGTTGACAGCTTAATGTTGTTGAAAGCTTAATGTTGAAAGCTTAATGTTGAAAGCTTAATGTTGACAGCTTAATGTTGACAGCTTAATGTTGACAGCCTATTGTTGACAGCTTAATGTTGTTGAAAGCTTAATGTTGAAAGCTTAATGTTGAAAGCTTAATGTTGACAGCTTAATGTTGACAGCTTAATGTTGACAGCTTAATGTTGACAGCTTAATGTTGTTGATAGCTTAATGTTGTTGATAGCTTAATGTTGACAGCTTAATGTTGTTGACAGCTTAATGTTGTTGATAGCTTAATGTTGTTGATAGCTTAATGTTGACAGCTTAATGTTGACAGCTTAATGTTGTTGACAGCTTAATGTTGACAGCTTAATGTTGACAGCTTAATGTTGACAGCTTATTGTTGACAGCTTATTGTTGACAGCTTAATGTTGACAGCTTAGTGTTGACAGCCTAATGTTGACAGCCTAATGTTGACAGCTTAATGTTGACAGCTTAATGTTGACAGCTTAATGTTGACAGCTTAATGTTGAGAGCTTAATGTTGACAGCCTATTGTTGACAGCTTAATGTTGTTGAAAGCTTAATGTTGTTGATAGCTTAATGTTGACAGCTTAATGTTGTTGACAGCTTAATGTTGTTGATAGCTTAATGTTGTTGATAGCTTAATGTTGACAGCTTAATGTTGACAGCTTAATGTTGTTGACAGCTTAATGTTGACAGCTTAATGTTGACAGCTTAATGTTGACAGCTTAATGTTGACAGCTTATTGTTGACAGCTTAATGTTGACAGCTTAGTGTTGACAGCCTAATGTTGACAGCCTAATGTTGACAGCTTAATGTTGACAGCTTAATGTTGACAGCTTAATGTTGACAGCTTAATGTTGACAGCCTATTGTTGACAGCTTAATGTTGTTGAAAGCTTAATGTTGAAAGCTTAATGTTGACAGCTTAATGTTGACAGCTTAATGTTGACAGCTTAATGTTGACAGCTTAATGTTGACAGCTTAATGTTGACAGCTTAATGTTGTTAACTGTTAATGTTGTTAACTGTTAATGTTGTTAACTGTTAATGTTGTTAACTGTTAATGTTGCCAGCTTAATGTTGTTGACAGCTTAATGTTGACAGCTTAATGTTGACAGCTTAATGTTGACAGCTTAATGTTGACAGCTTATTGTTGACAGCTTATTGTTGACAGCTTAATGTTGACAGCTTAATGTTGACAGCCTAATGTTGACAGCCTATGGTTGACAGCTTAATGTTGACAGCTTAATGTTGACAGCTTAATGTTGACAGCTTAATGTTGACAGCTTATTGTTGACAGCTTAATGTTGACAGCTTAATGTTGACAGCTTAATGTTGTTAACTGTTAATGTTGTAAACTGTTAATGTTGTAAACTGTTAATGTTGCCAGCTTATTGTTGTTGACAGCTTAAAATCATTGATAGCTTAATGTTGACAGCTTAATGTTGTTGACAGCCTAATTTTGTTGACAGCTTAATGTTGACAGCTTAATGTTGACAGCTTAATGTTGACAGCTTAATGTTGACAGCTTAATGTTGACAGCCTATTGTTGACAGCTTAATGTTGTTGAAAGCTTAATGTTGAAAGCTTAATGTTGAAAGCTTAATGTTGACAGCTTAATGTTGACAGCTTAATGTTGACAGCTTAATGTTGACAGCTTAATGTTGACAGCTTATTGTTGACAGCTTATTGTTGACAGCTTAATGTTGACAGCTTAGTGTTGACAGCCTAATGTTGACAGCCTAATGTTGACAGCTTAATGTTGACAGCTTAATGTTGACAGCTTAATGTTGACAGCTTAATGTTGAGAGCTTAATGTTGACAGCCTATTGTTGACAGCTTAATGTTGTTGAAAGCTTAATGTTGTTGATAGCTTAATGTTGACAGCTTAATGTTGTTGACAGCTTAATGTTGTTGATAGCTTAATGTTGTTGATAGCTTAATGTTGACAGCTTAATGTTGACAGCTTAATGTTGTTGACAGCTTAATGTTGACAGCTTAATGTTGACAGCTTAATGTTGACAGCTTATTGTTGACAGCTTAATGTTGACAGCTTAGTGTTGACAGCCTAATGTTGACAGCCTAATGTTGACAGCTTAATGTTGACAGCTTAATGTTGACAGCTTAATGTTGACAGCTTAATGTTGACAGCCTATTGTTGACAGCTTAATGTTGTTGAAAGCTTAATGTTGAAAGCTTAATGTTGACAGCTTAATGTTGACAGCTTAATGTTGACAGCTTAATGTTGAAAGCTTAATGTTGTTAACTGTTAATGTTGTTAACTGTTAATGTTGTTAACTGTTAATGTTGTTAACTGTTAATGTTGCCAGCTTAATGTTGTTGACAGCTTAATGTTGACAGCTTAATGTTGACAGCTTAATGTTGACAGCTTAATGTTGACAGCTTATTGTTGACAGCTTATTGTTGACAGCTTAATGTTGACAGCTTAATGTTGACAGCCTAATGTTGACAGCCTATGGTTGACAGCTTAATGTTGACAGCTTAATGTTGACAGCTTAATGTTGACAGCTTAATGTTGACAGCTTATTGTTGACAGCTTAATGTTGACAGCTTAATGTTGACAGCTTAATATTGTTAACTGTTAATGTTGTAAACTGTTAATGTTGTAAACTGTTAATGTTGCCAGCTTATTGTTGTTGACAGCTTAATATCATTGATAGCTTAATGTTGACAGCTTAATGTTGTTGACAGCCTAATTTTGTTGACAGCTTAATGTTGACAGCTTAATGTTGACAGCTTAATGTTGACAGCTTAATGTTGACAGCTTAATGTTGACAGCCTATTGTTGACAGCTTAATGTTGTTGAAAGCTTAATGTTGAAAGCTTAATGTTGAAAGCTTAATGTTGACAGCTTAATGTTGACAGCTTAATGTTGACAGCTTAATGTTGACAGCTTAATGTTGACAGCTTAATGTTGTTGATAGCTTAATGTTGAAAGCTTAATGTTGAAAGCTTAATGTTGACAGCTTAATGTTGACAGCTTAATGCTGACAGCCTATTGTTGACAGCTTAATGTTGTTGAAGGCTTAATGCTGAAAGCTTATTGTTGACAGCTTAATGTTGACAGCTTAATGTTGACAGCTTAATGTTGACAGCCTAATGTTGACAGGCTAATGTTGACAGCTTAATGTTGACAGCTTAATGTTGACAGCTTAATGTTGACAGCTTAATGTTGACAGCTTAATGTTGTTGATAGCTTAATGTTGTTGATAGCTTAATGTTGACAGCTTAATGTTGTTGACAGCTTAATGTTGTTGATAGCTTAATGTTGTTAATAGCTTAATGTTGACAGCTTAATGTTGACAGCTTAATGTTGTTGACTGCTTAATGTTGACAGCTTAATGTTGACAGCTTAATGTTGAGAGCTTAATGTTGACAGCCTATTGTTGACAGCTTAATGTTGTTGAAAGCTTAATGTTGTTGATAGCTTAATGTTGACAGCTTAATGTTGTTGACAGCTTAATGTTGTTGATAGCTTAATGTTGTTGATAGCTTAATGTTGACAGCTTAATGTTGACAGCTTAATGTTGTTGACAGCTTAATGTTGACAGCTTAATGTTGACAGCTTAATGTTGACAGCTTAATGTTGACAGCTTATTGTTGACAGCTTATTGTTGACAGCTTAATGTTGACAGCTTAGTGTTGACAGCCTAATGTTGACAGCCTAATGTTGACAGCTTAATGTTGACAGCTTAATGTTGACAGCTTAATGTTGACAGCTTAATGTTGACAGCCTATTGTTGACAGCTTAATGTTGTTGAAAGCTTAATGTTGAAAGCTTAATGTTGACAGCTTAATGTTGACAGCTTAAAGTTGACAGCTTAATGTTGACAGCTTAATGTTGACAGCTTAATGTTGTTAACTGTTAATGTTGTTAACTGTTAATGTTGTTAACTGTTAATGTTGTTAACTGTTAATGTTGTTAATTGTTAATGTTGCCAGCTTAATGTTTTTGCCAGCTTAATGTTGTTGACAGCTTAATGTTGACAGCCTAATGTTGTTGACGGTTAATTTTGACAACTTAATTTTGACAACTTAATGTTGACAGCTTAATGTTGACAGCTTAATGTTGTTGACAGCTTAATGTTGTTGATAGCTTAATGTTGTTGATAGCTTAATGTTGACAGCTTAATGTTGACAGCTTAATGTTGTTGACAGCTTAATGTTGACAGCTAAATGTTGACAGCTTAATGTTGACAGCTTAATGTTGACACCTTATTGTTGACAGCTTAATGTTGACAGCTTAATGTTGACAGCTTAATGTTGACAGCCTAATGTTGACAGCCTAAAGTTGACAGCTTAATGTTGACAGCTTAATGTTGACAGCTTAATGTTGACAGCTTAATGTTGACACCTTATTGTTGACAGCTTAATGTTGACAGCTTAATGTTGACAGCTTAATGTTGACAGCCTAATGTTGACAGGCTAATGTTGACAGCTTAACTTTGACTGCTTAATGTTGACAGCTTAATATTGACAGCTTAATGTTGTTGATAGCTTAATGTTGTTGATAGCTTAATGTTGACAGCATAATGTTGTTGACAGCTTAATGTTGTTGACAGCTTAATGTTGTTGATAGCTTAATGTTGACAGCTTAATGTTGACAGCTTAATGTTGTTGACAGCTTAATGTTGTTGACAGCTTAATGTTGACAGCTTAATGTTGACAGCTTAATGTTGACAGCTTAATGTTGACAGCTGATTGTTGACAGCTTATTGTTGACAGCTTAATGTTGACAGCTTAGTGTTGACAGCCTAATGTTGACAGCCTAATGTTGACAGCTTAATGTTGACAGCTTAATGTTGACAGCTTAATGTTGACAGCTTAATGTTTACAGCCTATTGTTGACAGCTTAATGTTGTTGAAAGCTTAATGTTGAAAGCTTAATGTTGACAGCTTAATGTTGACAGCTTAATGTTGTTAACTGTTAATGTTGTTAACTGTTTATGTTGTTAACTGTTAATGTTGTTAACTGTTAATGTTGTTAACTGTTAATGTTGTTAACTGTTAATGTTGTTAACTGTTAATGTTGTTAACTGTTAATATTGTTAACTGTTAATGTTGTTAACTGTTAATGTTGCCAGCTTAATGTTGTTGCCAGCTTAATGTTGTTGATAGCTTAATGTTGTTGATAGCTTAATGTTGACAGCTTAATGTTGACAGCTTAATGTTGACAGCTTAATGTTGTTGACAGCTTAATGTTGTTGACAGCTTAATGTTGACAGCTTAATGTTGACAGCTTAATGTTGACAGCTTATTGTTGACAGCTTATTGTTGACAGCTTAATGTTGACAGCTTAATGTTGACAGCCTAATGTTGACAGCCTAAGGTTGACAGCTTAATGTTGACAGCTTAATGTTGACAGCTTAATGTTGACAGCTTATTGTTGACAGCTTAATGTTGACAGCTTAATGTAGACAGCTCAATGTTGTTAACTGTTAATGTTGTTAACTGTTAATGTTGTAAACTGTTAATATTGCCAGCTTATTGTTGTTGACAGCTTAATGTCATTGATAGCTTAATGTTGACAGCTTAATGTTGTTGACAGCCTAATTTTGTTGACAGCTTAATGTTGACAGCTTAATGTTGACAGCTTAATGTTGACAGCTTAATGTTGACAGCTTAATGTTGACAGCTTAATGTTGACAGCTTAATGTTGACAGCATAATGTTTACAGCTTAATGTTGACAGCCTATTGTTGACAGCTTAATGTTGTTGAAAGCTTAATGTTGAAAGCTTAATGTTGAAAGCTTAATGTTGACAGCTTAATGTTGACAGCTTAATGTTGACAGCTTAATGTTGACAGCTTAATGTTGACAGCTTAATGTTGACAGCCTATTGTTGACAGCTTAATGTTGTTGAAAGCTTAATGTTGAAAGCTTAATGTTGAAAGCTTAATGTTGAAAGCTTAATGTTGACAGCTTAATGTTGACAGCTTAATGTTGACAGCCTATTGTTGACAGCTTAATGTTGTTGAAAGCTTAATGTTGAAAGCTTAATGTTGAAAGCTTAATGTTGACAGCTTAATGTTGACAGCTTAATGTTGACAGCCTATTGTTGACAGCTTAATGTTGTTGAAGGCTTAATGTTGAAAGCTTATTGTTGACAGCTTAATGTTGACAGCTTAATGTTGACAGCTTAATGTTGACAGCCTAATGTTAACAGGCTAATGTTGACAGCTTAATGTTGACAGCTTAATGTTGACAGCTTAATGTTGACAGCTTAATGTTGACAGCTTAATGTTGTTGATAGCTTAATGTTGTTGATAGCTTAATGTTGACAGCTTAATGTTGTTGACAGCTTAATGTTGTTGATAGCTTAATGTTGCTGATAGCTTAATGTTGACAGCTTAATGTTGACAGCTTAATGTTGTTGACAGCTTAATGTTGACAGCTTAATGTTGACAGCTTAATGTTGACAGCTTATTGTTGACAGCTTATTGTTGACAGCTGAATGTTGACAGCTTAGTGTTGACAGCCTAATGTTGACAGCCTAATGTTGACAGCTTAATGTTGACAGCTTAATGTTGACAGCTTAATGTTGACAGCTTAATGTTGAGAGCTTAATGTTGACAGCCTATTGTTGACAGCTTAATGTTGTTGAAAGCTTAATGTTGTTGATAGCTTAATGTTGACAGCTTAATGTTGTTGATAACTTAATGTTGTTGATAACTTAATGTTGTTGATAGCTTAATGTTGACAGCCTAATGTTGACAGGCTAATGTTGACAGCTTAATGTTGACAGCTTAATGTTGACAGCTTAATGTTGACAGCTTAATGTTGACAGCTTAATGTTGACAGCTTAATGTTGACAGCTTAATGTTGTTGATAGCTTAATGTTGTTGATAGCTTAATGTTGACAGCTTAATGTTGTTGACAGCTTAATGTTGTTGATAGCTTAATGTTGTTGATAGCTTAATGTTGACAGCTTAATGTTGACAGCTTAATGTTGTTGACAGCTTAATGTTGACAGCTTAATGTTGACAGCTTAATGTTGACAGCTTATTGTTGACAGCTTATTGTTGACAGCTTAATGTTGACAGCTTAGTGTTGACAGCCTAATGTTGACAGCCTAATGTTGACAGCTTAATGTTGACAGCTTAATGTTGACAGCTTAATGTTGACAGCTTAATGTTGAGAGCTTAATGTTGACAGCCTATTGTTGACAGCTTAATGTTGTTGAAAGCTTAATGTTGTTGATAGCTTAATGTTGACAGCTTAATGTTGTTGACAGCTTAATGTTGTTGATAGCTTAATGTTGTTGATAGCTTAATGTTGACAGCTTAATGTTGACAGCTTAATGTTGACAGCTTAATGTTGACAGCTTAATGTTGACAGCTTATTGTTGACAGCTTATTGTTGACAGCTTAATGTTGACAGCTTAGTGTTGACAGCCTAATGTTGACAGCCTAATGTTGACAGCTTAATGTTGACAGCTTAATGTTGACAGCTTAATGTTGACAGCCTATTGTTGACAGCTTAATGTTGTTGAATGCTTAATGTTGAAAGCTTATTGTTGACAGCTTAATGTTGACAGCTTAATGTTGACAGCTTAATGTTGAGAGCCTAATGTTGACAGGCTAATGTTGACAGCTTAATGTTGACAGCTTAATGTTGACAGCTTAATGTTGACAGCTTAATGTTGACAGCTTAATGTTGACAGCTTAATGTTGTTGATAGCTTAATGTTGTTGATAGCTTAATGTTGACAGCTTAATGTTGTTGACAGCTTAATGTTGTTGATAGCTTAATGTTGTTAATAGCTTAATGTTGACAGCTTAATGTTGACAGCTTAATGTTGTTGACAGCTTAATGTTGACAGCTTAATGTTGACAGCTTAATGTTGACAGCTTATTGTTGACAGCTTATTGTTGACAGCTTAATGTTGACAGCTTAGTGTTGACAGCCTAATGTTGACAGCTTAATGTTGACAGCTTAATGTTGACAGCTTAATGTTGACAGCTTAATGTTGACAGCTTAATGTTGACAGCCTATTGTTGACAGCTTAATGTTGTTGAAAACTTAATGTTGTTGATAGCTTAATGTTGACAGCTTAATGTTGTTGACAGCTTAATGTTGTTGATAGCTTAATGTTGTTGATAGCTTAATGTTGACAGCCTAATGTTGACAGCTTAATGTTGTTGACAGCTTAATGTTGACAGCTTAATGTTGACAGCTTAATGTTGACAGCTTAATGTTGACAGCTTATTGTTGACAGCTTATTGTTGACAGCTTAATGTTGACAGCTTAGTGTTGACAGCCTAATGTTGACAGCCTAATGTTGACAGCTTAATGTTGACAGCTTAATGTTGACAGCTTAATGTTGACAGCTTAATGTTGACAGCCTATTGTTGACAGCTTAATGTTGTTGAAAGCTTAATGTTGAAAGCTTAATGTTGAAAGCTTAATGTTGACAGCTTAATGTTGACAGCTTAATGTTGACAGCTTAATGTTGACAGCTTAATGTTGACAGCCTAATGTTAACAGGCTAATGTTGACAGCTTAATGTTGACAGCTTAATGTTGACAGCTTAATGTTGACAGCTTAATGTTGACAGCTTAATGTTGTTGATAGCTTAATGTTGTTGATAGCTTAATGTTGACAGCTTAATGTTGTTGACAGCTTAATGTTGTTGATAGCTTAATGTTGCTGATAGCTTAATGTTGACAGCTTAATGTTGACAGCTTAATGTTGTTGACAGCTTAATGTTGACAGCTTAATGTTGACAGCTTAATGTTGACAGCTTATTGTTGACAGCTTATTGTTGACAGCTTAATGTTGACAGCTTAGTGTTGACAGCCTAATGTTGACAGCCTAATGTTGACAGCTTAATGTTGACAGCTTAATGTTGACAGCTTAATGTTGACAGCTTAATGTTGAGAGCTTAATGTTGACAGCCTATTGTTGACAGCTTAATGTTGTTGAAAGCTTAATGTTGTTGATAGCTTAATGTTGTTGACAGCTTAATGTTGTTGATAACTTAATGTTGTTGATAGCTTAATGTTGACAGCTTAATGTTGACAGCTTAATGTTGTTGACAGCTTAATGTTGACAGCTTAATGTTGACAGCTTAATGTTGACAGCTTAATGTTGACAGCTTATTGTTGACAGCTTATTGTTGACAGCTTAATGTTGACAGCTTAGTGTTGACAGCCTAATATTGACAGCCTAATGTTGACAGCTTAATGTTGACAGCTTAATGTTGACAGCTTAATGTTGACAGCTTAATGTTGACAGCCTATTGTTGACAGCTTAATATTGTTGAAAGCTTAATGTTGAAAGCTTAATGTTGACAGCTTAATGTTGACAGCTTAATGTTGACAGCTTAATGTTGACAGCTTAATGTTGACAGCCTAATGTTGACAGGCTAATGTTGACAGCTTAATGTTGACAGCTTAATGTTGACAGCTTAATGTTGACAGCTTAATTTTGACAGCTTAATGTTGACAGCTTAATGTTGACAGCTTAATGTTGACAGCTTAATGTTGTTGATAGCTTAATGTTGTTGATAGCTTAATGTTGACAGCTTAATGTTGTTGACAGCTTAATGTTGTTGATAGCTTAATGTTGTTGATAGCTTAATGTTGACAGCTTAATGTTGACAGCTTAATGTTGTTGACAGCTTAATGTTGACAGCTTAATGTTGACAGCTTAATGTTGACAGCTTATTGTTGACAGCTTATTGTTGACAGCTTAATGTTGACAGCTTAGTGTTGACAGCCTAATGTTGACAGCCTAATGTTGACAGCTTAATGTTGACAGCTTATTGTTGACAGCTTATTGTTGACAGCTTAATGTTGACAGCTTAGTGTTGACAGCCTAATGTTGACAGCCTAATGTTGACAGCTTAATGTTGACAGCTTAATGTTGACAGCTTAATGTTGACAGCTTAATGTTGAGAGCTTAATGTTGACAGCCTATTGTTGACAGCTTAATGTTGTTGAAAGCTTAATGTTGTTGATAGCTTAATGTTGACAGCTTAATGTTGTTGACAGCTTAATGTTGTTGATAGCTTAATGTTGTTGATAGCTTAATGTTGACAGCTTAATGTTGACAGCTTAATGTTGTTGACAGCTTAATGTTGACAGCTTAATGTTGACAGCTTAATGTTGACAGCTTAATGTTGACAGCTTATTGTTGACAGCTTATTGTTGACAGCTTAATGTTGACAGCTTAGTGTTGACAGCCTAATGTTGACAGCCTAGTGTTGACAGCTTAATGTTGACAGCTTAATGTTGACAGCTTAATGTTGACAGCCTATTGTTGACAGCTTAATATTGTTGAAAGCTTAATGTTGAAAGCTTAATGTTGACAGCTTAATGTTGACAGCTTAATGTTGACAGCTTAATGTTGACAGCTTAATGTTGACAGCTTAATGTTGTTAACTGTTAATGTTGTTAACTGTTAATGTTGTTAACTGTTAATGTTGTTAACTGTTAATGTTGTTAACTGTTAATGTTGTTAACTGTTAATGTTGTTAACTGTTAATGTTGCCAGCTTAATGTTGTTGACAGCTTAATGTTGACAGCTTAATGTTGACAGCTTAATGTTGACAGCTTAATGTTGACAGCTTAATGTTGACAGCTTATTGTTGACAGCTTATTGTTGACAGCTTATTGTTGACAGCTTAATGTTGACAGCCTAATGTTGACAGCCTATGGTTGACAGCTTAATGTTGACAGCTTAATGTTGACAGCTTAATGTTGACAGCTTAATGTTGACAGCTTATTGTTGACAGCTTAATGTTGACAGCTTAATGTTGACAGCTTAATGTTGTTAACTGTTAATGTTGTTAACTGTTAATGTTGTAAACTGTTAATGTTGCCAGCTTATTGTTGTTGACAGCTTAATGTCATTGATAGCTTAATGTTGACAGCTTAATGTTGTTGACAGCCTAATTTTGTTGACAGCTTAATGTTGACAGCTTAATGTTGACAGCTTAATGTTGACAGCTTAATGTTGACAGCTTAATGTTGACAGCCTATTGTTGACAGCTTAATGTTGTTGAAAGCTTAATGTTGAAAGCTTAATGTTGAAAGCTTAATGTTGACAGCTTAATGTTGACAGCTTAATGTTGACAGCCTATTGTTGACAGCTTAATGTTGTTGAAAGCTTAATGTTGAAAGCTTAATGTTGAAAGCTTAATGTTGACAGCTTAATGTTGACAGCTTAATGTTGACAGCCTATTGTTGACAGCTTAATGTTGTTGAATGCTTAATGTTGAAAGCTTATTGTTGACAGCTTAATGTTGACAGCTTAATGTTGACAGCTTAATGTTGAGAGCCTAATGTTGACAGGCTAATGTTGACAGCTTAATGTTGACAGCTTAATGTTGACCGCTTAATGTTGACAGCTTAATGTTGACAGCTTAATGTTGACAGCTTAATGTTGTTGATAGCTTAATGTTGTTGATAGCTTAATGTTGACAGCTTAATGTTGTTGACAGCTTAATGTTGTTGATAGCTTAATGTTGTTAATAGCTTAATGTTGACAGCTTAATGTTGACAGCTTAATGTTGTTGACAGCTTAATGTTGACAGCTTAATGTTGACAGCTTAATGTTGACAGCTTATTGTTGACAGCTTATTGTTGACAGCTTAATGTTGACAGCTTAGTGTTGACAGCCTAATGTTGACAGCCTAATGTTGACTGCTTAATGTTGACAGCTTAATGTTGACAGCTTAATGTTGACAGCTTAATGTTGACAGCTTAATGTTGACAGCCTATTGTTGACAGCTTAATGTTGTTGAAAACTTAATGTTGTTGATAGCTTAATGTTGACAGCTTAATGTTGTTGACAGCTTAATGTTGTTGATAGCTTAATGTTGTTGATAGCTTAATGTTGACAGCCTAATGTTGACAGCTTAATGTTGTTGACAGCTTAATGTTGACAGCTTAATGTTGACAGCTTAATGTTGACAGCTTAATGTTGACAGCTTATTGTTGACAGCTTATTGTTGACAGCTTAATGTTGACAGCTTAGTGTTGACAGCCTAATGTTGACAGCCTAATGTTGACAGCTTAATGTTGACAGCTTTATGTTGACAGCTTAATGTTGACAGCTTAATGTTGACAGCCTATTGTTGACAGCTTAATGTTGTTGAAAGCTTAATGTTGAAAGCTTAATGTTGAAAGCTTAATGTTGACAGCTTAATGTTGACAGCTTAATGTTGACAGCTTAATGTTGACAGCTTAATGTTGACAGCTTAATGTTGACAGCTTAATGTTGTTAACTGTTAATGTTGTTAACTGTTAATGTTGCTAACTGTTAATGTTGTTAACTGTTAATGTTGTTAACTGTTAATGTTGCCAGCTTAATGTTTTTGCCAGCTTAATGTTGTTGACAGCTTAATGTTGACAGCCTAATGTTGTTGACGGTTAATTTTGACAACTTAATTTTGACAACTTAATGTTGACAGCTTAATGTTGACAGCTTAATGTTGTTGACAGCTTAATGTTGTTGATAGCTTAATGTTGTTGATAGCTTAATGTTGACAGCTTAATGTTGACAGCTTAATGTTGTTGACAGCTTAATGTTGACAGCTAAATGTTGACAGCTTAATGTTGACAGCTTAATGTTGACACCTTATTGTTGACAGCTTAATGTTGACAGCTTAATGTTGACAGCTTAATGTTGACAGCTTAATGTTGACAGCCTAATGTTGACAGCCTAAAGTTGACAGCTTAATGTTGACAGCTTAATGTTGACAGCTTAATGTTGACAGCTTAATGTTGACACCTTATTGTTGACAGCTTAATGTTGACAGCTTAATGTTGACAGCTTAATGTTGACAGCCTAATGTTGACAGGCTAATGTTGACAGCTTAATGTTGACAGCTTAATGTTGACAGCTTAATGTTGTTGATAGCTTAATGTTGTTGATAGCTTAATGTTGACAGCATAATGTTGTTGACAGCTTAATGTTGTTGATAGCTTAATGTTGTTGATAGCTTAATGTTGACAGCTTAATGTTGACAGCTTAATGTTGTTGACAGCTTAATGTTGACAGCTTAATGTTGACAGCTTAATGTTGACAGCCTATTGTTGACAGCTTAATGTTGTTGAAAGCTTAATGTTGAAAGCTTAATGTTGACAGCTTAATGTTGACAGCTTAATGTTGACAGCTTAATGTTGTTAACTGTTAATGTTGTTAACTGTTAATGTTGTTAACTGTTAATGTTGTTAACTGTTAATGTTGTTAACTGTTAATTTTGTTAACTGTTAATGTTGTTAACTGTTAATGTTGTTAACTGTTAATGTTGTTAACTGTTAATGTTGTTAACTGTTAATGTTGTTAACTGTTAATATTGTTAACTGTTAATGTTGTTAACTGTTAATGTTGCCAGCTTAATGTTGTTGCCAGCTTAATGTTGTTGATAGCTTAATGTTGTTGATAGCTTAATGTTGACAGCTTAATGTTGAGAGCTTAATGTTGACAGCTCAATGTTGTTGACAGCTTAATGCTGTTGACAGCTTAATGTTGACAGCTTAATGTTGACAGCTTATTGTTGACAGCTTATTGTTGACAGCTTAATGTTGACAGCTTAATGTTGACAGCCTAATGTTGACAGCCTAAGGTTGACAGCTTAATGTTGACAGCTTAATGTTGACAGCTTAATGTTGACAGCTTATTGTTGACAGCTTAATTTTGACAGCTTAATGTAGACAGCTTAATGTTGTTAACTGTTAATGTTGTTAACTGTTAATGTTGTAAACTGTTAATATTGCCAGCTTATTGTTGTTGACAGCTTAATGTCATTGATAGCTTAATGTTGACAGCTTAATGTTGTTGACAGCCTAATTTTGTTGACAGCTTAATGTTGACAGCTTAATGTTGACAGCTTAATGTTGACAGCTTAATGTTGACAGCTTAATGTTGACAGCATAATGTTGACAGCTTAATGTTGACAGCCTATTGTTGACAGCTTAATGTTGTTGAAAGCTTAATGTTGAAAGCTTAATGTTGAAAGCTTAATGTTGACAGCTTAATGTTGACAGCTTAATGTTGACAGCTTAATGTTGACAGCTTAATGTTGACAGCCTATTGTTGACAGCTTAATGTTGTTGAAAGCTTAATGTTGAAAGCTTAATGTTGACAGCTTAATGTTGACAGCTTAATGTTGACAGCTTAATGTTGAAAGCTTAATGTTGACAGCTTAATGTTGACAGCTTAATGTTGACAGCTTAATGTTGACAGCCTATTGTTGACAGCTTAATGTTGTTGAAAGCTTAATGTTGAAAGCTTAATGTTGAAAGCTTAATGTTGACAGCTTAATGTTGACAGCTTAATGTTGACAGCCTATTGTTGACAGCTTAATGTTGTTGAAGGCTTAATGGTGAAAGCTTATTGTTGACAGCTTAATGTTGACAGCTTAATGTTGACAGCTTAATGTTGACAGCCTAATGTTGACAGGCTAATGTTGACAGCTTAATGTTGACAGCTTAATGTTGACAGCTTAATGTTGACAGCTTAATGTTGACAGCTTAATGTTGACAGCGTAATGTTGACAGCTTAATGTTGTTGATAGCTTAATGTTGTTGATAGCTTAATGTTGACAGCTTAATGTTGTTGACAGCTTAATGTTGTTGATAGCTTAATGTTGTTGATAGCTTAATGTTGACAGCTTAATGTTGACAGCTTAATGTTGTTGACAGCTTAATGTTGACAGCTTAATGTTGACAGCTTAATGTTGACAGCTTATTGTTGACAGCTTATTGTTGACAGCTTAATGTTGACAGCTTAGTGTTGACAGCCTAATGTTGACAGCCTAATGTTGACAGCTTAATGTTGACAGCTTAATGTTGACATCTTAATGTTGACAGCTTAATGTTGAGAGCTTAATGTTGACAGCCTATTGTTGACAGCTTAATGTTGTTGAAAGCTTAATGTTGTTGATAGCTTAATGTTGACAGCTTAATGTTGTTGACAGCTTAATGTTGTTGATAGCTTAATGTTGTTGATAGCTTAATGTTGACAGCTTAATGTTGACAGCTTAATGTTGTTGACAGCTTAATGTTGACAGCTTAATGTTGACAGCTTAATGTTGACAGCTTAATGTTGACAACTTATTGTTGACAGCTTATTGTTGACAGCTTAATGTTGACAGCTTAGTGTTGACAGCCTAATGTTGACAGCCTAATGTTGACAGCTTAATGTTGACAGCTTAATGTTGACAGCTTAATGTTGACAGCTTAATGTTGACAGCCTATTGTTGACAGCTTAATGTTGTTGAAAGCTTAATGTCGAAAGCTTAATGTTGACAGCTTAATGTTGACAGCTTAATGTTGACAGCTTAATGTTGTTAACTGTTAATGTTGTTAACTGTTAATGTTGTTAACTGTTAATGTTGTTAACTGTTAATGTTGTTAACTGTTAATGTTGTTAACTGTTAATGTTGTTAACTGTTAATGTTGTTAACTGTTAATGTTGTTAACTGTTAATATTGTTAACTGTTAATGTTGTTAACTGTTAATGTTGCCAGCTTAATGTTGTTGCCAGCTTAATGTTGTTGATAGCTTAATGTTGTTGATAGCTTAATGTTGACAGCTTAATGTTGACAGCTTAATGTTGACAGCTCAATGTTGTTGACAGCTTAATGTTGTTGACAGCTTAATGTTGACAGCTTAATGTTGACAGCTTATTGTTGACAGCTTATTGTTGACAGCTTAATGTTGACAGCTTAATGTTGACAGCCTAATGTTGACAGCCTAAGGTTGACAGCTTAATGTTGACAGCTTAATGTTGACAGCTTATTGTTGACAGCTTAATTTTGACAGCTTAATGTAGACAGCTTAATGTTGTTAACTGTTAATGTTGTTAACTGTTAATGTTGTAAACTGTTAATATTGCCAGCTTATTGTTGTTGACAGCTTAATGTCATTGATAGCTTAATGTTGACAGCTTAATGTTGTTGACAGCCTAATTTTGTTGACAGCTTAATGTTGACAGCTTAATGTTGACAGCTTAATGTTGACAGCTTAATGTTGACAGCTTAATGTTGACAGCATAATGTTGACAGCTTATGTTGACAGCCTATTGTTGACAGCTTAATGTTGTTGAAAGCTTAATGTTGAAAGCTTAATGTTGAAAGCTTAATGTTGAAAGCTTAATGTTGACAGCTTAATGTTGACAGCTTAATGTTGACAGCTTAATGTTGACAGCTTAATGTTGACAGCTTAATGTTGACAGCCTATTGTTGACAGCTTAATGTTGTTGAAAGCTTAATGTTGAAAGCTTAATGTTGACAGCTTAATGTTGACAGCTTAATGTTGACAGCTTAATGTTGACAGCTTAATGTTGACAGCTTAATGTTGACAACCTATTGTTGACAGCTTAATGTTGTTGAAAGCTTAATGTTGAAAGCTTAATGTTGAAAGCTTAATGTTGACAGCTTAATGTTGACAGCTTAATGTTGACAGCTTAATGTTGTTAACTGTTAATGTTGTTAACTGTTAATGTTGTTAACTGTTAATGTTGTTAACTGTTAATGTTGTTAACTGTTAATGTTGCCAGCTTAATGTTGTTAACTGTTAATGTTGTTAACTGTTAATGTTGTTAACTGTTAATGTTGTTAACTGTTAATATTGTTAACTGTTAATGTTGTTAACTGTTAATGTTGCCAGCTTAATGTTGTTGCCAGCTTAATGTTGTTGATAGCTTAATGTTGTTGATAGCTTAATGTTGACAGCTTAATGTTGACAGCTTAATGTTGACAGCTCAATGTTGTTGACAGCTTAATGTTGTTGACAGCTTAATGTTGACAGCTTAATGTTGACAGCTTATTGTTGACAGCTTATTGTTGACAGCTTAATGTTGACAGCTTAATGTTGACAGCCTAATGTTGACAGCCTAAGGTTGACAGCTTAATGTTGACAGCTTAATGTTGACAGCTTATTGTTGACAGCTTAATTTTGACAGCTTAATGTAGACAGCTTAATGTTGTTAACTGTTAATGTTGTTAACTGTTAATGTTGTAAACTGTTAATATTGCCAGCTTATTGTTGTTGACAGCTTAATGTCATTGATAGCTTAATGTTGACAGCTTAATGTTGTTGACAGCCTAATTTTGTTGACACCTTAATGTTGACAGCTTAATGTTGACAGCTTAATGTTGACAGCTTAATGTTGACAGCTTAATGTTGACAGCATAATGTTGACAGCTTATGTTGACAGCCTATTGTTGACAGCTTAATGTTGTTGAAAGCTTAATGTTGAAAGCTTAATGTTGAAAGCTTAATGTTGAAAGCTTAATGTTGACAGCTTAATGTTGACAGCTTAATGTTGACAGCTTAATGTTGACAGCTTAATGTTGACAGCCTATTGTTGACAGCTTAATGTTGTTGAAAGCTTAATGTTGAAAGCTTAATGTTGACAGCTTAATGTTGACAGCTTAATGTTGACAGCTTAATGTTGACAGCTTAATGTTGACAGCTTAATGTTGACAACCTATTGTTGACAGCTTAATGTTGTTGAAAGCTTAATGTTGAAAGCTTAATGTTGAAAGCTTAATGTTGACAGCTTAATGTTGACAGCTTAATGTTGACAGCTTAATGTTGACAGCCTATTGTTGACAGCTTAATGTTGTTGAAAGCTTAATGTTGAAAGCTTAATGTTGAAAGCTTAATGTTGACAGCTTAATGTTGACAGCTTAATGTTGACAGCCTATTGTTGACAGCTTAATGTTGTTGAAGGCTTAATGGTGAAAGCTTATTGTTGACAGCTTAATGTTGACAGCTTAATGTTGACAGCTTAATGTTGACAGCTTAATGTTGACAGCTTAATGTTGACAACTTATTGTTGACAGCTTATTGTTGACAGCTTAATGTTGACAGCTTAGTGTTGACAGCCTAATGTTGACAGCCTAATGTTGACAGCTTAATGTTGACAGCTTAATGTTGACAGCTTAATGTTGACAGCTTAATGTTGACAGCCTATTGTTGACAGCTTAATGTTGTTGAAAGCTTAATGTTGAAAGCTTAATGTTGACAGCTTAATGTTGACAGCTTAATGTTGACAGCTTAATGTTGTTAACTGTTAATGTTGTTAACTGTTAATGTTGTTAACTGTTAATGTTGTTAACTGTTAATGTTGTTAACTGTTAATGTTGTTAACTGTTAATGTTGTTAACTGTTAATGTTGTTAACTGTTAATGTTGTTAACTGTTAATGTTGTTAACTGTTAATGTTGTTAACTGTTAATGTTGTTAACTGTTAATGTTGTTAACTGTTAATGTTGCCAGCTTAATGTTGTTGCCAGCTTAATGTTGTTGATAGCTTAATGTTGTTGATAGCTTAATGTTGACAGCTTAATGTTGACAGCTTAATGTTGACAGCTCAATGTTGTTGACAGCTTAATGTTGTTGACAGCTTAATGTTGACAGCTTAATGTTGACAGCTTATTGTTGACAGCTTATTGTTGACAGCTTAATGTTGACAGCTTAATGTTGACAGCCTAATGTTGACAGCCTAAGGTTGACAGCTTAATGTTGACAGCTTAATGTTGACAGCTTATTGTTGACAGCTTAATTTTGACAGCTTAATGTAGACAGCTTAATGTTGTTAACTGTTAATGTTGTTAACTGTTAATGTTGTAAACTGTTAATATTGCCAGCTTATTGTTGTTGACAGCTTAATGTCATTGATAGCTTAATGTTGACAGCTTAATGTTGTTGACAGCCTAATTTTGTTGACAGCTTAATGTTGACAGCTTAATGTTGACAGCTTAATGTTGACAGCTTAATGTTGACAGCTTAATGTTGACAGCATAATGTTGACAGCTTATGTTGACAGCCTATTGTTGACAGCTTAATGTTGTTGAAAGCTTAATGTTGAAAGCTTAATGTTGAAAGCTTAATGTTGAAAGCTTAATGTTGACAGCTTAATGTTGACAGCTTAATGTTGACAGCTTAATGTTGACAGCTTAATGTTGACAGCTTAATGTTGACAGCCTATTGTTGACAGCTTAATGTTGTTGAAAGCTTAATGTTGAAAGCTTAATGTTGACAGCTTAATGTTGACAGCTTAATGTTGACAGCTTAATGTTGACAGCTTAATGTTGACAGCTTAATGTTGACAACCTATTGTTGACAGCTTAATGTTGTTGAAAGCTTAATGTTGAAAGCTTAATGTTGAAAGCTTAATGTTGACAGCTTAATGTTGACAGCTTAATGTTGACAGCTTAATGTTGTTAACTGTTAATGTTGTTAACTGTTAATGTTGTTAACTGTTAATGTTGTTAACTGTTAATGTTGTTAACTGTTAATGTTGCCAGCTTAATGTTGTTAACTGTTAATGTTGTTAACTGTTAATGTTGTTAACTGTTAATATTGTTAACTGTTAATGTTGTTAACTGTTAATGTTGCCAGCTTAATGTTGTTGCCAGCTTAATGTTGTTGATAGCTTAATGTTGTTGATAGCTTAATGTTGACAGCTTAATGTTGACAGCTTAATGTTGACAGCTCAATGTTGTTGACAGCTTAATGTTGTTGACAGCTTAATGTTGACAGCTTAATGTTGACAGCTTATTGTTGACAGCTTATTGTTGACAGCTTAATGTTGACAGCTTAATGTTGACAGCCTAATGTTGACAGCCTAAGGTTGACAGCTTAATGTTGACAGCTTAATGTTGACAGCTTATTGTTGACAGCTTAATTTTGACAGCTTAATGTAGACAGCTTAATGTTGTTAACTGTTAATGTTGTTAACTGTTAATGTTGTAAACTGTTAATATTGCCAGCTTATTGTTGTTGACAGCTTAATGTCATTGATAGCTTAATGTTGACAGCTTAATGTTGTTGACAGCCTAATTTTGTTGACAGCTTAATGTTGACAGCTTAATGTTGACAGCTTAATGTTGACAGCTTAATGTTGACAGCTTAATGTTGACAGCATAATGTTGACAGCTTATGTTGACAGCCTATTGTTGACAGCTTAATGTTGTTGAAAGCTTAATGTTGAAAGCTTAATGTTGAAAGCTTAATGTTGAAAGCTTAATGTTGACAGCTTAATGTTGACAGCTTAATGTTGACAGCTTAATGTTGACAGCTTAATGTTGACAGCTTAATGTTGACAGCCTATTGTTGACAGCTTAATGTTGTTGAAAGCTTAATGTTGAAAGCTTAATGTTGACAGCTTAATGTTGACAGCTTAATGTTGACAGCTTAATGTTGACAGCTTAATGTTGACAGCTTAATGTTGACAACCTATTGTTGACAGCTTAATGTTGTTGAAAGCTTAATGTTGAAAGCTTAATGTTGAAAGCTTAATGTTGACAGCTTAATGTTGACAGCTTAATGTTGACAGCTTAATGTTGACAGCCTATTGTTGACAGCTTAATGTTGTTGAAAGCTTAATGTTGAAAGCTTAATGTTGAAAGCTTAATGTTGACAGCTTAATGTTGACAGCTTAATGTTGACAGCCTATTGTTGACAGCTTAATGTTGTTGAAGGCTTAATGGTGAAAGCTTATTGTTGACAGCTTAATGTTGACAGCTTAATGTTGACAGCTTAATGTTGACAGCCTAATGTTGACAGGCTAATGTTGACAGCTTAATGTTGACAGCTTAATGTTGACAGCTTAATGTTGACAGCTTAATGTTGACAGCTTAATGTTGACAGCGTAATGTTGACAGCTTAATGTTGTTGATAGCTTAATGTTGTTGATAGCTTAATGTTGACAGCTTAATGTTGTTGACAGCTTAATGTTGTTGATAGCTTAATGTTGTTGATAGCTTAATGTTGACAGCTAAATGTTGACAGCTTAATGTTGTTGACAGCTTAATGTTGACAGCTTAATGTTGACAGCTTAATGTTGACAGCTTATTGTTGACAGCTTATTGTTGACAGCTTAATGTTGACAGCTTAGTGTTGACAGCCTAATGTTGACAGCCTAATGTTGACAGCTTAATGTTGACAGCTTAATGTTGACAGCTTAATGTTGACAGCTTAATGTTGAGAGCTTAATGTTGACAGCCTATTGTTGACAGCTTAATGTTGTTGAAAGCTTAATGTTGTTGATAGCTTAATGTTGACAGCTTAATGTTGTTGACAGCTTAATGTTGTTGACAGCTTAATGTTGTTGATAGCTTAATGTTGCTGATAGCTTAATGTTGACAGCTTAATGTTGTTAACTGTTAATGTTGTTAACTGTTAATGTTGTAAACTGTTAATATTGCCAGCTTATTGTTGTTGACAGCTTAATGTCATTGATAGCTTAATGTTGACAGCTTAATGTTGTTGACAGCCTAATTTTGTTGACAGCTTAATGTTGACAGCTTAATGTTGACAGCTTAATGTTGACAGCTTAATGTTGACAGCTTAATGTTGACAGCATAATGTTGACAGCTTATGTTGACAGCCTATTGTTGACAGCTTAATGTTGTTGAAAGCTTAATGTTGAAAGCTTAATGTTGAAAGCTTAATGTTGACAGCTTAATGTTGACAGCTTAATGTTGACAGCTTAATGTTGACAGCTTAATGTTGACAGCTTAATGTTGACAGCCTATTGTTGACAGCTTAATGTTGTTGAAAGCTTAATGTTGAAAGCTTAATGTTGACAGCTTAATGTTGACAGCTTAATGTTGACAGCTTAATGTTGACAGCTTAATGTTGACAGCCTATTGTTGACAGCTTAATGTTGTTGAAAGCTTAATGTTGAAAGCTTAATGTTGAAAGCTTAATGTTGACAGCTTAATGTTGACAGCTTAATGTTGACAGCTTAATGTTGACAGCCTATTGTTCACAGCTTAATGTTGTTGAAAGCTTAATGTTGAAAGCTTAATGTTGAAAGCTTAATGTTGACAGCTTAATGTTGACAGCTTAATGTTGACAGCCTATTGTTGACAGCTTAATGTTGTTGAAGGCTTAATGGTGAAAGCTTATTGTTGACAGCTTAATGTTGACAGCTTAATGTTGACAGCTTAATGTTGACAGCCTAATGTTGACAGGCTAATGTTGACAGCTTAATGTTGACAGCTTAATGTTGACAGCTTAATGTTGACAGCTTAATGTTGACAGCTTAATGTTGACAGCGTAATGTTGACAGCTTAATGTTGTTGATAGCTTAATGTTGTTGATAGCTTAATGTTGACAGCTTAATGTTGTTGACAGCTTAATGTTGTTGATAGCTTAATGTTGTTGATAGCTTAATGTTGACAGCTAAATGTTGACAGCTTAATGTTGTTGACAGCTTAATGTTGACAGCTTAATGTTGACAGCTTAATGTTGACAGCTTATTGTTGACAGCTTATTGTTGACAGCTTAATGTTGACAGCTTAGTGTTGACAGCCTAATGTTGACAGCCTAATGTTGACAGCTTAATGTTGACAGCTTAATGTTGACAGCTTAATGTTGAGAGCTTAATGTTGAGAGCTTAATGTTGACAGCTTATTGTTGACAGCTTAATGTTGTTGAAAGCTTAATGTTGTTGATAGCTTAATGTTGACAGCTTAATGTTGTTGACAGCTTAATGTTGTTGACAGCTTAATGTTGTTGATAGCTTAATGTTGTTGATAGCTTAATGTTGACAGCTTAATGTTGACAGCTTAATGTTGACAGCTTAATGTTGACAGCTTAATGTTGACAGCTTAATGTTGACAGCTTAATGTTGTTAACTGTTAATGTTGTTAACTGTTAATGTTGTTAACTGTTAATGTTGTTAACTGTTAATGTTGTTAACTGTTAATGTTGCCAGCTTAATGTTTTTGCCAGCTTAATGTTGTTGACAGCTTAATGTTGACAGCCTAATGTTGTTGACGGTTAATTTTGACAACTTAATTTTGACAACTTAATGTTGACAGCTTAATGTTGACAGCTTAATGTTGTTGACAGCTTAATGTTGTTGATAGCTTAATGTTGTTGATAGCTTAATGTTGACAGCTTAATGTTGAAAGCTTAATGTTGTTGACAGCTTAATGTTGACAGCTAAATGTTGACAGCTTAATGTTGACAGCTTAATGTTGACACCTTATTGTTGACAGCTTAATGTTGACAGCTTAATGTTGACAGCTTAATGTTGACAGCTTAATGTTGACAGCCTAAAGTTGACAGCTTAATGTTGACAGCTTAATGTTGACAGCTTAATGTTGACAGCTTAATGTTGACACCTTATTGTTGACAGCTTAATGTTGACAGCTTAATGTTGACAGCTTAATGTTGACAGCCTAATGTTGACAGGCTAATGTTGACAGCTTAATGTTGACAGCTTAATGTTGACAGCTTAATGTTGTTGATAGCTTAATGTTGTTGATAGCTTAATGTTGACAGCATAATGTTGTTGACAGCTTAATGTTGTTGATAGCTTAATGTTGTTGATAGCTTAATGTTGACAGCTTAATGTTGACAGCTTAATGTTGTTGACAGCTTAATGTTGACAGCTTAATGTTGACAGCTTAATGTTGACAGCCTATTGTTGACAGCTTAATGTTGTTGAAAGCTTAATGTTGAAAGCTTAATGTTGACAGCTTAATGTTGACAGCTTAATGTTGACAGCTTAATGTTGTTAACTGTTAATGTTGTTAACTGTTAATGTTGTTAACTGTTAATGTTGTTAACTGTTAATGTTGTTAACTGTTAATTTTGTTAACTGTTAATGTTGTTAACTGTTAATGTTGTTAACTGTTAATGTTGTTAACTGTTAATGTTGTTAACTGTTAATGTTGTTAACTGTTAATGTTGTTAACTGTTAATATTGTTAACTGTTAATGTTGTTAACTGTTAATGTTGCCAGCTTAATGTTGTTGCCAGCTTAATGTTGTTGATAGCTTAATGTTGTTGATAGCTTAATGTTGACAGCTTAATGTTGACAGCTTAATGTTGACAGCTCAATGTTGTTGACAGCTTAATGTTGTTGACAGCTTAATGTTGACAGCTTAATGTTGACAGCTTATTGTTGACAGCTTATTGTTGACAGCTTAATGTTGACAGCTTAATGTTGACAGCCTAATGTTGACAGCCTAAGGTTGACAGCTTAATGTTGACAGCTTAATGTTGACAGCTTAATGTTGACAGCTTATTGTTGACAGCTTAATTTTGACAGCTTAATGTAGACAGCTTAATGTTGTTAACTGTTAATGTTGTTAACTGTTAATGTTGTAAACTGTTAATATTGCCAGCTTATTGTTGTTGACAGCTTAATGTCATTGATAGCTTAATGTTGACAGCTTAATGTTGTTGACAGCCTAATTTTGTTGACAGCTTAATGTTGACAGCTTAATGTTGACAGCTTAATGTTGACAGCTTAATGTTGACAGCTTAATGTTGACAGCATAATGTTGACAGCTTAATGTTGACAGCCTATTGTTGACAGCTTAATGTTGTTGAAAGCTTAATGTTGAAAGCTTAATGTTGAAAGCTTAATGTTGACAGCTTAATGTTGACAGCTTAATGTTGACAGCTTAATGTTGACAGCTTAATGTTGACAGCTTAATGTTGACAGCCTATTGTTGACAGCTTAATGTTGTTGAAAGCTTAATGTTGAAAGCTTAATGTTGACAGCTTAATGTTGACAGCTTAATGTTGACAGCTTAATGTTGACAGCTTAATGTTGACAGCCTATTGTTGACAGCTTAATGTTGTTGAAAGCTTAATGTTGAAAGCTTAATGTTGAAAGCTTAATGTTGACAGCTTAATGTTGACAGCTTAATGTTGACAGCTTAATGTTGACAGCCTATTGTTGACAGCTTAATGTTGTTGAAAGCTTAATGTTGAAAGCTTAATGTTGAAAGCTTAATGTTGACAGCTTAATGTTGACAGCTTAATGTTGACAGCCTATTGTTGACAGCTTAATGTTGTTGAAGGCTTAATGGTGAAAGCTTATTGTTGACAGCTTAATGTTGACAGCTTAATGTTGACAGCTTAATGTTGACAGCCTAATGTTGACAGGCTAATGTTGACAGCTTAATGTTGACAGCTTAATGTTGACAGCTTAATGTTGACAGCTTAATGTTGACAGCTTAATGTTGACAGCGTAATGTTGACAGCTTAATGTTGTTGATAGCTTAATGTTGTTGATAGCTTAATGTTGACAGCTTAATGTTGTTGACAGCTTAATGTTGTTGATAGCTTAATGTTGTTGATAGCTTAATGTTGACAGCTTAATGTTGACAGCTTAATGTTGTTGACAGCTTAATGTTGACAGCTTAATGTTGACAGCTTAATGTTGACAGCTTATTGTTGACAGCTTATTATTGACAGCTTAATGTTGACAGCTTAGTGTTGACAGCCTAATGTTGACAGCCTAATGTTGACAGCTTAATGTTGACAGCTTAATGTTGACAGCTTAATGTTGAGAGCTTAATGTTGACAGCCTATTGTTGACAGCTTAATGTTGTTGAAAGCTTAATGTTGTTGATAGCTTAATGTTGACAGCTTAATGTTGTTGACAGCTTAATGTTGTTGATAGCTTAATGTTGTTGATAGCTTAATGTTGACAGCTTAATGTTGACAGCTTAATGTTGTTGACAGCTTAATGTTGACAGCTTAATGTTGACAGCTTAATGTTGACAGCTTAATGTTGACAACTTATTGTTGACAGCTTATTGTTGACAGCTTAATGTTGACAGCTTAGTGTTGACAGCCTAATGTTGACAGCCTAATGTTGACAGCTTAATGTTGACAGCTTAATGTTGACAGCTTAATGTTGACAGCTTAATGTTGACAGCCTATTGTTGACAGCTTAATGTTGTTGAAAGCTTAATGTTGAAAGCTTAATGTTGACAGCTTAATGTTGACAGCTTAATGTTGACAGCTTAATGTTGTTAACTGTTAATGTTGTTAACTGTTAATGTTGTTAACTGTTAATGTTGTTAACTGTTAATGTTGTTAACTGTTAATGTTGTTAACTGTTAATGTTGTTAACTGTTAATGTTGTTAACTGTTAATGTTGTTAATGTTAATGTTGTTAACTGTTAATATTGTTAACTGTTAATGTTGTTAACTGTTAATGTTGCCAGCTTAATGTTGTTGCCAGCTTAATGTTGTTGATAGCTTAATGTTGTTGATAGCTTAATGTTGACAGCTTAATGTTGACAGCTTAATGTTGACAGCTCAATGTTGTTGACAGCTTAATGTTGTTGACAGCTTAATGTTGACAGTTTAATGTTGACAGCTTATTGTTGACAGCTTATTGTTGACAGCTTAATGTTGACAGCTTAATGTTGACAGCCTAATGTTGACAGCCTAAGGTTGACAGCTTAATGTTGACAGCTTAATGTTGACAGCTTAATGTTGACAGCTTATTGTTGACAGCTTAATTTTGACAGCTTAATGTAGACAGCTTAATGTTGTTAACTGTTAATGTTGTTAACTGTTAATGTTGTAAACTGTTAATATTGCCAGCTTATTGTTGTTGACAGCTTAATGTCATTGATAGCTTAATGTTGACAGCTTAATGTTGTTGACAGCCTAATTTTGTTGACAGCTTAATGTTGAAAGCTTAATGTTGACAGCTTAATGTTGACAGCTTAATGTTGACAGCTTAATGTTGACAGCATAATGTTGACAGCTTATGTTGACAGCCTATTGTTGACAGCTTAATGTTGTTGAAAGCTTAATGTTGAAAGCTTAATGTTGAAAGCTTAATGTTGACAGCTTAATGTTGACAGCTTAATGTTGACAGCTTAATGTTGACAGCTTAATGTTGACAGCTCAATGTTGACAGCCTATTGTTGACAGGTTAATGTTGTTGAAAGCTTAATGTTGAAAGCTTAATGTTGACAGCTTAATGTTGACAGCTAAATGTTGACAGCTTAATGTTGACAGCTTAATGTTGACAGCTTAATGTTGACAGCCTATTGTTGACAGCTTAATGTTGTTGAAAGCTTAATGTTGAAAGCTTAATGTTGAAAGCTTAATGTTGACAGCTTAATGTTGACAGCTTAATGTTGACAGCTTAATGTTGACAGCCTATTGTTGACAGCTTAATGTTGTTGAAAGCTTAATGTTGAAAGCTTAATGTTGAAAGCTTAATGTTGACAGCTTAATGTTGACAGCTTAATGTTGACAGCCTATTGTTGACAGCTTAATGTTGTTGAAGGCTTAATGGTGAAAGCTTATTGTTGACAGCTTAATGTTGACAGCTTAATGTTGACAGCTTAATGTTGACAGCCTAATGTTGACAGGCTAATGTTGACAGCTTAATGTTGACAGCTTAATGTTGACAGCTTAATGTTGACAGCTTAATGTTGACAGCTTAATGTTGACAGCGTAATGTTGACAGCTTAATGTTGTTGATAGCTTAATGTTGTTGATAGCTTAATGTTGACAGCTTAATGTTGTTGACAGCTTAATGTTGTTGATAGCTTAATGTTGTTGATAGCTTAATGTTGACAGCTAAATGTTGACAGCTTAATGTTGACAGCTTAATGTTGACAGCTTAATGTTGACAGCTTATTGTTGACAGCTTAATGTTGACAGCTTAGTGTTGACAGCCTAATGTTGACAGCCTAATGTTGACAGCTTAATGTTGACAGCTAAATGTTGACAGCTTAATGTTGACAGCTTAATGTTGAGAGCTTAATGTTGACAGCCTATTGTTGACAGCTTAATGTTGTTGAAAGCTTAATGTTGTTGATAGCTTAATGTTGACAGCTTAATGTTGTTGACAGCTTAATGTTGTTGACAGCTTAATGTTGTTGATAGCTTAATGTTGTTGATAGCTTAATGTTGACAGCTTAATGTTGACAGCTTAATGTTGTTGACAGCTTAATGTTGACAGCTTAATGTTGACAGCTTAATGTTGACAGCTTAATGTTGACAACTTATTGTTGACAGCTTATTGTTGACAGCTTAATGTTGACAGCTTAGTGTAGACAGCCTAATGTTGACAGCCTAATGTTGACAGCTTAATGTTGACAGCTTAATGTTGACAGCTTAATGTTGACAGCTTAATGTTGACAGCCTATTGTTGACAGCTTAATGTTGTTGAAAGCTTAATGTTGAAAGCTTAATGTTGACAGCTTAATGTTGACAGCTTAATGTTGACAGCTTAATGTTGACAGCTTAATGTTGACAGCTTAATGTTGTTAACTGTTAATGTTGTTAACTGTTAATGTTGTTAACTGTTAATGTTGTTAACTGTTAATGTTGTTAACTGTTAATGTTGTTAACTGTTAATGTTGCCAGCTTAATGTTGTTGACAGCTTAATGTTGACAGCTTAATGTTGACAGCTTAATGTTGACAGCTTAATGTTGACAGCTTATTGTTGACGGCTTATTGTTGAGAGCTTAATGTTGACAGCTTAATGTTGACAGCCTAATGTTGACAGCCTATGGTTGACAGCTTAATGTTGACAGCTTAATGTTGACAGCTTAATGTTGACAGCTTAATGTTGACAGCTTATTGTTGACTGCTTAATGTTGACAGCTTAATGTTGTTAACTGTTAATGTTGTTAACTGTTAATGTTGTTAACTGTTAATGTTGTTAACTGTTAATGTTGTTAACTGTTAATGTTGTTAACTGTTAATGTTGTTAACTGTTAATGTTGTTAACTGTTAATGTTGCCAGCTTAATGTTTTTGCCAGCTTAATGTTGTTGACAGCTTAATGTTGACAGCCTAATGTTGTTGACGGTTAATTTTGACAACTTAATTTTGACAACTTAATGTTGACAGCTTAATGTTGACAGCTTAATGTTGTTGACAGCTTAATGTTGTTGATAGCTTAATGTTGTTGATAGCTTAATGTTGACAGCTTAATGTTGTTGACAGCTTAATGTTGACAGCTAAATGTTGACAGCTTAATGTTGACAGCTTAATGTTGACAGCTTAATGTTGACAGCTTAATGTTGACAGCTTAATGTTGACAGCTTAATGTTGACAGCCTAATGTTGACAGCCTAAAGTTGACAGCTTGATGTTGACAGCTTAATGTTGACAGCTTAATGTTGACAGCTTAATGTTGAAAGCTTAATGTTGACAGCTTAATGTTGACAGCTTAATGTTGACAGCCTATTGTTGACAGCTTAATGTTGTTGAAGGCTTAATGGTGAAAGCTTATTGTTGACAGCTTAATGTTGACAGCTTAATGTTGACAGCTTAATGTTGACAGCCTAATGTTGACAGGCTAATGTTGACAGCTTAATGTTGACAGCTTAATGTTGACAGCTTAATGTTGACAGCTTAATGTTGACAGCTTAATGTTGACAGCGTAATGTTGACAGCTTAATGTTGTTGATAGCTTAATGTTGTTGATAGCTTAATGTTGACAGCTTAATGTTGTTGACAGCTTAATGTTGTTGATAGCTTAATGTTGTTGATAGCTTAATGTTGACAGCTAAATGTTGACAGCTTAATGTTGACAGCTTAATGTTGACAGCTTAATGTTGACAGCTTATTGTTGACAGCTTAATGTTGACAGCTTAGTGTTGACAGCCTAATGTTGACAGCCTAATGTTGACAGCTTAATGTTGACAGCTAAATGTTGACAGCTTAATGTTGACAGCTTAATGTTGAGAGCTTAATGTTGACAGCCTATTGTTGACAGCTTAATGTTGTTGAAAGCTTAATGTTGTTGATAGCTTAATGTTGACAGCTTAATGTTGTTGACAGCTTAATGTTGTTGACAGCTTAATGTTGTTGATAGCTTAATGTTGTTGATAGCTTAATGTTGACAGCTTAATGTTGACAGCTTAATGTTGTTGACAGCTTAATGTTGACAGCTTAATGTTGACAGCTTAATGTTGACAGCTTAATGTTGACAACTTATTGTTGACAGCTTATTGTTGACAGCTTAATGTTGACAGCTTAGTGTAGACAGCCTAATGTTGACAGCCTAATGTTGACAGCTTAATGTTGACAGCTTAATGTTGACAGCTTAATGTTGACAGCTTAATGTTGACAGCCTATTGTTGACAGCTTAATGTTGTTGAAAGCTTAATGTTGAAAGCTTAATGTTGACAGCTTAATGTTGACAGCTTAATGTTGACAGCTTAATGTTGACAGCTTAATGTTGACAGCTTAATGTTGTTAACTGTTAATGTTGTTAACTGTTAATGTTGTTAACTGTTAATGTTGTTAACTGTTAATGTTGTTAACTGTTAATGTTGTTAACTGTTAATGTTGCCAGCTTAATGTTGTTGACAGCTTAATGTTGACAGCTTAATGTTGACAGCTTAATGTTGACAGCTTAATGTTGACAGCTTATTGTTGACGGCTTATTGTTGAGAGCTTAATGTTGACAGCTTAATGTTGACAGCCTAATGTTGACAGCCTATGGTTGACAGCTTAATGTTGACAGCTTAATGTTGACAGCTTAATGTTGACAGCTTAATGTTGACAGCTTATTGTTGACTGCTTAATGTTGACAGCTTAATGTTGTTAACTGTTAATGTTGTTAACTGTTAATGTTGTTAACTGTTAATGTTGTTAACTGTTAATGTTGTTAACTGTTAATGTTGTTAACTGTTAATGTTGTTAACTGTTAATGTTGTTAACTGTTAATGTTGCCAGCTTAATGTTTTTGCCAGCTTAATGTTGTTGACAGCTTAATGTTGACAGCCTAATGTTGTTGACGGTTAATTTTGACAACTTAATTTTGACAACTTAATGTTGACAGCTTAATGTTGACAGCTTAATGTTGTTGACAGCTTAATGTTGTTGATAGCTTAATGTTGTTGATAGCTTAATGTTGACAGCTTAATGTTGTTGACAGCTTAATGTTGACAGCTAAATGTTGACAGCTTAATGTTGACAGCTTAATGTTGACAGCTTAATGTTGACAGCTTAATGTTGACAGCTTAATGTTGACAGCTTAATGTTGACAGCCTAATGTTGACAGCCTAAAGTTGACAGCTTGATGTTGACAGCTTAATGTTGACAGCTTAATGTTGACAGCTTAATGTTGACACCTTATTGTTGACAGCTTAATGTTGACAGCTTAATGTTGACAGCTTAATGTTGACAGCCTAATGTTGACAGGCTAATGTTGACAGCTTAATGTTGACAGCTTAATGTTGACAGCTTAATGTTGACAGCTTAATGTTGTTGATAGCTTAATGTTGTTGATAGCTTAATGTTGACAGCATAATGTTGTTGACAGCTTAATGTTGTTGATAGCTTAATGTTGTTGATAGCTTAATGTTGACAGCTTAATGTTGACAGCTTAATGTTGTTGACAGCTTAATGTTGACAGCTTAATGTTGACAGCTTAATGTTGACAGCTTATTGTTGACAGCTTATTGTTGACAGCTTAATGTTGACAGCTTAGTGTTGACAGCCTAATGTTGACAGCCTAATGTTGACAGCTTAATGTTGACAGCTTAATGTTGACAGCTTAATGTTGACAGCTTAATGTTGACAGCCTATTGTTGACAGCTTAATGTTGTTGAAAGCTTAATGTTGAAAGCTTAATGTTGACAGCTTAATGTTGACAGCTTAATGTTGACAGCTTAATGTTGTTAACTGTTAATGTTGTTAACTGTTTATGTTGTTAACTGTTAATGTTGTTAACTGTTAATGTTGTTAACTGTTAATGTTGTTAACTGTTAATGTTGTTAACTGTTAATGTTGTTAACTGTTAATGTTGTTAACTGTTAATATTGTTAACTGTTAATGTTGTTAACTGTTAATGTTGCCAGCTTAATGTTGTTGCCAGCTTAATGTTGTTGATAGCTTAATGTTGTTGATAGCTTAATGTTGACAGCTTAATGTTGACAGCTTAATGTTGACAGCTTATTGTTGACAGCTTATTGTTGACAGCTTAATGTTGACAGCTTAATGTTGACAGCCTAATGTTGACAGCCTAAGGTTGACAGCTTAATGTTGACAGCTTAATGTTGACAGCTTAATGTTGACAGCTTATTGTTGACAGCTTAATGTTGACAGCTTAATGTAGACAGCTTAATGTTGTTAACTGTTAATGTTGTTAACTGTTAATGTTGTAAACTGTTAATATTGCCAGCTTATTGTTGTTGACAGCTTAATGTCATTGATAGCTTAATGTTGACAGCTTAATGTTGTTGACAGCCTAATTTTGTTGACAGCTTAATGTTGACAGCTTAATGTTGACAGCTTAATGTTGACAGCTTAATGTTGACAGCATAATGTTGACTGCTTAATGTTGACAGCCTATTGTTGACAGCTTAATGTTGTTGAAAGCTTAATGTTGAAAGCTTAATGTTGAAAGCTTAATGTTGACAGCTTAATGTTGACAGCTTAATGTTGACAGCTTAATGTTGACAGCTTAATGTTGACAGCTTAATGTTGACAGCCTATTGTTGACAGCTTAATGTTGTTGAAAGCTTAATGTTGAAAGCTTAATGTTGACAGCTTAATGTTGACAGCTTAATGTTGACAGCTTAATGTTGACAGCTTAATGTTGACAGCTTAATGTTGACAGCCTATTGTTGACAGCTTAATGTTGTTGAAAGCTTAATGTTGAAAGCTTAATGTTGAAAGCTTAATGTTGACAGCTTAATGTTGACAGCTTAATGTTGACAGCCTATTGTTGACAGCTTAATGTTGTTGAAAGCTTAATGTTGAAAGCTTAATGTTGAAAGCTTAATGTTGACAGCTTAATGTTGACAGCTTAATGTTGACAGCCTATTGTTGACAGCTTAATGTTGTTGAAGGCTTAATGTTGAAAGCTTATTGTTGACAGCTTAATGTTGACAGCTTAATGTTGACAGCTTAATGTTGACAGCCTAATGTTGACAGGCTAATGTCGACAGCTTAATGTTGACAGCTTAATGTTGACAGCTTAATGTTGACAGCTTAATGTTGACAGCTTAATGTTGTTGATAGCTTAATGTTGTTGATAGCTTAATGTTGACAGCTTAATGTTGTTGACAGCTTAATGTTGTTGATAGCTTAATGTTGTTGATAGCTTAATGTTGACAGCTTAATGTTGACAGCTTAATGTTGTTGACAGCTTAATGTTGACAGCTTAATGTTGACAGCTTAATGTTGACAGCTTATTGTTGTCAGCTTATTGTTGACAGCTTAATGTTGAGAGCTTAGTGTTGACAGCCTAATGTTGACAGCCTAATGTTGACAGCTTAATGTTGACAGCTTAATGTTGACAGCTTAATGTTGACAGCTTAATGTTGACAGCTTAATGTTGACAGCCTATTGTTGACAGCTTAATGTTGTTGAAAGCTTAATGTTGTTGATAGCTTAATGTTGACAGCTTAATGTTGTTGACAGCTTAATGTTGTTGATAGCTTAATGTTGTTGATAGCTTAATGTTGACAGCTTAATGTTGACAGCTTAATGTTGTTGACAGCTTAATGTTGACAGCTTAATGTTGACAGCTTAATGTTGACAGCTTATTGTTGACAGCTTATTGTTGACAGCTTAATGTTGACAGCTTAGTGTTGACAGCCTAATGTTGACAGCCTAATGTTGACAGCTTAATGTTGACAGCTTAATGTTGACAGCTTAATGTTGACAGCTTAATGTTGACAGCCTATTGTTGACAGCTTAATGTTGTTGAAAGCTTAATGTTGAAAGCTTAATGTTGACAGCTTAATGTTGACAGCTTAATGTTGACAGCTTAATGTTGACAGCTTAATGTTGTTAACTGTTAATGTTGTTAACTGTTAATGTTGTTAACTGTTAATGTTGTTAACTGTTAATGTTGTTAACTGTTAATGTTGCCAGCTTAATGTTGTTGACAGCTTAATGTTGACAGCTTAATGTTGACAGCTTAATGTTGACAGCTTAATGTTGACAGCTTATTGTTGACAGCTTATTGTTGACAGCTTAATGTTGACAGCCTAATGTTGACAGCCTATGGTTGACAGCTTAATGTTGACAGCTTAATGTTGACAGCTTAATGTTGACAGCTTAATGTTGACAGCTTATTGTTGACAGCTTAATGTTGACAGCTTAATGTTGACAGCTTAATGTTGTTAACTGTTAATGTTGTTAACTGTTAATGTTGTAAACTGTTAATGTTGCCAGCTTATTGTTGTTGACAGCTTAATGTCATTGATAGCTAAATGTTGACAGCTTAATGTTGTTGACAGCCTAATTTTGTTGACAGCTTAATGTTGACAGCTTAATGTTGACAGCTTAATGTTGACAGCTTAATGTTGACAGCTTAATGTTGACAGCCTATTGTTGACAGCTCAATGTTGTTGAAAGCTTAATGTTGAAAGCTTAATGTTGAAAGCTTAATGTTGACAGCTTAATGTTGACAGCTTAATGTTGACAGCCTATTGTTGACAGCTTAATGTTGTTAAAAGCTTAATGTTGAAAGCTTAATGTTGAAAGCTTAATGTTGACAGCTTAATGTTGACAGCTTAATGTTGACAGCCTATTGTTGACAGCTTAATGTTGTTGAAGGCTTAATGTTGAAAGCTTATTGTTGCCAGCTTAATGTTGACAGCTTAATGTTGACAGCTTAATGTTGACAGCCTAATGTTGACAGGCTAATGTTGACAGCTTAATGTTGACAGCTTAATGTTGACAGCTTAATGTTGACAGCTTAATGTTGACAGCTTAATGTTGACAGCTTAATGTTGTTGATAGCTTAATGTTGTTGATAGCTTAATGTTGACAGCTTAATGTTGTTGACAGCTTAATGTTGTTGATAGCTTAATGTTGTTAATAGCTTAATGTTGACAGCTTAATGTTGACAGCTTAATGTTGTTGACAGCTTAATGTTGACAGCTTAATGTTGACAGCTTAATGTTGACAGCTTATTGTTGACAGCTTATTGTTAACAGCTTAATGTTGACAGCTTAGTGTTGACAGCCTAATGTTGACAGCCTAACATTGACAGCTTAATGTTGACAGCTTAATGTTGACAGCTTAATGTTGAGAGCTTAATGTTGAGAGCTTAATGTTGACAGCCTATTGTTGACAGCTTAATGTTGTTGAAAGCTTAATGTTGTTGATAGCTTAATGTTGACAGCTTAATGTTGTTGACAGCCTGATGTTGTTGATAGCTTAATGTTGTTGATAGCTTAATGTTGACAGCTTAATGTTGACAGCTTAATGTTGTTGACAGCTTAATGTAGACAGCTTAATGTTGACAGCTTAATGTTGACAGCTTATTGTTGACAGCTTATTGTTGACAGCTTAATGTTGACAGCTTAGTGTTGACAGCCTAATGTTGACAGCCTAATGTTGACAGCTTAATGTTGACAGCTTAATGTTGACAGCTTAATGTTGACAGCTTAATGTTGACAGCCTATTGTTGACAGCTTAATGTTGTTGAAAGCTTAATGTTGACAGCTTAATGTTGACAGCTTAATGTTGACAGCTTAATGTTGACAGCTTAATGTTGACAGCTTAATGTTGTTAACTGTTAATGTTGTTAACTGTTAATGTTGTTAACTGTTAATGTTGTTAACTGTTAATGTTGTTAACTGTTAATGTTGTTAACTGTTAATGTTGTTAACTGTTAATGTTGCCAGCTTAATGTTTTTGCCAGCTTAATGTTGTTGACAGCTTAATGTTGACAGCCTAATGTTGTTGACGGTTAATTTTGACAACTTAATTTTGACAACTTAATGTTGACAGCTTAATGTTGACAGCTTAATGTTGTTGACAGCTTAATGTTGTTGATAGCTTAATGTTGTTGATAGCTTAATGTTGACAGCTTAATGTTGACAGCTTAATGTTGTTGACAGCTTAATGTTGACAGCTAAATGTTGACAGCTTAATTTTGACAGCTTAATGTTGACACCTTATTGTTGACAGCTTAATGTTGACAGCTTAATGTTGACAGCTTAATGTTGACAGCTTAATGTTGACAGCCTATTGTTGACAGCTCAATGTTGTTGAAAGCTTAATGTTGAAAGCTTAATGTTGAAAGCTTAATGTTGACAGCTTAATGTTGACAGCTTAATGTTGACAGCCTATTGTTGACAGCTTAATGTTGTTGAAGGCTTAATGTTGAAAGCTTATTGTTGACAGCTTAATGTTGACAGCTTAATGTTGACAGCTTAATGTTGACAGCCTAATGTTGACAGGCTAATGTTGACAGCTTAATGTTGACAGCTTAATGTTGACAGCTTAATGTTGACAGCTTAATGTTGACAGCTTAATGTTGACAGCTTAATGTTGTTGATAGCTTAATGTTGTTGATAGCTTAATGTTGACAGCTTAATGTTGTTGACAGCTTAATGTTGTTGATAGCTTAATGTTGTTAATAGCTTAATGTTGACAGCTTAATGTTGACAGCTTAATGTTGTTGACAGCTTAATGTTCACAGCTTAATGTTGACAGCTCAATGTTGACAGCTTATTGTTGACAGCTTATTGTTGACAGCTTAATGTTGACAGCTTAGTGTTGACAGCCTAATGTTGACAGCCTAATGTTGACAGCTTAATGTTGACAGCTTAATGTTGACAGCTTAATGTTGACAGCTTAATGTTGAGAGCTTAATGTTGACAGCCTATTGTTGACAGCTTAATGTTGTTGAAAGCTTAATGTTGTTGATAGCTTAATGTTGACAGCTTAATGTTGTTGATAGCTTAATGTTGTTGATAGCTTAATGTTGACAGCTTAATGTTGACAGCTTAATGTTGTTGACAGCTTAATGTTGACAGCTTAATGTTGACAGCTTAATGTTGACAGCTTAATGTTGACAGCTTATTGTTGACAGCTTATTGTTGACAGCTTAATGTTGACAGCTTAGTGTTGACAGCCTAATGTTGACAGCCTAATGTTGACAGCTTAATGTTGACAGCTTAATGTTGACAGCTTAATGTTGACAGCTTAATGTTGACAGCCTATTGTTGACAGCTTAATGTTGTTGAAAGCTTAATGTTGACAGCTTAATGTTGACAGCTTAATGTTGACAGCTTAATGTTGACAGCTTAATGTTGACAGCTTAATGTTGTTAACTGTTAATGTTGTTAACTGTTAATGTTGTTAACTGTTAATGTTGTTAACTGTTAATGTTGTTAACTGTTAATGTTGCCAGCTTAATGTTTTTGCCAGCTTAATGTTGTTGACAGCTTAATGTTGACAGCCTAATGTTGTTGACGGTTAATTTTGACAACTTAATTTTGACAACTTAATGTTGACAGCTTAATGTTGACAGCTTAATGTTGTTGACAGCTTAATGTTGTTGATAGCTTAATGTTGTTGATAGCTTAATGTTGACAGCTTAATGTTGACAGCTTAATGTTGTTGACAGCTTAATGTTGACAGCTAATTGTTGACAGCTTAATTTTGACAGCTTAATGTTGACACCTTATTGTTGACAGCTTAATGTTGACAGCTTAATGTTGACAGCTTAATGTTGACAGCTTAATGTTGACAGCCTATTGTTGACAGCTTAATGTTGTTGAAGGCTTAATGTTTAAAACTTATTGTTGACAGCTTAATGTTGACAGCTTAATGTTGACAGCTTAATGTTGACAGCCTAATGTTGACAGGCTAATGTTGACAGCTTAATGTTGACAGCTTAATGTTGACAGCTTAATGTTGACAGCTTAATGTTGACAGCTTAATCTTGTTGATAGCTTAATGTTGTTGATAGCTTAATGTTGACAGCTTAATGTTGTTGACAGCTTAATGTTGTTGATTGCTTAATGTTGTTAATAGCTTAATGTTGACAGCTTAATGTTGACAGCTTAATGTTGTTGACAGCTTAATGTTCACAGCTTAATGTTGACAGCTCAATGTTGACAGCTTATTGTTGACAGCTTATTGTTGACAGCTTAATGTTGACAGCTTAGTGTTGACAGCCTAATGTTGACAGCCTAATGTTGACAGCTTAATGTTGACAGCTTAATGTTGACAGCTTAATGTTGACAGCTTAATGTTGACAGCTTAATGTTGACAGCCTATTGTTGACAGCTTAATGTTGTTGAAAGCTTAATGTTGTTGATAGCTTAATGTTGACAGCTTAATGTTGTTGACAGCTTAATGTTGTTGATAGCTTAATGTTGTTGATAGCTTAATGTTGACAGCTTAATGTTGACAGCTTAATGTTGTTGACAGCTTAATGTTGACAGCTTAATGTTGACAGCTTAATGTTGACAGCTTAATGTTGACAGCTTATTGTTGACAGCTTATTGTTGACAGCTTAATGTTGACAGCTTAGTGTTGACAGCCTAATGTTGACAGCCTAATGTTGACAGCTTAATGTTGACAGCTTAATGTTGACAGCTTAATGTTGACAGCTTAATGTTGACAGCCTATTGTTGACAGCTTAATGTTGTTGAAAGCTTAATGTTGAAAGCTTAATGTTGAAAGCCTAATGTTGACAGCTTAATGTTGACAGCTTAATGTTGACAGCTTAATGTTGACAGCTTAATGTTGACAGCTTAATGTTGTTAACTGTTAATGTTGTTAACTGTTAATGTTGTTAACTGTTAATGTTATTAACTGTTAATGTTGTTAACTGTTAATGTTGCCAGCTTAATGTTTTTGCCAGCTTAATGTTGTTGACAGCTTAATGTTGACAGCCTAATGTTGTTGACGGTTAATTTTTACAACTTAATTTTGACAACTTAATGTTGACAGCTTAATGTTGACAGCTTAATGTTGTTGACAGCTTAATGTTGTTGATAGCTTAATGTTGTTGATAGCTTAATGTTGACAGCTTAATGTTGACAGCTTAATGTTGTTGACAGCTTAATGTTGACAGCTAAATGTTGACAGCTTAATGTTGACAGCTTAATGTTGACACCTTATTGTTGACAGCTTAATGTTGACAGCTTAATGTTGACAGCTTAATGTTGACAGCTTAATGTTGACAGCCTAATGTTGACAGCCTAAAGTTGACAGCTTAATGTTGACAGCTTAATGTTGACAGCCTAATGTTGACAGCTTAATGTTGACAGCTTAATGTTGACAGCTTAATGTTGACAGCTTAATGTTGACAGCCTATTGTTGACAGCTTAATGTTGTTGAAAGCTTAATGTTGAAAGCTTAATGTTGACAGCTTAATGTTGACAGCTTAATGTTGACAGCTTAATGTTGACAGCTTAATGTTGTTAACTGTTAATGTTGTTAACTGTTAATGTTGTTAACTGTTAATGTTGTTAACTGTTAATGTTGTTAACTGTTAATGTTGTTAACTGTTAATGTTGCCAGCTTAATGTTGTTGACAGCTTAATGTTGACAGCTTAATGTTGACAGCTTAATGTTGACAGCTTAATGTTGACAGCTTATTGTTGACAGCTTATTGTTGACAGCTTAATGTTGACAGCCTAATGTTGACAGCCTATGGTTGACAGCTTAATGTTGACAGCTTAATGTTGACAGCTTAATGTTGACAGCTTAATGTTGACAGCTTATTGTTGACAGCTTAATGTTGACAGCTTAATGTTGACAGCTTAATGTTGTTAACTGTTAATGTTGTTAACTGTTAATGTTGTAAACTGTTAATGTTGCCAGCTTATTGTTGTTGACAGCTTAATGTCATTGATAGCTAAATGTTGACAGCTTAATGTTGTTGACAGCCTAATTTTGTTGACAGCTTAATGTTGACAGCTTAATGTTGACAGCTTAATGTTGACAGCTTAATGTTGACAGCTTAATGTTGACAGCCTATTGTTGACAGCTCAATGTTGTTGAAAGCTTAATGTTGAAAGCTTAATGTTGAAAGCTTAATGTTGACAGCTTAATGTTGACAGCTTAATGTTGACAGCCTATTGTTGACAGCTTAATGTTGTTAAAAGCTTAATGTTGAAAGCTTAATGTTGTTGACAGCCTAATTTTGTTGACAGCCTAATGTTGACAGCCTAATGTTGAAAGCTTAATGTTGACAGCTTAATGTTGACAGCTTAA
The DNA here is from genome assembly GCA_932294295.1 of Alitta virens. Lineage (NCBI taxonomy): Eukaryota > Metazoa > Annelida > Polychaeta > Phyllodocida > Nereididae > Alitta > Alitta virens. The sequence goes on from OW028574.1 coordinate 25,033,062, forward strand.
TGTTGACAGCCTATTGTTGACAGCTTAATGTTGTTGAAGGCTTAATGTTGAAAGCTTATTGTTGCCAGCTTAATGTTGACAGCTTAATGTTGACAGCTTAATGTTGACAGCCTAATGTTGACAGGCTAATGTTGACAGCTTAATGTTGACAGCTTAATGTTGACAGCTTAATGTTGACAGCTTAATGTTGACAGCTTAATGTTGACAGCTTAATGTTGACAGCTTAATGTTGTTGATAGCTTAATGTTGTTGATAGCTTAATGTTGACAGCCTAATGTTGTTGACAGCTTAATGTTGTTGATAGCTTAATGTTGTTAATAGCTTAATGTTGACAGCTTAATGTTGACAGCTTAATGTTGTTGACAGCTTAATGTTGACAGCTTAATGTTGACAGCTTAATGTTGACAGCTTATTGTTGACAGCTTTTTGTTAACAGCTTAATGTTGACAGCTTAGTGTTGACAGCCTAATGTTGACAGCCTAACGTTGACAGCTTAATGTTGACAGCTTAATGTTGACAGCTTAATGTTGACAGCTTAATGTTGAGAGCTTAATGTTGACAGCCTATTGTTGACAGCTTAATGTTGTTGAAAGCTTAATGTTGTTGATAGCTTAATGTTGACAGCTTAATGTTGTTGACAGCTTAATGTCGTTGATAGCTTAATGTTGTTGATAGCTTAATGTTGACAGCTTAATGTTGACAGCTTAATGTTGTTGACAGCTTAATGTTGACAGCTTAATGTTGACAGCTTAATGTTGACAGCTTAATGTTGACAGCTTATTGTTGACAGCTTATTGTTGACAGCTTAATGTTGACAGCTTAGTGTTGACAGCCTAATGTTGACAGCCTAATGTTGACAGCTTAATGTAGACAGCTTAATGTTGACAGCTTAATCTTGACAGCTTAATGTTGACAGCCTATTGTTGACAGCTTAATGTTGTTGAAAGCTTAATGTTGACAGCTTAATGTTGACAGCTTAATGTTGACAGCTTAATGTTGACAGCTTAATGTTGACAGCTTAATGTTGACACCTTAATGTTGTTGATAGCTTAATGTTGTTGATAGCTTAATGTTGACAGCCTAATGTTGTTGACAGCTTAATGTTGTTGATAGCTTAATGTTGTTAATAGCTTAATGTTGACAGCTTAATGTTGACAGCTTAATGTTGTTGACAGCTTAATGTTGACAGCTTAATGTTGACAGCTTAATGTTGACAGCTTATTGTTGACAGCTTTTTGTTAACAGCTTAATGTTGACAGCTTAGTGTTGACAGCCTAATATTGACAGCCTAACGTTGACAGCTTAATGTTGACAGCTTAATGTTGACAGCTTAATGTTGACAGCTTAATGTTGAGAGCTTAATGTTGACAGCCTATTGTTGACAGCTTAATGTTGTTGAAAGCTTAATGTTGTTGATAGCTTAATGTTGACAGCTTAATGTTGTTGACAGCTTAATGTTGTTGATAGCTTAATGTTGTTGATAGCTTAATGTTGACAGCTTAATGTTGACAGCTTAATGTTGTTGACAGCTTAATGTTGACAGCTTAATGTTGACAGCTTAATGTTGACAGCTTAATGTTGACAGCTTATTGTTGACAGCTTATTGTTGACAGCTTAATGTTGACAGCTTAGTGTTGACAGCCTAATGTTGACAGCCTAATGTTGACAGCTTAATGTAGACAGCTTAATGTTGACAGCTTAATCTTGACAGCTTAATGTTGACAGCCTATTGTTGACAGCTTAATGTTGTTGAAAGCTTAATGTTGACAGCTTAATGTTGACAGCTTAATGTTGACAGCTTAATGTTGACAGCTTAATGTTGACAGCTTAATGTTGTTAACTGTTAATGTTGTTAACTGTTAATGTTGTTAACTGTTAATGTTGTTAACTGTTAATGTTGCCAGCTTTATGTTTTTGCCAGCTTAATGTTGTTGACAGCTTAATGTTGACAGCCTAATGTTGTTGACGGTTAATTTTGACAACTTAATTTTGACAACTTTATGTTGACAGCTTAATGTTGACAGCTTAATGTTGTTGACAGCTTAATGTTGTTGATAGCTTAATGTTGTTGATAGCTTAATGTTGACAGCTTAATGTTGACAGCTTAATGTTGTTGACAGCTTAATGTTGACAGCTAAATGTTGACAGCTTAATTTTGACAGCTTAATGTTGACACCTTATTGTTGACAGCTTAATGTTGACAGCTTAATGTTGACAGCTTAATGTTGACAGCTTAATGTTGACAGCCTATTGTTGACAGCTTAATGTTGTTGAAGGCTTAATGTTGAAAGCTTATTGTTGACAGCTTAATGTTGACAGCTTAATGTTGACAGCTTAATGTTGACAGCCTAATGTTGACAGGCTAATGTTGACAGCTTAATGTTGACAGCTTAATGTTGACAGCTTAATGTTGACAGCTTAATGTTGACAGCTTAATGTTGACAGCTTAATGTTGACAGCTTAATGTTGTTGATAGCTTAATGTTGTTGATAGCTTAATGTTGACAGCTTAATGTTGTTGACAGCTTAATGTTGTTGATAGCTTAATGTTGTTAATAGCTTAATGTTGACAGCTTAATGTTGACAGCTTAATATTGTTGACAGCTTAATGTTCACAGCTTAATGTTGACAGCTCAATGTTGACAGCTTATTGTTGACAGCTTATTGTTGACAGCTTAATGTTGACAGCTTAGTGTTGACAGCCTAATGTTGACAGCCTAATGTTGACAGCTTAATGTTGACAGCTTAATGTTGACAGCTTAATGTTGAGAGCTTAATGTTGACAGCCTATTGTTGACAGCTTAATGTTGTTGAAAGCTTAATGTTGTTAATAGCTTAATGTTGACAGCTTAATGTTGTTGACAGCTTAATGTTGTTGATAGCTTAATGTTGTTGATAGCTTAATGTTGACAGCTTAATGTTGACAACTTAATGTTGTTGACAGCTTAATGTTGACAGCTTAATGTTGACAGCTTAATGTTGACAGCTTAATGTTTACAGCTTTTGTTGACAGCTTATTGTTGACAGCTTAATGTTGACAGCTTAGTGTTGACAGCCTAATGTTGACAGCCTAATGTTGACAGCTTAATGTTGACAGCTTAATGTTGACAGCTTAATGTTGACAGCCTATTGTTGACAGCTTAATGTTGTTGAAAGCTTAATGTTGAAAGCTTAATGTTGACAGCTTAATGTTGACAGCTTAATGTTGACAGCTTAATGTTGACAGCTTAATGTTGACAGCTTAATGTTGTTAACTGTTAATGTTGTTAACTGTTAATGTTGTTAACTGTTAATGTTGTTAACTGTTAATGTTGTTAACTGTTAATGTTGCCAGCTTAATGTTTTTGCCAGCTTAATGTTGTTGACAGCTTAATGTTGACAGCCTAATGTTGTTGACGGTTAATTTTGACAACTTAATTTTGACAACTTAATGTTGACAGCTTAATGTTGACAGCTTAATGTTGTTGACAGCTTAATGTTGTTGATAGCTTAATGTTGTTGATAGCTTAATGTTGACAGCTTAATGTTGACAGCTTAATGTTGTTGACAGCTTAATGTTGACAGCTAAATGTTGACAGCTTAATGTTGACAGCTTAATGTTGACACCTTATTGTTGACAGCTTAATGTTGACAGCTTAATGTTGACAGCTTAATGTTGACAGCTTAATGTTGACAGCCTAATGTTGACAGCCTAAAGTTGACAGCTTAATGTTGACAGCTTAATGTTGACAGCTTAATGTTGACAGCTTAATGTTGACAGCTTAATGTTGACACCTTATTGTTGACAGCTTAATGTTGACAGCTTAATGTTGACAGTTTAATGTTGACAGCCTAATGTTGACAGGCTAATGTTGACAGCTTAATGTTGACAGCTTAATGTTGACAGCTTAATGTTGACAGCTTAATGTTGTTGATAGCTTAATGTTGTTGATAGCTTAATGTTGACAGCATAATGTTGTTGACAGCTTAATGTTGTTGATAGCTTAAAGTTGTTGATAGCTTAATGTTGACAGCTTAATGTTGACAGCTTAATGTTGTTGACAGCTTAATGTTGACAGCTTAATGTTGACAGCTTAATGTTGACAGCTTAATGTTGACAGCTTAATGTTGACAGCTTATTGTTGACAGCTTATTGTTGACAGCTTAATGTTGACAGCTTAGTGTTGACAGCCTAATGTTGACAGCCTAATGTTGACAGCTTAATGTTGACAGCTTAATGTTGACAGCTTAATGTTGACAGCTTAATGTTGACAGCCTATTGTTGACAGCTTAATGTTGTTGAAAGCTTAATGTTGAAAGCTTAATGTTGACAGCTTAATGTTGACAGCTTAATGTTGTTAACTGTTAATGTTGTTAACTGTTAATGTTGTTAACTGTTAATGTTGTTAACTGTTAATGTTGTTAACTGTTAATGTTGTTAACTGTTAATGTTGTTAACTGTTAATGTTGTTAACTGTTAATGTTGTTAACTGTTAATGTTGTTAACTGTTAATGTTGTTAACTGTTAATGTTGTTAACTGTTAATATTGTTAACTGTTAATGTTGTTAACTGTTAATGTTGCCAGCTTAATGTTGTTGCCAGCTTAATGTTGTTGATAGCTTAATGTTGTTGATAGCTTAATGTTGACAGCTTAATGTTGACAGCTTAATGTTGACAGCTTAATGTTGTTGACAGCTTAATGTTGTTGACAGCTTAATGTTGACAGCTTAATGTTGACAGCTTAATGTTGACAGCTTATTGTTGACAGCTTATTGTTGACAGCTTAATGTTGACAGCTTAATGTTGACAGCCTAATGTTGACAGCCTAAGGTTGACAGCTTGATGTTGACAGCTTAATGTTGACAGCTTAATGTTGACAGCTTATTGTTGACAGCTTAATGTTGACAGCTTAATGTTGACAGCTTAATGTTGTTAACTGTTAATGTTGTTAACTGTTAATGTTGTAAACTGTTAATATTGCCAGCTTATTGTTGTTGACAGCTTAATGTCATTGATAGCTTTATGTTGACAGCTTAATGTTGTTGACAGCCTAATTTTGTTGACAGCTTAATGTTGACAGCTTAATGTTGACAGCTTAATGTTGACAGCTTAATGGTGACAGCTTAATGTTGACAGCATAATGTTGACAGCTTAATGTTGACAGCCTATTGTTGACAGCTTAATGTTGTTGAAAGCTTAATGTTGAAAGCTTAATGTTGAAAGCTTAATGTTGACAGCTTAATGTTGACAGCTTAATGTTGACAGCTTAATGTTGACAGCTTAATGTTGACAGCTTAATGTTGACAGCCTATTGTTGACAGCTTAATGTTGTTGAAAGCTTAATGTTGAAAGCTTAATGTTGACAGCTTAATGTTGACAGCTTAATGTTGACAGCTTAATGTTGACAGCTTAATGTTGACAGCTTAATGTTGACAGCTTAACGTTTACAGCCTATTGTTGACAGCTTAATGTTGTTGAAAGCTTGATGTTGAAAGCTTAATGTTAACAGCTTAATGTTGACAGCTTAATGTTGACAGCTTAATGTTGACAGCTTAATGATGACAGCTTATTGTTGACAGCTTATTGTTGACAGCTTAATGTTGACAGCTTAATGTTGACAGCTTAATGTTGTTAACTGTTAATGTTGTTAACTGTTAATGTTGTTAACTGTTAATGTTGTTAACTGTTAATGTTGTTAACTGTTAATGTTGTTAACTGTTAATGTTGTTAACTGTTAATGTTGTTAACTGTTAATGTTGCCAGCTTAATGTTGTTGCCAGCTTAATGTTGTTGACAGCTTAATGTTGACAGCTTAATGTTGTTGACAGCTTAATTTTGTTGACAGCTTAATGTTGACAGCTTAATGTTGACAGCTTAATGTTGACAGCTTAATGTTGACAGCTTTATGTTGACAGCTTAATGTTGACAGCTTAATGTTGACAGCCTAATGTTGACAGCTTAATGTTGACAGCTTAATGTTGACAGCTTAATGTTGACAGCTTAATGTTGACAACCTAAAGTTGACAGCCTAATGTTGACAGCTTAATGTTGTTGACGGTTAATTTTGACAGCTTAATGTTGTTGACAGCTTAATGTTGTTGCCAGCTTAATGTTGTTGACAGCTTAATGTTGACAGCCTAATATTGTTGACAGGCTAATGTTGACAGCTTAATGTTGACAGCTTAATGTTGACAGCTTAATGTTGACAGCTTAATGTTGATAGCTTAATGTTGACAGCTTAATGTTGTTGATAGCTTAATGTTGTTGATAGCTTAATGTTGACAGCTTAATGTTGTTGACAGCTTAATGTTGTTGATAGCTTAATGTTGTTGATAGCTTAATGTTGACAGCTTAATGTTGTTGACAGCTTAATGTTGACAGCTGAATGTTGACAGCTTAATGTTGACAGCTTAATGTTGACAGCTTAGTGTTGACAGCCTAATGTTGACAGCCTAATGTTGACAGCTTAATGTTGACAGCTTAATGTTGACAGCTTAATGTTGACAGCTTATTGTTGACAGCCTATTGTTGACAGCTTAATGTTGTTGAAAGCTTAATGTTGACAGCTTAATGTTGACAGCTTAATGTTGACAGCTTAATGTTGTTAACTGTTAATGTTGTTAACTGTTAATGTTGTTAACTGTTAATGTTGTTAACTGTTAATGTTGTTAACTGTTAATGTTGTTAACTGTTAATGTTGTTAACTGTTAATGTTGCCAGCTTAATGTTTTTGCCAGCTTAATGTTGTTGACAGCTAAATGTTGACAGCCTAATGTTGTTGACGGTTAATTTTGACAACTTAATTTTGACAACTTAATGTTGACAGCTTAATGTTGACAGCTTAATGTTGTTGACAGCTTAATGTTGTTGATAGCTTAATGTTGTTGATAGCTTAATGTTGACAGCTTAATGTTGACAGCTTAATATTGACAGCTTAATGTTGTTGACAGCTTAATGTTGACAGCTTAATGTTGACAGTTTAATGTTGACAGCTTATTGTTGACAGCTTATTGTTGACAGCTTAATGTTGACAGCTTAATGTTGACAGCCTAATGTTGACAGCCTAAGGTTGACAGCTTAATGTTGACAGCTTAATGTTGACAGCTTAATGTTGACAGCTTATTGTTGACAGCTTAATGTTGACAGCTTAATGTTGACAGCTTAATGTTGTTAACTGTTAATGTTGTTAACTGTTAATGTTGTAAACTGTTAATATTGCCAGCTTATTGTTGTTGACAGCTTAATGTCATTGATAGCTTAATGTTGACAGCTTAATGTTGTTGACAGCCTAATTTTGTTGACAGCTTAATGTTGACAGCTTAATGTTGACAGCTTAATGTTGACAGCTTAATGTTGACAGCTTAATGTTGACAGCATAATGTTGACAGCTTAATGTTGACAGCCTATTGTTGACAGCTTAATGTTGTTGAAAGCTTAATGTTGAAAGCTTAATGTTGAAAGCTTAATGTTGACAGCTTAATGTTGACAGCTTAATGTTGACAGCTTAATGTTGACAGCTTAATGTTGACAGCTTAATGTTGACAGCTTATTGTTGACAGCTTATTGTTGAAAGCTTAATGTTGACAGCTTAATGTTGACAGCTTAATGTTGACAGCCTAATGTTGACAGCCTAAAGTTGACAGCTTAATGTTGACAGCTTAATGTTGACAGCTTAATGTTGACAACTTATTGTTGACAGCTTAATGTTGACAGCTTAATGTTGACAGCCTAATGTTGACAGGCTAATGTTGACAGCTTAATGTTGACAGCTTAATGTTGACAGCTTAATGTTGACAGCTTAATTTTGACAGCTTAATGTTGACAGCTTAATGTTGACAGCTTAATGTTGACAGCTTAATGTTGACAGCTTAATGTTGTTAACTGTTAATGTTGTTAACTGTTAATGTTGTAAACTGTTAATGTTGCCAGCTTATTGTTGTTGACAGCTTAATGTTGTTGATAGCTTAATGTTGACAGCTTAATGTTGTTGACAGCCTAATTTTGTTGACAGCTTAATGTTGACAGCTTAATGTTGACAGCTTAATGTTGACAGCTTAATGTTGACAGCTTAATGTTGACAGCTTATTGTTGACAGCTTATTGTTGACAGCTTAATGTTGACAGCTTAATGTTGACAGCCTAATGTTGACAGCCTAAAGTTGACAGCTTAATGTTGACAGCTTAATGTTGACAGCTTAATGTTGACAGCTTATTGTTGACAGCTTAATGTTGACAGCTTAATGTTGACAGCTTAATGTTGTTAACTGTTAATGTTGTTAACTGTTAATGTTGTAAACTGTTAATGTTGCCAGCTTATTGTTGTTGACAGCTTAATGTTGACAGCTTAATGTTTACAGCCTATTGTTGACAGCTTAATGTTGTTGAAAGCTTAATGTTGAAAGCTTAATGTTGACAGCTTAATGTTGACAGCTTAATGTTGACAGCTTAATGTTGACAGCTTAATGTTGACAGCTTATTGTTGACAGCTTATTGTTGACTGCTTAATGTTGACAGCTTAGTGTTGACAGCCTAATGTTGACAGCCTAATGTTGACAGCTTAATGTTGACAGCTTAATGTTGACAGCTTAATGTTGACAGCTTAATGTTGACAGCCTATTGTTGACAGCTTAATGTTGTTGAAAGCTTAATGTTGACCGGCTAATGTTGACAGCTTAATGTTGACAGCTTAATGTTGACAGCTTAATGTTGACAGCTTAATGTTGACAGCTTAATGTTGACAGCTTAATGTTGTTAACTGTTAATGTTGTTAACTGTTAATGTTGTTAACTGTTAATGTTGTAAACTGTTAATGTTGCCAGCTTAATGTTTTTGCCAGCTTAATGTTGTTGACAGCTTAATGTTGACAGCCTAATGTTGTTGACGGTTAATTTTGACAACTTAATTTTCACAACTTAATGTTGACAGCTTAATGTTGACAGCTTAATGTTGTTGACAGCTTAATGTTGTTGATAGCTTAATGTTGACAGCTTAATGTTGACAGCTTAATGTTGACAGCTTAATGTTGTTGACAGCTTAATGTTGACAGCTTAATGTTGACAGCTTAATGTTGACAGCTTAATGTTGACAGCTTAATGTTGACAGCTTAATGTTGACAGCTTATTGTTGACAGCTTATTGTTGACAGCTTAATGTTGACAGCTTAATGTTGACAGCCTAATGTTGACAGCCTAAAGTTGACAGCTTAATGTTGACAGCTTAATGTTGACAGCTTAATGTTGACAGCTTAATGTTGACAGCTTTATGTTGACAGCTTATTGTTGACAGCTTAATGTTGACAGCTTAATGTTGACAGCTTAATGTTGTTAACTGTTAATGTTGTTAACTGTTAATGTTGTAAACTGTTAATGTTGCCAGCTTATTGTTGTTGACAGCTTAATGTTGTTGATAGCTTAATGTTGACAGCTTAATGTTGTTGACAGCCTAATTTTGTTGACAGCTTAATGTTGACAGCCTAATGTTGACAGCCTAAAGTTGACAGCTTAATGTTGGCAGCTTAATGTTGACAGCTTAATGTTGACAGCTTAATGTTGACACCTTATTGTTGACAGATTAATGTTGACAGCTTAATGTTGACAGCTTAATGTTGACAGCCTAATGATGACAGCTTAATGTTGACAGCTTAATGTTGATAGCTTAATGTTGACAGCATAATGTTGTTGACAGCTTAATGTTGTTGATAGCTTAATGTTGTTGATAGCTTAATGTTGACAGCTTAATGTTGACAGCATAATGTTGTTGACAGCTTAATGTTGACAGCTTAATGTTGACAGCTTAATGTTGACAGCTTAATGTTGACAGCTTAATGTTGACAGCTTAATGTTGACAGCTTAATGTTGACAGTTTAATGTTGACAGCTTATTGTTGACAGCTTATTGTTGACAGCTTAATGTTGACAGCTTAATGTTGACAGCCTAATGTTGACAGCCTAAGGTTGACAGCTTAATGTTGACAGCTTAATGTTGACAGCTTAATGTTGACAGCTTATTGTTGACAGCTTAATGTTGACAGCTTAATGTTGTTAACTGTTAATGTTGTTAACTGTTAATGTTGTAAACTGTTAATATTGCCAGCTTATTGTTGTTGACAGCTTAATGTCATTGATAGCTTAATGTTGACAGCTTAATGTTGTTGACAGCCTAATTTTGTTGACAGCTTAATGTTGACAGCTTAATGTTGACAGCTTAATGTTGACAGCTTAATGTTGACAGCTTAATGTTGACAGCATAATGTTGACAGCTTAATGTTGACAGCCTATTGTTGACAGCTTAATGTTGTTGAAAGCTTAATGTTGAAAGCTTAATGTTGAAAGCTTAATGTTGACAGCTTAATGTTGACAGCTTAATGTTGACAGCTTAATGTTGACAGCTTAATGTTGACAGCTTAATGTTGACAGCTTATTGTTGACAGCTTATTGTTGACAGCTTAATGTTGACAGCTTAATGTTGACAGCTTAATGTTGACAGCCTAATGTTGACAGCCTAAAGTTGACAGCTTAATGTTGACAGCTTAATGTTGACAGCTTAATGTTGACAACTTATTGTTGACAGCTTAATGTTGACAGCTTAATGTTGACAGCCTAATGTTGACAGGCTAATGTTGACAGCTTAATGTTGACAGCTTAATGTTGACAGCTTAATGTTGACAGCTTAATTTTGACAGCTTAATGTTGACAGCTTAATGTTGACAGCTTAATGTTGACAGCTTAATGTTGTTAACTGTTAATGTTGTTAACTGTTAATGTTGTAAACTGTTAATGTTGCCAGCTTATTGTTGTTGACAGCTTAATGTTGTTGATAGCTTAATGTTGACAGCTTAATGTTGTTGACAGCCTAATTTTGTTGACAGCTTAATGTTGACAGCTTAATGTTGACAGCTTAATGTTGACAGCTTAATGTTGACAGCTTAATGTTGACAGCTTATTGTTGACAGCTTATTGTTGACAGCTTAATGTTGACAGCTTAATGTTGACAGCCTAATGTTGACAGCCTAAAGTTGACAGCTTAATGTTGACAGCTTAATGTTGACAGCTTAATGTTGACAGCTTATTGTTGACAGCTTAATGTTGACAGCTTAATGTTGACAGCTTAATGTTGTTAACTGTTAATGTTGTTAACTGTTAATGTTGTAAACTGTTAATGTTGCCAGCTTATTGTTGTTGACAGCTTAATGTTGACAGCTTAATGTTTACAGCCTATTGTTGACAGCTTAATGTTGTTGAAAGCTTAATGTTGAAAGCTTAATGTTGACAGCTTAATGTTGACAGCTTAATGTTGACAGCTTAATGTTGACAGCTTATTGTTGACAGCTTATTGTTGACTGCTTAATGTTGACAGCTTAGTGTTGACAGCCTAATGTTGACAGCCTAATGTTGACAGCTTAATGTTGACAGCTTAATGTTGACAGCTTAATGTTGACAGCTTAATGTTGACAGCCTATTGTTGACAGCTTAATGTTGTTGAAAGCTTAATGTTGACCGGCTAATGTTGACAGCTTAATGTTGACAGCTTAATGTTGACAGCTTAATGTTGACAGCTTAATGTTGACAGCTTAATGTTGACAGCTTAATGTTGTTAACTGTTAATGTTGTTAACTGTTAATGTTGTTAACTGTTAATGTTGTAAACTGTTAATGTTGCCAGCTTAATGTTTTTGCCAGCTTAATGTTGTTGACAGCTTAATGTTGACAGCCTAATGTTGTTGACGGTTAATTTTGACAACTTAATTTTCACAACTTAATGTTGACAGCTTAATGTTGACAGCTTAATGTTGTTGACAGCTTAATGTTGTTGATAGCTTAATGTTGACAGCTTAATGTTGACAGCTTAATGTTGACAGCTTAATGTTGTTGACAGCTTAATGTTGACAGCTTAATGTTGACAGCTTAATGTTGACAGCTTAATGTTGACAGCTTAATGTTGACAGCTTATTGTTGACAGCTTATTGTTGACAGCTTAATGTTGACAGCTTAATGTTGACAGCCTAATGTTGACAGCCTAAAGTTGACAGCTTAATGTTGACAGCTTAATGTTGACAGCTTAATGTTGACAGCTTAATGTTGACAGCTTTATGTTGACAGCTTATTGTTGACAGCTTAATGTTGACAGCTTAATGTTGACAGCTTAATGTTGTTAACTGTTAATGTTGTTAACTGTTAATGTTGTAAACTGTTAATGTTGCCAGCTTATTGTTGTTGACAGCTTAATGTTGTTGATAGCTTAATGTTGACAGCTTAATGTTGTTGACAGCCTAATTTTGTTGACAGCTTAATGTTGACAGCCTAATGTTGACAGCCTAAAGTTGACAGCTTAATGTTGGCAGCTTAATGTTGACAGCTTAATGTTGACAGCTTAATGTTGACACCTTATTGTTGACAGATTAATGTTGACAGCTTAATGTTGACAGCTTAATGTTGACAGCCTAATGATGACAGCTTAATGTTGACAGCTTAATGTTGATAGCTTAATGTTGACAGCATAATGTTGTTGACAGCTTAATGTTGTTGATAGCTTAATGTTGTTGATAGCTTAATGTTGACAGCTTAATGTTGACAGCATAATGTTGTTGACAGCTTAATGTTGACAGCTTAATGTTGACAGCTTAATGTTGACAGCTTAATGTTGACAGCTTAATGTTGACAGCTTAATGTTGACAGCTTAATGTTGACAGCCTAAGGTTGACAGCTTAATGTTGACAGCTTAATGTTGACAGCTTAATGTTGACAACTTAATGTTGACAGCTTAATGTTGACAGCTTAATGTTGACAGCTTAATATTGTTAACTGTTAATGTTGTTAACTGTTAATGTCGTAAACTGTTAATGTTGCCAGCTTATTGTTGTTGACAGCTTAATGTTGTTGATAGCTTAATGTTGACAGCTTAATGTTGTTGACAGCTTAATGTTGACAGCTTAATGTTGACAGCTTAATGTTGACAGCTTAATGTTGACAGCTTAATGTTGACAGCTTAATGTTGTTAACTGTTAATGTTGTTAACTGTTAATGTTGTAAACTGCTAATGTTGCCAGCTTATTGTTGTTGACAGCTTAATGTTGTTGATAGCTTAATGTTGACAGCTTAATGTTGTTGACAGCTTAATTTTGTTGACAGCTTAATGTTGACAGCTTAATGTTGACAGCTTATTGTTGACAGCTTATTGTTGACAGCTTAATGTTGACAGCTTAGTGTTGACAGCCTAATGTTGACAGCCTAATGTTGACAGCTTAATGTTGACAGCTTAATGTTGACAGCTTAATGTTGACAGCTTAATGTTGACAGCCTATTGTTGACAGCTTAATGTTGTTGAAAGCTTAATGTTGACAGCTTAATGTTGACAGCTTAATGTTGACAGCTTAATGTTGTTAACTGTTAATGTTGTTAACTGTTAATGTTGTTAACTGTTAATGTTGTTAACTGTTAATGTTGTTAACTGTTAATGTTGTTAACTGTTAATGTTGTTAACTGTTAATGTTGTTAACTGTTAATGTTGCCAGCTTAATGTTGTTGCCAGCTTAATGTTGTTGACAGCTTAATGTTGACATCCTAATGTTGTTGACGGTTAATTTTGACAACTTAATTTTCTCAACTTAATGTTGACAGCTTAATGTTGACAGCTTAATGTTGTTGACAGCTTAATGTTGTTGATAGCTTAATGTTGTTGATAGCTTAATGTTGACAGCTTAATGTTGACAGCTTAATGTTGACAGCTTAATGTTGTTGACAGCTTAATGTTGACAGCTTAATGTTGACAGCTTAATGTTGACAGCTTATTGTTGACAGCTTATTGTTGACAGCTTAATGTTGACAGCTTAATGTTGACAGCTTAATGTTGACAGCCTAATGTTGACAGCCTAAGGTTGACAGCTTAATGTTGACAGCTTAATGTTGACAGCTTAATGTTGACAACTTAATGTTGACAGCTTAATGTTGACAGCTTAATGTTGACAGCTTAATGTTGTTAACTGTTAATGTTGTTAACTGTTAATGTCGTAAACTGTTAATGTTGCCAGCTTATTGTTGTTGACAGCTTAATGTTGTTGATAGCTTAATGTTGACAGCTTAATGTTGTTGACAGCCTAATTTTGTTGACAGCTTAATGTTGACAGCTTAATGTTGACAGCTTAATGTTGACAGCTTAATGTTGACAGCTTAATGTTGACAGCTTAATGTTGACAGCTTAATGTTGTTAACTGTTAATGTTGTTAACTGTTAATGTTGTAAACTGCTAATGTTGTAAACTGCTAATGTTGCCAGCTTATTGTTGTTGACAGCTTAATGTTGTTGATAGCTTAATGTTGACAGCTTAATGTTGTTGACAGCTTAATTTTGTTGACAGCTTAATGTTGACAGCTTAATGTTGACAGCTTATTGTTGACAGCTTATTGTTGACAGCTTAATGTTGACAGCTTAGTGTTGACAGCCTAATGTTGACAGCCTAATGTTGACAGCTTAATGTTGACAGCTTAATGTTGACAGCTTAATGTTGACAGCTTAATGTTGACAGCCTATTGTTGACAGCTTAATGTTGTTGAAAGCTTAATGTTGACAGCTTAATGTTGACAGCTTAATGTTGACAGCTTAATGTTGACAGCTTAATGTTGACAGCTTAATGTTGACAGCTTAATGTTGTTAACTGTTAATGTTGTTAACTGTTAATGTTGTAAACTGCTAATGTTGCCAGCTTATTGTTGTTGACAGCTTAATGTTGTTGATAGCTTAATGTTGACAGCTTAATGTTGTTGACAGCTTAATTTTGTTGACAGCTTAATGTTGACAGCTTAATGTTGACAGCTTATTGTTGACAGCTTATTGTTGACAGCTTAATGTTGACAGCTTAGTGTTGACAGCCTAATGTTGACAGCCTAATGTTGACAGCTTAATGTTGACAGCTTAATGTTGACAGCTTAATGTTGACAGCTTAATGTTGACAGCTTAATGTTGACAGCCTATTGTTGACAGCTTAATGTTGTTGAAAGCTTAATGTTGACAGCTTAATGTTGACAGCTTAATGTTGACAGCTTAATGTTGTTAACTGTTAATGTTGTTAACTGTTAATGTTGTTAACTGTTAATGTTGTTAACTGTTAATGTTGTTAACTGTTAATGTTGTTAACTGTTAATGTTGTTAACTGTTAATGTTGTTAACTGTTAATGTTGCCAGCTTAATGTTGTTGCCAGCTTAATGTTGTTGACAGCTTAATGTTGACATCCTAATGTTGTTGACGGTTAATTTTGACAACTTAATTTTCTCAACTTAATGTTGACAGCTTAATGTTGACAGCTTAATGTTGTTGACAGCTTAATGTTGTTGATAGCTTAATGTTGTTGATAGCTTAATGTTGACAGCTTAATGTTGACAGCTTAATGTTGACAGCTTAATGTTGTTGACAGCTTAATGTTGACAGCTTAATGTTGACAGCTTAATGTTGACAGCTTATTGTTGACAGCTTATTGTTGACAGCTTAATGTTGACAGCTTAATGTTGACAGCTTAATGTTGACAGCCTAATGTTGACAGCCTAAGGTTGACAGCTTAATGTTGACAGCTTAATGTTGACAGCTTAATGTTGACAACTTAATGTTGACAGCTTAATGTTGACAGCTTAATGTTGACAGCTTAATGTTGTTACCTGTTAATGTTGTTAACTGTTAATGTCGTAAACTGTTAATGTTGCCAGCTTATTGTTGTTGACAGCTTAATGTTGTTGATAGCTTAATGTTGACAGCTTAATGTTGTTGACAGCCTAATTTTGTTGACAGCTTAATGTTGACAGCTTAATGTTGACAGCTTAATGTTGACAGCTTAATGTTGACAGCTTAATGTTGACAGCTTAATGTTGACAGCTTAATGTTGACAGCTTAATGTTGACAGCTTAATGTTGACAGCTTAATGTTGTTAACTGTTAATGTTGTTAACTGTTAATGTTGTAAACTGCTAATGTTGTAAACTGCTAATGTTGCCAGCTTATTGTTGTTGACAGCTTAATGTTGTTGATAGCTTAATGTTGACAGCTTAATGTTGTTGACAGCTTAATTTTGTTGACAGCTTAATGTTGACAGCTTAATGTTGACAGCTTATTGTTGACAGCTTATTGTTGACAGCTTAATGTTGACAGCTTAGTGTTGACAGCCTAATGTTGACAGCCTAATGTTGACAGCTTAATGTTGACAGCTTAATGTTGACAGCTTAATGTTGACAGCTTAATGTTGACAGCCTATTGTTGACAGCTTAATGTTGTTGAAAGCTTAATGTTGACAGCTTAATGTTGACAGCTTAATGTTGACAGCTTAATGTTGTTAACTGTTAATGTTGTTAACTGTTAATGTTGTTAACTGTTAATGTTGTTAACTGTTAATGTTGTAAACTGTTAATGTTGTTAACTGTTAATGTTGTTAACTGTTAATGTTGTTAACTGTTAATGTTGCCAGCTTAATGTTGTTGCCAGCTTAATGTTGTTGACAGCTTAATGTTGACAGCCTAATGTTGTTGACGGTTAATTTTGACAACTTAATTTTCACAACTTAATGTTGACAGCTCAATGTTGACAGCTTAATGTTGTTGACAGCTTAATGTTGTTGACAGCTTAATGTTGTTGATAGCTTAATGTTGTTGATAGCTTAATGTTGACAGCTTAATGTTGACAGCTTAATGTTGTTGACAGCTTAATGTTGACAGCTTAATGTTGACAGCTTAATGTTGACAGCTTAATGTTGACAGCTTATTGTTGACAGCTTATTGTTGACAGCTTAATGTTGACAGCTTAATGTTGACAGCTTAATGTTGACAGCCTAATGTTGACAGCCTAAAGTTGACAGCTTAATGTTGACAGCTTAATGTTGACAGCTTAATGTTGACAACTTATTGTTGACAGCTTAATGTTGACAGCTTAATGTTGACAGCCTAATGTTGACAGGCTAATGTTGACAGCTTAATGTTGACAGCTTAATGTTGACAGCTTAATGTTGACAGCTTAATGTTGACAGCTTAATGTTGACAGCTTAATGTTGACAGCTTAATGTTGACAGCTTAATGTTGTTAACTGTTAATGTTGTTAACTGTTAATGTTGTTAACTGTTAATGTTGTCAGCTTAATGTTGTTGCCAGCTTAATGTTGTTGACAGCTTAATGTTGACAGCCTAATGTTGTTGACGGTTAATTTTGACAACTTAATTTTCACAACTTAATGTTGACAGCTCAATGTTGACAGCTTAATGTTGTTGACAGCTTAATGTTGTTGACAGCTTAATGTTGTTGATAGCTTAATGTTGTTGATAGCTTAATGTTGACAGCTTAATGTTGACAGCTTAATGTTGTTGACAGCTTAATGTTGACAGCTTAATGTTGACAGCTTAATGTTGACAGCTTAATGTTGACAGCTTAATGTTGACAGCTTATTGTTGACAGCTTATTGTTGACAGCTTAATGTTGACAGCTTAATGTTGACAGCTTAATGTTGACAGCCTAATGTTGACAGCCTAAAGTTGACAGCTTAATGTTGACAGCTTAATGTTGACAGCTTAATGTTGACAACTTATTGTTGACAGCTTAATGTTGACAGCTTAATGTTGACAGCCTAATGTTGACAGGCTAATGTTGACAGCTTAATGTTGACAGCTTAATGTTGACAGCTTAATGTTGACAGCTTAATGTTGACAGCTTAATGTTGACAGCTTAATGTTGACAGCTTAATGTTGACAGCTTAATGTTGTTAACTGTTAATGTTGTTAACTGTTAATGTTGTAAACTGTTAATGTTGCCAGCTTATTGTTATTGACAGCTTAATGTTGTTGATAGCTTAATGTTGACAGCTTAATGTTGTTGACAGCCTAATTTTGTTGACAGCTTAATGTTGACAGCTTAATGTTGACAGCTTAATGTTGACAGCTTAATGTTGACAGCTTAATGTTGACAGCTTAATGTTGACAGCTTAATGTTGACAGCTTAATGTTGTTAACTGTTAATGTTGTAAACTGCTAATGTTGTAAACTGCTAATGTTGCCAGCTTATTGTTGTTGACAGCTTAATGTTGTTGATAGCTTAATGTTGACAGCTTAATGTTGTTGACAGCTTAATTTTGTTGACAGCTTAATGTTGACAGCTTAATGTTGACAGCTTAATGTTGACAGCTTAATGTTGACAGCTTAATGTTGACAGCTTAATGTTGACAGCTTAATGTTGACAGCTTAATGTTGACAGCCTAATGTTGACAGCTAAATGTTGACAGCTTAATGTTGACAGCTTAATGTTGACAGCTTAATGTTGACAGCTTTATGTTGACAGCTTAATGTTGACAGCTTAATGTTGACTGCTTAATGTTGACAGCCTAACGTTGACAGCCTAATGTTGACAGCTTAATGTTGTTGACGGTTAATTTTGACAGCTTAATGTTGTTGACAGCTTAATGTTGTTGCCAGCTTAATGTTGTTGACAGCTTAATGTTGACAGCCTAATATTGTTGACAGTTAATTTTGACAGCTTAATGTTGTTGACAGCTTAATGTTGTTGACAGCTTAATGTTGTTGACAGCTTAATGTTGACAGCTTAATGTTGACAGCTTAATGTTGACAGCCTAAAGTTGACAGCCTAATGTTGACAGCTTAATGTTGACAGCTTATTGTTGACAGCTTATTGTTGACAGCTTAATGTTGACAGCTTAATGTTGACAGCCTAATGTTGACAGCCTAAAGTTGACAGCTTAATGTTGACAGCTTAATGTTGACAGCTTAATGTTGACAGCTTAATGTTGTTAACTGTTAATGTTGTTAACTGTTAATGTTGTAAACTGTTAATGTTGCCAGCTTATTGTTGTTGACAGCTTAATGTTGTTGATAGCTTAATGTTGACAGCTTAATGTTGTTGACAGCCTAATTTTGTTGACAGCTTAATGTTGACAGCTTAATGTTGACAGCTTAATGTTGACAGCTTAATGTTGACAGCTTAATGTTGACAGCTTAATGTTGACAGCTTAATGTTGACAGCTTAATGTTGTTAACTGTTAATGTTGTAAACTGCTAATGTTGTAAACTGCTAATGTTGCCAGCTTATTGTTGTTGACAGCTTAATGTTGTTGATAGCTTAATGTTGACAGCTTAATGTTGTTGACAGCTTAATTTTGTTGACAGCTTAATGTTGACAGCTTAATGTTGACAGCTTAATGTTGACAGCTTAATGTTGACAGCTTAATGTTGACAGCTTAATGTTGACAGCTTAATGTTGACAGCCTAATGTTGACAGCTAAATGTTGACAGCTTAATGTTGACAGCTTAATGTTGACAGCTTAATGTTGACAGCTTTATGTTGACAGCTTAATGTTGACAGCTTAATGTTGACTGCTTAATGTTGACAGCCTAACGTTGACAGCCTAATGTTGACAGCTTAATGTTGTTGACGGTTAATTTTGACAGCTTAATGTTGTTGACAGCTTAATGTTGTTGCCAGCTTAATGTTGTTGACAGCTTAATGTTGACAGCCTAATATTGTTGACAGTTAATTTTGACAGCTTAATGTTGTTGACAGCTTAATGTTGTTGACAGCTTAATGTTGTTGACAGCTTAATGTTGACAGCTTAATGTTGACAGCTTAATGTTGACAGCTTAATGTTGACAGCTTAATGTTGACAGCCTAAAGTTGACAGCCTAATGTTGACAGCTTAATGTTGTTGACGGTTAATTTTGACAGCTTAATGTTGTTGACAGCTTAATGTTGTTGCCAGCTTAATGTTGTTGACAGCTTAATGTTGACAGCCTAATATTGTTGACAGTTAATTTTGACAGCTTAATGTTGTTGACAGCTTAATGTTGTTGACAGCTTAATGTTGTTGACAGCTTAATGTTGACAGCTTAATGTTGACAGCTTAATGTTGACAGCTTAATGTTGTTGACAGCTTAATGTTGTTGACAGCTTAATGTTGACAGCTTAATGTTGACAGCTTAATGTTGACAGCTTAATGTTGACAGCTTATTGTTGACAGCTTATTGTTGACAGCTTAATGTTGACAGCTTAATGTTGACAGCTTAATGTTGTTGACAGCCTAATTTTGTTGACAGCTTAATGTTGACAGCCTAATGTTGACAGCCTAAAGTTGACAGCTTAATGTTGGCAGCTTAATGTTGACAGCTTAATGTTGACAGCTTAATGTTGACACCTTATTGTTGACAGATTAATGTTGACAGCTTAATGTTGACAGCTTAATGTTGACAGCCTAATGATGACAGCTTAATGTTGACAGCTTAATGTTGATAGCTTAATGTTGACAGCATAATGTTGTTGACAGCTTAATGTTGTTGATAGCTTAATGTTGTTGATAGCTTAATGTTGACAGCTTAATGTTGACAGCATAATGTTGTTGACAGCTTAATGTTGACAGCTTAATGTTGACAGCTTAATGTTGACAGCTTAATGTTGACAGCTTAATGTTGACAGCTTAATGTTGACAGCTTAATGTTGACAGCTTAATGTTGACAGCCTAAGGTTGACAGCTTAATGTTGACAGCTTAATGTTGACAGCTTAATGTTGACAACTTAATGTTGACAGCTTAATGTTGACAGCTTAATGTTGACAGCTTAATATTGTTAACTGTTAATGTTGTTAACTGTTAATGTCGTAAACTGTTAATGTTGCCAGCTTATTGTTGTTGACAGCTTAATGTTGTTGATAGCTTAATGTTGACAGCTTAATGTTGTTGACAGCCTAATTTTGTTGACAGCTTAATGTTGACAGCTTAATGTTGACAGCTTAATGTTGACAGCTTAATGTTGACAGCTTAATGTTGACAGCTTAATGTTGACAGCTTAATGTTGACAGCTTAATGTTGTTAACTGTTAATGTTGTTAACTGTTAATGTTGTAAACTGCTAATGTTGCCAGCTTATTGTTGTTGACAGCTTAATGTTGTTGATAGCTTAATGTTGACAGCTTAATGTTGTTGACAGCTTAATTTTGTTGACAGCTTAATGTTGACAGCTTAATGTTGACAGCTTATTGTTGACAGCTTATTGTTGACAGCTTAATGTTGACAGCTTAGTGTTGACAGCCTAATGTTGACAGCCTAATGTTGACAGCTTAATGTTGACAGCTTAATGTTGACAGCTTAATGTTGACAGCCTATTGTTGACAGCTTAATGTTGTTGAAAGCTTAATGTTGACAGCTTAATGTTGACAGCTTAATGTTGACAGCTTAATGTTGTTAACTGTTAATGTTGTTAACTGTTAATGTTGTTAACTGTTAATGTTGTTAACTGTTAATGTTGTTAACTGTTAATGTTGTTAACTGTTAATGTTGTTAACTGTTAATGTTGCCAGCTTAATGTTGTTGCCAGCTTAATGTTGTTGACAGCTTAATGTTGACATCCTAATGTTGTTGACGGTTAATTTTGACAACTTAATTTTCTCAACTTAATGTTGACAGCTTAATGTTGACAGCTTAATGTTGTTGACAGCTTAATGTTGTTGATAGCTTAATGTTGTTGATAGCTTAATGTTGACAGCTTAATGTTGACAGCTTAATGTTGACAGCTTAATGTTGTTGACAGCTTAATGTTGACAGCTTAATGTTGACAGCTTAATGTTGACAGCTTATTGTTGACAGCTTATTGTTGACAGCTTAATGTTGACAGCTAAATGTTGACAGCTTAATGTTGACAGCCTAATGTTGACAGCCTAAGGTTGACAGCTTAATGTTGACAGCTTAATGTTGACAGCTTAATGTTGACAACTTAATGTTGACAGCTTAATGTTGACAGCTTAATGTTGACAGCTTAATGTTGTTAACTGTTAATGTTGTTAACTGTTAATGTCGTAAACTGTTAATGTTGCCAGCTTATTGTTGTTGACAGCTTAATGTTGTTGATAGCTTAATGTTGACAGCTTAATGTTGTTGACAGCCTAATTTTGTTGACAGCTTAATGTTGACAGCTTAATGTTGACAGCTTAATGTTGACAGCTTAATGTTGACAGCTTAATGTTGACAGCTTAATGTTGACAGCTTAATGTTGACAGCTTAATGTTGACAGCTTAATGTTGACAGCTTAATGTTGTTAACTGTTAATGTTGTTAACTGTTAATGTTGTAAACTGCTAATGTTGTAAACTGCTAATGTTGCCAGCTTATTGTTGTTGACAGCTTAATGTTGTTGATAGCTTAATGTTGACAGCTTAATGTTGTTGACAGCTTAATTTTGTTGACAGCTTAATGTTGACAGCTTAATGTTGACAGCTTATTGTTGACAGCTTATTGTTGACAGCTTAATGTTGACAGCTTAGTGTTGACAGCCTAATGTTGACAGCCTAATGTTGACAGCTTAATGTTGACAGCTTAATGTTGACAGCTCAATGTTGACAGCTTAATGTTGACAGCCTATTGTTGACAGCTTAATGTTGTTGAAAGCTTAATGTTGACAGCTTAATGTTGACAGCTTAATGTTGACAGCTTAATGTTGTTAACTGTTAATGTTGTTAACTGTTAATGTTGTTAACTGTTAATGTTGTTAACTGTTAATGTTGTAAACTGTTAATGTTGTTAACTGTTAATGTTGTTAACTGTTAATGTTGTTAACTGTTAATGTTGCCAGCTTAATGTTGTTGCCAGCTTAATGTTGTTGACAGCTTAATGTTGACAGCCTAATGTTGTTGACGGTTAATTTTGACAACTTAATTTTCACAACTTAATGTTGACAGCTCAATGTTGACAGCTTAATGTTGTTGACAGCTTAATGTTGTTGACAGCTTAATGTTGTTGATAGCTTAATGTTGTTGATAGCTTAATGTTGACAGCTTAATGTTGACAGCTTAATGTTGTTGACAGCTTAATGTTGACAGCTTAATGTTGACAGCTTAATGTTGACAGCTTATTGTTGACAGCTTATTGTTGACAGCTTAATGTTGACAGCTTAATGTTGACAGCTTAATGTTGACAGCCTAATGTTGACAGCCTAAAGTTGACAGCTTAATGTTGACAGCTTAATGTTGACAGCTTAATGTTGACAACTTATTGTTGACAGCTTAATGTTGACAGCTTAATGTTGACAGCCTAATGTTGACAGGCTAATGTTGACAGCTTAATGTTGACAGCTTAATGTTGACAGCTTAATGTTGACAGCTTAATGTTGACAGCTTAATGTTGACAGCTTAATGTTGTTAACTGTTAATGTTGTTAACTGTTAATGTTGTTAACTGTTAATGTTGTCAGCTTAATGTTGTTGCCAGCTTAATGTTGTTGACAGCTTAATGTTGACAGCCTAATGTTGTTGACGGTTAATTTTGACAACTTAATTTTCACAACTTAATGTTGACAGCTCAATGTTGACAGCTTAATGTTGTTGACAGCTTAATGTTGTTGACAGCTTAATGTTGTTGATAGCTTAATGTTGTTGATAGCTTAATGTTGACAGCTTAATGTTGACAGCTTAATGTTGTTGACAGCTTAATGTTGACAGCTTAATGTTGACAGCTTAATGTTGACAGCTTAATGTTGACAGCTTAATGTTGACAGCTTATTGTTGACAGCTTATTGTTGACAGCTTAATGTTGACAGCTTAATGTTGACAGCTTAATGTTGACAGCCTAATGTTGACAGCCTAAAGTTGACAGCTTAATGTTGACAGCTTAATGTTGACAGCTTAATGTTGACAACTTATTGTTGACAGCTTAATGTTGACAGCTTAATGTTGACAGCCTAATGTTGACAGGCTAATGTTGACAGCTTAATGTTGACAGCTTAATGTTGACAGCTTAATGTTGACAGCTTAATGTTGACAGCTTAATGTTGACAGCTTAATGTTGACAGCTTAATGTTGTTAACTGTTAATGTTGTTAACTGTTAATGTTGTAAACTGTTAATGTTGCCAGCTTATTGTTGTTGACAGCTTAATGTTGTTGATAGCTTAATGTTGACAGCTTAATGTTGTTGACAGCCTAATTTTGTTGACAGCTTAATGTTGACAGCTTAATGTTGACAGCTTAATGTTGACAGCTTAATGTTGACAGCTTAATGTTGACAGCTTAATGTTGACAGCTTAATGTTGACAGCTTAATGTTGACAGCTTAATGTTGTTAACTGTTAATGTTGTAAACTGCTAATGTTGTAAACTGCTAATGTTGTAAACTGCTAATGTTGCCAGCTTATTGTTGTTGACAGCTTAATGTTGTTGATAGCTTAATGTTGACAGCTTAATGTTGTTGACAGCTTAATTTTGTTGACAGCTTAATGTTGACAGCTTAATGTTGACAGCTTAATGTTGTTAACTGTTAATGTTGTTAACTGTTAATGTTGTAAACTGTTAATGTTGCCAGCTTATTGTTGTTGACAGCTTAATGTTGTTGATAGCTTAATGTTGACAGCTTAATGTTGTTGACAGCCTAATTTTGTTGACAGCTTAATGTTGACAGCTTAATGTTGACAGCTTAATGTTGACAGCTTAATGTTGACAGCTTAATGTTGACAGCTTAATGTTGACAGCTTAATGTTGACAGCTTAATGTTGTTAACTGTTAATGTTGTAAACTGCTAATGTTGTAAACTGCTAATGTTGTAAACTGCTAATGTTGCCAGCTTATTGTTGTTGACAGCTTAATGTTGTTGATAGCTTAATGTTGACAGCTTAATGTTGTTGACAGCTTAATTTTGTTGACAGCTTAATGTTGACAGCTTAATGTTGACAGCTTAATGTTGACAGCTTAATGTTGACAGCTTAATGTTGACAGCTTAATGTTGACAGCTTAATGTTGACAGCCTAATGTTGACAGCTAAATGTTGACAGCTTAATGTTGACAGCTTAATGTTGACAGCTTAATGTTGACAGCTTTATGTTGACAGCTTAATGTTGACAGCTTAATGTTGACTGCTTAATGTTGACAGCCTAACGTTGACAGCCTAATGTTGACAGCTTAATGTTGTTGACGGTTAATTTTGACAGCTTAATGTTGTTGACAGCTTAATGTTGTTGCCAGCTTAATGTTGTTGACAGCTTAATGTTGACAGCCTAATATTGTTGACAGTTAATTTTGACAGCTTAATGTTGTTGACAGCTTAATGTTGTTGACAGCTTAATGTTGTTGACAGCTTAATGTTGACAGCTTAATGTTGACAGCTTAATGTTGACAGCTTAATGTTGACAGCCTAAAGTTGACAGCCTAATGTTGACAGCTTAATGTTGACAGCTTATTGTTGACAGCTTATTGTTGACAGCTTAATGTTGACAGCTTAATGTTGACAGCCTAATGTTGACAGCCTAAAGTTGACAGCTTAATGTTGACAGCTTAATGTTGACAGCTTAATGTTGACAGCTTAATGTTGTTAACTGTTAATGTTGTTAACTGTTAATGTTGTAAACTGTTAATGTTGCCAGCTTATTGTTGTTGACAGCTTAATGTTGTTGATAGCTTAATGTTGACAGCTTAATGTTGTTGACAGCCTAATTTTGTTGACAGCTTAATGTTGACAGCTTAATGTTGACAGCTTAATGTTGACAGCTTAATGTTGACAGCTTAATGTTGACAGCTTAATGTTGACAGCTTAATGTTGACAGCTTAATGTTGTTAACTGTTAATGTTGTAAACTGCTAATGTTGTAAACTGCTAATGTTGTAAACTGCTAATGTTGCCAGCTTATTGTTGTTGACAGCTTAATGTTGTTGATAGCTTAATGTTGACAGCTTAATGTTGTTGACAGCTTAATTTTGTTGACAGCTTAATGTTGACAGCTTAATGTTGACAGCTTAATGTTGACAGCTTAATGTTGACAGCTTAATGTTGACAGCTTAATGTTGACAGCTTAATGTTGACAGCCTAATGTTGACAGCTAAATGTTGACAGCTTAATGTTGACAGCTTAATGTTGACAGCTTAATGTTGACAGCTTTATGTTGACAGCTTAATGTTGACAGCTTAATGTTGACTGCTTAATGTTGACAGCCTAACGTTGACAGCCTAATGTTGACAGCTTAATGTTGTTGACGGTTAATTTTGACAGCTTAATGTTGTTGACAGCTTAATGTTGTTGCCAGCTTAATGTTGTTGACAGCTTAATGTTGACAGCCTAATATTGTTGACAGTTAATTTTGACAGCTTAATGTTGTTGACAGCTTAATGTTGTTGACAGCTTAATGTTGTTGACAGCTTAATGTTGACAGCTTAATGTTGACAGCTTAATGTTGACAGCTTAATGTTGACAGCCTAAAGTTGACAGCCTAATGTTGACAGCTTAATGTTGACAGCTTATTGTTGACAGCTTATTGTTGACAGCTTAATGTTGACAGCTTAATGTTGACAGCCTAATGTTGACAGCCTAAAGTTGACAGCTTAATGTTGACAGCTTAATGTTGACAGCTTAATGTTGACAGCTTAATGTTGTTAACTGTTAATGTTGTTAACTGTTAATGTTGTAAACTGTTAATGTTGCCAGCTTATTGTTGTTGACAGCTTAATGTTGTTGATAGCTTAATGTTGACAGCTTAATGTTGTTGACAGCCTAATTTTGTTGACAGCTTAATGTTGACAGCTTAATATTGACAGCTTAATGTTGACAGCTTAATGTTGACAGCTTAATGTTGACAGCTTAATGTTGACAGCTTAATGTTGTTAACTGTTAATGTTGTTAACTGTTAATGTTGTAAACTGCTAATGTTGTAAACTGCTAATGTTGCCAGCTTATTGTTGTTGACAGCTTAATGTTGTTGATAGCTTAATGTTGACAGCTTAATGTTGTTGACAGCTTAATTTTGTTGACAGCTTAATGTTGACAGCTTAATGTTGACAGCTTATTGTTGACAGCTTATTGTTGACAGCTTAATGTTGACAGCTTAGTGTTGACAGCCTAATGTTGACAGCCTAATGTTGACAGCTTAATGTTGACAGCTTAATGTTGACAGCTCAATGTTGACAGCTTAATGTTGACAGCCTATTGTTGACAGCTTAATGTTGTTGAAAGCTTAATGTTGACAGCTTAATGTTGACAGCTTAATGTTGACAGCTTAATGTTGTTAACTGTTAATGTTGTTAACTGTTAATGTTGTTAACTGTTAATGTTGTTAACTGTTAATGTTGTAAACTGTTAATGTTGTTAACTGTTAATGTTGTTAACTGTTAATGTTGGTAACTGTTAATGTTGCCAGCTTAATGTTGTTGCCAGCTTAATGTTGTTGACAGCTTAATGTTGACAGCCTAATGTTGTTGACGGTTAATTTTGACAACTTAATTTTCACAACTTAATGTTGACAGCTCAATGTTGACAGCTTAATGTTGTTGACAGCTTAATGTTGTTGACAGCTTAATGTTGTTGATAGCTTAATGTTGTTGATAGCTTAATGTTGACAGCTTAATGTTGACAGCTTAATGTTGTTGACAGCTTAATGTTGACAGCTTAATGTTGACAGCTTAATGTTGACAGCTTAATGTTGACAGCTTATTGTTGACAGCTTATTGTTGACAGCTTAATGTTGACAGCTTAATGTTGACAGCTTAATGTTGACAGCCTAATGTTGACAGCCTAAAGTTGACAGCTTAATGTTGACAGCTTAATGTTGACAGCTTAATGTTGACAACTTATTGTTGACAGCTTAATGTTGACAGCTTAATGTTGACAGCCTAATGTTGACAGGCTAATGTTGACAGCTTAATGTTGACAGCTTAATGTTGACAGCTTAATGTTGACAGCTTAATGTTGACAGCTTAATGTTGACAGCTTAATGTTGACAGCTTAATGTTGTTAACTGTTAATGTTGTTAACTGTTAATGTTGTTAACTGTTAATGTTGTCAGCTTAATGTTGTTGCCAGCTTAATGTTGTTGACAGCTTAATGTTGACAGCCTAATGTTGTTGACGGTTAATTTTGACAACTTAATTTTGACAACTTAATGTTGACAGCTCAATGTTGACAGCTTAATGTTGTTGACAGCTTAATGTTGTTGACAGCTTAATGTTGCTGATAGCTTAATGTTGTTGATAGCTTAATGTTGACAGCTTAATGTTGACAGCTTAATGTTGTTGACAGCTTAATGTTGACAGCTTAATGTTGACAGCTTAATGTTGACAGCTTAATGTTGACAGCTTAATGTTGACAGCTTATTGTTGACAGCTTATTGTTGACAGCTTAGTGTTGACAGCTTAATGTTGACAGCTTAATGTTGACAGCCTAATGTTGACAGCCTAAAGTTGACAGCTTAATGTTGACAGCTTAATGTTGACAGCTTAATGTTGACAACTTATTGTTGACAGCTTAATGTTGACAGCTTAATGTTGACAGCCTAATGTTGACAGGCTAATGTTGACAGCTTAATGTTGACAGCTTAATGTTGACAGCTTAATGTTGACAGCTTAATGTTGACAGCTTAATGTTGACAGCTTAATGTTGACAGCTTAATGTTGTTAACTGTTAATGTTGTTAACTGTTAATGTTGTAAACTGTTAATGTTGCCAGCTTATTGTTGTTGACAGCTTAATGTTGTTGATAGCTTAATGTTGACAGCTTAATGTTGTTGACAGCCTAATTTTGTTGACAGCTTAATGTTGACAGCTTAATGTTGACAGCTTAATGTTGACAGCTTAATGTTGACAGCTTAATGTTGACAGCTTAATGTTGACAGCTTAATGTTGTTAACTGTTAATGTTGTAAACTGCTAATGTTGTAAACTGCTAATGTTGTAAACTGCTAATGTTGCCAGCTTATTGTTGTTGACAGCTTAATGTTGTTGATAGCTTAATGTTGACAGCTTAATGTTGTTGACAGCTTAATTTTGTTGACAGCTTAATGTTGACAGCTTAATGTTGACAGCTTAATGTTGACAGCTTAATGTTGTTAACTGTTAATGTTGTTAACTGTTAATGTTGTAAACTGTTAATGTTGCCAGCTTATTGTTGTTGACAGCTTAATGTTGTTGATAGCTTAATGTTGACAGCTTAATGTTGTTGACAGCCTAATTTTGTTGACAGCTTAATGTTGACAGCTTAATGTTGACAGCTTAATGTTGACAGCTTAATGTTGACAGCTTAATGTTGACAGCTTAATGTTGACAGCTTAATGTTGACAGCTTAATGTTGACAGCTTAATGTTGTTAACTGTTAATGTTGTAAACTGCTAATGTTGTAAACTGCTAATGTTGTAAACTGCTAATGTTGCCAGCTTATTGTTGTTGACAGCTTAATGTTGTTGATAGCTTAATGTTGACAGCTTAATGTTGTTGACAGCTTAATTTTGTTGACAGCTTAATGTTGACAGCTTAATGTTGACAGCTTAATGTTGACAGCTTAATGTTGACAGCTTAATGTTGACAGCTTAATGTTGACAGCCTAATGTTGACAGCTAAATGTTGACAGCTTAATGTTGACAGCTTAATGTTGACAGCTTAATGTTGACAGCTTTATGTTGACAGCTTAATGTTGACAGCTTAATGTTGACTGCTTAATGTTGACAGCCTAACGTTGACAGCCTAATGTTGACAGCTTAATGTTGTTGACGGTTAATTTTGACAGCTTAATGTTGTTGACAGCTTAATGTTGTTGCCAGCTTAATGTTGTTGACAGCTTAATGTTGACAGCCTAATATTGTTGACAGTTAATTTTGACAGCTTAATGTTGTTGACAGCTTAATGTTGTTGACAGCTTAATGTTGACAGCTTAATGTTGACAGCTTAATGTTGACAGCTTAATGTTGACAGCCTAAAGTTGACAGCCTAATGTTGACAGCTTAATGTTGACAGCTTATTGTTGACAGCTTATTGTTGACAGCTTAATGTTGACAGCTTAATGTTGACAGCCTAATGTTGACAGCCTAAAGTTGACAGCTTAATGTTGACAGCTTAATGTTGACAGCTTAATGTTGACAGCTTAATGTTGTTAACTGTTAATGTTGTTAACTGTTAATGTTGTAAACTGTTAATGTTGCCAGCTTATTGTTGTTGACAGCTTAATGTTGTTGATAGCTTAATGTTGACAGCTTAATGTTGTTGACAGCCTAATTTTGTTGACAGCTTAATGTTGACAGCTTAATGTTGACAGCTTAATGTTGACAGCTTAATGTTGACAGCTTAATGTTGACAGCTTAATGTTGACAGCTTAATGTTGACAGCTTAATGTTGTTAACTGTTAATGTTGTAAACTGCTAATGTTGTAAACTGCTAATGTTGCCAGCTTATTGTTGTTGACAGCTTAATGTTGTTGATAGCTTAATGTTGACAGCTTAATGTTGTTGACAGCTTAATTTTGTTGACAGCTTAATGTTGACAGCTTAATGTTGACAGCTTAATGTTGACAGCTTAATGTTGACAGCTTAATGTTGACAGCCTAATGTTGACAGCTAAATGTTGACAGCTTAATGTTGACAGCTTAATGTTGACAGCTTAATGTTGACAGCTTTATGTTGACAGCTTAATGTTGACAGCTTAATGTTGACTGCTTAATGTTGACAGCCTAACGTTGACAGCCTAATGTTGACAGCTTAATGTTGTTGACGGTTAATTTTGACAGCTTAATGTTGTTGACAGCTTAATGTTGTTGCCAGCTTAATGTTGTTGACAGCTTAATGTTGACAGCCTAATATTGTTGACAGTTAATTTTGACAGCTTAATGTTGTTGACAGCTTAATGTTGTTGACAGCTTAATGTTGACAGCTTAATGTTGACAGCTTAATGTTGACAGCTTAATGTTGACAGCTTAATGTTGACAGCCTAAAGTTGACAGCCTAATGTTGACAGCTTAATGTTGTTGACGGTTAATTTTGACAGCTTAATGTTGTTGACAGCTTAATGTTGTTGCCAGCTTAATGTTGTTGACAGCTTAATGTTGACAGCCTAATATTGTTGACAGTTAATTTTGACAGCTTAATGTTGTTGACAGCTTAATGTTGTTGACAGCTTAATGTTGTTGACAGCTTAATGGTGACAGCTTAATGTTGACAGCTTAATGTTGACAGCTTAATGTTGTTGACAGCTTAATGTTGTTGACAGCTTAATGTTGACAGCTTAATGTTGACAGCTTAATGTTGACAGCTTAATGTTGACAGCTTATTGTTGACAGCTTAATGTTGACAGCTTAATGTTGACAGCTTAATGTTGACAGCCTAATGTTGACAGCCTAAAGTTGACAGCTTAATGTTGACAGCTTAATGTTGACAGCTTAATGTTGACAACTTATTGTTGACAGCTTAATGTTGACAGCTTAATGTTGACAGCCTAATGTTGACAGGCTAATGTTGACAGCTTAATGTTGACAGCTTAATGTTGACAGCTTAATGTTGACAGCTTAATGTTGACAGCTTAATGTTGACAGCTTAATGTTGTTAACTGTTAATGTTGACAGCTTAATGTTGTTAACTGTTAATGTTGTTAACTGTTAATGTTGTAAACTGTTAATGTTGCCAGCTTATTGTTGTTGACAGCTTAATGTTGTTGATAGCTTAATGTTGACAGCTTAATGTTGTTGACAGCCTAATTTTGTTGACAGCTTAATGTTGACAGCTTAATGTTGACAGCTTAATGTTGACAGCTTAATGTTGACAGCTTAATGTTGACAGCTTAATGTTGACAGCTTATTGTTGACAGCTTATTGTTGACAGCTTAATGTTGACAGCTTAATGTTGACAGCCTAATGTTGACAGCCTAAAGTTGACAGCTTAATGTTGACAGCTTAATGTTGACAGCTTAATGTTGACAGCTTATTGTTGACAGCTTAATGTTGACAGCTTAATGTTGACAGCTTAATGTTGTTAACTGTTAATGTTGTTAACTGTTAATGTTGTAAACTGTTAATGTTGCCAGCTTATTGTTGTTGACAGCTTAATGTTGACAGCTTAATGTTTACAGCCTATTGTTGACAGCTTAATGTTGTTGAAAGCTTAATGTTGAAAGCTTAATGTTGACAGCTTAATGTTGACAGCTTAATGTTGACAGCTTAATGTTGACAGCTTAATGTTGACAGCTTATTGTTGACAGCTTATTGTTGACTGCTTAATGTTGACAGCTTAGTGTTGACAGCCTAATGTTGACAGCCTAATGTTGACAGCTTAATGTTGACAGCTTAATGTTGACAGCTTAATGTTGACAGCTTAATGTTGACAGCCTATTGTTGACAGCTTAATGTTGTTGAAAGCTTAATGTTGACCGGCTAATGTTGACAGCTTAATGTTGACAGCTTAATGTTGACAGCTTAATGTTGACAGCTTAATGTTGACAGCTTAATGTTGACAGCTTAATGTTGACAGCTTAATGTTGACAGCTTAATGTTGACAGCTTAATGTTGTTAACTGTTAATGTTGTTAACTGTTAATGTTGTTAACTGTTAATGTTGTAAACTGTTAATGTTGCCAGCTTAATGTTTTTGCCAGCTTAATGTTGTTGACAGCTTAATATTGACAGCCTAATGTTGTTGACGGTTAATTTTGACAACTTAATTTTCACAACTTAATGTTGACAGCTTAATGTTGACAGCTTAATGTTGTTGACAGCTTAATGTTGTTGATAGCTTAATGTTGACAGCTTAATGTTGACAGCTTAATGTTGACAGCTTAATGTTGTTGACAGCTTAATGTTTACAGCTTAATGTTGACAGCTTAATGTTGACAGCTTAATGTTGACAGCTTAATGTTGACAGCTTAATGTTGACAGCTTATTGTTGACAGCTTATTGTTGACAGCTTAATGTTGACAGCTTAATGTTGACAGCCTAATGTTGACAGCCTAAAGTTGACAGCTTAATGTTGACAGCTTAATGTTGACAGCTTAATGTTGACAGCTTAATGTTGACAGCTTAATGTTGACAGCTTATTGTTGACAGCTTAATGTTGACAGCTTAATGTTGACACCTTAATGTTGTTAACTGTTAATGTTGTTAACTGTTAATGTTGTAAACTGTTAATGTTGCCAGCTTATTGTTGTTGACAGCTTAATGTTGTTGATAGCTTAATGTTGACAGCTTAATGTTGTTGACAGCCTAATTTTGTTGACAGCTTAATGTTGACAGCCTAATGTTGACAGCCTAAAGTTGACAGCTTAATGTTGGCAGCTTAATGTTGACAGCTTAATGTTGACAGCTTAATGTTGACACCTTATTGTTGACAGATTAATGTTGACAGCTTAATGTTGACAGCTTAATGTTGACAGCCTAATGATGACAGCTTAATGTTGACAGCTTAATGTTGACAGCTTAATGTTGACAGCTTAATGGTGACAGCTTAATGTTGTTGATAGCTTAATGTTGTTGATAGCTTAATGTTGACAGCATAATGTTGTTGACAGCTTAATGTTGTTGATAGCTTAATGTTGTTGATAGCTTAATGTTGACAGCTTTATGTTGACAGCATAATGTTGTTGACAGCTTAATGTTGACAGCTTAATGTTGACAGCTTAATGTTGACAGCTTAATGTTGACAGCTTAATGTTGACAGCTTAATGTTGACAGCCTAATGTTGACAGCCTAAGGTTGACAGCTTAATGTTGACAGCTTAATGTTGACAGCTTAATGTTGACAACTTAATGTTGACAGCTTAATGTTGACAGCTTAATGTTGACAGCTTAATGTTGTTAACTGTTAATGTTGTTAACTGTTAATGTCGTAAACTGTTAATGTTGCCAGCTTATTGTTGTTGACAGCTTAATGTTGTTGATAGCTTAATGTTGACAGCTTAATGTTGTTGACAGCCTAATTTTGTTGACAGCTTAATGTTGACAGCTTAATGTTGACAGCTTAATGTTGACAGCTTAATGTTGACAGCTTAATGTTGACAGCTTAATGTTGACAGCTTAATGTTGACAGCTTAATGTTGTTAACTGTTAATGTTGTTAACTGTTAGTGTTGTAAACTGCTAATGTTGCCAGCTTATTGTTGTTGACAGCTTAATGTTGTTGATAGCTTAATGTTGACAGCTTAATGTTGTTGACAGCTTAATTTTGTTGACAGCTTAATGTTGACAGCTTAATGTTGACAGCTTATTGTTGACAGCTTATTGTTGACAGCTTAATCTTGACAGCTTAGTGTTGACAGCCTAATGTTGACAGCCTAATGTTGACAGCTTAATGTTGACAGCTTAATGTTGACAGCTTAATGTTGACAGCTTAATGTTGACAGCCTATTGTTGACAGCTTAATGTTGTTGAAAGCTTAATGTTGACAGCTTAATGTTGACAGCTTAATGTTGACAGCTTAATGTTGTTAACTGTTAATGTTGTTAACTGTTAATGTTGTTAACTGTTAATGTTGTTAACTGTTAATGTTGTTAACTGTTAATGTTGTTAACTGTTAATGTTGCCAGCTTAATGTTGTTGCCAGCTTAATGTTGTTGACAGCTTAATGTTGACATCCTAATGTTGTTGACGGTTAATTTTGACAACTTAATTTTCTCAACTTAATGTTGACAGCTTAATGTTGACAGCTTAATGTTGACAGCTTAATGTTGACAGCTTAATATTGTTAACTGTTAATGTTGTTAACTGTTAATGTCGTAAACTGTTAATGTTGCCAGCTTATTGTTGTTGACAGCTTAATGTTGTTGATAGCTTAATGTTGACAGCTTAATGTTGTTGACAGCCTAATTTTGTTGACAGCTTAATGTTGACAGCTTAATGTTGACAGCTTAATGTTGACAGCTTAATGTTGACAGCTTAATGTTGACAGCTTAATGTTGACAGCTTAATGTTGTTAACTGTTAATGTTGTTAACTGTTAATGTTGTAAACTGCTAATGTTGCCAGCTTATTGTTGTTGACAGCTTAATGTTGTTGATAGCTTAATGTTGACAGCTTAATGTTGTTGACAGCTTAATTTTGTTGACAGCTTAATGTTGACAGCTTAATGTTGACAGCTTATTGTTGACAGCTTATTGTTGACAGCTTAATGTTGACAGCTTAGTGTTGACAGCCTAATGTTGACAGCCAAATGTTGACAGCTTAATGTTGACAGCTTAATGTTGACAGCTTAATGTTGACAGCTTAATGTTGACAGCCTATTGTTGACAGCTTAATGTTGTTGAAAGCTTAATGTTGACAGCTTAATGTTGACAGCTTAATGTTGACAGCTTAATGTTGTTAACTGTTAATGTTGTTAACTGTTAATGTTGTTAACTGTTAATGTTGTTAACTGTTAATGTTGTTAACTGTTAATGTTGTTAACTGTTAATGTTGTTAACTGTTAATGTTGTTAACTGTTAATGTTGCCAGCTTAATGTTGTTGCCAGCTTAATGTTGTTGACAGCTTAATGTTGACATCCTAATGTTGTTGACGGTTAATTTTGACAACTTAATTTTCTCAACTTAATGTTGACAGCTTAATGTTGACAGCTTAATGTTGTTGACAGCTTAATGTTGTTGATAGCTTAATGTTGTTGATAGCTTAATGTTGACAGCTTAATGTTGACAGCTTAATGTTGACAGCTTAATGTTGTTGACAGCTTAATGTTGACAGCTTAATGTTGACAGCTTAATGTTGACAGCTTATTGTTGACAGCTTATTGTTGACAGCTTAATGTTGACAGCTTAATGTTGACAGCTTAATGTTGACAGCCTAATGTTGACAGCCTAAGGTTGACAGCTTAATGTTGACAGCTTAATGTTGACAGCTTAATGTTGACAACTTAATGTTGACAGCTTAATGTTGACAGCTTAATGTTGACAGCTTAATGTTGTTAACTGTTAATGTTGTTAACTGTTAATGTCGTAAACTGTTAATGTTGCCAGCTTATTGTTGTTGACAGCTTAATGTTGTTGATAGCTTAATGTTGACAGCTTAATGTTGTTGACAGCCTAATTTTGTTGACAGCTTAATGTTGACAGCTTAATGTTGACAGCTTAATGTTGACAGCTTAATGTTGACAGCTTAATGTTGACAGCTTAATGTTGACAGCTTAATGTTGTTAACTGTTAATGTTGTTAACTGTTAATGTTGTAAACTGCTAATGTTGCCAGCTTATTGTTGTTGACAGCTTAATGTTGTTGATAGCTTAATGTTGACAGCTTAATGTTGTTGACAGCTTAATTTTGTTGACAGCTTAATGTTGACAGCTTAATGTTGACAGCTTATTGTTGACAGCTTATTGTTGACAGCTTAATGTTGACAGCTTAGTGTTGACAGCCTAATGTTGACAGCCTAATGTTGACAGCTTAATGTTGACAGCTTAATGTTGTTGACAGCTTAATTTTGTTGACAGCTTAATGTTGACAGCTTAATGTTGACAGCCTATTGTTGACAGCTTAATGTTGTTGAAAGCTTAATGTTGACAGCTTAATGTTGACAGCTTAATGTTGACAGCTTAATGTTGTTAACTGTTAATGTTGTTAACTGTTAATGTTGTTAACTGTTAATGTTGTAAACTGTTAATGTTGTTAACTGTTAATGTTGTTAACTGTTAATGTTGTTAACTGTTAATGTTGCCAGCTTAATGTTGTTGCCAGCTTAATGTTGTTGACAGCTTAATGTTGACAGCCTAATGTTGTTGACGGTTAATTTTGACAACTTAATTTTCACAACTTAATGTTGACAGCTCAATGTTGACAGCTTAATGTTGTTGACAGCTTAATGTTGTTGACAGCTTAATGTTGTTGATAGCTTAATGTTGTTGATAGCTTAATGTTGACAGCTTAATGTTGACAGCTTAATGTTGTTGACAGCTTAATGTTGACAGCTTAATGTTGACAGCTTAATGTTGACAGCTTAATGTTGACAGCTTATTGTTGACAGCTTATTGTTGACAGCTTAATGTTGACAGCTTAATGTTGACAGCTTAATGTTGACAGCCTAATGTTGACAGCCTAAAGTTGACAGCTTAATGTTGACAGCTTAATGTTGACAGCTTAATGTTGACAACTTATTGTTGACAGCTTAATGTTGACAGCTTAATGTTGACAGCCTAATGTTGACAGGCTAATGTTGACAGCTTAATGTTGACAGCTTAATGTTGACAGCTTAATGTTGACAGCTTAATGTTGACAGCTTAATGTTGACAGCTTAATGTTGTTAACTGTTAATGTTGTTAACTGTTAATGTTGTTAACTGTTAATGTTGTCAGCTTAATGTTGTTGCCAGCTTAATGTTGTTGACAGCTTAATGTTGACAGCCTAATGTTGTTGACGGTTAATTTTGACAACTTAATTTTCACAACTTAATGTTGACAGCTCAATGTTGACAGCTTAATGTTGTTGACAGCTTAATGTTGTTGACAGCTTAATGTTGTTGATAGCTTAATGTTGTTGATAGCTTAATGTTGACAGCTTAATGTTGACAGCTTAATGTTGTTGACAGCTTAATGTTGACAGCCTAATGTTGACAGCTTAATGTTGACAGCTTAATGTTGACAGCTTAATGTTGACAGCTTATTGTTGACAGCTTATTGTTGACAGCTTAATGTTGACAGCTTAATGTTGACAGCTTAATGTTGACAGCCTAATGTTGACAGCCTAAAGTTGACAGCTTAATGTTGACAGCTTAATGTTGACAGCTTAATGTTGACAACTTATTGTTGACAGCTTAATGTTGACAGCTTAATGTTGACAGCCTAATGTTGACAGGCTAATGTTGACAGCTTAATGTTGACAGCTTAATGTTGACAGCTTAATGTTGACAGCTTAATGTTGACAGCTTAATGTTGACAGCTTAATGTTGACAGCTTAATGTTGACAGCTTAGTGTTGTTAACTGTTAATGTTGTTAACTGTTAATGTTGTAAACTGTTAATGTTGCCAGCTTATTGTTGTTGACAGCTTAATGTTGTTGATAGCTTAATGTTGACAGCTTAATGTTGTTGACAGCCTAATTTTGTTGACAGCTTAATGTTGACAGCTTAATGTTGACAGCTTAATGTTGACAGCTTAATGTTGACAGCTTAATGTTGACAGCTTAATGTTGACAGCTTAATGTTGACAGCTTAATGTTGTTAACTGTTAATGTTGTAAACTGCTAATGTTGTAAACTGCTAATGTTGCCAGCTTATTGTTGTTGACAGCTTAATGTTGTTGATAGCTTAATGTTGACAGCTTAATGTTGTTGACAGCTTAATTTTGTTGACAGCTTAATGTTGACAGCTTAATGTTGACAGCTTAATGTTGACAGCTTAATGTTGACAGCTTAATGTTGACAGCTTAATGTTGACAGCTTAATGTTGACAGCCTAATGTTGACAGCTAAATGTTGACAGCTTAATGTTGACAGCTTAATGTTGACAGCTTAATGTTGACAGCTTTATGTTGACAGCTTAATGTTGACAGCTTAATGTTGACTGCTTAATGTTGACAGCCTAACGTTGACAGCCTAATGTTGACAGCTTAATGTTGTTGACGGTTAATTTTGACAGCTTAATGTTGTTGACAGCTTAATGTTGTTGCCAGCTTAATGTTGTTGACAGCTTAATGTTGACAGCCTAATATTGTTGACAGTTAATTTTGACAGCTTAATGTTGTTGACAGCTTAATGTTGTTGACAGCTTAATGTTGTTGACAGCTTAATGTTGACAGCTTAATGTTGACAGCTTAATGTTGACAGCTTAATGTTGACAGCCTAAAGTTGACAGCCTAATGTTGACAGCTTAATGTTGACAGCTTATTGTTGACAGCTTATTGTTGACAGCTTAATGTTGACAGCTTAATGTTGACAGCCTAATGTTGACAGCCTAAAGTTGACAGCTTAATGTTGACAGCTTAATGTTGACAGCTTAATGTTGACAGCTTAATGTTGACAGCTTAATGTTGTTAACTGTTAATGTTGTTAACTGTTAATGTTGTAAACTGTTAATGTTGCCAGCTTATTGTTGTTGACAGCTTAATGTTGTTGATAGCTTAATGTTGACAGCTTAATGTTGTTGACAGCCTAATTTTGTTGACAGCTTAATGTTGACAGCTTAATGTTGACAGCTTAATGTTGACAGCTTAATGTTGACAGCTTAATGTTGACAGCTTAATGTTGACAGCTTAATGTTGACAGCTTAATGTTGACAGCTTAATGTTGACAGCTTAATGTTGTTAACTGTTAATGTTGTAAACTGCTAATGTTGTAAACTGCTAATGTTGCCAGCTTATTGTTGTTGACAGCTTAATGTTGTTGATAGCTTAATGTTGACAGCTTAATGTTGTTGACAGCTTAATTTTGTTGACAGCTTAATGTTGACAGCTTAATGTTGACAGCTTAATGTTGACAGCTTAATGTTGACAGCTTAATGTTGACAGCTTAATGTTGACAGCCTAATGTTGACAGCTAAATGTTGACAGCTTAATGTTGACAGCTTAATGTTGACAGCTTAATGTTGACAGCTTTATGTTGACAGCTTAATGTTGACAGCTTAATGTTGACTGCTTAATGTTGACAGCCTAACGTTGACAGCCTAATGTTGACAGCTTAATGTTGTTGACGGTTAATTTTGACAGCTTAATGTTGTTGACAGCTTAATGTTGTTGCCAGCTTAATGTTGTTGACAGCTTAATGTTGACAGCCTAATATTGTTGACAGTTAATTTTGACAGCTTAATGTTGTTGACAGCTTAATGTTGTTGACAGCTTAATGTTGTTGACAGCTTAATGTTGACAGCTTAATGTTGACAGCTTAATGTTGACAGCTTAATGTTGACAGCTTAATGTTGACAGCCTAAAGTTGACAGCCTAATGTTGACAGCTTAATGTTGTTGACGGTTAATTTTGACAGCTTAATGTTGTTGACAGCTTAATGTTGTTGCCAGCTTAATGTTGTTGACAGCTTAATGTTGACAGCCTAATATTGTTGACAGTTAATTTTGACAGCTTAATGTTGTTGACAGCTTAATGTTGTTGACAGCTTAATGTTGTTGACAGCTTAATGTTGACAGCTTAATGTTGACAGCTTAATGTTGACAGCTTAATGTTGTTGACAGCTTAATGTTGTTGACAGCTTAATGTTGACAGCTTAATGTTGACAGCTTAATGTTGACAGCTTAATGTTGACAGCTTATTGTTGACAGCTTATTGTTGACAGCTTAATGTTGACAGCTTAATGTTGACAGCTTAATGTTGACAGCCTAATGTTGACAGCCTAAAGTTGACAGCTTAATGTTGACAGCTTAATGTTGACAGCTTAATGTTGACAACTTATTGTTGACAGCTTAATGTTGACAGCTTAATGTTGACAGCCTAATGTTGACAGGCTAATGTTGACAGCTTAATGTTGACAGCTTAATGTTGACAGCTTAATGTTGACAGCTTAATGTTGACAGCTTAATGTTGACAGCTTAATGTTGACAGCTTAATGTTGACAGCTTAATGTTGTTAACTGTTAATGTTGTTAACTGTTAATGTTGTAAACTGTTAATGTTGCCAGCTTATTGTTGTTGACAGCTTAATGTTGTTGATAGCTTAATGTTGACAGCTTAATGTTGTTGACAGCCTAATTTTGTTGACAGCTTAATGTTGACAGCTTAATGTTGACAGCTTAATGTTGACAGCTTAATGTTGACAGCTTAATGTTGACAGCTTAATGTTGACAGCTTATTGTTGACAGCTTATTGTTGACAGCTTAATGTTGACAGCTTAATGTTGACAGCCTAATGTTGACAGCCTAAAGTTGACAGCTTAATGTTGACAGCTTAATGTTGACAGCTTAATGTTGACAGCTTATTGTTGACAGCTTAATGTTGACAGCTTAATGTTGACAGCTTAATGTTGTTAACTGTTAATGTTGTTAACTGTTAATGTTGTAAACTGTTAATGTTGCCAGCTTATTGTTGTTGACAGCTTAATGTTGACAGCTTAATGTTTACAGCCTATTGTTGACAGCTTAATGTTGTTGAAAGCTTAATGTTGAAAGCTTAATGTTGACAGCTTAATGTTGACAGCTTAATGTTGACAGCTTAATGTTGACAGCTTAATGTTGACAGCTTATTGTTGACTGCTTAATGTTGACAGCTTAGTGTTGACAGCCTAATGTTGACAGCCTAATGTTGACAGCTTAATGTTGACAGCTTAATGTTGACAGCTTAATGTTGACAGCTTAATGTTGACAGCCTATTGTTGACAGCTTAATGTTGTTGAAAGCTTAATGTTGACCGGCTAATGTTGACAGCTTAATGTTGACAGCTTAATGTTGACAGCTTAATGTTGACAGCTTAATGTTGACAGCTTAATGTTGACAGCTTAATGTTGACAGCTTAATGTTGACAGCTTAATGTTGTTAACTGTTAATGTTGTTAACTGTTAATGTTGTTAACTGTTAATGTTGTAAACTGTTAATGTTGCCAGCTTAATGTTTTTGCCAGCTTAATGTTGTTGACAGCTTAATATTGACAGCCTAATGTTGTTGACGGTTAATTTTGACAACTTAATTTTCACAACTTAATGTTGACAGCTTAATGTTGACAGCTTAATGTTGTTGACAGCTTAATGTTGTTGATAGCTTAATGTTGACAGCTTAATGTTGACAGCTTAATGTTGACAGCTTAATGTTGTTGACAGCTTAATGTTTACAGCTTAATGTTGACAGCTTAATGTTGACAGCTTAATGTTGACAGCTTAATGTTGACAGCTTATTGTTGACAGCTTATTGTTGACAGCTTAATGTTGACAGCTTAATGTTGACAGCCTAATGTTGACAGCCTAAAGTTGACAGCTTAATGTTGACAGCTTAATGTTGACAGCTTAATGTTGACAGCTTAATGTTGACAGCTTAATGTTGACAGCTTAATGTTGACAGCTTATTGTTGACAGCTTAATGTTGACAGCTTAATGTTGACAGCTTAATGTTGTTAACTGTTAATGTTGTTAACTGTTAATGTTGTAAACTGTTAATGTTGCCAGCTTATTGTTGTTGACAGCTTAATGTTGTTGATAGCTTAATGTTGACAGCTTAATGTTGTTGACAGCCTAATTTTGTTGACAGCTTAATGTTGACAGCCTAATGTTGACAGCCTAAAGTTGACAGCTTAATGTTGGCAGCTTAATGTTGACAGCTTAATGTTGACAGCTTAATGTTGACACCTTATTGTTGACAGATTAATGTTGACAGCTTAATGTTGACAGCTTAATGTTGACAGCCTAATGATGACAGCTTAATGTTGACAGCTTAATGTTGACAGCTTAATGTTGACAGCTTAATGGTGACAGCTTAATGTTGTTGATAGCTTAATGTTGTTGATAGCTTAATGTTGACAGCATAATGTTGTTGACAGCTTAATGTTGTTGATAGCTTAATGTTGTTGATAGCTTAATGTTGACAGCTTAATGTTGACAGCATAATGTTGTTGACAGCTTAATGTTGACAGCTTAATGTTGACAGCTTAATGTTGACAGCTTAATGTTGACAGCTTAATGTTGACAGCTTAATGTTGACAGCCTAATGTTGACAGCCTAAGGTTGACAGCTTAATGTTGACAGCTTAATGTTGACAGCTTAATGTTGACAACTTAATGTTGACAGCTTAATGTTGACAGCTTAATGTTGACAGCTTAATGTTGATAACTGTTAATGTTGTTAACTGTTAATGTCGTAAACTGTTAATGTTGCCAGCTTATTGTTGTTGACAGCTTAATGTTGTTGATAGCTTAATGTTGACAGCTTAATGTTGTTGACAGCCTAATTTTGTTGACAGCTTAATGTTGACAGCTTAATGTTGACAGCTTAATGTTGACAGCTTAATGTTGACAGCTTAATGTTGACAGCTTAATGTTGACGGCTTAATGTTGACAGCTTAATGTTGTTAACTGTTAATGTTGTTAACTGTTAGTGTTGTAAACTGCTAATGTTGCCAGCTTATTGTTGTTGACAGCTTAATGTTGTTGATAGCTTAATGTTGACAGCTTAATGTTGTTGACAGCTTAATTTTGTTGACAGCTTAATGTTGACAGCTTAATGTTGACAGCTTATTGTTGACAGCTTATTGTTGACAGCTTAATGTTGACAGCTTAGTGTTGACAGCCTAATGTTGACAGCCTAATGTTGACAGCTTAATGTTGACAGCTTAATGTTGACAGCTTAATGTTGACAGCTTAATGTTGACAGCCTATTGTTGACAGCTTAATGTTGTTGAAAGCTTAATGTTGACAGCTTAATGTTGACAGCTTAATGTTGACAGCTTAATGTTGTTAACTGTTAATGTTGTTAACTGTTAATGTTGTTAACTGTTAATGTTGTTAACTGTTAATGTTGTTAACTGTTAATGTTGTTAAGTGTTAATGTTGTTAACTGTTAATGTTGTTAACTGTTAATGTTGCCAGCTTAATGTTGTTGCCAGCTTAATGTTGTTGACAGCTTAATGTTGTTGACAGCTTAATGTTGACATCCTAAGGTTGTTGACGGTTAATTTTGACAACTTAATTTTCTCAACTTAATGTTGACAGCTTAATGTTGACAGCTTAATGTTGTTGACAGCTTAATGTTGTTGATAGCTTAATGTTGTTGATAGCTTAATGTTGACAGCATAATGTTGACAGCTTAATGTTGACAGCTTAATGTTGACAGCTTAATGTTGTTGACAGCTTAATGTTGACTGCTTAATGTTGACAGCTTAATGTTGACAGCTTATTGTTGACAGCTTATTGTTGACAGCTTAATGTTGACAGCTTAATGTTGACAGCTTAATGTTGACAGCCTAATGTTGACAGCCTAAGGTTGACAGCTTAATGTTGACAGCTTAATGTTGACAGCTTAATGTTGACAGCTTAATGTTGACAGCTTAATGTTGACAGCTTAATGTTGTTAACTGTTAATGTTGTTAACTGTTAATGTTGTAAACTGTTAATGTTGCCA
This sequence comes from Alitta virens, assembly GCA_932294295.1. Lineage (NCBI taxonomy): Eukaryota > Metazoa > Annelida > Polychaeta > Phyllodocida > Nereididae > Alitta > Alitta virens. The sequence continues at coordinate 25,076,715 of OW028574.1, forward strand.
GCTTATTGTTGTTGACAGCTTAATGTTGTTGATAGCTTAATGTTGACAGCTTAATGTTGTTAGCTGTTAATGTTGTTAACTGTTAATGTTGTAAACTGCTAATGTTGCCAGCTTATTGTTGTTGACAGCTTAATGTTGTTGATAGCTTAATGTTGACAGCTTAATGTTGTTGACAGCTTAATTTTGTTGACAGCTTAATGTTGACAGCTTAATGTTGACAGCTTATTTTTGACAGCTTATTGTTGACAGCTTAATGTTGACAGCTTAGTGTTGACAGCCTAATGTTGACAGCCTAATGTTGACAGCTTAATGTTGACAGCTTAATGTTGACAGCTTAATGTTGACAGCTTAATGTTGACAGCCTATTGTTGACAGCTTAATGTTGTTGAAAGCTTAATGTTGACAGCTTAATGTTGACAGCTTAATGTTGACAGCTTAATGTTGTTAACTGTTAATGTTGTTAACTGTTAATGTTGTTAACTGTTAATGTTGTTAACTGTTAATGTTGTTAACTGTTAATGTTGTTAACTGTTTATGTTGTTAACTGTTAATGTTGTTAACTGTTAATGTTGTTAACTGTTAATGTTGTTAACTGTTAATGTTGCCAGCTTAATGTTGTTGACAGCTTAATGTTGACATCCTAATGTTGTTGACGGTTAATTTTGACAACTTAATTTTCTCAACTTAATGTTGACAGCTTAATGTTGACAGCTTAATGTTGTTGACCGCTTAATGTCATTGATAGCTTAATGTTGACAGCTTAATGTTGTTGACAGCCTAATTTTGTTGACAGCTTAATGTTGACAGCTTAATGTTGACAGCTTAATGTTGACAGCTTAATGTTGACAGCTTAATGTTGACAGCCTATTGTTGACAGCTTAATGTTGTTGAAAGCTTAATGTTGAAAGCTTAATGTTGAAAGCTTAATGTTGACAGCTTAATGTTGACAGCTTAATGTTGACAGCCTATTATTGACAGCTTAATGTTGTTGAAGGCTTAATGTTGAAAGCTTATTGTTGACAGCTTAATGTTGAAAGCTTATTGCTGACAGCTTAATGTTGACAGCTTAATGTTGACAGCTTAATGTTGACAGCCTAATGTTGACAGGCTAATGTTGACAGCTTAATGTTGACAGCTTAATGTTGACAGCTTAATGTTGACAGCTTAATGTTGACAGCTTAATGTTGTTGATAGCTTAATGTTGTTGATAGCTTAATGTTGACAGCTTAATGTTGTTGACAGCTTAATGTTGTTGATAGCTTAATGTTGTTGATAGCTTAATGTTGACAGCTTAATGTTGACAGCTTAATGTTGTTGACAGCTTAATGTTGACAGCTTAATGTTGACAGCTTAATGTTGACAGCTTAATATTGAGAGCTTAATGTTGACAGCCTATTGTTGACAGCTTAATGTTGTTGAAAGCTTAATGTTGTTGATAGCTTAATGTTGACAGCTTAATGTTGTTGACAGCTTAATGTTGTTGATAGCTTAATGTTGTTGATAGCTTAATGTTGACAGCTTAATGTTGACAGCTTAATGTTGTTGACAGCTTAATGTTGACAGCTAAATGTTGACAGCTTAATGTTGACAGCTTAATGTTGACAGCTTATTGTTGACAGCTTATTGTTGACAGCTTAATGTTGACAGCTTAGTGTTGACAGCCTAATGTTGACAGCCTAATGTTGACAGCTTAATGTTGACAGCTTAATGTTGACAGCTTAATGTTGACAGCTTAATGTTGACAGCCTATTGTTGACAGCTTAATGTTGTTGAAAGCTTAATGTTGAAAGCTTAATGTTGACAGCTTAATGTTGACAGCTTAATGTTGACAGCTTAATGTTGACAGCTTAATGTTGACAGCTTAATGTTGTTAACTGTTAATGTTGTTAACTGTTAATGTTGTTAACTGTTAATGTTGTTAACTGTTAATGTTGTTAACTGTTAATGCTGCCAGCTTAATGTTGTTGACAGCTTAATGTTGACAGCTTAATGTTGACAGCTTAATGTTGACAGCTTAATGTTGACAGCTTAATGTTGACAGCTTATTGTTGACAGCTTATTGTTGACAGCTTAATGTTGACAGCTTAATGTTGACAGCCTAATGTTGACAGCCTAAGGTTGACAGCTTAATGTTGACAGCTTAATGTTGACAGCTTAATGTTGACAGCTTAATGTTGACAGCTTATTGTTGACAGCTTAATGTTGACAGCTTAATGTTGACAGCTTAATGTTGTTAACTGTTAATGTTGTTAACTGTTAATGTTGTAAACTGTTAATGTTGCCAGCTTATTGTTGTTGACAGCTTAATGTCATTGATAGCTTAATGTTGACAGCTTAATGTTGTTGACAGCCTAATTTTGTTGACAGCTTAATGTTGACAGCTTAATGTTGACAGCTTAATGTTGACAGCTTAATGTTGACAGCCTATTGTTGACAGCTTAATGTTGTTGAAAGGTTAATGTTGAAAGCTTAATGTTGAAAGCTTAATGTTGAAAGCTTAATGTTGACAGCTTAATGTTGACAGCTTAATGTTGACAGCCTATTGTTGACAGCTTAATGTTGTTGAAAGCTTAATGTTGAAAGCTTAATGTTGAAAGCTTAATGTTGACAGCTAAATGTTGACAGCTTAATGATTGACAGCCTATTGTTGACAGCTTAATGTTGTTGAAGGCTTAATGTTGAAAGCTTATTGTTGACAGCTTTATGTTGACAGCTTAATGTTGACAGCTTAATGTTGACAGCCTAATGTTGACAGGCTAATGTTGACAGCTTAATGTTGACAGCTTAATGTTGACAGCTTAATGTTGACAGCTTAATGTTGACAGCTTAATGTTGACAGCTTATTGTTGTTGATAGCTTAATGTTGACAGCTTAATGTTGTTGACAGCTTAATGTTGTTGATAGCTTAATGTTGTTAATAGCTTAATGTTGACAGCTTAATGTTGACAGCTTAATGTTGTTGACAGCTTAATGTTGACAGCTTAATTTTGACAGCTTAATGTTGACAGCTTATTGTTGACAGCTTATTGTTGACAGCTTAATGTTGACAGCTTAGTGTTGACAGCCTAATGTTGACAGCCTAATGTTGACAGCTTAATGTTGACAGCTTAATGTTGACAGCTTAATGTTGACAGCTTAATGTTGAGAGCTTAATGTTGACAGCCTATTGTTGACAGCTTAATGTTGTTGAAAGCTTAATGTTGTTGATAGCTTAATGTTGACAGCTTAATGTTGTTGACAGCTTAATGTTGTTGATAGCTTAATGTTGTTGATAGCTTAATGTTGACAGCTTAATGTTGACAGCTTAATGTTGTTGACAGCTTAATGTTGACAGCTTAATGTTGACAGCTTAATGTTGACAGCTTAATGTTGACAGCTTATTGTTGACAGCTTATTGTTGACAGCTTAATGTTGACAGCTTAGTGTTGACAGCCTAATGTTGACAGCCTAATGTTGACAGCTTAATGTTGACAGCTTAATGTTGACAGCTTATTGTTGACAGCTTATTGTTGACAGCTTAATGTTGACAGCTTAATGTTGACAGCCTAATGTTGACAGCCTAAGGTTGACAGCTTAATGTTGACAGCTTAATGTTGACAGCTTAATGTTGACAGCTTATTGTTGACAGCTTAATGTTGACAGCTTAATGTTGACAGCTTAATGTTGTTAACTGTTAATGTTGTTAACTGTTAATGTTGTAAACTGTTAATATTGCCAGCTTATTGTTGTTGACAGCTTAATGTCATTGATAGCTTAATGTTGACAGCTTAATGTTGTTGACAGCCTAATTTTGTTGACAGCTTAATGTTGACAGCTTAATGTTGACAGCTTAATGTTGACAGCTTAATGTTGACAGCTTAATGTTGACAGCATAATGTTGACAGCTTAATGTTGACAGCCTATTGTTGACAGCTTAATGTTGTTGAAAGCTTAATGTTGAAAGCTTAATGTTGAAAGCTTAATGTTGACAGCTTAATGTTGACAGCTTAATGTTGACAGCTTAATGTTGACAGCTTAATGTTGACAGCTTAATGTTGACAGCCTATTGTTGACAGCTTAATGTTGTTGAAAGCTTAATGTTGAAAGCTTAATGTTGACAGCTTAATGTTGACAGCTTAATGTTGACAGCTTAATGTTGACAGCTTAATGTTGACAGCTTAATGTTTACAGCCTATTGTTGACAGCTTAATGTTGTTAACTGTTAATGTTGTTAACTGTTAATGTTGTTAACTGTTAATGTTGTTAACTGTTAATGTTGTTAACCGTTAATGTTGCCAGCTTAATGTTGTTGACAGCTTAATGTTGTTGACAGCTTAATGTTGCCAGCCTAATGTTGTTGACGGTTAATTTTGACAACTTAATTTTGACAACTTAATGTTGACAGCTTAATGTTGACAGCTTAATGTTGTTGACAGCTTAATGTTGTTGATAGCTTAATGTTGACAGCTTAATGTTGACAGTTTAATGTTGACAGCTTAATGTTGTTGACAGCTTAATGTTGACAGCCTATTGTTGACAGCTTAATGTTGTTGAAAGCTTAATGTTGAAAGCTTAATGTTGACAGCTTAATGTTGACAGCTTAATGTTGTTAACTGTTAATGTTGTTAACTGTTAATGTTGTTAACTGTTAATGTTGTTAACTGTTAATGTTGTTAACTGTTAATGTTGTTAACTGTTAATGTTGTTAACTGTTAATGTTGCCAGCTTAATGTTGTTGCCAGCTTAATGTTGTTGACAGCTTAATGTTGACAGGCTAATGTTGTTGACGGTTAATTTTGACAACTTGATTTTCACAACTTAATGTTGACAGCTTAATGTTGACAGCTTAATGTTGTTGACAGCTTAATGTTGTTGATAGCTTAATGTTGTTGATAGCTTAATGTTGACAGCTTAATGTTAACAGCTTAATGTTGACAGCTTAATGTTGTTGACAGCTTAATGTTGACAGCTTAATGTTGACAGCTTATTGTTGACAGCTTAATGTTGACAGCTTAATGTTGACAGCTTAATGTTGACAGCCTAATGTTGACAGCCTAAAGTTGACAGCTTAATGTTGACAGCTTAATGTTGACAGCTTAATGTTGACAACTTATTGTTGACAGCTTAATGTTGACAGCGTAATGTTGACAGCTTAATGTTGTTGACAGCCTAATTTTGTTGACAGCTTAATGTTGACAGCTTAATGTTGACAGCTTAATGTTGACAGCTTAATGTTGACAGCTTAATGTTGACAGCTTAATGTTGACAGCTTAATGATGACAGCTTATTGTTGACAGCTTATTGTTGACAGCTTAATGTTGACAGCTTAGTGTTGACAGCCTAATGTTGACAGCCTAATGTTGACAGCTTAATGTTGACAGCTTAATGTTGACAGCTTAATGTTGACAGCCTGTTGTTGACAGCTTAATGTTGTTGAAAGCTTAATGTTGACAGCTTAATGTTGACAGCTTAATGTTGACAGCTTAATGTTGACAGCTTAATGTTGTAAACTGTTAATGTTGTTAACTGTTAATGTTGTTAACTGTTAATGTTGTTAACTGTTAATGTTGTTAACTGTTAATGTTGTTAACTGTTAATGTTGTTAACTGTTAATGTTGTTAACTGTTAATGTTGCCAGCTTAATGTTGTTGCCAGCTTAATGTTGTTGACAGCTTAATGTTGACAGCCTAATGTTGTTGACGGTTAATTTTGACAACTTGATTTTGACAACTTAATGTTGACAGCTTAATGTTGACAGCTTAATGTTGTTGACAGCTTAATGTTGTTGATAGCTTAATGTTGTTGATAGCCTAATGTTGACAGCTTAATGTTGACAGCTTAATGTTGTTGACAGCTTAATGTTGACAGCTTAATGTTGACAGCTTAATGTTGACAGCTTAATGTTGACAGCTTATTGTTGACAGCTTAATGTTGACAGCTTAGTGTTGACAGCCTAATGTTGACAGCCTAATGTTGACAGCTTAATGTTGACAGCTTAATGTTGACAGCTTAATGTTGACAGCTTAATGTTGACAGCCTATTGTTGACAGCTTAATGTTGTTGAAAGCTTAATGTTGAAAGCTTAATGTTGACAGCTTAATGTTGACAGCTTAATGTTGACAGCTTAATGTTGTTAACTGTTAATGTTGTTAACTGTTAATGTTGTTGACTGTTAATGTTGTTAACTGTTAATGTTGTTAACTGTTAATGTTGTTAACTGTTAATGTTGTTAACTGTTAATGTTGTTAACTGTTAATGTTGTTAACTGTTAATGTTGCCAGCTTAATGTTGTTGCCAGCTTAATGTTGTTGACAGCTTAATGTTGACAGGCTAATGTTGTTGACGGTTAATTTTGGCAACTTTATTTTCACAACTTAATGTTGACAGCTTAATGTTGACAGCTTAATGTTGTTGACAGCTTAATGTTGTTGATAGCTTAATGTTGTTGATAGCTTAATGTTGACAGCTTAATGTTAACAGCTTAATGTTGACAGCTTAATGTTGTTGACAGCTTAATGTTGACAGCTTAATGTTGACAGCTTAATGTTGACAGCTTATTGTTGACAGCTTATTGTTGACAGCTTAATGTTGACAGCTTAATGTTGACAGCCTAATGTTGACAGCCTAAAGTTGACAGCTTAATGTTGACAGCTTAAAGTTGACAGCTTAATGTTGACAACTTATTGTTGACAGCTTAATGTTGACAGCGTAATGTTGACAGCTTAATGTTGTTGACAGCCTAATTTTGTTGACAGCTTAATGTTGACAGCTTAATGTTGACAGCTTAATGTTGACAGCTTAATGTTGACAGCTTAATGTTGACAGCTTAATGTTGACAGCTTAATGTTGACAGCTTAATGTTGTTAACTGTTAATGTTATTAACTGTTAATGTTGTAAACTGCTAATGTTGCCAGCTTATTGTTGTTGACAGCTTAATATTCTTGACAGCTTAATGTTGACAGCTTAATGTTGTTGACAGTTTAATGTTGACAGCTTAATGTTGACAGCTTAATGTTGACAGCTTAATGTTGACAGCTTAATGTTGACAGCCTAATGTTGACAGCCTAATGTTGACAGCTTAATGTTGACAGCTTAATGTTGACAGCTTAATGTTGACAGCTTTATGTTGACAGCTTAATGTTGACAGCTTAATGTTGACAGCTTAATGTTGACAGCTTAATGTTGACAGCTGAATGTTGACAGCTTAATGTTGACAGCTTAATGTTGACAGCTTATTGTTGACAGCTTATTGTTGACAGCTTAATGTTGACAGCTTAGTGTTGACAGCCTAATGTTGACAGCCTAATGTTGACAGCTTAATGTTGACAGCTTAATGTTGACAGCTTAATGTTGACAGCTTAATGTTGACAGCCTATTGTTGACAGCTTAATGTTGTTGAAAGCTTAATGTTGTCAGCTTAATGTTGACAGCTTAATGTTGACAGCTTAATGTTGACAGCTTAATGTTGTTAACTGTTAATGTTGTTAACTGTTAATGTTGTTAACTGTTAATGTTGTTAACTGTTAATGTTGTTAACTGTTAATGTTGTTAACTGTTAATGTTGTTAACTGTTAATGTTGCCAGCTTAATGTTTTTGCCAGCTTAATGTTGTTGACAGCTTAATGTTGACAGCCTAATGTTGTTGACGGTTAATTTTGACAACTTAATTTTGACAACTTAATGTTGACAGCTTAATGTTGACAGCTTAATGTTGACAGCTTAATGTTGTTGACAGCTTAATGTTGTTGATAGCTTAATGTTGTTGATAGCTTAATGTTGACAGCTTAATGTTGACAGCTTAATGTTGACAGCTTAATGTTGTTGACAGCTTAATGTTGACAGCTTAATGTTGACAGCTTAATGTTGACAGCTTATTGTTGACAGCTTAATGTTGACAGCTTAATGTTGACAGCCTAATGTTGACAGCCTAAGGTTGACAGCTTAATGTTGACAGCTTAATGTTGACAGCTTAATGTTGACAGCTTATTGTTGACAGCTTAATGTTGACAGCTTAATGTTGACAGCTTAATGTTGTTAACTGTTAATGTTGTTAACTGTTAATGTTGTAAACTGTTAATATTGCCAGCTTATTGTTGATGAAAGCTTAATGTCATTGATAGCTTAATGTTGACAGCTTAATGTTGTTGACAGCCTAATTTTGTTGACAGCTTAATGTTGACAGCTTAATGTTGACAGCTTAATGTTGACAGCTTAATGTTGACAGCTTAATGTTGACAGCATAATGTTGACAGCTTAATGTTGACAGCGTATTGTTGACAGCTTAATGTTGTTGAAAGCTTAATGTTGAAAGCTTAATGTTGAAAGCTTAATGTTGACAGCTTAATGTTGACAGCTTAATGTTGACAGCTTAATGTTGACAGCTTAATGTTGACAGCTTAATGTTGACAGCCAATTGTTGACAGCTTAATGTTGTTGAAAGCTTAATGTTGAAAGCTTAATGTTGACAGCTTAATGTTGACAGCTTAATGTTGACAGCTTAATGTTGACAGCTTAATGTTGACAGCTTAATGTTGACAGCTTAATGTTTACAGCCTATTGTTGACAGCTTAATGTTGTTGAAAGCTTAATGTTGAAAGCTTAATGTTGACAGCTTAATGTTGACAGCTTAATGTTGACAGCTTAATGTTGACAGCTTAATGATGACAGCTTATTGTTGACAGCTTATTGTTGACAGCTTAACGTTGACAGCTTAGTGTTGACAGCCTAATGTTGACAGCCTAATGTTGACAGCTTAATGTTGACAGCTTAATGTTGACAGCTTAATGTTGACAGCTTAATGTTGACAGCCTGTTGTTGACAGCTTAATGTTGTTGAAAGCTTAATGTTGACAGCTTAATGTTGACAGCTTAATGTTGACAGCTTAATGTTGACAGCTTAATGTTGTTAACTGTTAATGTTGTTAACTGTTAATGTTGTTAACTGTTAATGTTGTTAACTGTTAATGTTGTTAACTGTTAATGTTGTTAACTGTTAATGTTGTTAACTGTTAATGTTGTTAACTGTTAATGTTGCCAGCTTAATGTTGTTGCCAGCTTAATGTTGTTGACAGCTTAATGTTGACAGCCTAATGTTGTTGACGGTTAATTTTGACAACTTGATTTTGACAACTTAATGTTGACAGCTTAATGTTGACAGCTTAATGTTGTTGACAGCTTAATGTTGTTGATAGCTTAATGTTGTTGATAGCCTAATGTTGACAGCTTAATGTTGACAGCTTAATGTTGTTGACAGCTTAATGTTGACAGCTTAATGTTGACAGCTTAATGTTGACAGCTTAATGTTGACAGCTTATTGTTGACAGCTTAATGTTGACAGCTTAGTGTTGACAGCCTAATGTTGACAGCCTAATGTTGACAGCTTAATGTTGACAGCTTAATGTTGACAGCTTAATGTTGACAGCTTAATGTTGACAGCCTATTGTTGACAGCTTAATGTTGTTGAAAGCTTAATGTTGAAAGCTTAATGTTGACAGCTTAATGTTGACAGCTTAATGTTGACAGCTTAATGTTGTTAACTGTTAATGTTGTTAACTGTTAATGTTGTTGACTGTTAATGTTGTTAACTGTTAATGTTGTTAACTGTTAATGTTGTTAACTGTTAATGTTGTTAACTGTTAATGTTGTTAACTGTTAATGTTGTTAACTGTTAATGTTGCCAGCTTAATGTTGTTGCCAGCTTAATGTTGTTGACAGCTTAATGTTGACAGGCTAATGTTGTTGACGGTTAATTTTGGCAACTTTATTTTCACAACTTAATGTTGACAGCTTAATGTTGACAGCTTAATGTTGTTGACAGCTTAATGTTGTTGATAGCTTAATGTTGTTGATAGCTTAATGTTGACAGCTTAATGTTAACAGCTTAATGTTGACAGCTTAATGTTGTTGACAGCTTAATGTTGACAGCTTAATGTTGACAGCTTAATGTTGACAGCTTATTGTTGACAGCTTATTGTTGACAGCTTAATGTTGACAGCTTAATGTTGACAGCCTAATGTTGACAGCCTAAAGTTGACAGCTTAATGTTGACAGCTTAAAGTTGACAGCTTAATGTTGACAACTTATTGTTGACAGCTTAATGTTGACAGCGTAATGTTGACAGCTTAATGTTGTTGACAGCCTAATTTTGTTGACAGCTTAATGTTGACAGCTTAATGTTGACAGCTTAATGTTGACAGCTTAATGTTGACAGCTTAATGTTGACAGCTTAATGTTGACAGCTTAATGTTGACAGCTTAATGTTGTTAACTGTTAATGTTATTAACTGTTAATGTTGTAAACTGCTAATGTTGCCAGCTTATTGTTGTTGACAGCTTAATATTCTTGACAGCTTAATGTTGACAGCTTAATGTTGTTGACAGTTTAATGTTGACAGCTTAATGTTGACAGCTTAATGTTGACAGCTTAATGTTGACAGCTTAATGTTGACAGCCTAATGTTGACAGCCTAATGTTGACAGCTTAATGTTGACAGCTTAATGTTGACAGCTTAATGTTGACAGCTTTATGTTGACAGCTTAATGTTGACAGCTTAATGTTGACAGCTTAATGTTGACAGCTTAATGTTGACAGCTGAATGTTGACAGCTTAATGTTGACAGCTTAATGTTGACAGCTTATTGTTGACAGCTTATTGTTGACAGCTTAATGTTGACAGCTTAGTGTTGACAGCCTAATGTTGACAGCCTAATGTTGACAGCTTAATGTTGACAGCTTAATGTTGACAGCTTAATGTTGACAGCTTAATGTTGACAGCCTATTGTTGACAGCTTAATGTTGTTGAAAGCTTAATGTTGTCAGCTTAATGTTGACAGCTTAATGTTGACAGCTTAATGTTGACAGCTTAATGTTGTTAACTGTTAATGTTGTTAACTGTTAATGTTGTTAACTGTTAATGTTGTTAACTGTTAATGTTGTTAACTGTTAATGTTGTTAACTGTTAATGTTGTTAACTGTTAATGTTGCCAGCTTAATGTTTTTGCCAGCTTAATGTTGTTGACAGCTTAATGTTGACAGCCTAATGTTGTTGACGGTTAATTTTGACAACTTAATTTTGACAACTTAATGTTGACAGCTTAATGTTGACAGCTTAATGTTGACAGCTTAATGTTGTTGACAGCTTAATGTTGTTGATAGCTTAATGTTGTTGATAGCTTAATGTTGACAGCTTAATGTTGACAGCTTAATGTTGACAGCTTAATGTTGTTGACAGCTTAATGTTGACAGCTTAATGTTGACAGCTTAATGTTGACAGCTTATTGTTGACAGCTTAATGTTGACAGCTTAATGTTGACAGCCTAATGTTGACAGCCTAAGGTTGACAGCTTAATGTTGACAGCTTAATGTTGACAGCTTAATGTTGACAGCTTATTGTTGACAGCTTAATGTTGACAGCTTAATGTTGACAGCTTAATGTTGTTAACTGTTAATGTTGTTAACTGTTAATGTTGTAAACTGTTAATATTGCCAGCTTATTGTTGATGAAAGCTTAATGTCATTGATAGCTTAATGTTGACAGCTTAATGTTGTTGACAGCCTAATTTTGTTGACAGCTTAATGTTGACAGCTTAATGTTGACAGCTTAATGTTGACAGCTTAATGTTGACAGCTTAATGTTGACAGCATAATGTTGACAGCTTAATGTTGACAGCGTATTGTTGACAGCTTAATGTTGTTGAAAGCTTAATGTTGAAAGCTTAATGTTGAAAGCTTAATGTTGACAGCTTAATGTTGACAGCTTAATGTTGACAGCTTAATGTTGACAGCTTAATGTTGACAGCTTAATGTTGACAGCCAATTGTTGACAGCTTAATGTTGTTGAAAGCTTAATGTTGAAAGCTTAATGTTGACAGCTTAATGTTGACAGCTTAATGTTGACAGCTTAATGTTGACAGCTTAATGTTGACAGCTTAATGTTGACAGCTTAATGTTTACAGCCTATTGTTGACAGCTTAATGTTGTTGAAAGCTTAATGTTGAAAGCTTAATGTTGACAGCTTAATGTTGACAGCTTAATGTTGACAGCTTAATGTTGACAGCTTAATGATGACAGCTTATTGTTGACAGCTTATTGTTGACAGCTTAACGTTGACAGCTTAGTGTTGACAGCCTAATGTTGACAGCCTAATGTTGACAGCTTAATGTTGACAGCTTAATGTTGACAGCTTAATGTTGACAGCTTAATGTTGACAGCCTGTTGTTGACAGCTTAATGTTGTTGAAAGCTTAATGTTGACAGCTTAATGTTGACAGCTTAATGTTGACAGCTTAATGTTGACAGCTTAATGTTGTTAACTGTTAATGTTGTTAACTGTTAATGTTGTTAACTGTTAATGTTGTTAACTGTTAATGTTGTTAACTGTTAATGTTGTTAACTGTTAATGTTGTTAACTGTTAATGTTGTTAACTGTTAATGTTGTTAACTGTTAATGTTGCCAGCTTAATGTTGTTGCCAGCTTAATGTTGTTGACAGCTTAATGTTGACAGCTTAATGTTGTTGACAGCTTAATTTTGTTGACAGCTTAATGTTGACAGCTTAATGTTGACAGCTTAATGTTGACAGCTTAATGTTGACAGCTTAATGTTGACAGCTTATTGTTGACAGCTTAATGTTGACAGCTTAATGTTGACAGCCTAATGTTGACAGCTTAATGTTGACAGCTTAATGTTGACAGCTTAATGTTGACAGCTTAATGTTGACAGCTTTATGTTGACAGCTTAATGTTGACAGCTTAATGTTGACAGCTTAATGTTGACAGCATAATGTTGACAGCCTAAAGTTGACAGCCTAATGTTGACAGCTTAATGTTGTTGACGGTTAATTTTGACAGCTTAATGTTGTTGACAGCTTAATGTTGTTGCCAGCTTAATGTTGTTGACAGCTTAATGTTGACAGCCTAATATTCTTGACAGGCTAATGTTGACAGCTTAATGTTGACAGCTTAATGTTGACAGCTTAATGTTGACAGCTTAATGTTGACAGCTTAATGTTGACAGCTTAATGTTGACAGCTTAATGTTGTTGATAGCTTAATGTTGTTGATAGCTTAATGTTGTTGATAGCTTAATGTTGACAGCTTAATGTTGTTGACAGCTTAATGTTGTTGATAGCTTAATGTTGTTGATAGCTTAATGTTGACAGCTTAATGTTGTTGACAGCTTAATGTTGACAGCTGAATGTTGACAGCTTAATGTTGACAGCTTAATGATGACAGCTTATTGTTGACAGCTTATTGTTGACAGCTTAATGTTGACAGCTTAGTGTTGACAGCCTAATGTTGACAGCCTAATGTTGACAGCTTAATGTTGACAGCTTAATGTTGACAGCTTAATGTTGACAGCTTAATGTTGACAGCCTATTGTTGACAGCTTAATGTTGTTGAAAGCTTAATGTTGACAGCTTAATGTTGACAGCTTAATGTTGACAGCTTAATGTTGACAGCTTAATGTTGTTAACTGTTAATGTCGTTAACTGTTAATGTTGTTAACTGTTAATGTTGTTAACTGTTAATGTTGCCAGCTTAATGTTGTTGCCAGCTTAATGTTGACAGCTTAAGGTTGTTAACTGTTAATGTTGTTAACTGTTAATGTTGTTAACTGTTAATGTTGTTAACTGTTAATGTTGTTAACTGTTAATGTTGTTAACTGTTAATGTTGCCAGCTTAATGTTGTTTCCAGCTTAATGTTGTTGACAGCTTAATGTTGACAGCCTAATGTTGTTGACGGTTAATTTTGACAACTTAATTTTGACAACTTAATGTTGACAGCTTAATGTTGACAGCTTAATGTTGTTGACAGCTTAATGTTGTTGATAGCTTAATGTTGTTGATAGCTTAATGTTGACAGCTTAATGTTGACAGCTTAATGTTGTTGACAGCTTAATGTTGACAGCTAAATGTTGACAGCTTAATGTTGACAGCTTAATGTTGTTGATAGCTTAATGTTGTTGATAGCTTAATGTTGTTGATAGCTTAATGTTGACAGCTTAATGTTGACAGCTTAATGTTGTTGACAGCTTAATGTTGACAGCTTAATGTTGACAGCTTAATGTTGACAGCTTAATGTTGTTAACTGTTAATGTTGTTAACTGTTAATGTTGTTAACTGTTAATGTTGTTAACTGTTAATGTTGTTAACTGTTAATGTTGTTAACTGTTAATGTTGTTAACTGTTAATGTTGTTAACTGTTAATGTTGCCAGCTTAATGTTGTTTCCAGCTTAATGTTGTTGACAGCTTAATGTTGACAGCCTAATGTTGTTGACGGTTAATTTTGACAACTTAATTTTGACAACTTAATGTTGACAGCTTAATGTTGACAGCTTAATGTTGTTGACAGCTTAATGTTGTTGATAGCTTAATGTTGTTGATAGCTTAATGTTGACAGCTTAATGTTGACAGCTTAATGTTGTTGACAGCTTAATGTTGACAGCTTAATGTTGACAGCTTAATGTTGACAGCTTAATGTTGTAAACTGTTAATGTTGTTAACTGTTAATGTTGTTAACTGTTAATGTTGTTAACTGTTAATGTTGTTAACTGTTAATGTTGTTAACTGTTAATGTTGTTAACTGTTAATGTTGTTAACTGTTAATGTTGCCAGCTTAATGTTGTTGCCAGCTTAATGTTGTTGACAGCTTAATGTTGACAGCCTAATGTTGTTGACGGTTAATTTTGACAACTTGATTTTGACAACTTAATGTTGACAGCTTAATGTTGACAGCTTAATGTTGTTGACAGCTTAATGTTGTTGATAGCTTAATGTTGTTGATAGCCTAATGTTGACAGCTTAATGTTGACAGCTTAATGTTGTTGACAGCTTAATGTTGACAGCTTAATGTTGACAGCTTAATGTTGACAGCTTAATGTTGACAGCTTATTGTTGACAGCTTAATGTTGACAGCTTAGTGTTGACAGCCTAATGTTGACAGCCTAATGTTGACAGCTTAATGTTGGCAGCTTAATGTTGACAGCTTAATGTTGACAGCTTAATGTTGACAGCCTATTGTTGACAGCTTAATGTTGTTGAAAGCTTAATGTTGAAAGCTTAATGTTGACAGCTTAATGTTGACAGCTTAATGTTGACAGCTTAATGTTGTTAACTGTTAATGTTGTTAACTGTTAATGTTGTTGACTGTTAATGTTGTTAACTGTTAATGTTGTTAACTGTTAATGTTGTTAACTGTTAATGTTGTTAACTGTTAATGTTGTTAACTGTTAATGTTGTTAACTGTTAATGTTGCCAGCTTAATGTTGTTGCCAGCTTAATGTTGTTGACAGCTCAATGTTGACAGGCTAATGTTGTTGACGGTTAATTTTGGCAACTTAATTTTCACAACTTAATGTTGACAGCTTAATGTTGACAGCTTAATGTTGTTGACAGCTTAATGTTGTTGATAGCTTAATGTTGTTGATAGCTTAATGTTGACAGCTTAATGTTAACAGCTTAATGTTGACAGCTTAATGTTGTTGACAGCTTAATGTTGACAGCTTAATGTTGACAGCTTAATGTTGACAGCTTATTGTTGACAGCTTATTGTTGACAGCTTAATGTTGACAGCTTAATGTTGACAGCTTAATGTTGACAGCCTAATGTTGACAGCCTAAAGTTGACAGCTTAATGTTGACAGCTTAAAGTTGACAGCTTAATGTTGACAACTTATTGTTGACAGCTTAATGTTGACAGCGTAATGTTGACAGCTTAATGTTGTTGACAGCCTAATTTTGTTGACAGCTTAATGTTGACAGCTTAATGTTGACAGCTTAATGTTGACAGCTTAATGTTGACAGCTTAATGTTGACAGCTTAATGTTGACAGCTTAATGTTGACAGCTTAATGTTGTTAACTGTTAATGTTGTTAACTGTTAATGTTGTAAACTGCTAATGTTGCCAGCTTATTGTTGTTGACAGCTTAATATTCTTGACAGCTTAATGTTGACAGCTTAATGTTGTTGACAGTTTAATGTTGACAACTTAATGTTGACAGCTTAATGTTGACAGCTTAATGTTGACAGCTTAATGTTGACAGCCTAATGTTGACAGCCTAATGTTGACAGCTTAATGTTGACAGCTTAATGTTGACAGCTTAATGTTGACAGCTTTATGTTGACAGCTTAATGTTGACAGCTTAATGTTGACAGCTTAATGTTGACAGCTTAATGTTGACAGCTGAATGTTGACAGCTTAATGTTGACAGCTTAATGTTGACAGCTTATTGTTGACAGCTTATTGTTGACAGCTTAATGTTGACAGCTTAGTGTTGACAGCCTAATGTTGACAGCCTAATGTTGACAGCTTAATGTTGACAGCTTAATGTTGACAGCTTAATGTTGACAGCTTAATGTTGACAGCCTATTGTTGACAGCTTAATGTTGTTGAAAGCTTAATGTTGTCAGCTTAATGTTGACAGCTTAATGTTGACAGCTTAATGTTGACAGCTTAATGTTGTTAACTGTTAATGTTGTTAACTGTTAATGTTGTTAACTGTTAATGTTGTTAACTGTTAATGTTGTTAACTGTTAATGTTGTTAACTGTTAATGTTGTTAACTGTTAATGTTGCCAGCTTAATGTTTTTGCCAGCTTAATGTTGTTGACAGCTTAATGTTGACAGCCTAATGTTGTTGACGGTTAATTTTGACAACTTAATTTTGACAACTTAATGTTGACAGCTTAATGTTGACAGCTTAATGTTGACAGCTTAATGTTGTTGACAGCTTAATGTTGTTGATAGCTTAATGTTGTTGATAGCTTAATGGTGACAGCTTAATGTTGACAGCTTAATGTTGACAGCTTAATGTTGTTGACAGCTTAATGTTGACAGCTTAATGTTGACAGCTTAATGTTGACAGCTTATTGTTGACAGCTTAATGTTGACAGCTTAATGTTGACAGCCTAATGTTGACAGCCTAAGGTTGACAGCTTAATGTTGACAGCTTAATGTTGACAGCTTAATGTTGACAGCTTATTGTTGACAGCTTAATGTTGACAGCTTAATGTTGACAGCTTAATGTTGTTAACTGTTAATGTTGTTAACTGTTAATGTTGTAAACTGTTAATATTGCCAGCTTATTGTTGATGAAAGCTTAATGTCATTGATAGCTTAATGTTGACAGCTTAATGTTGTTGACAGCCTAATTTTGTTGACAGCTTAATGTTGACAGCTTAATGTTGACAGCTTAATGTTGACAGCTTAATGTTGACAGCTTAATGTTGACAGCATAATGTTGACAGCTTAATGTTGACAGCGTATTGTTGACAGCTTAATGTTGTTGAAAGCTTAATGTTGAAAGCTTAATGTTGAAAGCTTAATGTTGACAGCTTAATGTTGACAGCTTAATGTTGACAGCTTAATGTTGACAGCTTAATGTTGACAGCTTAATGTTGACAGCTTAATGTTGACAGCCAATTGTTGACAGCTTAATGTTGTTGAAAGCTTAATGTTGAAAGCTTAATGTTGACAGCTTAATGTTGACAGCTTAATGTTGACAGCTTAATGTTGACAGCTTAATGTTGACAGCTTAATGTTGACAGCTTAATGTTGACAGCTTAATGTTGTTGATAGCTTAATGTTGTTGATAGCTTAATGTTGTTGATAGCTTAATGTTGACAGCTTAATGTTGTTGACAGCTTAATGTTGTTGATAGCTTAATGTTGTTGATAGCTTAATGTTGACAGCTTAATGTTGTTGACAGCTTAATGTTGACAGCTGAATGTTGACAGCTTAATGTTGACAGCTTAATGATGACAGCTTATTGTTGACAGCTTATTGTTGACAGCTTAATGTTGACAGCTTAGTGTTGACAGCCTAATGTTGACAGCCTAATGTTGACAGCTTAATGTTGACAGCTTAATGTTGACAGCTTAATGTTGACAGCTTAATGTTGACAGCCTATTGTTGACAGCTTAATGTTGTTGAAAGCTTAATGTTGACAGCTTAATGTTGACAGCTTAATGTTGACAGCTTAATGTTGACAGCTTAATGTTGTTAACTGTTAATGTCGTTAACTGTTAATGTTGTTAACTGTTAATGTTGTTAACTGTTAATGTTGCCAGCTTAATGTTGTTGCCAGCTTAATGTTGACAGCTTAATGTTGTTAACTGTTAATGTTGTTAACTGTTAATGTTGTTAACTGTTAATGTTGTTAACTGTTAATGTTGTTAACTGTTAATGTTGTTAACTGTTAATGTTGTTAACTGTTAATGTTGTTAACTGTTAATGTTGTTAACTGTTAATGTTGCCAGCTTAATGTTGTTGCCAGCTTAATGTTGTTGACAGCTTAATGTTGACAGCTTAATGTTGTTGACAGCTTAATTTTGTTGACAGCTGAATGTTGACAGCTTAATGTTGACAGCTTAATGTTGACAGCTTAATGTTGACAGCTTAATGTTGACAGCTTATTGTTGACAGCTTAATGTTGACAGCTTAATGTTGACAGCCTAATGTTGACAGCTTAATGTTGACAGCTTAATGTTGACAGCTTAATGTTGACAGCTTAATGTTGACAGCTTTATGTTGACAGCTTAATGTTGACAGCTTAATGTTGACAGCTTAATGTTGACAGCATAATGTTGACAGCCTAAAGTTGACAGCCTAATGTTGACAGCTTAATGTTGTTGACGGTTAATTTTGACAGCTTAATGTTGTTGACAGCTTAATGTTGTTGCCAGCTTAATGTTGTTGACAGCTTAATGTTGACAGCCTAATATTCTTGACAGGCTAATGTTGACAGCTTAATGTTGACAGCTTAATGTTGACAGCTTAATGTTGACAGCTTAATGTTGACAGCTTAATGTTGACAGCTTAATGTTGTTGATAGCTTAATGTTGTTGATAGCTTAATGTTGACAGCTTAATGTTGTTGACAGCTTAATGTTGTTGATAGCTTAATGTTGTTGATAGCTTAATGTTGACAGCTTAATGTTGTTGACAGCTAAATGTTGACAGCTGAATGTTGACAGCTTAATGTTGACAGCTTAATGATGACAGCTTATTGTTGACAGCTTATTGTTGACAGCTTAATGTTGACAGCTTAGTGTTGACAGCCTAATGTTGACAGCCTAATGTTGACAGCTTAATGTTGACAGCTTAATGTTGACAGCTTAATGTTGACAGCTTAATGTTGACAGCCTATTGTTGACAGCTTAATGTTGTTGAAAGCTTAATGTTGAAAGCTTAATGTTGACAGCTTAATGTTGACAGCTTAATGTTGACAGCTTAATGTTGACAGCTTAATGTTGTTAACTGTTAATGTCGTTAACTGTTAATGTTGTTAACTGTTAATGTTGTTAACTGTTAATGTTGTTAACTGTTAATGTTGTTAACTGTTAATGTTGCCAGCTTAATGTTTTTGCCAGCTTTATGTTGTTGACAGCTTAATGTTGACAGCCTAATGTTGTTGACGGTTAATTTTGACAACTTAATTTTCACAATTTAATGTTGACAGCTTAATGTTGACAGCTTAATGTTGTTGACAGCTTAATGTTGTTGATAGCTTAATGTTGTTGATAGCTTAATGTTGACAGCTTATTGTTGACAGCTTAATGTTGACAGCTTAATGTTGTTGACAGCTTAATGTTGACAGCTTAATGTTGACAGCTTAATGTTGACAGCTTATTGTTGACAGCTTATTGTTGACAGCTTAATGTTGACAGCTTAATGTTGACAGCCTAATGTTGACAGCCTAAGGTTGACAGCTTAATGTTGACAGCTTAATGTTGACAGCTTAATGTTGACAGCTTATTGTTGACAGCTTAATGTTGACAGCTTAATGTTGACAGCTTAATGTTGTTAACTGTTAATGTTGTTAACTGTTAATGTTGTAAACTGTTAATATTGCCAGCTTATTGTTGTTGACAGCTTAATGTCATTGATAGCTTAATGTTGACAGCTTAATGTTGTTGACAGCCTAATTTTGTTGACAGCTTAATGTTGACAGCTTAATGTTGACAGCTTAATGTTGACAGCTTAATGTTGACAGCTTAATGTTGACAGCTTAATGTTGACAGCATAATGTTGACAGCTTAATGTTGACAGCCTATTGTTGACAGCTTAATGTTGTTGAAAGCTTAATGTTGAAAGCTTAATGTTGAAAGCTTAATGTTGACAGCTTAATGTTGACAGCTTAATGTTGACAGCTTAATGTTGACAGCTTAATGTTGACAGCTTAATGTTGACAGCCTATTGTTGACAGCTTAATGTTGTTGAAAGCTTAATGTTGAAAGCTTAATGTTGACAGCTTAATGTTGACAGCTTAATGTTGACAGCTTAATGTTGACAGCTTAATGTTGACAGCTTAATGTTTACAGCCTATTGTTGACAGCTTAATGTTGTTAACTGTTAATGTTGTTAACTGTTAATGTTGTTAACTGTTAATGTTGTTAACTGTTAATGTTGTTAACTGTTAATGTTGTTAACTGTTAATGTTGCCAGCTTAATGTTGTTGCCAGCTTAATGTTGACAGCCTAATGTTGACAGCTTAATGTTGACAGCTTAATGTTGACAGCTTAATGTTGACAGCTTAATGTTGACAGCTTAATGTTGACAGCCTAATGTTGACAGCTTAATGTTGTTGACGGTTAATTTTGACAGCTTAATGTTGTTGACAGCTTAATGTTGTTGCCAGCTTAATGTTGTTGACAGCTTAATGTTGACAGCCTATTGTTGACAGCTTAATGTTGTTGAAAGCTTAATGTTGACAGCTTAATGTTGACAGCTTAATGTTGACAGCTTAATGTTGACAGCTTAATGTTGTTAACTGTTAATGTTGCCAGCTTAATGTTGTTGCCAGCTTAATGTTGTTGACAGCTTAATGTTGACAGCTTAATGTTGTTGACAGCTTAATTTTGTTGACAGCTGAATGTTGACAGCTTAATGTTGACAGCTTAATGTTGACAGCTTAATGTTGACAGCTTAATGTTGACAGCTTATTGTTGACAGCTTAATGTTGACAGCTTAATGTTGACAGCCTAATGTTGACAGCTTAATGTTGACAGCTTAATGTTGACAGCTTAATGTTGACAGCTTAATGTTGACAGCTTTATGTTGACAGCTTAATGTTGACAGCTTAATGTTGACAGCTTAATGTTGACAGCATAATGTTGACAGCCTAAAGTTGACAGCCTAATGTTGACAGCTTAATGTTGTTGACGGTTAATTTTGACAGCTTAATGTTGTTGACAGCTTAATGTTGTTGCCAGCTTAATGTTGTTGACAGCTTAATGTTGACAGCCTAATATTCTTGACAGGCTAATGTTGACAGCTTAATGTTGACAGCTTAATGTTGACAGCTTAATGTTGACAGCTTAATGTTGACAGCTTAATGTTGACAGCTTAATGTTGTTGATAGCTTAATGTTGTTGATAGCTTAATGTTGACAGCTTAATGTTGTTGACAGCTTAATGTTGTTGATAGCTTAATGTTGTTGATAGCTTAATGTTGACAGCTTAATGTTGTTGACAGCTAAATGTTGACAGCTGAATGTTGACAGCTTAATGTTGACAGCTTAATGATGACAGCTTATTGTTGACAGCTTATTGTTGACAGCTTAATGTTGACAGCTTAGTGTTGACAGCCTAATGTTGACAGCCTAATGTTGACAGCTTAATGTTGACAGCTTAATGTTGACAGCTTAATGTTGACAGCTTAATGTTGACAGCCTATTGTTGACAGCTTAATGTTGTTGAAAGCTTAATGTTGAAAGCTTAATGTTGACAGCTTAATGTTGACAGCTTAATGTTGACAGCTTAATGTTGACAGCTTAATGTTGTTAACTGTTAATGTCGTTAACTGTTAATGTTGTTAACTGTTAATGTTGTTAACTGTTAATGTTGTTAACTGTTAATGTTGTTAACTGTTAATGTTGCCAGCTTAATGTTTTTGCCAGCTTTATGTTGTTGACAGCTTAATGTTGACAGCCTAATGTTGTTGACGGTTAATTTTGACAACTTAATTTTCACAATTTAATGTTGACAGCTTAATGTTGACAGCTTAATGTTGTTGACAGCTTAATGTTGTTGATAGCTTAATGTTGTTGATAGCTTAATGTTGACAGCTTATTGTTGACAGCTTAATGTTGACAGCTTAATGTTGTTGACAGCTTAATGTTGACAGCTTAATGTTGACAGCTTAATGTTGACAGCTTATTGTTGACAGCTTATTGTTGACAGCTTAATGTTGACAGCTTAATGTTGACAGCCTAATGTTGACAGCCTAAGGTTGACAGCTTAATGTTGACAGCTTAATGTTGACAGCTTAATGTTGACAGCTTATTGTTGACAGCTTAATGTTGACAGCTTAATGTTGACAGCTTAATGTTGTTAACTGTTAATGTTGTTAACTGTTAATGTTGTAAACTGTTAATATTGCCAGCTTATTGTTGTTGACAGCTTAATGTCATTGATAGCTTAATGTTGACAGCTTAATGTTGTTGACAGCCTAATTTTGTTGACAGCTTAATGTTGACAGCTTAATGTTGACAGCTTAATGTTGACAGCTTAATGTTGACAGCTTAATGTTGACAGCTTAATGTTGACAGCATAATGTTGACAGCTTAATGTTGACAGCCTATTGTTGACAGCTTAATGTTGTTGAAAGCTTAATGTTGAAAGCTTAATGTTGAAAGCTTAATGTTGACAGCTTAATGTTGACAGCTTAATGTTGACAGCTTAATGTTGACAGCTTAATGTTGACAGCTTAATGTTGACAGCCTATTGTTGACAGCTTAATGTTGTTGAAAGCTTAATGTTGAAAGCTTAATGTTGACAGCTTAATGTTGACAGCTTAATGTTGACAGCTTAATGTTGACAGCTTAATGTTGACAGCTTAATGTTTACAGCCTATTGTTGACAGCTTAATGTTGTTAACTGTTAATGTTGTTAACTGTTAATGTTGTTAACTGTTAATGTTGTTAACTGTTAATGTTGTTAACTGTTAATGTTGTTAACTGTTAATGTTGCCAGCTTAATGTTGTTGCCAGCTTAATGTTGACAGCCTAATGTTGACAGCTTAATGTTGACAGCTTAATGTTGACAGCTTAATGTTGACAGCTTAATGTTGACAGCTTAATGTTGACAGCCTAATGTTGACAGCTTAATGTTGTTGACGGTTAATTTTGACAGCTTAATGTTGTTGACAGCTTAATGTTGTTGCCAGCTTAATGTTGTTGACAGCTTAATGTTGACAGCCTATTGTTGACAGCTTAATGTTGTTGAAAGCTTAATGTTGACAGCTTAATGTTGACAGCTTAATGTTGACAGCTTAATGTTGACAGCTTAATGTTGTTAACTGTTAATGTCGTTAACTGTTAATGTTGTTAACTGTTAATGTTGTTAACTGTTAATGTTGTTAACTGTTAATGTTGTTAACTGTTAATGTTGCCAGCTTAATGTTTTTGCCAGCTTTATGTTGTTGACAGCTTAATGTTGACAGCCTAATGTTGTTGACGGTTAATTTTGACAACTTAATTTTCACAATTTAATGTTGACAGCTTAATGTTGACAGCTTAATGTTGTTGACAGCTTAATGTTGTTGATAGCTTAATGTTGTTGATAGCTTAATGTTGACAGCTTAATGTTGACAGCTTAATGTTGACAGCTTAATGTTGTTGACAGCTTAATGTTGACAGCTTAATGTTGACAGCTTAATGTTGACAGCTTATTGTTGACAGCTTATTGTTGACAGCTTAATGTTGACAGCTTAATGTTGACAGCCTAATGTTGACAGCCTAAGGTTGACAGCTTAATGTTGACAGCTTAATGTTGACAGCTTAATGTTGACAGCTTATTGTTGACAGCTTAATGTTGACAGCTTAATGTTGACAGCTTAATGTTGTTAACTGTTAATGTTGTTAACTGTTAATGTTGTAAACTGTTAATATTGCCAGCTTATTGTTGTTGACAGCTTAATGTCATTGATAGCTTAATGTTGACAGCTTAATGTTGACAGCTTAATGTTGACAGCTTAATGTTGACAGCTTAATGTTGACAGCATAATGTTGACAGCTTAATGTTGACAGCCTATTGTTGACAGCTTAATGTTGTTGAAAGCTTAATGTTGAAAGCTTAATGTTGAAAGCTTAATGTTGACAGCTTAATGTTGACAGCTTAATGTTGACAGCTTAATGTTGACAGCTTAATGTTGACAGCTTAATGTTGACAGCCTATTGTTGACAGCTTAATGTTGTTGAAAGCTTAATGTTGAAAGCTTAATGTTGACAGCTTAATGTTGACAGCTTAATGTTGACAGCTTAATGTTGACAGCTTAATGTTGACAGCTAAATGTTTACAGCCTATTGTTGACAGCTTAATGTTGTTAACTGTTAATGTTGTTAACTGTTAATGTTGTTAACTGTTAATGTTGTTAACTGTTAATGTTGTTAACTGTTAATGTTGTTAACTGTTAATGTTGTTAACTGTTAATGTTGTTAACTGTTAATGTTGTTAACTGTTAATGTTGTTAACTGTTAATGTTGTTAACTGTTAATGTTGCCAGCTTAATGTTGTTGCCAGCTTAATGTTGTTGACAGCTTAATGTTGACAGCTTAATGTTGTTGACAGCTTAATTTTGTTGACAGCTTAATGTTGACAGCTTAATGTTGACAGCTTAATGTTGACAGCTTAATGTTGACAGCTTAATGTTGACAGCTTAATGTTGACAGCTTATTGTTGACAGCTTAATGTTGACAGCTTAATGTTGACAGCCTAATGTTGACAGCTTAATGTTGACAGCTTAATGTTGACAGCTTAATGTTGACAGCTTAATGTTGACAGCTTAATGTTGACAGCCTAAAGTTGACAGCCTAATGTTGACAGCTTAATGTTGTTGACGGTTAATTTTGACAGCTTAATGTTGTTGACAGCTTAATGTTGTTGCCAGCTTAATGTTGTTGACAGCTTAATGTTGACAGCCTAATATTGTTGACAGTTAATTTTGACAGCTTAATGTTGTTGACAGCTTAATGTTGTTGACAGCTTAGTGTTGACAGCCTAATGTTGAAAGCCTAATGTTGACAGCTTAATGTTGACAGCTTAATGTTGACAGCTTAATGTTGACAGCTTAATGTTGTTAGCTGTTAATGTTGTTAACTGTTAATGTTGTTAACTGTTAATGTTGTTAACTGTTAATGTTGTTAACTGTTAATGTTGTTAACTGTTAATGTTGCCAGCTTAATGTTTTTGCCAGCTTAATGTTGTTGACAGCTTAATGTTGACAGCCTAATGTTGTTGACGGTTAATTTTGACAACTTAATTTTCACAACTTAATGTTGACAGCTTAATGTTGTTGACAGCTTAATGTTGTTGATAGCTTAATGTTGTTGATAGCTTAATGTTGACAGCTTAATGTTGACAGCTTAATGTTGACAGCTTAATGTTGACAGCCTAATGTTGTTGACAGCTTAATGTTGACAGCTTAATGTTGACAGCTTAATGTTGACAGCTTATTGTTGACGGCTTAATGTTGACAGCTTAATGCTGACAGCCTAATGTTGACAGCCTAAAGTTGACAGCTTAATGTTGACAGCTTAATGTTGACAGCTTAATGTTGACAGCTTATTGTTGACAGCTTAATGTTGACAGCTTAATGTTGACAGCCTAATGTTGACAGGCTAATGTTGACAGCTTAATGTTGACAGCTTAATGTTGACATCTTAATGTTGACAGCTTAATGTTGACAGCTTAATGTTGTTGATAGCTTAATGTTGTTGATAGCTTAATGTTGACAGCTTAATGTTGTTGACAGCTTAATGTTGTTGATAGCTTAATGTTGTTGATAGCTTAATGTTGACAGCTTAATGTTGACAGCTTAATGTTGTTGACAGCTTAATGTTGACAGCTTAATGTTGACAGCTTAATGTTGACAGCTTAATGTTGACAGCCTATTGTTGACAGCTTAATGTTGTTGAAAGCTTAATGTTGACAGCTTAATGTTGACAGCTTAATGTTGACAGCTTAATGTTGACAGCTTAATGTTGACAGCTTAATGTTGTTAACTGTTAATGTTGTTAACTGTTAATGTTGTTAACTGTTAATGTTGTTAACTGTTAATGTTGTTAACTGTTAATGTTGTTAACTGTTAATGTTGTTAACTGTTAATGTTGCCAGCTTAATGTTTTTGCCAGCTTAATGTTGTTGACAGCTTAATGTTGACAGCCTAATGTTGTTGACGGTTAATTTTGACAACTTAATGTTGACAGCTTAATGTTGACAGCTTAATGTTGTTGACAGCTTAATGTTGTTGATAGCTTAATGTTGTTGACAGCTTAATGTTGACAGCTTAATGTTGACAGCTTAATGTTGACAGCTTAATGTTGTTGACAGCTTAATGTTGACAGCTTAATGTTGACAGCTTAATGTTGACAGCTTAATGTTGACAGCTTAATGTTGACAGCTTATTGTTGACAGCTTATTGTTGACAGCTTAATGTTGACAGCTTAATGTTGACAGCCTAATGTTGACAGCCTAAGGTTGACAGCTTAATGTTGACAGCTTAATGTTGACAGCTTAATGTTGACAGCTTAATGTTGACAGCTTAATGTTGTTGATAGCTTAATGTTGTTGATAGCTTAATGTTGACAGCTTAATGTTGTTGACAGCTTAATGTTGTTGATAGCTTAATGTTGTTGATAGCTTAATGTTGACAGCTTAATGTTGACAGCTTAATGTTGTTGACAGCTTAATGTTGACAGCTTAATGTTGACAGCTTAATGTTGACAGCTTAATGTTGACAGCTTAATGTTGACAGCCTATTGTTGACAGCTTAATGTTGTTGAAAGCTTAATGTTGACAGCTTAATGTTGACAGCTTAATGTTGACAGCTTAATGTTGACAGCTTAATGTTGACAGCTTAATGTTGTTAACTGTTTATGTTGTTAACTGTTAATGTTGTTAACTGTTAATGTTGTTAACTGTTAATGTTGTTAACTGTTAATGTTGTTAACTGTTAATGTTGTTAACTGTTAATGTTGTTAACTGTTAATGTTGCCAGCTTAATGTTTTTGCCAGCTTAATGTTGTTGACAGCTTAATGTTGACAGCCTAATGTTGTTGACGGTTAATTTTGACAACTTAATGTTGACAGCTTAATGTTGACAGCTTAATGTTGTTGACAGCTTAATGTTGTTGATAGCTTAATGTTGTTGACAGCTTAATGTTGACAGCTTAATGTTGACAGCTTAATGTTGTTGACAGCTTAATGTTGACAGCTTAATGTTGACAGCTTAATGTTGACAGCTTAATGTTGACAGCTTAATGTTGACAGCTTATTGTTGACAGCTTATTGTTGACAGCTTAATGTTGACAGCTTAATGTTGACAGCCTAATGTTGACAGCCTAAGGTTGACAGCTTAATGTTGACAGCTTAATGTTGACAGCTTAATGTTGACAGCTTAATGTTGACAGCTTATTGTTGACAGCTTAATGTTGACAGCTTAATGTTGACAGCTTAATGTTGTTAACTGTTAATGTTGTTAACTGTTAATGTTGTAAACTGTTAATGTTGCCAGCTTATTGTTGTTGACAGCTTAATGTCATTGATAGCTTAATGTTGACAGCTTAATGTTGTTGACAGCCTAATTTTGTTGACAGCTTAATGTTGACAGCTTAATGTTGACAGCTTAATGTTGACAGCTTAATGTTGACAGCTTAATGTTGACAGCCTATTGTTGACAGCTTAATGTTGTTGAAAGCTTAATGTTGAAAGCTTAATGTTGAAAGCTTAATGTTGACAGCTTAATGTTGACAGCTTAATGTTGACAGCCTATTGTTGACAGCTTAATGTTGTTGAAAGCTTAATGTTGAAAGCTTAATGTTGAAAGCTTAATGTTGACAGCTTAATGTTGACAGCTTAATGTTGACAGCCTATTGTTGACAGCTTAATGTTGTTGAAGGCTTAATGTTGAAAGCTTATTGTTGACAGCTTAATGTTGACAGCTTAATGTTGACAGCTTAATGTTGACAGCCTATTGTTGACAGCTTAATGTTGTTGAAAGCTTAATGTTGAAAGCTTAATGTTGAAAGCTTAATGTTGACAGCTTAATGTTGACAGCTTAATGTTGACAGCCTATTGTTGACAGCTTAATGTTGTTGAAAGCTTAATGTTGAAAGCTTAATGTTGACAGCTTAATGTTGACAGCTTAATGTTGACAGCTTAATGTTGTTAACTGTTAATGTTGTTAACTGTTAATGTTGTTAACTGTTAATGTTGTTAACTGTTAATGTTGTTAACTGTTAATGTTGTTAACTGTTAATGTTGTTAACTGTTAATGTTGTTAACTGTTAATGTTGCCAGCTTAATGTTTTTGCCAGCTTAATGTTGTTGACAGCTTAATGTTGACAGCCTAATGTTGTTGACGGTTAATTTTGACAACTTAATTTTCACAACTTAATGTTGACAGCTTAATGTTGACAGCTTAATGTTGTTGACAGCTTAATGTTGTTGATAGCTTAATGTTGTTGACAGCTTAATGTTGACAGCTTAATGTTGACAGCTTAATGTTGACAGCTTAATGTTGTTGACAGCTTAATGTTGACAGCTTAATGTTGACAGCTTAATGTTGACAGCTTAATGTTGACAGCTTAATGTTGACAGCTTATTGTTGACAGCTTATTGTTGACAGCTTAATGTTGACAGCTTAATGTTGACAGCCTAATGTTGACAGCCTAAGGTTGACAGCTTAATGTTGACAGCTTAATGTTGACAGCTTAATGTTGACAGCTTAATGTTGACAGCTTATTGTTGACAGCTTAATGTTGACAGCTTAATGTTGACAGCTTAATGTTGTTAACTGTTAATGTTGTTAACTGTTAATGTTGTTAACTGTTAATGTTGTTAACTGATAATGTTGTTAACTGTTAATGTTGTTAACTGTTAATGTTGTTAACTGTTAATGTTGTTAACTGTTAATGTTGCCAGCTTAATGTTGTTGCCAGCTTAATGTTGTTGACAGCTTAATGTTGACAGCTTAATTTTGTTGACAGCTTAATTTTGTTGACAGCTTAATGTTGACAGCTTAATGTTGACAGCTTATTGTTGACAGCTTAATGTTGACAGCTTAATGTTGACAGCCTAATGTTGACAGCTTAATGTTGACAGCTTAATGTTGACAGCTTAATGTTGACAGCTTAATGTTGACAGCTTTATGTTGACAGCTTAATGTTGACAGCTTAATGTTGACAGCTTAATGTTGACAGCCTAAAGTTGACAGCCTAATGTTGACAGCTTAATGTTGTTGACGGTTAATTTTGACAGCTTAATGTTGTTGACAGCTTAATGTTGTTGCCAGCTTAATGTTGTTGACAGCTTAATGTTGACAGCCTAATATTGTTGACAGTTAATTTTGACAGCTTAATGTTGTTGACAGCTTAATGTTGTTGACAGCTTAGTGTTGACAGCCTAATGTTGACAGCCTAATGTTGACAGCTTAATGTTGACAGCTTAATGTTGACAGCTTAATGTTGACAGCTTAATGTTGACAGCCTATTGTTGACAGCTTAATGTTGTTGAAAGCTGCATGTTGACAGCTTAATGTTGACAGCTTGATGTTGACAGCTTAATGTTGACAGCTTAATGTTGACAGCTTAATGTTGACAGCTTAATGTTGACAGCTTAATGTTGACAGCTTAATGTTGACAGCCTAATGTTGTTAGCTGTTAATGTTGTTAACTGTTAATGTTGTTTACTGTTAATGTTGTTAACTGTTAATGTTGTTAACTGTTAATGTTGTTAACTGTTAATGTTGCCAGCTTAATGTTTTTGCCAGCTTAATGTTGTTGACAGCTTAATGTTGACAGCCTAATGTTGTTGACGGTTAATTTTGACAACTTAATTTTCACAACTTAATGTTGACAGCTTAATGTTGACAGCTTAATGTTGTTGACAGCTTAATGTTGTTGATAGCTTAATGTTGTTGATAGCTTAATGTTGACAGCTTAATGTTGACAGCTTAATGTTGACAGCTTAATGTTGACAGCTTAATGTTGACAGCTTAATGTTGTTGACAGCTTAATGTTGACAGCTTAATGTTGACAGCTTAATGTTGACAGCTTAATGTTGACAGCTTAATGTTGACAGCTTATTGTTGACAGCTTATTGTTGACAGCTTAATGTTGACAGCTTAATGTTGACAGCCTAATGTTGACAGCCTAAGGTTGACAGCTTAATGTTGACAGCTTAATGTTGACAGCTTAATGTTGACAGCTTAATGTTGACAGCTTATTGTTGACAGCTTAATGTTGACAGCTTAATGTTGACAGCTTAATGTTGTTAACTGTTAATGTTGTTAACTGTTAATGTTGTTAACTGTTAATGTTGTTAACTGTTAATGTTGTTAACTGTTAATGTTGTTAACTGTTAATGTTGTTAACTGTTAATGTTGTTAACTGTTAATGTTGCCAGCTTAATGTTGTTGCCAGCTTAATGTTGTTGACAGCTTAATGTTGACAGCTTAATTTTGTTGACAGCTTAATTTTGTTGACAGCTTAATGTTGACAGCTTAATGTTGACAGCTTATTGTAGACAGCTTAATGTTGACAGCTTAATGTTGACAGCCTAATGTTGACAGCTTAATGTTGACAGCTTAATGTTGACAGCTTAATGTTGACAGCTTTATGTTGACAGCTTAATGTTGACAGCTTAATGTTGACAGCTTAATGTTGACAGCCTAAAGTTGACAGCCTAATGTTGACAGCTTAATGTTGTTGACGGTTAATTTTGACAGCTTAATGTTGTTGACAGCTTAATGTTGTTGCCAGCTTAATGTTGTTGACAGCTTAATGTTGACAGCCTAATATTGTTGACAGTTAATTTTGACAGCTTAATGTTGTTGACAGCTTAATGTTGTT
Source organism: Alitta virens (assembly GCA_932294295.1). Taxonomy (NCBI): domain Eukaryota; kingdom Metazoa; phylum Annelida; class Polychaeta; order Phyllodocida; family Nereididae; genus Alitta; species Alitta virens. The sequence goes on from OW028574.1 coordinate 25,107,537, forward strand.
GACAGCTTAGTGTTGACAGCCTAATGTTGACAGCCTAATGTTGACAGCTTAATGTTGACAGCTTAATGTTGACAGCTTAATGTTGACAGCTTAATGTTGACAGCCTATTGTTGACAGCTTAATGTTGTTGAAAGCTGAATGTTGACAGCTTAATGTTGACAGCTTGATGTTGACAGCTTAATGTTGACAGCTTAATGTTGACAGCTTAATGTTGACAGCTTAATGTTGACAGCTTAATGTTGACAGCTTAATGTTGACAGCCTAATGTTGTTAGCTGTTAATGTTGTTAACTGTTAATGTTGTTAACTGTTAATGTTGTTAACTGTTAATGTTGTTAACTGTTAATGTTGTTAACTGTTAATGTTGCCAGCTTAATGTTTTTGCCAGCTTAATGTTGTTGACAGCTTAATGTTGACAGCCTAATGTTGTTGACGGTTAATTTTGACAACTTAATTTTCACAACTTAATGTTGACAGCTTAATGTTGACAGCTTAATGTTGTTGACAGCTTAATGTTGTTGATAGCTTAATGTTGTTGATAGCTTAATGTTGACAGCTTAATGTTGACAGCTTAATGTTGTTGACAGCATAATGTTGACAGCTTAATGTTGACAGCTTAATGTTGACAGCTTAATGTTGACAGCTTATTGTTGACAGCTTAATGTTGACAGCTTAATGTTGACAGCTTAATGTTGACAGCCTAAAGTTGACAGCTTAATGTTGACAGCTTAATGTTGACAGCTTAATGTTGACAGCTTAATGTTGACAGCTTATTGTTGACAGCTTAATGTTGACAGCTTAATGTTGACAGCTTAATGTTGACAGCTTAATGTTGACAGCCTAATGTTGACAGCCTAAAGTTGACAGCTTAATGTTGACAGCTTAATGTTGACAGCTTAATGTTGACAGCTTAATGTTGCCAGCTTATTGTTGTTGACAGCTTAATGTTGACAGCTTAATGTTTACAGCCTATTGTTTACAGCTTAATGTTGTTGAAAGCTTAATGTTGAAAGCTTAATGTTGACAGCTTAATGTTGACAGCTTAATGTTGACAGCTTAATGTTGACAGCTTATTGTTGACAGCTTATTGTTGACTGCTTAATGTTGACAGCTTAGTGTTGACAGCCTAATGTTGACAGCCTAATGTTGACAGCTTAATGTTGACAGCTTAATGTTGACAGCTTAATGTTGACAGCTTAATGTTGACAGCCTATTGTTGACAGCTTAATGTTGTTGAAAGCTTAATGTTGACCGGCTAATGTTGACAGCTTATTGTTGACAGCTTAATGTTGACAGCTTAATGTTGACAGCTTAATGTTGACAGCTTAATGTTGACAGCTTAATGTTGACAGCTTAATGTTGACAGCTTAATGTTGACAGCCTAATGTTGTTAGCTGTTAATGTTGTTAACTGTTAATGTTGTTAACTGTTAATGTTGTTAACTGTTAATGTTGTTAACTGTTAATGTTGCCAGCTTAATGTTTTTGCCAGCTTAATGTTGTTGACAGCTTAATGTTGACAGCCTAATGTTGTTGACGGTTAATTTTGACAACTTAATTTTCACAACTTAATGTTGACAGCTTAATGTTGACAGCTTAATGTTGTTGACAGCTTAATGTTGTTGATAGCTTAATGTTGTTGATAGCTTAATGTTGACAGCTTAATGTTGACAGCTTAATGTTGTTGACAGCATAATGTTGACAGCTTAATGTTGACAGCTTAATGTTGACAGCTTAATGTTGACAGCTTAATGTTGACAGCTTATTGTTGACAGCTTAATGTTGACAGCTTAATGTTGACAGCCTAATGTTGACAGCCTAAAGTTGACAGCTTAATGTTGACAGCTTAATGTTGACAGCTTAATGTTGACAGCTTAATGTTGACAGCTTATTGTTGACAGCTTAATGTTGACAGCTTAATGTTGACAGCTTAATGTTGTTAACTGTTAATGTTGTTAACTGTTAATGTTGTAAACTGTTAATGTTGCCAGCTTATTGTTGTTGACAGCTTAATGTTGACAGCTTAATGTTTACAGCCTATTGTTTACAGCTTAATGTTGTTTACAGCTTAATGTTGAAAGCTTAATGTTGACAGCTTAATGTTGACAGCTTAATGTTGACAGCTTAATGTTGACAGCTTATTGTTGACAGCTTATTGTTGACTGCTTAATGTTGACAGCTTAGTGTTGACAGCCTAATGTTGACAGCCTAATGTTGACAGCTTAATGTTGACAGCTTAATGTTGACAGCTTAATGTTGACAGCTTAATGTTGACAGCCTATTGTTGACAGCTTAATGTTGTTGAAAGCTTAATGTTGACCGGCTAATGTTGACAGCTTAATGTTGACAGCTTAATGTTGACAGCTTAATGTTGACAGCTTAATGTTGACAGCTTAATGTTGACAGCTTAATGTTGACAGCTTAATGTTGTTAACTGTTAATGTTGTTAACTGTTAATGTTGTTAACTGTTAATGTTGTAAACTGTTAATGTTGCCAGCTTAATGTTTTTGCCAGCTTAATGTTGTTGACAGCTTAATGTTGACAGCCTAATGTTGTTGACGGTTAATTTTGACAACTTAATTTTCACAACTTAATGTTGACAGCTTAATGTTGACAGCTTAATGTTGTTGACAGCTTAATGTTGTTGATAGCTTAATGTTGACAGCTTAATGTTGACAGCTTAATGTTGACTGCTTAATGTTGTTGACAGCTTAATGTTGACAGCTTAATGTTGACAGCTTAATGTTGACAGCTTAATGTTGACAGCTTAATGTTGACAGCTTATTGTTGACAGCTTATTGTTGACAGCTTAATGTTGACAGCTTAATGTTGACAGCCTAATGTTGACAGCCTAAAGTTGACAGCTTAATGTTGACAGCTTAATGTTGACAGCTTAATGTTGACAGCTTAATGTTGACAGCTTATTGTTGACAGCTTAATGTTGACAGCTTAATGTTGACAGCTTAATGTTGTTAACTGTTAATGTTGTTAACTGTTAATGTTGTAAACTGTTAATGTTGCCAGCTTATTGTTGTTGACAGCTTAATGTTGTTGATGGCTTAATGTTGACAGCTTAATGTTGTTGACAGCCTAATTTTGTTGACAGCTTAATGTTGACAGCCTAATGTTGACAGCCTAAAGTTGACAGCTTAATGTTGGCAGCTTAATGTTGACAGCTTAATGTTGACAGCTTAATGTTGACACCTTATTGTTGACAGATTAATGATGACAGCTTAATGTTGACAGCTTAATGTTGACAGCCTAATGATGACAGCTTAATGTTGACAGCTTAATGTTGACAGCTTAATGTTGACAGCTTAATGGTGACAGCTTAATGTTGTTGATAGCTTAATGTTGTTGATAGCTTAATGTTGACAGCATAATGTTGTTGACAGCTTAATGTTGTTGATAGCTTAATGTTGTTGATAGCTTAATGTTGACAGCTTAATGTTGACAGCATAATGTTGTTGACAGCTTAATGTTGACAGCTTAATGTTGACAGCTTAATGTTGACAGCTTAATGTTGAAGGCTTAATGTTGACAGCTTAATGTTGACAGCTTAATGTTGACAGCTTAATGTTGACAGCCTAATGTTGACAGCCTAAGGTTGACAGCTTAATGTTGACAGCTTAATGTTGACAGCTTAATGTTGACAACTTAATGTTGACAGCTTAATGTTGACAGCTTAATGTTGACAGCTTAATGTTGTTAACTGTTAATGTTGTTAACTGTTAATGTCGTAAACTGTTAATGTTGCCAGCTTATTGTTGTTGACAGCTTAATGTTGTTGATAGCTTAATGTTGACAGCTTAATGTTGTTGACAGCCTAATTTTGTTGACAGCTTAATGTTGACAGCTTAATGTTGACAGCTTAATGTTGACAGCTTAATGTTGACAGCTTAATGTTGACAGCTTAATGTTGACAGCTTAATGTTGTTAACTGTTAATGTTGTTAACTGTTAATGTTGTAAACTGCTAATGTTGCCAGCTTATTGTTGTTAACAGCTTAATGTTGTTGATAGCTTAATGTTGACAGCTTAATGTTGTTGACAGCTTAATTTTGTTGACAGCTTAATGTTGACAGCTTAATGTTGACAGCTTATTGTTGACAGCTTATTGTTGACAGCTTAATGTTGACAGCTTAGTGTTGACAGCCTAATGTTGACAGCCTAATGTTGACAGCTTAATGTTGACAGCTTAATGTTGACAGCTTAATGTTGACAGCCTATTGTTGACAGCTTAATGTTGTTGAAAGCTTAATGTTGACAGCTTAATGTTGACAGCTTAATGTTGACAGCTTAATGTTGTTAACTGTTAATGTTGTTAACTGTTAATGTTGTTAACTGTTAATGTTGTTAACTGTTAATGTTGTTAACTGTTAATGTTGCTAACTGTTAATGTTGTTAACTGTTAATGTTGTTAACTGTTAATGTTGATAGCTTAATGTTGTTGCCAGCTTAATGTTGTTGACAGCTTAATGTTGACATCCTAATGTTGTTGACGGTTAATTTTGACAACTTAATTTTCTCAACTTAATGTTGACAGCTTAATGTTGACAGCTTAATGTTGTTGACAGCTTAATGTTGTTGATAGCTTAATGTTGTTGATAGCTTAATGTTGACAGCTTAATGTTGACAGCTTAATGTTGACAGCTTAATGTTGTTGACAGCTTAATGTTGACAGCTTAATGTTGACAGCTTAATGTTGACAGCTTATTGTTGACAGCTTATTGTTGACAGCTTAATGTTGACAGCTTAATGTTGACAGCTTAATGTTGACAGCCTAATGTTGACAGCCTAAGGTTGACAGCTTAATGTTGACAACTTAATGTTGACAGCTTAATGTTGACAGCTTAATGTTGACAGCTTAATGTTGTTAACTGTTAATGTTGTTAACTGTTAATGTCGAAAACTCTTAATGTTGCCAGCTTATTGTTGTTGACAGCTTAATGTTGTTGATAGCTTAATGTTGACAGCTTAATGTTGTTGACAGCCTAATTTTGTTGACAGCTTAATGTTGACAGCTTAATGTTGACAGCTTAATGTTGACAGCTTAATGTTGACAGCTTAATGTTGACAGCTTAATGTTGACAGCTTAATGTTGACAGCTTAATGTTGTTAACTGTTAATGTTGTTAACTGTTAATGTTGTAAACTGCTAATGTTGCCAGCTTATTGTTGTTGACAGCTTAATGTTGTTGATAGCTTAATGTTGACAGCTTAATGTTGTTGACAGCTTAATTTTGTTGACAGCTTAATGTTGACAGCTTAATGTTGACAGCTTATTGTTGACAGCTTATTGTTGACAGCTTAATGTTGACAGCTTAGTGTTGACAGCCTAATGTTGACAGCCTAATGTTGACAGCTTAATGTTGACAGCTTAATGTTGACAGCTTAATGTTGACAGCTTAATGTTGACAGCCTATTGTTGACAGCTTAATGTTGTTGAAAGCTTAATGTTGACAGCTTAATGTTGACAGCTTAATGTTGACAGCTTAATGTTGTTAACTGTTAATGTTGTTAACTGTTAATGTTGTTAACTGTTAATGTTGTTAACTGTTAATGTTGTTAACTGTTAATGTTGTAAACTGTTAATGTTGTTAACTGTTAATGTTGTTAACTGTTAATGTTGTTAACTGTTAATGTTGTTAACTGTTAATGTTGCCAGCTTAATGTTGTTGTCAGCTTAATGTTGTTGACAGCTTAATGTTGACAGCCTAATGTTGTTGACGGTTAATTTTGACAACTTAATTTTCACAACTTAATGTTGACAGCTCAATGTTGACAGCTTAATGTTGTTGACAGCTTAATGTTGTTGACAGCTTAATGTTGTTGATAGCTTAATGTTGTTGATAGCTTAATGTTGACAGCTTAATGTTGACAGCTTAATGTTGTTGACAGCTTAATGTTGACAGCTTAATGTTGACAGCTTAATGTTGACAGCTTAATGTTGACAGCTTATTGTTGACAGCTTATTGTTGACAGCTTAATGTTGACAGCTTAATGTTGACAGCTTAATGTTGACAGCCTAATGTTGACAGCCTAAAGTTGACAGCTTAATGTTGACAGCTTAATGTTGACAGCTTAATGTTGACAACTTATTGTTGACAGCTTAATGTTGACAGCTTAATGTTGACAGCCTAATGTTGACAGGCTAATGTTGACAGCTTAATGTTGACAGCTTAATGTTGACAGCTTAATGTTGACAGCTTAATGTTGACAGCTTAATGTTGACAGCTTAATGTTGACAGCTTAATGTTGTTAACTGTTAATGTTGTTAACTGTTAATGTTGCCAGCTTAATGTTGTTGCCAGCTTAATGTTGTTGACAGCTTAATGTTGACAGCCTAATGTTGTTGACGGTTAATTTTGACAACTTAATTTTCACAACTTAATGTTGACAGCTCAATGTTGACAGCTTAATGTTGTTGACAGCTTAATGTTGTTGACAGCTTAATGTTGTTGATAGCTTAATGTTGTCGATAGCTTAATGTTGACAGCTTAATGTTGACAGCTTAATGTTGTTGACAGCTTAATGTTGACAGCTTAATGTTGACAGCTTAATGTTGACAGCTTAATGTTGACAGCTTATTGTTGACAGCTTATTGTTGACAGCTTAATGTTGACAGCTTAATGTTGACAGCTTAATGTTGACAGCCTAATGTTGACAGCCTAAAGTTGACAGCTTAATGTTGACAGCTTAATGTTGACAGCTTAATGTTGACAACTTATTGTTGACAGCTTAATGTTGACAGCTTAATGTTGACTGCCTAATGTTGACAGGCTAATGTTGACAGCTTAATGTTGACAGCTTAATGTTGACAGCTTAATGTTGACAGCTTAATGTTGTTGACAGCTTAATGTTGACAGCTTAATGTTGTTAACTGTTAATGTTGTTAACTGTTAATGTTGTAAACTGTTAATGTTGCCAGCTTATTGTTGTTGACAGCTTAATGTTGTTGATAGCTTAATGTTGACAGCTTAATGTTGTTGACAGCCTAATTTTGTTGACAGCTTAATGTTGACAGCTTAATGCTGACAGCTTAATGTTGACAGCTTAATGTTGACAGCTTAATGTTGACAGCTTAATGTTGTTAACTGTTAATGTTGTAAACTGCTAATGTTGTAAACTGCTAATGTTGCCAGCTTATTGTTGTTGACAGCTTAATGTTGTTGATAGCTTAATGTTGACAGCTTAATGTTGTTGACAGCTTAATTTTGTTGACAGCTTAATGTTGACAGCTTAATGTTGACAGCTTAATGTTGACAGCTTAATGTTGACAGCTTAATGTTGACAGCTTAATGTTGACAGCCTAATGTTGACAGCTAAATGTTGACAGCTTAATGTTGACAGCTTAATGTTGACAGCTTAATGTTGACAGCTTTATGTTGACAGCTTAATGTTGACAGCTTAATGTTGACAGCCTAAAGTTGACAGCCTAATGTTGACAGCTTAATGTTGTTGACGGTTAATTTTGACAGCTTAATGTTGTTGACAGCTTAATGTTGTTGCCAGCTTAATGTTGTTGACAGCTTAATGTTGACAGCCTAATATTGTTGACAGTTAATTTTGACAGCTTAATGTTGTTGACAGCTTAATGTTGTTGACAGCTTAATGTTGTTGACAGCTTAATGTTGACAGCTTAATGTTGACAGCTTAATGTTGACAGCTTGATGTTGACAGCTTAATGTTGACAGCCTAAAGTTGACAGCCTAATGTTGACAGCTTAATGTTGTTGACGGTTAATTTTGACAGCTTAATGTTGTTGACAGCTTAATGTTGTTGCCAGCTTAATGTTGTTGACAGCTTAATGTTGACAGCCTAATATTGTTGACAGTTAATTTTGACAGCTTAATGTTGTTGACAGCTTAATGTTGTTGACAGCTTAATGTTGACAGCTTAATGTTGACAGCTTAATGTTGACAGCTTAATGTTGTTGACAGCTTAATGTTGTTGACAGCTTAATGTTGACAGCTTAATGTTGACAGCTTAATGTTGACAGCTTAATGTTGACAGCTTAATGTTGAAAGCTTAATGTTGACAGCTTATTGTTGACAGCTTATTGTTGACAGCTTAATGTTGACAGCTTAATGTTGACAGCTTAATGTTGACAGCCTAATGTTGACAGCCTAAAGTTGACAGCTTAATGTTGACAGCTTAATGTTGACAGCTTAATGATGACAACTTATTGTTGACAGCTTAATGTTGACAGCTTAATGTTGACAGCCTAATGTTGACAGGCTAATGTTGACAGCTTAATGTTGACAGCTTAATGTTGACAGCTTAATGTTGACAGCTTAATGTTGACAGCTTAATGTTGACAGCTTAATGTTGACAGCTTAATGTTGTTAACTGTTAATGTTGTTAACTGTTAATGTTGTAAACTGTTAATGTTGCCAGCTTATTGTTGTTGACAGCTTAATGTTGTTGATAGCTTAATGTTGACAGCTTAATGTTGTTGACAGCCTAATTTTGTTGACAGCTTAATGTTGACAGCTTAATGTTGACAGCTTAATGTTGACAGCTTAATGTTGACAGCTTAATGTTGACAGCTTATTGTTGACAGCTTATTGTTGACAGCTTAATGTTGACAGCTTAATGTTGACAGCCTAATGTTGACAGCCTAAAGTTGACAGCTTAATGTTGACAGCTTAATGTTGACAGCTTAATGTTGACAGCTTATTGTTGACAGCTTAATGTTGACAGCTTAATGTTGACAGCTTAATGTTGTTAACTGTTAATGTTGTTAACTGTTAATGTTGTAAACTGTTAATGTTGCCAGCTTATTGTTGTTGACAGCTTAATGTTGACAGCTTAATGTTTACAGCCTATTGTTGACAGCTTAATGTTGTTGAAAGCTTAATGTTGAAAGCTTAATTTTGACAGCTTAATGTTGACAGCTTAATGTTGACAGCTTAATGTTGACAGCTTAATGTTGACAGCTTATTGTTGACAGCTTCTTGTTGACTGCTTAATGTTGACAGCTTAGTGTTGACAGCCTAATGTTGACAGCCTAATGTTGACAGCTTAATGTTGACAGCTTAATGTTGACAGCTTAATGTTGACAGCTTAATGTTGACAGCCTATTGTTGACAGCTTAATGTTGTTGAAAGCTTAATGTTGACCGGCTAATGTTGACAGCTTAATGTTGACAGCTTAATGTTGACAGCTTAATGTTGACAGCTTAATGTTGACAGCTTAATGTTGTTAACTGTTAATGTTGTTAACTGTTAATGTTGTTAACTGTTAATGTTGTAAACTGTTAATGTTGCCAGCTTAATGTTTTTGCCAGCTTAATGTTGTTGACAGCTTAATGTTGACAGCCTAATGTTGTTGACGGTTAATTTTGACAACTTAATTTTCACAACTTAATGTTGACAGCTTAATGTTGACAGCTTAATGTTGTTGACAGCTTAATGTTGTTGATAGCTTAATGTTGACAGCTTAATGTTGACAGCTTAATGTTGACAGCTTAATGTTGTTGACAGCTTAATGTTGACAGCCTAATGTTGACAGCCTAAAGTTGACAGGTTAATGTTGACAGCTTAATGTTGACAGCTTAATGTTGACAGCTTAATGTTGAGAGCTTATTGTTGACAGCTTAATGTTGACAGCTTAATGTTGTTAACTGTTAATGTTGTTAACTGTTAATGTTGTAAACTGTTAATGTTGCCAGCTTATTGTTGTTGACAGCTTAATGTTGTTGATAGCTTAATGTTGACAGCTTAATGTTGTTGACAGCCTAATTTTGTTGACAGCTTAATGTTGACAGCCTAATGTTGACAGCCTAAAGTTGACAGCTTAATGTTGGCAGCTTAATGTTGACAGCTTAATGTTGACAGCTTAATGTTGACACCTTATTGTTGACAGATTAATGTTGACAGCTTAATGTTGAAAGCTTAATTTTGACAGCTTAATGTTGACAGCTTAATGTTGACAGCTTAATGTTGACAGCTTAATGTTGACAGCTTATTGTTGACAGCTTCTTGTTGACTGCTTAATGTTGACAGCTTAGTGTTGACAGCCTAATGTTGACAGCCTAATGTTGACAGCTTAATGTTGACAGCTTAATGTTGACAGCTTAATGTTGACAGCTTAATGTTGACAGCCTATTGTTGACAGCTTAATGTTGTTGAAAGCTTAATGTTGACCGGCTAATGTTGACAGCTTAATGTTGACAGCTTAATGTTGACAGCTTAATGTTGACAGCTTAATGTTGACAGCTTAATGTTGTTAACTGTTAATGTTGTTAACTGTTAATGTTGTTAACTGTTAATGTTGTAAACTGTTAATGTTGCCAGCTTAATGTTTTTGCCAGCTTAATGTTGTTGACAGCTTAATGTTGACAGCCTAATGTTGTTGACGGTTAATTTTGACAACTTAATTTTCACAACTTAATGTTGACAGCTTAATGTTGACAGCTTAATGTTGTTGACAGCTTAATGTTGTTGATAGCTTAATGTTGACAGCTTAATGTTGACAGCTTAATGTTGACAGCTTAATGTTGACAGCTTAATGTTGACAGCCTAATGTTGACAGCCTAAAGTTGACAGGTTAATGTTGACAGCTTAATGTTGACAGCTTAATGTTGACAGCTTAATGTTGAGAGCTTATTGTTGACAGCTTAATGTTGACAGCTTAATGTTGTTAACTGTTAATGTTGTTAACTGTTAATGTTGTAAACTGTTAATGTTGCCAGCTTATTGTTGTTGACAGCTTAATGTTGTTGATAGCTTAATGTTGACAGCTTAATGTTGTTGACAGCCTAATTTTGTTGACAGCTTAATGTTGACAGCCTAATGTTGACAGCCTAAAGTTGACAGCTTAATGTTGGCAGCTTAATGTTGACAGCTTAATGTTGACAGCTTAATGTTGACACCTTATTGTTGACAGATTAATGTTGACAGCTTAATGTTGACAGCTTAATGTTGACAGCCTAATGATGACAGCTTAATGTTGACAGCTTAATGTTGACAGCTTAATGTTGACAGCTTAATGGTGACAGCTTAATGTTGTTGATAGCTTAATGTTGTTGATAGCTTAATGTTGACAGCATAATGTTGTTGACAGCTTAATGTTGTTGATAGCTTAATGTTGTTGATAGCTTAATGTTGACAGCTTAATGTTGACAGCATAATGTTGTTGACAGCTTAATGTTGACAGCTTAATGTTGACAGCTTAATGTTGACAGCCTAATGTTGACAGCCTAAGGTTGACAGCTTAATGTTGACAGCTTAATGTTGACAGCTTCATGTTGACAACTTAATGTTGACAGCTTAATGTTGACAGCTTAATGTTGACAGCTTAATGTTGTTAACTGTTAATGTTGTTAACTGTTAATGTCGTAAACTGTTAATGTTGCCAGCTTATTGTTGTTGACAGCTTAATGTTGTTGATAGCTTAATGTTGACAGCTTAATGTTGTTGACAGCCTAATTTTGTTGACAGCTTAATGTTGACAGCTTAATGTTGACAGCTTAATGTTGACAGCTTAATGTTGACAGCTTAATGTTGACAGCTTAATGTTGACAGCTTAATGGTGACAGCTTAATGTTGTTGATAGCTTAATGTTGTTGATAGCTTAATGTTGACAGCATAATGTTGTTGACAGCTTAATGTTGTTGATAGCTTAATGTTGTTGATAGCTTAATCTTGACAGCTTAATGTTGACAGCATAATGTTGTTGACAGCTTAATGTTGACAGCTTAATGTTGACAGCTTAATGTTGACAGCCTAATGTTGACAGCCTAAGGTTGACAGCTTAATGTTGACAGCTTAATGTTGACAGCTTCATGTTGACAACTTAATGTTGACAGCTTAATGTTGACAGCTTAATGTTGACAGCTTAATGTTGTTAACTGTTAATGTTGTTAACTGTTAATGTCGTAAACTGTTAATGTTGCCAGCTTATTGTTGTTGACAGCTTAATGTTGTTGATAGCTTAATGTTGACAGCTTAATGTTGTTGACAGCCTAATTTTGTTGACAGCTTAATGTTGACAGCTTAATGTTGACAGCTTAATGTTGACAGCTTAATGTTGACAGCTTAATGTTGACAGCTTAATGTTGACAGCTTAATGTTGACAGCTTAATGTTGACAGCTTATTGTTGACAGCTTATTGTTGACAGCTTAATGTTGACAGCTTAATGTTGACAGCCTAATGTTGACAGCCTAAAGTTGACAGCTTAATGTTGACAGCTTAATGTTGACAGCTTAATGTTGACAGCTTATTGTTGACAGCTTAATGTTGACAGCTTAATGTTGACAGCTTAATGTTGTTAACTGTTAATGTTGTTAACTGTTAATGTTGTAAACTGTTAATGTTGCCAGCTTATTGTTGTTGACAGCTTAATGTTGACAGCTTAATGTTTACAGCCTATTGTTGACAGCTTAATGTTGTTGAAAGCTTAATGTTGAAAGCTTAATGTTGACAGCTTAATGTTGACAGCTTAATGTTGACAGCTTAATGTTGACAGCTTAATGTTGACAGCTTATTGTTGACAGCTTCTTGTTGACTGCTTAATGTTGACAGCTTAGTGTTGACAGCCTAATGTTGGCAGCCTAATGTTGACAGCTTAATGTTGACAGCTTAATGTTGACAGCTTAATGTTGACAGCTTAATGTTGACAGCTTAATGTTGACAGCTTAATGTTGTTGAAAGCTTAATGTTGACCGGCTAATGTTGACAGCTTAATGTTGACAGCTTAATGTTGACAGCTTAATGTTGACAGCTTAATGTTGACAGCTTAATGTTGACAGCTTAATGTTGTTAACTGTTAATGTTGTTAACTGGTAATGTTGTTAACTGTTAATGTTGTAAACTGTTAATGTTGCCAGCTTAATGTTTTTGCCAGCTTAATGTTGTTGACAGCTTAATGTTGACAGCCTAATGTTGTTGACGGTTAATTTTGACAACTTAATTTTCACAACTTAATGTTGACAGCTTAATGTTGACAGCTTAATGTTGTTGACAGCTTAATGTTGTTGATAGCTTAATGTTGACAGCTTAATGTTGACAGCTTAATGTTGACAGCTTAATGTTGTTGACAGCTTAATGTTGACAGCTTAATGTTGACAGCTTAATGTTGACAGCTTAATGTTGACAGCTTAATGTTGACAGCTTAATGTTGACAGCTTATTGTTGACAGCTTATTGTTGACAGCTTAATGTTGACAGCTTAATGTTGACAGCCTAATGTTGACAGCTTAATGTTGACAGCTTAATGTTGACAGCTTAATGTTGACAGCTTAATGTTGACAGCTTATTGTTGACAGCTTAATGTTGACAGCTTAATGTTGACAGCTTAATGTTGTTAACTGTTAATGTTGTTAACTGTTAATGTTGTAAACTGTTAATGTTGCCAGCTTATTGTTGTTGACAGCTTAATGTTGTTGATAGCTTAATGTTGACAGCTTAATGTTGTTGACAGCCTAATTTTGTTGACAGCTTAATGTTGACAGCCTAATGTTGACAGCCTAAAGTTGACAGCTTAATGTTGGCAGCTTAATGTTGACAGCTTAATGTTGACAGCTTAATGTTGACACCTTATTGTTGACAGATTAATGTTGACAGCTTAATGTTGACAGCTTAATGTTGACAGCCTAATGATGACAGCTTAATGTTGACAGCTTAATGTTGACAGCTTAATGTTGACAGCTTAATGGTGACAGCTTAATGTTGTTGACAGCTTAATGTTGTTGATAGCTTAATGTTGACAGCATAATGTTGTTGACAGCTTAATGTTGTTGATAGCTTAATGTTGTTGATAGCTTAATGTTGACAGCTTACTGTTGACAGCATAATGTTGTTGACAGCTTAATGTTGACAGCTTAATGTTGACAGCTTAATGTTGACAGCCTAATGTTGACAGCCTAAGGTTGACAGCTTAATGTTGACAGCTTAATGTTGACAGCTTCATGTTGACAACTTAATGTTGACAGCTTAATGTTGACAGCTTAATGTTGACAGCTTAATGTTGTTAACTGTTAATGTTGTTAACTGTTAATGTCGTAAACTGTTAATGTTGCCAGCTTATTGTTGTTGACAGCTTAATGTTGTTGATAGCTTAATGTTGACAGCTTAATGTTGTTGACAGCCTAATTTTGTTGACAGCTTAATGTTGACAGCTTAATGTTGACAGCTTAATGTTGACAGCTTAATGTTGACAGCTTAATGTTGACAGCTTAATGTTGACAGCTTAATGTTGACAGCTTAATGTTGACAGCTTAATGTTGACAGCTTAATGTTGTTAACTGTTAATGTTGTTAACTGTTAATGTTGTAAACTGCTAATGTTGCCAGCTTATTGTTGTTGACAGCTTAATGTTGTTGATAGCTTAATGTTGACAGCTTAATGTTGTTGACAGCTTAATTTTGTTGACAGCTTAATGTTGACAGCTTAATGTTGACAGCTTATTGTTGACAGCTTATTGTTGACAGCTTAATGTTGACAGCTTAGTGTTGACAGCCTAATGTTGACAGCCTAATGTTGACAGCTTAATGTTGACAGCTTAATGTTGACAGCTTAATGTTGACAGCTTAATGTTGACAGCCTATTGTTGACAGCTTAATGTTGTTGAAAGCTTAATGTTGACAGCTTAATGTTGACAGCTTAATGTTGACAGCTTAATGTTGTTAACTGTTAATGTTGTTAACTGTTAATGTTGTTAACTGTTAATGTTGTTAACTGTTAATGTTGTTAACTGTTAATGTTGTTAACTGTTAATGTTGCCAGCTTAATGTTGTTGCCAGCTTAATGTTGTTGACAGCTTAATGTTGACATCCTAATGTTGTTGACGGTTAATTTTGACAACTTAATTTTCTCAACTTAATGTTGACAGCTTAATGTTGACAGCTTAATGTTGTTGACAGCTTAATGTTGTTGATAGCTTAATGTTGTTGATAGCTTAATGTTGACAGCTTAATGTTGACAGCTTAATGTTGTTGACAGCTTAATGTTGACAGCTTAATGTTGACAGCTTAATGTTGACAGCTTAATGTTGACAGCCTATTGTTGACAGCTTAATGTTGTTGAAAGCTTAATGTTGACAGCTTAATGTTGACAGCTTAATGTTGTTAACTGTTAATGTTGTTAACTGTTAATGTCGTAAACTGTTAATGTTGCCAGCTTATTGTTGTTGACAGCTTAATGTTGTTGATAGCTTAATGTTGACAGCTTAATGTTGTTGACAGCCTAATTTTGTTGACAGCTTAATGTTGACAGCTTAATGTTGACAGCTTAATGTTGACAGCTTAATGTTGACAGCTTAATGTTGACAGCTTAATGTTGACAGCTTAATGTTGACAGCTTAATGTTGACAGCCTAATGATGACAGCTTAATGTTGACAGCTTAATGTTGACACCTTATTGTTGACAGATTAATGTTGACAGCTTAATGTTGACAGCTTAATGTTGACAGCTTAATGTTGACAGCTTAATGGTGACAGCTTAATGTTGACAGCCTATTGTTGACAGCTTAATGTTGTTGAAAGCTTAATGTTGACAGCTTAATGTTGACAGCTTAATGTTGTTAACTGTTAATGTTGTTAACTGTTAATGTTGTTAACTGTTAATGTTGTTAACTGTTAATGTTGTAAACTGTTAATGTTGTTAACTGTTAATGTTGTTAACTGTTAATGTTGTTAACTGTTAATGTTGCCAGCTTAATGTTGTTGCCAGCTTAATGTTGTTGACAGCTTAATGTTGACAGCCTAATGTTGTTGACGGTTAATTTGGACAACTTAATTTTCACAACTTAATGTTGACAGCTCAATGTTGACAGCTTAATGTTGTTGACAGCTTAATGTTGTTGACAGCTTAATGTTGTTGATAGCTTAATGTTGTTGATAGCTTAATGTTGACAGCTTAATGTTGACAGCTTAATGTTGTTGACAGCTTAATGTTGACAGCTTAATGTTGACAGCTTAATGTTGACAGCTTGATGTTGACAGCTTATTGTTGACAGCTTATTGTTGACAGCTTAATGTTGACAGCTTAATGTTGACAGCTTAATGTTGACAGCCTAATGTTGACAGCCTAAAGTTGACAGCTTAATGTTGACAGCTTAATGTTGACAGCTTAATGTTGACAACTTATTGTTGACAGCTTAATGTTGACAGCTTAATGTTGACAGCCTAATGTTGACAGGCTAATGTTGACAGCTTAATGTTGACAGCTTAATGTTGACAGCTTAATGTTGACAGCTTAATGTTGACAGCTTAATGTTGACAGCTTAATGTTGACAGCTTAATGTTGACAGCTTAATGTTGTTAACTGTTAATGTTGTTAACTGTTAATGTTGTAAACTGCTAATGTTGCCAGCTTATTGTTGTTGACAGCTTAATGTTGTTGATAGCTTAATGTTGACAGCTTAATGTTGTTGACAGCTTAATGTTGTTGACAGCTTAATTTTGTTGACAGCTTAATGTTGACAGCTTATTGTTGACAGCTTATTGTTGACAGCTTAATGTTGACAGCTTAGTGTTGACAGCCTAATGTTGACAGCCTAATGTTGACAGCTTAATGTTGACAGCTTAATGTTGACAGCTTAATGTTGACAGCTTAATGTTGACAGCCTATTGTTGACAGCTTAATGTTGTTGAAAGCTTAATGTTGACAGCTTAATGTTGACAGCTTAATGTTGACAGCTTAATGTTGTTAACTGTTAATGTTGTTAACTGTTAATGTTGTTAACTATTAATGTTGTTAACTGTTAATGTTGTAAACTGTTAATGTTGTTAACTGTTAATGTTGTTAACTGTTAATGTCGTAAACTGTTAATGTTGCCAGCTTATTGTTGTTGACAGCTTAATGTTGTTGATAGCTTAATGTTGACAGCTTAATGTTGTTGACAGCCTAATTTTGTTGACAGCTTAATGTTGACAGCTTAATGTTGACAGCTTAATGTTGACAGCTTAATGTTGACAGCTTAATGTTGACAGCTTAATGTTGTTAACTGTTAATGTTGTTAACTGTTAATGTTGTAAACTGCTAATGTTGCCAGCTTATTGTTGTTGACAGCTTAATGTTGTTGATAGCTTAATGTTGACAGCTTAATGTTGTTGACAGCTTAATTTTGTTGACAGCTTAATGTTGACAGCTTAATGTTGACAGCTTATTGTTGACAGCTTATTGTTGACAGCTTAATGTTGACAGCTCAGTGTTGACAGCCTAATGTTGACAGCCTAATGTTGACAGCTTAATGTTGACAGCTTAATGTTGACAGCTTAATGTTGACAGCTTAATGTTGACAGCCTATTGTTGACAGCTTAATGTTGTTGAAAGCTTAATGTTGACAGCTTAATGTTGACAGCTTAATGTTGACAGCTTAATGTTGTTAACTGTTAATGTTGTTAACTGTTAATGTTGTTAACTGTTAATGTTGTTAACTGTTAATGTTGTAAACTGTTAATGTTGTTAACTGTTAATGTTGTTAACTGTTAATGTCGTAAACTGTTAATGTTGCCAGCTTATTGTTGTTGACAGCTTAATGTTGTTGATAGCTTAATGTTGACAGCTTAATGTTGTTGACAGCCTAATTTTGTTGACAGCTTAATGTTGACAGCTTAATGTTGACAGCTTAATGGTGGCAGCTTAATGTTGACAGCTTAATGTTGACAGCTTAATGTTGACAGCTTAATGTTGACAGCTTAATGTTGACAGCTTAATGTTGACAGCTTAATGTTGTTAACTGTTAATGTTGTTAACTGTTAATGTTGTAAACTGCTAATGTTGCCAGCTTATTGTTGTTGACAGCTTAATGTTGTTGATAGCTTAATGTTGACAGCTTAATGTTGTTGACATCTTAATTTTGTTGACAGCTTAATGTTGACAGCTTAATGTTGACAGCTTATTGTTGACAGCTTATTGTTGACAGCTTAATGTTGACAGCTTAGTGTTGACAGCCTAATGTTGACAGCTTAATGTTGACAGCTTAATGTTGACAGCTTAATGTTGACAGCTTAATGTTGACAGCTTAATGTTGACAGCCTAATGTTGACAGCCTAAGGTTGACAGCTTAATGTTGACAGCTTAATGTTGACAGCTTAATGTTGACAACTTAATGTTGACAGCTTAATGTTGACAGCTTAATGTTGACAGCTTAATGTTGTTAACTGTTAATGTTGTTAACTGTTAATGTCGTAAACTGTTAATGTTGCCAGCTTATTGTTGTTGACAGCTTAATGTTGTTGATAGCTTAATGTTGACAGCTTAATGTTGTTGACAGCCTAATTTTGTTGACAGCTTAATGTTGACAGCTTAATGTTGACAGCTTAATGTTGACAGCTTAATGTTGACAGCTTAATGTTGACAGCTTAATGTTGACAGCTTAATGTTGACAGCTTAATGTTGACAGCTTAATGTTGTTAACTGTTAATGTTGTTAACTGTTAATGTTGTAAACTGCTAATGTTGCCAGCTTATTGTTGTTGACAGCTTAATGTTGTTGATAGCTTAATGTTGACAGCTTAATGTTGTTGACAGCTTAATTTTGTTGACAGCTTAATGTTGACAGCTTAATGTTGACAGCTTATTGTTGACAGCTTATTGTTGACAGCTTAATGTTGACAGCTTAGTGTTGACAGCCTAATGTTGACAGCCTAATGTTGACAGCTTAATGTTGACAGCTTAATGTTGACAGCTTAATGTTGACAGCTTAATGTTGACAGCCTATTGTTGACAGCTTAATGTTGACAGCTTAGTGTTGACGGCCTAATGTTGACAGCCTAATGTTGACAGCTTAATGTTGACAGCTTAATGTTGACAGCTTAATGTTGACAGCTTAATGTTGACAGCCTATTGTTGACAGCTTAATGTTGTTGAAAGCTTAATGTTGACAGCTTAATGTTGACAGCTTAATGTTGACAGCTTAATGTTGTTAACTGTTAATGTTGTTAACTGTTAATGTTGTTAACTGTTAATGTTGTTAACTGTTAATGTTGTTAACTGTTAATGTTGTTAACTGTTAATGTTGTTAACTGTTAATGTTGTTAACTGTTAATGTTGTTAACTGTTAATGTTGTTAACTGTTAATGTTGTTAACTGTTAATGTTGTTAACTGTTAATGTTGCCAGCTTAATGTTGTTGCCAGCTTAATGTTGTTGACAGCTTAATGTTGACATCCTAATGTTGTTGACGGTTAATTTTGACAACTTAATTTTCTCAACTTAATTTTCTCAACTTAATGTTGACAGCTTAATGTTGACAGCTTAATGTTGTTGACAGCTTAATGTTGTTGATAGCTTAATGTTGTTGATAGCTTAATGTTGACAGCTTAATGTTGACAGCTTAATGTTGACAGCTTAATGTTGACAGCTTAATGTTGACAGCCTAATGTTGACAGCCTAAGGTTGACAGCTTAATGTTGACAGCTTAATGTTGACAGCTTAATGTTGACAACTTAATGTTGACAGCTTAATGTTGACAGCTTAATGTTGACAGCTTAATGTTGTTAACTGTTAATGTTGTTAACTGTTAATGTCGTAAACTGTTAATGTTGCCAGCTTATTGTTGTTGACAGCTTAATGTTGTTGACAGCTTAATGTTGACAGCTTAATGTTGACAGCTTAATGTTGACAGCTTAATGTTGACAGCTTAATGTTGACAGCTTAATGTTGACAGCTTAATGTTGACAGCTTAATGTTGACAGCTTAATGTTGACAGCCTAATGATGACAGCTTAATGTTGACAGCTTAATGTTGACACCTTATTGTTGACAGATTAATGTTGACAGCTTAATGTTGACAGCTTAATGTTGACAGCTTAATGTTGACAGCCTAATGATGACAGCTTAATGTTGACAGCTTAATGTTGATAGCTTAATGTTGACAGCATAATGTTGTTGACAGCTTAATGTTGTTGATAGCTTAATGTTGTTGATAGCTTAATGTTGACAGCTTAATGTTGACAGCATAATGTTGTTGACAGCTTAATGTTGACAGCTTAATGTTGACAGCTTAATGTTGACAGCTTAATGTTGACAGCTTAATGTTGACAGCTTAATGTTGACAGCCTAATGTTGACAGCCTAAGGTTGACAGCTTAATGTTGACAGCTTAATGTTGACAGCTTAATGTTGACAACTTAATGTTGACAGCTTAATGTTGACAGCTTAATGTTGACAGCTTAATGTTGTTAACTGTTAATGTTGTTAACTGTTAATGTCGTAAACTGTTAAGGTTGCCAGCTTATTGTTGTTGACAGCTTAATGTTGTTGATAGCTTAATGTTGACAGCTTAATGTTGTTGACAGCCTAATTTTGTTGACAGCTTAATGTTGACAGCTTAATGTTGACAGCTTAATGTTGACAGCTTAATGTTGACAGCTTAATGTTGTTAACTGTTAATGTTGTTAACTGTTAATGTTGTAAACTGCTAATGTTGCCAGCTTATTGTTGTTGACAGCTTAATGTTGTTGATAGCATAATGTTGACAGCTTAATGTTGTTGACAGCTTAATTTTGTTGACAGCTTAATGTTGACAGCTTAATGTTGACAGCTTATTGTTGACAGCTTATTGTTGACAGCTTAATGTTGACAGCTTAGTGTTGACAGCCTAATGTTGACAGCCTAATGTTGACAGCTTAATGTTGACAGCTTAATGTTGACAGCTTAATGTTGACAGCTTAATGTTGACAGCCTATTGTTGACAGCTTAATGTTGTTGAAAGCTTAATGTTGACAGCTTAATGTTGACAGCTTAATGTTGACAGCTTAATGTTGTTAACTGTTAATGTTGTTAACTGTTAATGTTGTTAACTGTTAATGTTGTTAACTGTTAATGTTGTAAACTGTTAATGTTGTTAACTGTTAATGTTGTTAACTGTTAATGTTGTTAACTGTTAATGTTGCCAGCTTAATGTTGTTGCCAGCTTAATGTTGTTGACAGCTTAATGTTGACAGCCTAATGTTGTTGACGGTTAATTTTGACAACTTAATTTTCACAACTAAATGTTGACAGCTCAATGTTGACAGCTTAATGTTGTTGACAGCTTAATGTTGTTGACAGCTTAATGTTGTTGATAGCTTAATGTTGTTGATAGCTTAATGTTGACAGCTTAATGTTGACAGCTTAATGTTGTTGACAGCTTAATGTTGACAGCTTAATGTTGACAGCTTAATGTTGACAGCTTATTGTTGACAGCTTATTGTTGACAGCTTAATGTTGACAGCTTAATGTTGACAGCTTAATGTTGACAGCCTAATGTTGACAGCCTAAAGTTGACAGCTTAATGTTGACAGCTTAATGTTGACAGCTTAATGTTGACAACTTATTGTTGACAGCTTAATGTTGACAGCTTAATGATGATAGCCTAATGTTGACAGGCTAATGTTGACAGCTTCATGTTGACAGCTTAATGTTGACAGCTTAATGTTGACAGCTTAATGTTGACAGCTTAATGTTGACAGCTTAATGTTGACAGCTTAATGTTGACAGCTTAATGTTGTTAACTGTTAATGTTGTTAACTGTTAATGTTGCCAGCTTAATGTTGTTGCCAGCTTAATGTTGTTGACAGCTTAATGTTGACAGCTTAATGTTGACAGCTTAATGTTGACAGCTTAATGTTGACAGCTTATTGTTGACAGCTTATTGTTGACAGCTTAATGTTGACAGCTTAATGTTGACAGCTTAATGTTGACAGCCTATTGTTAACAGCTTAATGTTGTTGAAAGCTTAATGTTGACAGCTTAATGTTGACAGCTTAATGTTGACAGCTTAATGTTGTTAACTGTTAATGTTGTTAACTGTTAATGTTGTTAACTGTTAATGTTGTTAATTGTTAATGTTGTAAACTGTTAATGTTGTTAACTGTTAATGTTGTTAACTGTTAATGTTGTTAACTGTTAATGTTGCCAGCTTAATGTTGTTGCCAGCTTAATGTTGTTGACAGCTTAATGTTGACAGCCTAATGTTGTTGACGGTTAATTTTGACAACTTAATTTTCACAACTTAATGTTGACAGCTCAATGTTGACAGCTTAATGTTGTTGACAGCTTAATGTTGTTGACAGCTTAATGTTGTTGATAGCTTAATGTTGTTGATAGCTTAATGTTGTTGATAGCTTAATGTTGACAGCTTAATGTTGACAGCTTAATGTTGTTGACAGCTTAATGTTGACAGCTTAATGTTGACAGCTTAATGTTGACAGCTTAATGTTGACAGCTTAATGTTGACAGCTTATTGTTGACAGCTTATTGTTGACAGCTTAATGTTGACAGCTTAATGTTGACAGCTTAATGTTGACAGCCTAATGTTGACAGCCTAAAGTTGACAGCTTAATGTTGACAGCTTAATGTTGACAACTTATTGTTGACAGCTTAATGTTGAGAGCTTAATGTTGACAGCTTATTGTTGACAGCTTATTGTTGACAGCTTAATGTTGACAGCTTAATGTTGACAGCTTAATGTTGACAGCCTAATGTTGACAGCCTAAGGTTGACAGCTTAATGTTGCCAGCTTAATGTTGACAGCTTAATGTTGACAACTTAATGTTGACAGCTTAATGTTGACTGCTTAATGTTGACAGCTTAATGTTGTTAACTGTTAATGTTGTTAACTGTTAATGTCGTAAACTGTTAATGTTGCCAGCTTATTGTTGTTGACAGCTTAATGTTGTTGATAGCTTAATGTTGACAGCTTAATGTTGTTGACAGCCTAATTTTGTTGACAGCTTAATATTGACAGCTTAATGTTGACAGCTTAATGTTGACAGCTTAATGTTGACAGCTTAATGTTGACAGCTTAATGTTGACAGCTTAATGTTGACAGCTTAATGTTGTTAACTGTTAATGTTGTAAACTGCTAATGTTGCCAGCTTATTGTTGTTGACAGCTTAATGTTGTTGATAGCTTAATGTTGACAGCTTAATGTTGTTGACAGCTTAATTTTGTTGACAGCTTAATGTTGACAGCTTAATGTTGACAGCTTATTGTTGACAGCTTATTGTTGACAGCTTAATGTTGACAGCTTAGTGTTGACTGCCTAATGTTGACAGCCTAATGTTGACAGCTTAAGGTTGACAGCTTAATGTTGACAGCTTAATGTTGACAGCTTAATGTTGACAGCCTATTGTTGACAGCTTAATGTTGTTGAAAGCTTAATGTTGACAGCTTAATGTTGACAGCTTAATGTTGTTAACTGTTAATGTTGTTAACTGTTAATGTTGTTAACTGTTAATGTTGTTAACTGTTAATGTTGTAAACTGTTAATGTTGTTAACTGTTAATGTTGTTAACTGTTAATGTTGTTAACTGTTAATGTTGCCAGCTTAATGTTGTTGCCAGCTTAATGTTGTTGACAGCTTAATGTTGACAGCCTAATGTTGTTGACGGTTAATTTTGACAACTTAATTTTGACAACTTAATGTTGACAGCTCAATGTTGACAGCTTAATGTTGTTGACAGCTCAATGTTGTTGACAGCTTAATGTTGTTGATAGCTTAATGTTGTTGATAGCTTAATGTTGTTGATAGCTTAATGTTGACAGCTTAATGTTGACAGCTTAATGTTTTTGACAGCTTAATGTTGACAGCTTAATGTTGACAGCTTAATGTTGACAGCTTAATGTTGACAGCTTAATGTTGACAGCTTATTGTTGACAGCTTAATGTTGACAGCTTAATGTTGACAGCTTAATGTTGACAGCCTAATGTTGACAGCCTAAAGTTGACAGCTTAATGTTGACAGCTTAATGTTGACAGCTTAATGTTGACAACTTATTGTTGACAGCTTAATGTTGACAGCTTAATGTTGACAGCCTAATGTTGACAGGCTAATGTTGACAGCTTAATGTTGACAGCTTAATGTTGACAGCTTAATGTTGACAGCTTAATGTTGACAGCTTAATGTTGACAGCTTAATGTTGACAGCTTAATGTTGTTAACTGTTAATGTTGTTAACTGTTAATGTTGTAAACTGCTAATGTTGCCAGCTTATTGTTGTTGACAGCTTAATGTTGTTGATAGCTTAATGTTGACAGCTTAATGTTGTTGACAGCTTAATTTTGTTGACAGCTTAATGTTGACAGCTTAATGTTGACAGCTTATTGTTGACAGCTTATTGTTGACAGCTTAATGTTGACAGCTTAGTGTTGACAGCCTAATGTTGACAGCCTAATGTTGACAGCTTAATGTTGACAGCTTAATGTTGACAGCTTAATGTTGACAGCTTAATGTTGACAGCCTATTGTTGACAGCTTAATGTTGTTGAAAGCTTAATGTTGACAGCTTAATGTTGACAGCTTAATGTTGACAGCTTAATGTTGTTAACTGTTAATGTTGTTAACTGTTAATGTTGTTAACTGTTAATGTTGTTAACTGTTAATGTTGTTAACTGTTAATGTTGTTAACTGTTAATGTTGTTAACTGTTAATGTTGTTAACTGTTAATGTTGTTAACTGTTAATGTTGCCAGCTTAATGTTGTTGCCAGCTTAATGTTGTTGACAGCTTAATGTTGACATCCTAATGTTGTTGACGGTTAATTTTGACAACTTAATTTTCTCAACTTAATGTTGACAGCTTAATGTTGACAGCTTAATGTTGTTGACAGCTTAATGTTGTTGATAGCTTAATGTTGTTGATAGCTTAATGTTGACAGCTTAATGTTGACAGCTTAATGTTGACAGCTTAATGTTGTTGACAGCTTAATGTTGACAGCTTAATGTTGACAGCTTAATGTTGACAGCTTAATGTTGACAGCTTATTGTTGACAGCTTAATGTTGACAGCTTAATGTTGACAGCTTAATGTTGACAGCCTAATGTTGACAGCCTAAAGTTGACAGCTTAATGTTGACAGCTTAATGTTGACAGCTTAATGTTGACAACTTATTGTTGACAGCTTAATGTTGACAGCTTAATGTTGACAGCCTAATGTTGACAGGCTAATGTTGACAGCTTAATGTTGACAGCTTAATGTTGACAGCTTAATGTTGACAGCTTAATGTTGACAGCTTAATGTTGACAGCTTAATGTTGTTAACTGTTAATGTTGTTAACTGTTAATGTCGTAAACTGTTAATGTTGCCAGCTTATTGTTGTTGACAGCTTAATGTTGTTGATAGCTTAATGTTGACAGCTTAATGTTGTTGACAGCCTAATTTTGTTGACAGCTTAATGTTGACAGCTTAATGTTGACAGCTTAATGTTGACAGCTTAATGTTGTTAACTGTTAATGTTGTTAACTGTTAATGTTGTAAACTGCTAATGTTGCCAGCTTATTGTTGTTGACAGCTTAATGTTGTTGATAGCTTAATGTTGACAGCTTAATGTTGTTGACAGCTTAATTTTGTTGACAGCTTAATGTTGACAGCTTAATGTTGACAGCTTATTGTTGACAGCTTATTGTTGACAGCTTAATGTTGACAGCTTAGTGTTGACAGCCTAATGTTGACAGCCTAATGTTGACAGCTTAATGTTGACAGCTTAATGTTGTCAGCTTAATGTTGACAGCTTAATGTTGACAGCCTATTGTTGACAGCTTAATGTTGTTGAAAGCTTAATGTTGACAGCTTAATGTTGACAGCTTAATGTTGACAGCTTAATGTTGTTAACTGTTAATGTTGTTAACTGTTAATGTTGTTAACTGTTAATGTTGTTAACTGTTAATGTTGTAAACTGTTAATGTTGTTAACTGTTAATGTTGTTAACTGTTAATGTCGTAAACTGTTAATGTTGCCAGCTTATTGTTGTTGACAGCTTAATGTTGTTGATAGCTTAATGTTGACAGCTTAATGTTGTTGACAGCCTAATTTTGTTGACAGCTTAATGTTGACAGCTTAATGTTGACAGCTAAATGTTGACAGCTTAATGTTGACAGCTTAATGTTGACAGCTTAATGTTGACAGCTTTATGTTGTTAACTGTTAATGTTGTTAACTGTTAATGTTGTAAACTGCTAATGTTGCCAGCTTATTGTTGTTGACAGCTTAATGTTGTTGATAGCTTAATGTTGACAGCTTAATGTTGTTGACAGCTTAATTTTGTTGACAGCTTAATGTTGACAGCTTAATGTTGACAGCTTATTGTTGACAGCTTATTGTTGACAGCTTAATGTTGACAGCTTAGTGTTGACAGCCTAATGTTGACAGCCTAATGTTGACAGCTTAATGTTGACAGCTTAATGTTGACAGCTTAATGTTGACAGCTTAATGTTGACAGCCTATTGTTGACAGCTTAATGTTGTTGAAAGCTTAATGTTGACAGCTTAATGTTGACAGCTTAATGTTGACAGCTTAATGTTCTTAACTGTTAATGTTGTTAACTGTTAATGTTGTTAACTGTTAATGTTGTTAACTGTTAATGTTGTTAACTGTTAATGTTGTTAACTGTTAAGCAACATTAAGCTGTCAACATTAAGCTGTCAACATTAAGCTGTCAACATTAAGCTGTCAACATTAAGCTGTCAACATTAAGCTGTCAACATTAAGCTGTCAACATTAAGCTGTCAACAACATTATGCTGTCAACATTAAGCTGTCAACATTAAGTTGTCAACATTAAGCTGTCAACATTAAGCTGTCAACATTAAGCTGTCAACCTTAGGCTGTCAACATTAGGCTGTCAACATTAAGCTGTCAACATTAAGCTGTCAACATTAAGCTGTCAACAATAAGCTGTCAACAATAAGCTGTCAACATTAAGCTGTCAACATTAAGCTGTCAACATTAAGCTGTCAACAACATTAAGCTGTCAACATTAAGCTGTCAACATTAAGCTGTCAACATTAAGCTATCAACAACATTAAGCTATCAACAACATTAAGCTGTCAACAACATTAAGCTGTCAACATTAAGCTGTCAACATTAAGTTGAGAAAATTAAGTTGTCAAAATTAACCGTCAACAACATTAGGATGTCAACATTAAGCTGTCAACAACATTAAGCTGGCAACAACATTAAGCTGGCAACATTAACAGTTAACAACATTAACAGTTAACAACATTAACAGTTAACAACATTAACAGTTAACAACATTAACAGTTAACAACATTAACAGTTAACAACATTAACAGTTAACAACATTAACAGTTAACAACATTAAGCTGTCAACATTAAGCTGTCAACATTAAGCTGTCAACATTAAGCTTTCAACAACATTAAGCTGTCAACAATAGGCTGTCAACATTAAGCTGTCAACATTAAGCTGTCAACATTAAGCTGTCAACATTAAGCTGTCAACATTAGGCTGTCAACATTAGGCTGTCAACACTAAGCTGTCAACATTAAGCTGTCAACAATAAGCTGTCAACAATAAGCTGTCAACATTAAGCTGTCAACATTAAGCTGTCAACAAAATTAAGCTGTCAACAACATTAAGCTGTCAACATTAAGCTATCAACAACATTAAGCTGTCAACAACAATAAGCTGGCAACATTAGCAGTTTACAACATTAACAGTTAACAACATTAACAGTTAACAACATTAAGCTGTCAACATTAAGCTGTCAACATTAAGCTGTCAACAAAATTAGGCTGTCAGCAACATTAAGCTGTCAACATTAAGCTATCAACAACATTAAGCTGTCAACAACAATAAGCTGGCAACATTAACAGTTTACGACATTAACAGTTAACAACATTAACAGTTAACAGTTGACAGCCTAATGTTGACAGCCTAAGGTTGACAGCTTAATGTTGACAGCTTAATGTTGACAGCTTAATGTTGACAACTTAATGTTGACAGCTTAATGTTGACAGCTTAATGTTGACAGCTTAATGTTGACAGCCTATTGTTGACAGCTTAATGTTGTTGAAAGCTTAATGTTGACAGCTTAATGTTGACAGCTTAATGTTGACAGCTTAATGTTGACAGCTTAATGTTGTTAACTGTTAATGTTGTTAACTGTTAATGTTGTAAACTGCTAATGTTGCCAGCTTATTGTTGTTGACAGCTTAATGTTGTTGATAGCTTAATGTTGACAGCTTAATGTTGTTGACAGCTTAATTTTGTTGACAGCTTAATGTTGACAGCTTAATGTTGACAGCTTATTGTTGACAGCTTATTGTTGACAGCTTAATGTTGACAGCTTAGTGTTGACAGCCTAATGTTGACAGCCTAATGTTGACAGCTTAATGTTGACAGCTTAATGTTGACAGCTTAATGTTGACAGCTTAATGTTGACAGCCTATTGTTGACAGCTTAATGTTGTTGAAAGCTTAATGTTGACAGCTTAATGTTGACAGCTTAATGTTGACAGCTTAATGTTGTTAACTGTTAATGTTGTTAACTGTTAATGTTGTTAACTGTTAATGTTGTTAACTGTTAATGTTGTAAACTGTTAATGTTGTTAACTGTTAATGTTGTTAACTGTTAATGTCGTAAACTGTTAATGTTGCCAGCTTATTGTTGTTGACAGCTTAATGTTGTTGATAGCTTAATGTTGACAGCTTAATGTTGTTGACAGCCTAATTTTGTTGACAGCTTAATGTTGACAGCTTAATGTTGACAGCTAAATGTTGACAGCTTAATGTTGACAGCTTAATGTTGACAGCTTAATGTTGTAAACTGTTAATGTTGTTAACTGTTAATGTTGTTAACTGTTAATGTTGTTAACTGTTAATGTTGCCAGCTTAATGTTGTTGCCAGCTTAATGTTGTTGACAGCTTAATGTTGACAGCCTAATGTTGTTGACGGTTAATTTTGACAACTTAATTTTCACAACTTAATGTTGACAGCTCAATGTTGACAGCTTAATGTTGTTGACAGCTTAATGTTGTTGACAGCTTAATGTTGTTGACAGCTTAATGTTGTTGATAGCTTAATGTTGTTGATAGCTTAATGTTGTTGATAGCTTAATGTTGACAGCTTAATGTTGACAGCTTAATGTTGACAGCTTAATGTTGACAGCTTAATGTTGACAGCTTAATGTTGACAGCTTAATGTTGACAGCTTATTGTTGACAGCTTATTGTTGACAGCTTATTGTTGACAGCTTAATGTTGTTAACTGTTAATGTTGTTAACTGTTAATGTTGTTAACTGTTAATGTTGTTAACTGTTAATGTTGTTAACTGTTAATGTTGTTAACTGTTAATGTTGTTAACTGTTAATGTTGTTAACTGTTAATGTTGTTAACTGTTAATGTTGTTAACTGTTAATGTTGTTAACTGTTAATGTTGTTAACTGTTAATGTTGTTAACTGTTAATGTCGTAAACTGTTAATGTTGCCAGCTTATTGTTGTTGACAGCTTAATGTTGTTGATAGCTTAATGTTGACAGCTTAATGTTGTTGACAGCCTAATTTTGTTGACAGCTTAATGTTGACAGCTTAATGTTGACAGCTTAATGTTGACAGCTTAATGTTGACAGCTTAATGTTGACAGCTTAATGTTGACAGCTTAATGTTGTTAACTGTTAATGTTGTTAACTGTTAATGTTGTAAACTGCTAATGTTGCCAGCTTATTGTTGTTGACAGCTTAATGTTGTTGATAGCTTAATGTTGACAGCTTAATGTTGTTGACAGCTTAATTTTGTTGACAGCTTAATGTTGACAGCTTAATGTTGACAGCTTAATGTTGACAGCTTATTGTTGACAGCTTATTGTTGACAGCTTATTGTTGACAGCTTAATGTTGACAGCTTAGTGTTGACAGCCTAATGTTGACAGCTTAATGTTGACAGCTTAATGTTGACAGCTTAATGTTGACAACTTATTGTTGACAGCTTAATGTTGACAGCTTAATGTTGACAGCCTAATGTTGACAGGCTAATGTTGACAGCTTAATGTTGACAGCTTAATGTTGACAGCTTAATGTTGACAGCTTAATGTTGACAGCTTAATGTTGACAGCTTAATGTTGACAGCTTAATGTTGACAGCTTAATGTTCTTAACTGTTAATGTTGTTAACTGTTAATGTTGTAAACTGTTAATGTTGCCAGCTTATTGTTGTTGACAGCTTAATGTTGTTGATAGCTTAATGTTGACAGCTTAATGTTGACAGCTTAATGTTGACAACTTATTGTTGACAGCTTAATGTTGACAGCTTAATGTTGACAGCCTAATGTTGACAGCTTAATGTTGACAGCTTAATGTTGACAGCTTAATGTTGACAGCCTAATGTTGACAGCCTAAAGTTGACAGCTTAATGTTGACAGCTTAATGTTGACAGCTTAATGTTGACAGCTTAATGTTGACAGCCTATTGTTGACAGCCTATTGTTGACAGCTTAATGTTGTTGAAAGCTTAATGTTGACAGCTTAATGTTGACAGCTTAATGTTGTTAACTGTTAATGTTGTTAACTGTTAATGTTGTTAACTGTTAATGTTGTTAACTGTTAATGTTGTTAACTGTTAATGTTGTTAACTGTTAATGTTGTTAACTGTTAATGTTGTTAACTGTTAATGTTGTTAACTGTTAATGTTGTTAACTGTTAATGTTGTTAACTGTTAATGTTGTTAACTGTTAATGTTGCCAGCTTAATGTTGTTGCCAGCTTAATGTTGTTGACAGCTTAATGTTGACATCCTAATATTGTTGACGGTTAATTTTGACAACTTAATTTTCTCAACTTAATGTTGACAGCTTAATGTTGACAGCTTAATGTTGTTGACAGCTTAATGTTGTTGATAGCTTAATGTTGTTGATAGCTTAATGTTGACAGCTTAATGTTGACAGCTTAATGTTGACAGCTTAATGTTGTTGACAGCTTAATGTTGACAGCTTAATGTTGACAGCTTAATGTTGACAGCTTAATGTTGACAGCTTATTGTTGACAGCTTATTGTTGACAGCTTAATGTTGACAGCTTAATGTTGACAGCTTAATGTTGACAGCCTAATGTTGACAGCCTAAGGTTGACAGCTTAATGTTGACAGCTTAATGTTGACAGCTTAATGTTGACAACTTAATGTTGACAGCTTAATGTTGACAGCTTAATGTTGACAGCTTAATGTTGTTGACAGCTTAATGTTGTTGCCAGCTTAATGTTGTTGCCAGCTTAATGTTGTTGACAGCTTAATGTTGACAGCCTAATATTGTTGACAGTTAATTTTGACAGCTTAATGTTGTTGACAGCTTAATGTTGACAGCTTAATGTTGACAGCTTAATGTTGTTGACAGCTTAATGTTGTTGACAGCTTAATGTTGTTGACAGCTTAATGTTGACAGCTTAATGTTGACAGCTTAATGTTGACAGATTATTGTTGACAGCTTATTGTTGACAGCTTAATGTTGACAGCTTAATGTTGACAGCTTAATGTTGACAGCCTAATGTTGACAGCCTAAAGTTGACAGCTTAATGTTGACAGCTTAATGTTGACAGCTTAATGTTGACAACTTATTGTTGACAGCTTAATGTTGACAGCTTAATGTTGACAGCCTAATGTTGACAGGCTAATGTTGACAGCTTAATGTTGACAGCTTAATGTTGACAGCTTAATGTTGACAGCTTAATGTTGACAGCTTAATGTTGACAGCTTAATGTTGACAGCTTAATGTTGTTAACTGTTAATGTTGTTAACTGTTAATGTTGTAAACTGTTAATGTTGCCAGCTTATTGTTGTTGACAGCTTAATGTTGTTGATAGCTTAATGTTGACAGCTTAATGTTGTTGACAGCCTAATTTTGTTGACAGCTTAATGTTGACAGCTTAATGTTGACAGCTTAATGTTGACAGCTTAATGTTGACAGCTTAATGTTGACAGCTTAATGTTGACAGCTTAATGTTGACAGCTTAATGTTGTAAACTGTTAATGTTGTAAACTGCTAATGTTGTAAACTGCTAATGTTGCCAGCTTATTGTTGTTGACAGCTTAATGTTGTTGATAGCTTAATGTTGACAGCTTAATGTTGTTGACAGCTTAATTTTGTTGACAGCTTAATGTTGACAGCTTAATGCTGACAGCTTAATGTTGACAGCTTAATGTTGACAGCTTAATGTTGACAGCTTTATGTTGACAGCTTAATGTTGACAGCCTAAAGTTGACAGCCTAATGTTGACAGCTTAATGTTGTTGACGGTTAATTTTGACAGCTTAATGTTGTTGACAGCTTAATGTTGTTGCCAGCTTAATGTTGTTCACAGCTTAATGTTGACAGCCTAATATTGTTGACAGTTAATTTTGACAGCTTAATGTTGTTGACAGCTTAATGTTGTTGACAGCTTAATGTTGTTGACAGCTTAATGTTGACAGCTTAATGTTGACAGCTTAATGTTGACAGCTTAATGTTGACAGCTTAATGTTGACAGCCTAAAGTTGACAGCCTAATGTTGACAGCTTAATGTTGTTGACGGTTAATTTTGACAGCTTAATGTTGTTGACAGCTTAATGTTGTTGCCAGCTTAATGTTGTTGACAGCTTAATGTTGACAGCCTAATATTGTTGACAGTTAATTTTGACAGCTTAATGTTGTTGACAGCTTAATGTTGTTGACAGCTTAATGTTGTTGACAGCTTAATGTTGACAGCTTAATGTTGACAGCTTAATGTTGACAGCTTAATGTTGACAGCTTAATGTTGACAGCTTAATGTTGTTGACAGCTTAATGTTGTTGACAGCTTAATGTTGACAGCTTAATGTTGACAGCTTAATGTTGACAGCTTAATGTTGACAGCTTAATGTTGACAGCTTAATGTTGACAGCTTAATGTTGACAGCTTAATGTTGTTGACAGCTTAATGTTGTTGACAGCTTAATGTTGACAGCTTAATGTTGACAGCTTAATGTTGACAGCTTAATGTTGACAGCTTAATGTTGACAGCTTAATGTTGACAGCTTAATGTTGACAGCTTAATGTTGTCGATAGCTTAATGTTGTCGACTGCTTAATGTTGTCAACTGCTTAATGTTGTCGACTGCTTAATGTTGTCGACTGCTTAATGTTGTCGACTGCTTAATGTTGTTGACAGCTTAATGTTGTTGACAGCTTAATGTTGACAGCTTAATGTTGACAGCTTAATGTTGACAGCTTAATGTTGACAGCTTAATGTTGTTGACAGCTTAATGTTGACAGCTTAATGTTGACAGCTTAATGTTGACAGCTTAATGTTGACAGCTTATTGTTGACAGCTTATTGTTGACAGCTTAATGTTGACAGCTTAATGTTGACAGCTTAATGTTGACAGCCTAATGTTGACAGCCTAAGGTTGACAGCTTAATGTTGACAGCTTAATGTTGACAGCTTAATGTTGACAACTTAATGTTGACAGCTTAATGTTGACAGCTTAATATTGACAGCTTAATGTTGTTAACTGTTAATGTTGTTAACTGTTAATGTCGTAAACTGTTAATGTTGCCAGCTTATTGTTCTTGACAGCTTAATGTTGTTGATAGCTTAATGTTGACAGCTTAATGTTGTTGACAGCCTAATTTTGTTGACAGCTTAATGTTGACAGCTTAATGTTGACAGCTTAATGTTGACAGCTTAATGTTGACAGCTTAATGTTGACAGCTTAATGTTGACAGCTTAATGTTGACAGCTTAATGTTGACAGCTTAATGTTGTTAACTGTTAATGTTGTAAACTGCTAATGTTGCCAGCTTATTGTTGTTGACAGCTTAATGTTGTTGACAGCTTAATGTTGTTGATAGCTTAATGTTGACAGCTTAATGTTGTTGACAGCTTAATTTTGTTGACAGCTTAATGTTGACAGCTTAATGTTGACAGCTTAATGTTGACAGCTTATTGTTGACAGCTTATTGTTGACAGCTTAATGTTGACAGCTTAGTGTTGACAGCCTAATGTTGACAGCCTAATGTTGACAGCTTAATGTTGACAGCTTAATGTTGACAGCTTAATGTTGACAGCCTATTGTTGACAGCTTAATGTTGTTGAAAGCTTAATGTTGACAGCTTAATGTTGACAGCTTAATGTTGACAGCTTAATGTTGTTAACTGTTAATGTTGTTAACTGTTAATGTTGTTAACTGTTAATGTTGTTAACTGTTAATGTTGTTAACTGTTAATGTTGTAAACTGTTAATGTTGTTAACTGTTAATGTTGTTAACTGTTAATGTTGTTAACTGTTAATGTTGCCAGCTTAATGTTGTTGCCAGCTTAATGTTGTTGACAGCTTAATGTTGACAGCCTAATGTTGTTGACGGTTAATTTTGACAACTTAATTTTCACAACTTAATGTTGACAGCTCAATGTTGACAGCTTAATGTTGTTGACAGCTTAATGTTGTTGACAGCTTAATGTTGTTGATAGCTTAATGTTGTTGATAGCTTAATGTTGTTGACAGCTTAATGTTGACAGCCTAATGTTGACAGCCTAAAGTTGACAGCTTAATGTTGACAGCTTAATGTTGACAGCTTAATGTTGACAACTTATTGTTGACAGCTTAATGTTGACAGCTTAATGTTGACAGCCTAATGTTGACAGGCTAATGTTGACAGCTTAATGTTGACAGCTTAATGTTGACAGCTTAATGTTGACAGCTTAATGTTGACAGCTTAATGTTGACAGCTTAATGTTGTTAACTGTTAATGTTGTTAACTGTTAATGTTGTAAACTGTTAATGTTGCCAGCTTATTGTTGTTGACAGCTTAATGTTGTTGATAGCTTAATGTTGACAGCTTAATGTTGACAGCTTAATGTTGACAACTTATTGTTGACAGCTTAATGTTGACAGCTTAATGTTGACAGCCTAATGTTGACAGCTTAATGTTGACAGCTTAATGTTGACAGCTTAATGTTGACAGCCTAATGTTGACAGCCTAAGGTTGACAGCTTAATGTTGACAGCTTAATGTTGACAGCTTAATGTTGACAGCTTAATGTTGACAGCCTATTGTTGACAGCCTATTGTTGACAGCTTAATGTTGTTGAAAGCTTAATGTTGACAGCTTAATGTTGACAGCTTAATGTTGACAGCTTAATGTTGTTAACTGTTAATGTTGTTAACTGTTAATATTGTTAACTGTTAATGTTGTTAACTGTTAATGTTGTTAACTGTTAATGTTGTTAACTGTTAATGTTGTTAACTGTTAATGTTGTTAACTGTTAATGTTGTTAACTGTTAATGTTGTTAACTGTTAATGTTGCCAGCTTAATGTTGTTGCCAGCTTAATGTTGTTGACAGCTTAATGTTGACAGCCTAATGTTGTTGACGGTTAATTTTGACAACTTAATTTTCACAACTTAATGTTGACAGCTCAATGTTGACAGCTTAATGTTGTTGACAGCTTAATGTTGTTGACAGCTTAATGTTGTTGATAGCTTAATGTTGTTGATAGCTTAATGTTGTTGACAGCTTAATGTTGACAGCCTAATGTTGACAGCCTAAAGTTGACAGCTTAATGTTGACAGCTTAATGTTGACAGCTTAATGTTGACAACTTATTGTTGACAGCTTAATGTTGACAGCTTAATGTTGACAGCCTAATGTTGACAGGCTAATGTTGACAGCTTAATGTTGACAGCTTAATGTTGACAGCTTAATGTTGACAGCTTAATGTTGACAGCTTAATGTTGACAGCTTAATGTTGACAGCTTAATGTTGTTAACTGTTAATGTTGTTAACTGTTAATGTTGTAAACTGTTAATGTTGCCAGCTTATTGTTGTTGACAGCTTAATGTTGTTGATAGCTTAATGTTGACAGCTTAATGTTGACAGCTTAATGTTGACAACTTATTGTTGACAGCTTAATGTTGACAGCTTAATGTTGACAGCCTAATGTTGACAGCTTAATGTTGACAGCTTAATGTTGACAGCTTAATGTTGACAGCCTAATGTTGACAGCCTAAGGTTGACAGCTTAATGTTGACAGCTTAATGTTGACAGCTTAATGTTGACAGCTTAATGTTGACAGCCTATTGTTGACAGCCTATTGTTGACAGCTTAATGTTGTTGAAAGCTTAATGTTGACAGCTTAATGTTGACAGCTTAATGTTGACAGCTTAATGTTGTTAACTGTTAATGTTGTTAACTGTTAATATTGTTAACTGTTAATGTTGTTAACTGTTAATGTTGTTAACTGTTAATGTTGTTAACTGTTAATGTTGTTAACTGTTAATGTTGTTAACTGTTAATGTTGTTAACTGTTAATGTTGTTAACTGTTAATGTTGCCAGCTTAATGTTGTTGCCAGCTTAATGTTGTTGACAGCTTAATGTTGACATCCTAATATTGTTGACGGTTAATTTTGACAACTTAATTTTCTCAACTTAATGTTGACAGCTTAATGTTGACAGCTTAATGTTGTTGACAGCTTAATGTTGACAGCTTAATGTTGACAGCTTAATGTTGACAGCTTAATGTTGACAGCTTATTGTTGACAGCTTATTGTTGACAGCTTAATGTTGACAGCTTAATGTTGACAGCTTAATGTTGACAGCCTAATGTTGACAGCCTAAGGTTGACAGCTTAATGTTGACAGCTTAATGTTGACAGCTTAATGTTGACAACTTAATGTTGACAGCTTAATGTTGACAGCTTAATGTTGACAGCTTAATGTTGTTAACTGTTAATGTTGTTAACTGTTAATGTCGTAAACTGTTAATGTTGCCAGCTTATTGTTGTTGACAGCTTAATGTTGTTGACAGCTTAATTTTGTTGACAGCTTAATGTTGACAGCTTAATGTTGACAGCTTAATGTTGACAGCTTATTGTTGACAGCTTATTGTTGACAGCTTAATGTTGACAGCTTAGTGTTGACAGCCTAATGTTGACAGCCTAATGTTGACAGCTTAATGTTGACAGCTTAATGTTGACAGCTTAATGTTGACAGCTTAATGTTGACAGCCTATTGTTGACAGCTTAATGTTGTTGAAAGCTTAATGTTGACAGCTTAATGTTGACAGCTTAATGTTGACAGCTTAATGTTGTTAACTGTTAATGTTGTTAACTGTTAATGTTGTTAACTGTTAATGTTGTTAACTGTTAATGTTGTTAACTGTTAATATTGTTAACTGTTAATGTTGTAAACTGTTAATGTTGTTAACTGTTAATGTTGTTAACTGTTAATGTTGTTAACTGTTAATGTTGTTAACTGTTAATGTTGTTAACTGTTAATGTTGTTAACTGTTAATGTTGTTAACTGTTAATGTTGTTAACTGTTAATGTTGTTAACTGTTAATGTTGCCAGCTTAATGTTGTTGCCAGCTTAATGTTGTTGACAGCTTAATGTTGACATCCTAATATTGTTGACGGTTAATTTTGACAACTTAATTTTCTCAACTTAATGTTGACAGCTTAATGTTGACAGCTTAATGTTGTTGACAGCTTAATGTTGTTGATAGCTTAATGTTGTTGATAGCTTAATGTTGACAGCTTAATGTTGACAGCTTAATGTTGACAGCTTAATGTTGTTGACAGCTTAATGTTGACAGCTTAATGTTGACAGCTTAATGTTGACAGCTTAATGTTGACAGCTTATTGTTGACAGCTTATTGTTGACAGCTTAATGTTGACAGCATAATGTTGACAGCTTAATGTTGACAGCCTAATGTTGACAGCCTAAGGTTGACAGCTTAATGTTGACAGCTTAATGTTGACAGCTTAATGTTGACAACTTAATGTTGACAGCTTAATGTTGACAGCTTAATGTTGACAGCTTAATGTTGTTAACTGTTAATGTTG
Source organism: Alitta virens (assembly GCA_932294295.1). Taxonomy (NCBI): domain Eukaryota; kingdom Metazoa; phylum Annelida; class Polychaeta; order Phyllodocida; family Nereididae; genus Alitta; species Alitta virens. The sequence continues at coordinate 25,145,030 of OW028574.1, forward strand.
TTAACTGTTAATGTCGTAAACTGTTAATGTTGCCAGCTTATTGTTGTTGACAGCTTAATGTTGTTGACAGCTTAATTTTGTTGACAGCTTAATGTTGACAGCTTAATGTTGACAGCTTAATGTTGACAGCTTATTGTTGACAGCTTATTGTTGACAGCTTAATGTTGACAGCTTAGTGTTGACAGCCTAATGTTGACAGCCTAATGTTGACAGCTTAATGTTGACAGCTTAATGTTGACAGCTTAATGTTGACAGCTTAATGTTGACAGCCTATTGTTGACAGCTTAATGTTGTTGAAAGCTTAATGTTGACAGCTTAATGTTGACAGCTTAATGTTGACAGCTTAATGTTGTTAACTGTTAATGTTGTTAACTGTTAATGTTGTTAACTGTTAATGTTGTTAACTGTTAATGTTGTAAACTGTTAATGTTGTTAACTGTTAATGTTGTTAACTGTTAATGTTGTTAACTGTTAATGTTGCCAGCTTAATGTTGTTGCCAGCTTAATGTTGTTGACAGCTTAATGTTGACAGCCTAATGTTGTTGACGGTTAATTTTGACAACTTAATTTTCACAACTTAATGTTGACAGCTCAATGTTGACAGCTTAATGTTGTTGACAGCTTAATGTTGTTGACAGCTTAATGTTGTTGACAGCTTAATGTTGTTGACAGCTTAATGTTGTTGGCAGCTTAATGTTGTTGACAGCTTAATGTTGTTGATAGCTTAATGTTGTTGATAGCTTAATGTTGTTGATAGCTTAATGTTGACAGCTTAATGTTGACAGCTTAATGTTGACAGCTTAATGTTGACAGCTTAATGTTGACAGCTTAATGTTGACAGCTTATTGTTGACAGCTTATTGTTGACAGCTTAATGTTGTTAACTGTTAATGTTGTTAACTGTTAATGTTGTTAACTGTTAATGTTGTTAACTGTTAATGTTGTTAACTGTTAATGTCGTAAACTGTTAATGTTGCCAGCTTATTGTTGTTGACAGCTTAATGTTGTTGATAGCTTAATGTTGACAGCTTAATGTTGTTGACAGCCTAATTTTGTTGACAGCTTAATGTTGACAGCTTAATGTTGACAGCTTAATGTTGACAGCTTAATGTTGACAGCTTAATGTTGACAGCTTAATGTTGACAGCTTAATGTTGACAGCTTAATGTTGTTAACTGTTAATGTTGTTAACTGTTAATGTTGTAAACTGCTAATGTTGACAGCTTATTGTTGACAGCTTATTGTTGACAGCTTATTGTTGACAGCTTAATGTTGACAGCTTAGTGTTGACAGCCTAATGTTGACAGCCTAATGTTGACAGCTTAATGTTGACAGCTTAATGTTGACAGCTTAATGTTGACAGCTTAATGTTGACAGCCTATTGTTGACAGCTTAATGTTGTTGAAAGCTTAATGTTGACAGCTTAATGTTGACAGCTTAATGTTGACAGCTTAATGTTGTTAACTGTTAATGTTGTTAACTGTTAATGTTGTTAACTGTTAATGTTGTTAACTGTTAATGTTGTAAACTGTTAATGTTGTTAACTGTTAATGTTGTTAACTGTTAATGTTGTTAACTGTTAATGTTGCCAGCTTAATGTTGTTGCCAGCTTAATGTTGTTGACAGCTTAATGTTGACAGCCTAATGTTGTTGACGGTTAATTTTGACAACTTAATTTTCACAACTTAATGTTGACAGCTCAATGTTGACAGCTTAATGTTGTTGACAGCTTAATGTTGTTGACAGCTTAATGTTGTTGACAGCTTAATGTTGTTGACAGCTTAATGTTGTTGATAGCTTAATGTTGTTGATAGCTTAATGTTGTTGATAGCTTAATGTTGACAGCTTAATGTTGACAGCTTAATGTTGACAGCTTAATGTTGACAGCTTAATGTTGACAGCTTAATGTTGACAGCTTATTGTTGACAGCTTATTGTTGACAGCTTATTGTTGACAGCTTAATGTTGTTAACTGTTAATGTTGTTAACTGTTAATGTTGTTAACTGTTAATGTTGTTAACTGTTAATGTTGTTAACTGTTAATGTTGTTAACTGTTAATGTTGTTAACTGTTAATGTTGTTAACTGTTAATGTTGTTAACTGTTAATGTTGTTAACTGTTAATGTCGTAAACTGTTAATGTTGCCAGCTTATTGTTGTTGACAGCTTAATGTTGTTGATAGCTTAATGTTGACAGCTTAATGTTGTTGACAGCCTAATTTTGTTGACAGCTTAATGTTGACAGCTTAATGTTGACAGCTTAATGTTGACAGCTTAATGTTGACAGCTTAATGTTGACAGCTTAATGTTGACAGCTTAATGTTGTTAACTGTTAATGTTGTTAACTGTTAATGTTGTAAACTGCTAATGTTGCCAGCTTATTGTTGTTGACAGCTTAATGTTGTTGATAGCTTAATGTTGACAGCTTAATGTTGTTGACAGCTTAATTTTGTTGACAGCTTAATGTTGACAGCTTAATGTTGACAGCTTAATGTTGACAGCTTATTGTTGACAGCTTATTGTTGACAGCTTATTGTTGACAGCTTAATGTTGACAGCTTAGTGTTGACAGCCTAATGTTGACAGCCTAATGTTGACAGCTTAATGTTGACGGCTTAATGTTGACAGCTTAATGTTGACAACTTATTGTTGACAGCTTAATGTTGACAGCTTAATGTTGACAGCCTAATGTTGACAGGCTAATGTTGACAGCTTAATGTTGACAGCTTAATGTTGACAGCTTAATGTTGACAGCTTAATGTTGACAGCTTAATGTTGACAGCTTAATGTTGTTAACTGTTAATGTTGTTAACTGTTAATGTTGTTAACTGTTAATGTTGTTAACTGTTAATGTTGTTAACTGTTAATGTTGTAAACTGTTAATGTTGTTAACTGTTAATGTTGTTAACTGTTAATGTTGTTAACTGTTAATGTTGCCAGCTTAATGTTGTTGCCAGCTTAATGTTGTTGACAGCTTAATGTTGACAGCCTAATGTTGTTGACGGTTAATTTTGACAACTTAATTTTCACAACTTAATGTTGACAGCTCAATGTTGACAGCTTAATGTTGTTGACAGCTTAATGTTGTTGACAGCTTAATGTTGTTGACAGCTTAATGTTGTTGATAGCTTAATGTTGTTGATAGCTTAATGTTGTTGATAGCTTAATGTTGACAGCTTAATGTTGACAGCTTAATGTTGACAGCTTAATGTTGACAGCTTAATGTTGACAGCTTAATGTTGACAGCTTATTGTTGACAGCTTATTGTTGACAGCTTATTGTTGACAGCTTAATGTTGTTAACTGTTAATGTTGTTAACTGTTAATTTTGTTAACTGTTAATGTTGTTAACTGTTAATGTTGTTAACTGTTAATGTTGTTAACTGTTAATGTTGTTAACTGTTAATGTTGTTAACTGTTAATGTTGTTAACTGTTAATGTTGTTAACTGTTAATGTCGTAAACTGTTAATGTTGCCAGCTTATTGTTGTTGACAGCTTAATGTTGTTGATAGCTTAATGTTGACAGCTTAATGTTGTTGACAGCCTAATTTTGTTGACAGCTTAATGTTGACAGCTTAATGTTGACAGCTTAATGTTGACAGCTTAATGTTGACAGCTTAATGTTGACAGCTTAATGTTGACAGCTTAATGTTGTTAACTGTTAATGTTGTTAACTGTTAATGTTGTAAACTGCTAATGTTGCCAGCTTATTGTTGTTGACAGCTTAATGTTGTTGATAGCTTAATGTTGACAGCTTAATGTTGTTGACAGCTTAATTTTGTTGACAGCTTAATGTTGACAGCTTTATGTTGACAGCTTAATGTTGACAGCTTATTGTTGACAGCTTATTGTTGACAGCTTATTGTTGACAGCATAATGTTGACAGCTTAGTGTTGACAGCCTAATGTTGACAGCCTAATGTTGACAGCTTAATGTTGACAGCTTAATGTTGACAGCTTAATGTTGACAACTTATTGTTGACAGCTTAATGTTGACAGCTTAATGTTGACAGCCTAATGTTGACAGCTTAATGTTGACAGCTTAATGTTGACAGCTTAATGTTGACAGCTTAATGTTGACAGCTTAATGTTGACAGCTTAATGTTGTTAACTGTTAATGTTGTTAACTGTTAATGTTGTAAACTGTTAATGTTGCCAGCTTATTGTTGTTGACAGCTTAATGTTGTTGATAGCTTAATGTTGACAGCTTAATGTTGACAGCTTAATGTTGACAACTTATTGTTGACAGCTTAATGTTGACAGCTTAATGTTGACAGCCTAATGTTGACAGCTTAATGTTGACAGCTTAATGTTGACAGCTTAATGTTGACAGCCTAATGTTGACAGCCTAAAGTTGACAGCTTAATGTTGACAGCTTAATGTTGACAGCTTAATGTTGACAGCTTAATGTTGACAGCCTATTGTTGACAGCCTATTGTTGACAGCTTAATGTTGTTGAAAGCTTAATGTTGACAGCTTAATGTTGACAGCTTAATGTTGACAGCTTAATGTTGTTAACTGTTAATGTTGTTAACTGTTAATGTTGTTAACTGTTAATGTTGTTAACTGTTAATGTTGTTAACTGTTAATGTTGTTAACTGTTAATGTTGTTAACTGTTAATGTTGTTAACTGTTAATGTTGTTAACTGTTAATGTTGCCAGCTTAATGTTGTTGCCAGCTTAATGTTGTTGACAGCTTAATGTTGACATCCTAATATTGTTGACGGTTAATTTTGACAACTTAATTTTCTCAATTTAATGTTGACAGCTTAATGTTGACAGCTTAATGTTGTTGACAGCTTAATGTTGATGATAGCTTAATGTTGTTGATAGCTTAATGTTGACAGCTTAATGTTGACAGCTTAATGTTGACAGCTTAATGTTGTTGACAGCTTAATGTTGACAGCTTAATGTTGACAGCTTAATGTTGACAGCTTAATGTTGACAGCTTATTGTTGACAGCTTATTGTTGACAGCTTAATGTTGACAGCTTAATGTTGACAGCTTAATGTTGACAGCCTAATGTTGACAGCCTAAGGTTGACAGCTTAATGTTGACAGCTTAATGTTGACAGCTTAATGTTGACAACTTAATGTTGACAGCTTAATGTTGACAGCTTAATGTTGACAGGTTAATGTTGTTAACTGTTAATGTTGTTAACTGTTAATGTCGTAAACTGTTAATGTTGCCAGCTTATTGTTGTTGACAGCTTAATGTTGTTGACAGCTTAATTTTGTTGACAGCTTAATGTTGACAGCTTAATGTTGACAGCTTAATGTTGACAGCTTATTGTTGACAGCTTATTGTTGACAGCTTAATGTTGACAGCTTAGTGTTGACAGCCTAATGTTGACAGCCTAATGTTGACAGCTTAATGTTGACAGCTTAATGTTGACAGCTTAATGTTGACAGCTTAATGTTGACAGCCTATTGTTGACAGCTTAATGTCGTTGAAAGCTTAATGTTGACAGCTTAATGTTGACAGCTTAATGTTGACAGCTTAATGTTGTTAACTGTTAATGTTGTTAACTGTTAATGTTGTTAACTGTTAATGTTGTTAACTGTTAATGTTGTAAACTGTTAATGTTGTTAACTGTTAATGTTAATGACAGCTTAATGTTGACAGCTTAATGTTGACAGCTTAATGTTGACAGCTTAATGTTGACAGCTTAATGTTGACAGCTTAATGTTGACAGCTTAATGTTGTTAACTGTTAATGTTGTTAACTGTTAATGTTGTAAACTGCTAATGTTGCCAGCTTATTGTTGTTGACAGCTTAATGTTCTTGATAGCTTAATGTTGACAGCTTAATGTTGTTGACAGCTTAATTTTGTTGACAGCTTAATGTTGACAGCTTAATGTTGACAGCTTAATGTTGACAGCTTATTGTTGACAGCTTATTGTTGACAGCTTATTGTTGACAGCTTAATGTTGACAGCTTAGTGTTGACAGCCTAATGTTGATAGCCTAATGTTGACAGCTTAATGTTGACAGCTTAATGTTGACAGCTTAATGTTGACAACTTATTGTTGACAGCTTAATGTTGACAGCTTAATGTTGACAGCCTAATGTTGACAGGCTAATGTTGACAGCTTAATGTTGACAGCTTAATGTTGACAGCTTAATGTTGACAGCTTAATGTTGACAGCTTAATGTTGACAGCTTAATGTTGACAGCTTAATGTTGTTAACTGTTAATGTTGTTAACTGTTAATGTTGTTAACTGTTAATGTTGTTAACTGTTAATGTTGTTAACTGTTAATGTTGTAAACTGTTAATGTTGTTAACTGTTAATGTTGTTAACTGTTAATGTTGTTAACTGTTAATGTTGCCAGCTTAATGTTGTTGCCAGCTTAATGTTGTTGACAGCTTAATGTTGACAGCCTAATGTTGTTGACGGTTAATTTTGACAACTTAATTTTGACAACTTAATGTTGACAGCTCAATGTTGACAGCTTAATGTTGTTGACAGCTTAATGTTGTTGACAGCTTAATGTTGTTGACAGCTTAATGTTGTTGATAGCTTAATGTTGTTGATAGCTTAATGTTGTTGATAGCTTAATGTTGACAGCTTAATGTTGACAGCTTAATGTTGACAGCTTAATGTTGACAGCTTAATGTTGACAGCTTAATGTTGACAGCTTAATGTTGACAGCTTATTGTTGACAGCTTATTGTTGACAGCTTATTGTTGACAGCTTAATGTTGTTAACTGTTAATGTTGTTAACTGTTAATGTTGTTAACTGTTAATGTTGTTAACTGTTAATGTTGTTAACTGTTAATGTTGTTAACTGTTAATGTTGTTAACTGTTAATGTTGTTAACTGTTAATGTTGTTAACTGTTAATGTCGTAAACTGTTAATGTTGCCAGCTTATTGTTGTTGACAGCTTAATGTTGTTGATAGCTTAATGTTGACAGCCTAATGTTGTTGACAGCCTAATTTTGTTGACAGCTTAATGTTGACAGCTTAATGTTGACAGCTTAATGTTGACAGCTTAATGTTGACAGCTTAATGTTGACAGCTTAATGTTGACAGCTTAATGTTGTTAACTGTTAATGTTGTTAACTGTTAATGTTGTAAACTGCTAATGTTGCCAGCTTATTGTTGTTGACAGCTTAATGTTGTTGATAGCTTAATGTTGACAGCTTAATGTTGTTGACAGCTTAATTTTGTTGACAGCTTAATGTTGACAGCTTAATGTTGACAGCTTAATGTTGACAGCTTATTGTTGACAGCTTATTGTTGACAGCTTATTGTTGACAGCTTAATGTTGACAGCTTAGTGTTGACAGCCTAATGTTGACAGCCTAATGTTGACAGCTTAATGTTGACAGCTTAATGTTGACAGCTTAATGTTGACAACTTATTGTTGACAGCTTAATGTTGACAGCTTAATGTTGACAGCCTAATGTTGACAGCTTAATGTTGACAGCTTAATGTTGACAGCTTAATGTTGACAGCTTAATGTTGACAGCTTAATGTTGACAGCTTAATGTTGTTAACTGTTAATGTTGTTAACTGTTAATGTTGTAAACTGTTAATGTTGCCAGCTTATTGTTGTTGACAGCTTAATGTTGTTGATAGCTTAATGTTGACAGCTTAATGTTGACAGCTTAATGTTGACAACTTATTGTTGACAGCTTAATGTTGACAGCTTAATGTTGACAGCCTAATGTTGACAGCTTAATGTTGACAGCTTAATGTTGACAGCTTAATGTTGACAGCCTAATGTTGACAGCCTAAAGTTGACAGCTTATTGTTGACAGCTTATTGTTGACAGCTTATTGTTGACAGCTTAATGTTGTTAACTGTTAATGTTGTTAACTGTTAATGTTGTTAACTGTTAATGTTGTTAACTGTTAATGTTGTTAACTGTTAATGTTGTTAACTGTTAATGTTGTTAACTGTTAATGTTGTTAACTGTTAATGTTGTTAACTGTTAATGTTGTTAACTGTTAATGTCGTAAACTGTTAATGTTGCCAGCTTATTGTTGTTGACAGCTTAATGTTGTTGATAGCTTAATGTTGACAGCCTAATGTTGTTGACAGCCTAATTTTGTTGACAGCTTAATGTTGACAGCTTAATGTTGACAGCTTAATGTTGACAGCTTAATGTTGACAGCTTAATGTTGACAGCTTAATGTTGACAGCTTAATGTTGACAGCTTAATGTTGACAGCTTAATGTTGTTAACTGTTAATGTTGTTAACTGTTAATGTTGTAAACTGCTAATGTTGCCAGCTTATTGTTGTTGACAGCTTAATGTTGTTGATAGCTTAATGTTGACAGCTTAATGTTGTTGACAGCTTAATTTTGTTGACAGCTTAATGTTGACAGCTTAATGTTGACAGCTTAATGTTGACAGCTTATTGTTGACAGCTTATTGTTGACAGCTTATTGTTGACAGCTTAATGTTGACAGCTTAGTGTTGACAGCCTAATGTTGACAGCCTAATGTTGACAGCTTAATGTTGACAGCTTAATGTTGACAGCTTAATGTTGACAACTTATTGTTGACAGCTTAATGTTGACAGCTTAATGTTGACAGCCTAATGTTGACAGCTTAATGTTGACAGCTTAATGTTGACAGCTTAATGTTGACAGCTTAATGTTGACAGCTTAATGTTGACAGCTTAATGTTGTTAACTGTTAATGTTGTTAACTGTTAATGTTGTAAACTGTTAATGTTGCCAGCTTATTGTTGTTGACAGCTTAATGTTGTTGATAGCTTAATGTTGACAGCTTAATGTTGACAGCTTAATGTTGACAACTTATTGTTGACAGCTTAATGTTGACAGCTTAATGTTGACAGCCTAATGTTGACAGCTTAATGTTGACAGCTTAATGTTGACAGCTTAATGTTGACAGCCTAATGTTGACAGCCTAAAGTTGACAGCTTATTGTTGACAGCTTATTGTTGACAGCTTATTGTTGACAGCTTAATGTTGTTAACTGTTAATGTTGTTAACTGTTAATGTTGTTAACTGTTAATGTTGTTAACTGTTAATGTTGTTAACTGTTAATGTTGTTAACTGTTAATGTTGTTAACTGTTAATGTTGTTAACTGTTAATGTTGTTAACTGTTAATGTTGTTAACTGTTAATGTCGTAAACTGTTAATGTTGCCAGCTTATTGTTGTTGACAGCTTAATGTTGTTGATAGCTTAATGTTGACAGCTTAATGTTGTTGACAGCCTAATTTTGTTGACAGCTTAATGTTGACAGCTTAATGTTGACAGCTTAATGTTGACAGCTTAATGTTGACAGCTTAATGTTGACAGCTTAATGTTGACAGCTTAATGTTGTTAACTGTTAATGTTGTTAACTGTTAATGTTGTAAACTGCTAATGTTGCCAGCTTATTGTTGTTGACAGCTTAATGTTGTTGATAGCTTAATGTTGACAGCTTAATGTTGTTGACAGCTTAATTTTGTTGACAGCTTAATGTTGACAGCTTAATGTTGACAGCTTAATGTTGACAGCTTAATGTTGACAGCTTATTGTTGACAGCTTATTGTTGACAGCTTATTGTTGACAGCTTAATGTTGACAGCTTAGTGTTGACAGCCTAATGTTGACAGCCTAATGTTGACAGCTTAATGTTGACAGCTTAATGTTGACAGCTTAATGTTGACAACTTATTGTTGACAGCTTAATGTTGACAGCTTAATGTTGACAGCCTAATGTTGACAGCTTAATGTTGACAGCTTAATGTTGACAGCTTAATGTTGACAGCTTAATGTTGACAGCTTAATGTTGACAGCTTAATGTTGTTAACTGTTAATGTTGTTAACTGTTAATGTTGTAAACTGTTAATGTTGCCAGCTTATTGTTGTTGACAGCTTAATGTTGTTGATAGCTTAATGTTGACAGCTTAATGTTGACAGCTTAATGTTGACAACTTATTGTTGACAGCTTAATGTTGACAGCTTAATGTTGACAGCCTAATGTTGACAGCTTAATGTTGACAGCTTAATGTTGACAGCTTAATGTTGACAGCCTAATGTTGACAGCCTAAAGTTGACAGCTTAATGTTGACAGCTTAATGTTGACAGCTTAATGTTGACAGCTTAATGTTGACAGCCTATTGTTGACAGCCTATTGTTGACAGCTTAATGTTGTTGAAAGCTTAATGTTGACAGCTTAATGTTGACAGCTTAATGTTGTTAACTGTTAATGTTGTTAACTGTTAATGTTGTTAACTGTTAATGTTGTTAACTGTTAATGTTGTTAACTGTTAATGTTGTTAACTGTTAATGTTGTTAACTGTTAATGTTGTTAACTGTTAATGTTGTTAACTGTTAATGTTGCCAGCTTAATGTTGTTGCCAGCTTAATGTTGTTGACAGCTTAATGTTGACATCCTAATATTGTTGACGGTTAATTTTGACAACTTAATTTTCTCAACTTAATGTTGACAGCTTAATGTTGACAGCTTAATGTTGTTGACAGCTTAATGTTGTTGATAGCTTAATGTTGTTGATAGCTTAATGTTGACAGCTTAATGTTGACAGCTTAATGTTGACAGCTTAATGTTGTTGACAGCTTAATGTTGACAGCTTAGTGTTGACAGCTTAATGTTGACAGCTTAATGTTGACAGCTTATTGTTGACAGCTTAATGTTGACAGCTTAATGTTGACAGCTTAATGTTGACAGCCTAATGTTGACAGCCTAAGGTTGACAGCTTAATGTTGACAGCTTAATGTTGACAGCTTAATGTTGACAACTTAATGTTGACAGCTTAATGTTGACAGCTTAATGTTGACAGCTTAATGTTGTTAACTGTTAATGTTGTTAACTGTTAATGTCGTAAACTGTTAATGTTGCCAGCTTATTGTTGTTGACAGCTTAATGTTGTTGACAGCTTAATTTTGTTGACAGCTTAATGTTGACAGCTTAATGTTGACAGCTTAATGTTGACAGCTTATTGTTGACAGCTTATTGTTGACAGCTTAATGTTGACAGCTTAGTGTTGACAGCCTAATGTTGACAGCCTAATGTTGACAGCTTAATGTTGACAGCTTAATGTTGACAGCTTAACGTTGACAGCTTAATGTTGACAGCTTAATGTTGACAGCTTAATGTTGACAGCTTAATGTTGACAGCTTAATGTTGACAGCTTAATGTTGACAGCTTAATGTTGTTAACTGTTAATGTTGTTAACTGTTAATGTTGTTAACTGTTAATGTTGTTAACTGTTAATGTTGTAAACTGTTAATGTTGTTAACTGTTAATGTTGTTAACTGTTAATGTTGTTAACTGTTAATGTTGCCAGCTTAATGTTGTTGCCAGCTTAATGTTGTTGACAGCTTAATGTTGACAGCCTAATGTTGTTGACGGTTAATTTTGACAACTTAATTTTCACAACTTAATGTTGACAGCTCAATGTTGACAGCTTAATGTTGTTGACAGCTTAATGTTGTTGACAGCTTAATGTTGTTGACAGCTTAATGTTGTTGACAGCTTAATGTTGTTGATAGCTTAATGTTGTTGATAGCTTAATGTTGTTGATAGCTTAATGTTGACAGCTTAATGTTGACAGCTTAATGTTGACAGCTTAATGTTGACAGCTTAATGTTGACAGCTTAATGTTGACAGCTTAATGTTGACAGCTTATTGTTGACAGCTTAATGTTGACAGCTTAATGTTGTTAACTGTTAATATTGTTAACTGTTAATGTTGTAAACTGCTAATGTTGCCAGCTTATTGTTGTTGACAGCTTAATGTTGTTGATAGCTTAATGTTGACAGCTTAATGTTGTTGATAGCTTAATGTTGTTGATAGCTTAATGTTGACAGCTTAATGTTGACAGCTTAATGTTGACAGCTTAATGTTGACAGCTTAATGTTGACAGCTTAATGTTGACAGCTTAATGTTGACAGCTTAATGTTGACAGCTTAATGTTGTTAACTGTTAATATTGTTAACTGTTAATGTTGTAAACTGCTAATGTTGCCAGCTTATTGTTGTTGACAGCTTAATGTTGTTGATAGCTTAATGTTGACAGCTTAATGTTGTTGACAGCTTAATTTTGTTGACAGCTTAATGTTGACAGCTTAATGTTGACAGCTTAATGTTGACAGCTTATTGTTGACAGCTTATTGTTGACAGCTTAATGTTGACAGCTTAGTGTTGACAGCCTAATGTTGACAGCCTAATGTTGACAGCTTAATGTTGACAGCTTAATGTTGACAGCTTAATGTTGACAGCTTAATGTTGACAGCCTATTGTTGACAGCTTAATGTTGTTGAAAGCTTAATGTTGACAGCTTAATGTTGACAGCTTAATGTTGACAGCTTAATGTTGTTAACTGTTAATGTTGTTAACTGTTAATGTTGTTAACTGTTAATGTTGTTAACTGTTAATGTTGTAAACTGTTAATGTTGTTAACTGTTAATGTTGTTAACTGTTAATGTTGTTAACTGTTAATGTTGCCAGCTTAATGTTGTTGCCAGCTTAATGTTGTTGACAGCTTAATTTTGTTGACAGCTTAATGTTGACAGCTTAATGTTGACAGCTTAATGTTGACAGCTTATTGTTGACAGCTTATTGTTGACAGCTTAATGTTGACAGCTTAGTGTTGACAGCCTAATGTTGACAGCCTAATGTTGACAGCTTAATGTTGACAGCTTAATGTTGACAGCTTAATGTTGACAGCTTAATGTTGACAGCTTAATGTTGACAGCTTAATGTTGACAGCTTAATGTTGACAGCTTAATGTTGACAGCTTAATGTTGTTAACTGTTAATGTTGTTAACTGTTAATGTTGTAAACTGCTAATGTTGCCAGCTTAATGTTGTTGCCAGCTTAATGTTGTTGACAGCTTAATTTTGTTGACAGCTTAATGTTGACAGCTTAATGTTGACAGCTTAATGTTGACAGCTTATTGTTGACAGCTTATTGTTGACAGCTTAATGTTGACAGCTTAGTGTTGACAGCCTAATGTTGACAGCCTAATGTTGACAGCTTAATGTTGACAGCTTAATGTTGACAGCTTAATGTTGACAGCTTAATGTTGACAGCTTAATGTTGACAGCTTAATGTTGACAGCTTAATGTTGACAGCTTAATGTTGTTAACTGTTAATGTTGTTAACTGTTAATGTTGTAAACTGCTAATGTTGCCAGCTTATTGTTGTTGACAGCTTAATGTTGTTGATAGCTTAATGTTGACAGCTTAATGTTGTTGACAGCTTAATTTTGTTGACAGCTTAATGTTGACAGCTTAATGTTGACAGCTTAATGTTGACAGCTTAATGTTGACAGCTTATTGTTGACAGCTTAATGTTGACAGTTTAATGTTGACAGCTTAATGTTGACAGCTTATTGTTGACAGCTTATTGTTGACAGCTTAATGTTGACAGCTTAGTGTTGACAGCCTAATGTTGACAGCCTAATGTTGACAGCTTAATGTTGACAGCTTAATGTTGACAGCTTAATGTTGACAGCTTAATGTTGACAGCCTATTGTTGACAGCTTAATGTTGTTGAAAGCTTAATGTTGACAGCTTAATGTTGACAGCTTAATGTTGAAAGCTTAATGTTGTTAACTGTTAATGTTGTTAACTGTTAATGTTGTTAACTGTTAATGTTGTTAACTGTTAATGTTGTAAACTGTTAATGTTGTTAACTGTTAATGTTGTTAACTGTTAATGTTGTTAACTGTTAATGTTGCCAGCTTAATGTTGTTGCCAGCTTAATGTTGTTGACAGCTTAATGTTGACAGCCTAATGTTGTTGACGGTTAATTTTGACAACTTAATTTTCACAACTTAATGTTGACAGCTCAATGTTGACAGCTTGATGTTGTTGACAGCTTAATGTTGTTGACAGCTTAATGTTGTTGACAGCTTAATGTTGTTGATAGCTTAATGTTGTTGATAGCTTAATGTTGACAGCTTAATGTTGACAGCTTAATGTTGACAGCTTAATGTTGACAGCTTAATGTTGACAGCTTAATGTTGACAGCTTAATGTTGACAGCTTAATGTTGACAGCTTAATGTTGTTAACTGTTAATGTTGTTAACTGTTAATGTTGTAAACTGCTAATGTTGCCAGCTTATTGTTGTTGACAGCTTAATGTTGTTGATAGCTTAATGTTGACAGCTTAATGTTGTTGACAGCTTAATTTTGTTGACAGCTTAATGTTGACAGCTTAATGTTGACAGCTTAATGTTGACAGCTTATTGTTGACAGCTTATTGTTGACAGCTTAATGTTGACAGCTTAGTGTTGACAGCCTAATGTTGACAGCCTAATGTTGACAGCTTAATGTTGACAGCTTAATGTTGACAGCTTAATGTTGACAGCTTAATGTTGACAGCCTATTGTTGACAGCTTAATGTTGTTGAAAGCTTAATGTTGACAGCTTAATGTTGACAGCTTAATGTTGACAGCTTAATGTTGTTAACTGTTAATGTTGTTAACTGTTAATGTTGTTAACTGTTAATGTTGTTAACTGTTAATGTTGTAAACTGTTAATGTTGTTAACTGTTAATGTTGTTAACTGTTAATGTTGTTAACTGTTAATGTTGCCAGCTTATTGTTGTTGCCAGCTTAATGTTGTTGACAGCTTAATGTTGACAGCCTAATGTTGTTGACGGTTAATTTTGACAACTTAATTTTCACAACTTAATGTTGACAGCTCAATGTTGACAGCTTAATGTTGTTGACAGCTTAGTGTTGTTGACAGCTTAATGTTGTTGACAGCTTAATGTTGTTGATAGCTTAATGTTGTTGATAGCTTAATGTTGTTGATAGCTTAATGTTGACAGCTTAATGTTGACAGCTTAATGTTGACAGCTTAATGTTGACAGCTTAATGTTGACAGCTTAATGTTGACAGCTTAATGTTGACAGCTTATTGTTGACAGCTTATTGTTGACAGCTTATTGTTGACAGCTTAATGTTGTTAACTGTTAATGTTGTTAACTGTTAATGTTGTTAACTGTTAATGTTGTTAACTGTTAATGTTGTTAACTGTTAATGTTGTTAACTGTTAATGTTGTTAACTGTTAATGTTGTTAACTGTTAATTTTGTTAACTGTTAATGTTGTTAACTGTTAATGTTGCCAGCTTAATGTTGTTGCCAGCTTAATGTTGTTGACAGCTTAATGTTGACATCCTAATGTTGTTGACGGTTAATTTTGACAACTTAATTTTCTCAACTTAATGTTGACAGCTTAATGTTGACAGCTTAATGTTGTTGACAGCTTAATGTTGTTGATAGCTTAATGTTGTTGATAGCTTAATGTTGACAGCTTAATGTTGACAGCTTAATGTTGACAGCTTAATGTTGTTGACAGCCTAATGTTGACAGCTTAATGTTGACAGCTTAATGTTGACAGCTTATTGTTGACAGCTTATTGTTGACAGCTTAATGTTGACAGCTTAATGTTGACAGCTTAATGTTGACAGCCTAATGTTGACAGCCTAAGGTTGACAGCTTAATGTTGACAGCTTAATGTTGACAGCTTAATGTTGACAACTTAATGTTGACAGCTTAATGTTGACAGCTTAATGTTGTTAACTGTTAATGTTGTTAACTGCTAATGTCGTAAACTGTTAATGTTGCCAGCTTATTGTTGTTGACAGCTTAATGTTGTTGATAGCTTAATGTTGACAGCTTAATGTTGTTGACAGCCTAATTTTGTTGACAGCTTAATGCTGACAGCTTAATGTTGACAGCTTAATGTTGACAGCTTAATGTTGACAGCTTAATGTTGACAGCTTAATGTTGACAGCTTAATGTTGACAGCTTAATGTTGACAGCTTAATGTTGACAGCTTAATGTTGTTAACTGTTAATGTTGTAAACTGCTAATGTTGCCAGCTTATTGTTGTTGACAGCTTAATGTTGTTGATAGCTTAATGTTGACAGCTTAATGTTGTTGACAGCTTAATTTTGTTGACAGCTTAATGTTGACAGCTTAATGTTGACAGCTTATTGTTGACAGCTTATTGTTGACAGCTTAATGTTGACAGCTTAGTGTTGACAGCCTAATGTTGACAGCCTAATGTTGACAGCTTAATGTTGACAGCTTAATGTTGACAGCTTAATGTTGACAGCTTAATGTTGACAGCCTATTGTTGACAGCTTAATGTTGTTGAAAGCTTAATGTTGACAGCTTAATGTTGACAGCTTAATGTTGACAGCTTAATGTTGTTAACTGTTAATGTTGTTAACTGTTAATGTTGTAAACTGTTAATGTTGCCAGCTTATTGTTGTTGACAGCTTAATGTTGTTGATAGCTTAATGTTGACAGCTTAATGTTGTTGACAGCCTAATTTTGTTGACAGCTTAATGTTGACAGCTTAATGTTGACAGCTTAATGTTGACAGCTTAATGTTGACAGCTTAATGTTGACAGCTTAATGTTGACAGCTTAATGTTGTTAACTGTTAATGTTGTAAACTGCTAATGTTGTAAACTGCTAATGTTGCCAGCTTATTGTTGTTGACAGCTTAATGTTGTTGATAGCTTAATGTTGACAGCTTAATGTTGTTGACAGCTTAATTTTGTTGACAACTTAATGTTGACAGCTTAATGTTGACAGCTTAATGTTGACAGCTTAATGTTGACAGCTTAATGTTGACAGCTTAATGTTGACAGCCTAATGTTGACAGCTAAATGTTGACAGCTTAATGTTGACAGCTTAATGTTGACAGCTTAATGTTGACAGCTTTATGTTCACAGCTTAATGTTGACAGCTTAATGTTGACAGCTTAATGTTGACAGCCTAAAGTTGACAGCCTAATGTTGACAGCTTAATGTTGTTGACAGTTAATTTTGACAGCTTAATGTTGTTGACAGCTTAATGTTGTTGCCAGCTTAATGTTGTTGACAGCTTAATGTTGACAGCCTAATATTGTTGACAGTTAATTTTGACAGCTTAATGTTGTTGACAGCTTAATGTTGTTGACAGCTTAATGTTGTTGACAGCTTAATGTTGTTGACAGCTTAATGTTGACAGCTTAATGTTGACAGCTTAATGTTGACAGCTTAATGTTGACAGCTTAATGTTGACAGCCTAAAGTTGACAGCCTAATGTTGACAGCTTAATGTTGTTGACGGTTAATTTTGACAGCTTAATGTTGTTGACAGCTTAATGTTGTTGCCAGCTTAATGTTGTTGCCAGCTTAATGTTGTTGACCGCTTAATGTTGACAGCCTAATATTGTTGACAGTTAATTTTGACAGCTTAATGTTGTTGACAGCTTAATGTTGACAGCTTAATGTTGACAGCTTAATGTTGTTGACAGCTTAATGTTGTTGACAGCTTAATGTTGTTGACAGCTTAATGTTGACAGCTTAATGTTGACAGCTTAATGTTGACAGCTTAATGTTGACAGCTTATTGTTGACAGCTTATTGTTGACAGCTTAATGTTGACAGCTTAATGTTGACAGCTTAATGTTGACAGCCTAATGTTAACAGCCAAAAGTTGACAGCTTAATGTTGACAGCTTAATGTTGACAGCTTAATGTTGACAACTTATTGTTGACAGCTTAATGTTGACAGCTTAATGTTGACAGCCTAATGTTGACAGGCTAATGTTGACAGCTTAATGTTGACAGCTTAATGTTGACAGCTTAATGTTGACAGCTTAATGTTGACAGCTTAATGTTGACAGCTTAATGTTGACAGCTTAATGTTGTTAACTGTTAATGTTGTTAACTGTTAATGTTGTAAACTGTTAATGTTGCCAGCTTATTGTTGTTGACAGCTTAATGTTGTTGATAGCTTAATGTTGACAGCTTAATGTTGTTGACAGCCTAATTTTGTTGACAGCTTAATGTTGACAGCTTAATGTTGACAGCTTAATGTTGACAGCTTAATGTTGACAGCTTAATGTTGACAGCTTAATGTTGACAGCTTAATGTTGTAAACTGTTAATGTTGTAAACTGCTAATGTTGTAAACTGCTAATGTTGCCAGCTTATTGTTGTTGACAGCTTAATGTTGTTGATAGCTTAATGTTGACAGCTTAATGTTGTTGACAGCTTAATTTTGTTGACAGCTTAATGTTGACAGCTTAATGTTGTTGACAGCTTAATTTTGTTGACAGCTTAATGTTGACAGCTTAATGTTGACAGCTTAATGTTGACAGCTTAATGTTGTCGATAGCTTAATGTTGTCGACTGCTTAATGTTGTCGACTGCTTAATGTTGTCGACTGCTTAATGTTGTTGACAGCTTAATGTTGACAGCTTAATGTTGACAGCTTAATGTTGACAGCTTAATGTTGACAGCTTAATGTTGACAGCTTAATGTTGACAGCTTAATGTTGACAGCTTATTGTTGACAGCTTATTGTTGACAGCTTAATGTTGTTAACTGTTAATGTTGTTAACTGTTAATGTTGTTAACTGTTAATGTTGTTAACTGTTAATGTTGTTAACTGTTAATGTCGTAAACTGTTAATGTTGCCAGCTTATTGTTGTTGACAGCTTAATGTTGTTGATAGCTTAATGTTGACAGCTTAATGTTGTTGACAGCCTAATTTTGTTGACAGCTTAATGTTGACAGCTTAATGTTGACAGCTTAATGTTGACAGCTTAATGTTGACAGCTTAATGTTGACAGCTTAATGTTGACAGCTTAATGTTGTTAACTGTTAATGTTGTTAACTGTTAATGTTGTAAACTGCTAATGTTGCCAGCTTATTGTTGTTGACAGCTTAATGTTGTTGATAGCTTAATGTTGACAGCTTAATGTTGTTGACAGCTTAATTTTGTTGACAGCTTAATGTTGACAGCTTAATGTTGACAGCTTAATGTTGACAGCTTAATGTTGACAGCTTATTGTTGACAGCTTATTGTTGACAGCTTATTGTTGACAGCTTAATGTTGACAGCTTAGTGTTGACAGCCTAATGTTGACAGCCTAATGTTGACAGCTTAATGTTGACAGCTTAATGTTGACAGCTTAATGTTGACAGCTTAATGTTGACAGCCTATTGTTGACAGCTTAATGTTGTTGAAAGCTTAATGTTGACAGCTTAATGTTGACAGCTTAATGTTGACAGCTTAATGTTGTTAACTGTTAATGTTGTTAACTGTTAATGTTGTTAACTGTTAATGTTGTAAACTGTTAATGTTGTTAACTGTTAATGTTGTTAACTGTTAATGTTGTTAACTGTTAATGTTGCCAGCTTAATGTTGTTGCCAGCTTAATGTTGTTGACAGCTTAATGTTGACAGCCTAATGTTGTTGACGGTTAATTTTGACAACTTAATGTTGACAGCTCAATGTTGACAGCTTAATGTTGTTGACAGCTTAATGTTGTTGACAGCTTAATGTTGTTGACAGCTTAATGTTGTTGATAGCTTAATGTTGTTGATAGCTTAATGTTGTTGATAGCTTAATGTTGACAGCTTAATGTTGACAGCTTAATGTTGACAGCTTAATGTTGACAGCTTAATGTTGACAGCTTAATGTTGACAGCTTATTGTTGACAGCTTATTGTTGACAGCTTATTGTTGACAGCTTAATGTTGTTAACTGTTAATGTTGTTAACTGTTAATGTTGTTAACTGTTAATGTTGTTAACTGTTAATGTTGTTAACTGTTAATGTTGTAAACTGTTAATGTTGTTAACTGTTAATGTTGTTAACTGTTAATGTCGTAAACTGTTAATGTTGCCAGCTTATTGTTGTTGACAGCTTAATGTTGTTGATAGCTTAATGTTGACAGCTTAATGTAGTTGACAGCCTAATTTTGTTGACAGCTTAATGTTGACAGCTTAATGTTGACAGCTTAATGTTGACAGCTTAATGTTGACAGCTTAATGTTGACAGCTTAATGTTGACAGCTTAATGTTGACAGCTTAATGTTGACAGCTTAATGTTGACAGCTTAATGTTGTTAACTGTTAATGTTGTTAACTGTTAATGTTGTAAACTGCTAATGTTGCCAGCTTATTGTTGTTGACAGCTTAATGTTGTTGATAGCTTAATGTTGACAGCTTAATGTTGTTGACAGCTTAATTTTGTTGACAGCTTAATGTTGACAGCTTAATGTTGACAGCTTAATGTTGACAGCTTATTGTTGACAGCTTATTGTTGACAGCTTAATGTTGACAGCTTAGTGTTGACAGCCTAATGTTGACAGCCTAATGTTGACAGCTTAATGTTGACAGCTTAATGTTGACAGCTTAATGTTGACAACTTATTGTTGACAGCTTAATGTTGACAGCTTAATGTTGACAGCCTAATGTTGACAGGCTAATGTTGACAGCTTAATGTTGACAGCTTAATGTTGACAGCTTAATGTTGACAGCTTAATGTTGACAGCTTAATGTTGACAGCTTAATGTTGACAGCTTAATGTTGACAGCTTAATGTTGACAGCTTAATGTTGTTAACTGTTAATGTTGTTAACTGTTAATGTTGTTAACTGTTAATGTTGTTAACTGTTAATGTTGTAAACTGTTAATGTTGTTAACTGTTAATGTTGTTAACTGTTAATGTTGTTAACTGTTAATGTTGCCAGCTTAATGTTGTTGCCAGCTTAATGTTGTTGCCAGCTTAATGTTGTTGACAGCTTAATGTTGACAGCCTAATGTTGTTGACGGTTAATTTTGACAACTTAATTTTGACAACTTAATGTTGACAGCTCAATGTTGACAGCTTAATGTTGTTGACAGCTTAATGTTGTTGACAGCTTAATGTTGTTGACAGCTTAATGTTGTTCATAGCTTAATGTTGTTGATAGCTTAATGTTGACAGCTTAATGTTGACAGCTTAATGTTGACAGCTTAATGTTGACAGCTTAATGTTGACAGCTTAATGTTGACAGCTTATTGTTGACAGCTTATTGTTGACAGCTTATTGTTGACAGCTTAATGTTGTTAACTGTTAATGTTGTTAACTGTTAATGTTGTTAACTGTTAATGTTGTTAACTGTTAATGTTGTTAACTGTTAATGTTGTTAACTGTTAATGTTGTTAACTGTTAATGTTGTTAACTGTTAATGTTGTTAACTGTTAATGTTGTTAACTGTTAATGTTGTTAACTGTTAATGTTGTTAACTGTTAATGTCGTAAACTGTTAATGTTGCCAGCTTATTGTTGTTGACAGCTTAATGTTGTTGATAGCTTAATGTTGACAGCTTAATGTTGTTGACAGCCTAATTTTGTTGACAGCTTAATGTTGACAGCTTAATGTTGACAGCTTAATGTTGACAGCTTAATGTTGACAGCTTAATGTTGACAGCTTAATGTTGACAGCTTAATGTTGACAGCTTAATGTTGACAGCTTAATGTTGTTAACTGTTAATGTTGTTAACTGTTAATGTTGTAAACTGCTAATGTTGCCAGCTTATTGTTGTTGACAGCTTAATGTTGTTGATAGCTTAATGTTGACAGCTTAATGTTGTTGACAGCTTAATTTTGTTGACAGCTTAATGTTGACAGCTTAATGTTGACAGCTTAATGTTGACAGCTTATTGTTGACAGCTAATTGTTGACAGCTTATTGTTGACAGCTTAATGTTGACAGCTTAGTGTTGACAGCCTAATGTTGACAGCCTAATGTTGACAGCTTAATGTTGACAGCTTAATGTTGACAGCTTAATGTTGACAACTTATTGTTGACAGCTTAATGTTGACAGCTTAATGTTGACAGCCTAATGTTGACAGGCTAATGTTGACAGCTTAATGTTGACAGCTTAATGTTGACAGCTTAATGTTGACAGCTTAATGTTGACAGCTTAATGTTGACAGCTTAATGTTGACAGCTTAATGTTGACAGCTTAATGTTGACAGCTTAATGTTGTTAACTGTTAATGTTGTTAACTGTTAATGTTGTAAACTGTTAATGTTGCCAGCTTATTGTTGTTGACAGCTTAATGTTGTTGATAGCTTAATGTTGACAGCTTAATGTTGACAGCTTAATGTTGACAGCTTAATGTTGACAACTTATTGTTGACAGCTTAATGTTGACAGCTAAATGTTGACAGCCTAATGTTGACAGCTTAATGTTGACAGCTTAATGTTGACAGCTTAATGTTGACAGCCTAATGTTGACAGCCTAAAGTTGACAGCTTAATGTTGACAGCTTAATGTTGACAGCTTAATGTTGACAGCTTAATGTTGACAGCCTATTGTTGACAGCCTATTGTTGACAGCTTAATGTTGTTGAAAGCTTAATGTTGACAGCTTAATGTTGACAGCTTAATGTTGACAGCTTAATGTTGTTAACTGTTAATGTTGTTAACTGTTAATGTTGTTAACTGTTAATGTTGTTAACTGTTAATGTTGTTAACTGTTAATGTTGTTAACTGTTAATGTTGTTAACTGTTAATGTTGTTAACTGTTAATGTTGCCAGCTTAATGTTGTTGCCAGCTTAATGTTGTTGACAGCTTAATGTTGACATCCTAATATTGTTGACGGTTAATTTTGACAACTTAATTTTCTCAACTTAATGTTGACAGCTTAATGTTGACAGCTTAATGTTGTTGACAGCTTAATGTTGTTGATAGCTTAATGTTGTTGATAGCTTAATGTTGAAAGCTTAATGTTGACAGCTTAATGTTGACAGCTTAATGTTGTTGACAGCTTAATGTTGACAGCTTAATGTTGACAGCTTAATGTTGACAGCTTATTGTTGACAGCTTATTGTTGACAGCTTATTGTTGACAGCTTAATGTTGACAGCTTAATGTTGACAGCTTAATGTTGACAGCCTAATGTTGACAGCCTAAGGTTGACAGCTTAATGTTGACAGCTTAATGTTGACAGCTTAATGTTGACAACTTAATGTTGACAGCTTAATGTTGACAGCTTAAT
This sequence comes from Alitta virens, assembly GCA_932294295.1. Taxonomy (NCBI): domain Eukaryota; kingdom Metazoa; phylum Annelida; class Polychaeta; order Phyllodocida; family Nereididae; genus Alitta; species Alitta virens. The sequence goes on from OW028574.1 coordinate 25,167,787, forward strand.
GTTGACAGCTTAATGTTGTTAACTGTTAATGTTGTTAACTGTTAATGTCGTAAACTGTTAATGTTGCCAGCTTATTGTTGTTGACAGCTTAATGTTGTTGACAGCTTAATTTTGTTGACAGCTTAATGTTGACAGCTTAATGTTGACAGCTTAATGTTGACAGCTTATTGTTGACAGCTTATTGTTGACAGCTTAATGTTGACAGCTTAGTGTTGACAGCCTAATGTTGACAGCCTAATGTTGACAGCTTAATGTTGACAGCTTAATGTTGACAGCTTAATGTTGACAGCTTAATGTTGACAGCTTAATGTTGACAGCTTAATGTTGACAGCTTAATGTTGACAGCTTAATGTTGACAGCTTATTGTTGACAGCTTATTGTTGACAGCTTATTGTTGACAGCTTAATGTTGTTAACTGTTAATGTTGTTAACTGTTAATGTTGTTAACTGTTAATGTTGTTAACTGTTAATGTTGTTAACTGTTAATGTTGTTAACTGTTAATGTTGTTAACTGTTAATGTCGTAAACTGTTAATGTTGCCAGCTTATTGTTGTTGACAGCTTAATGTTGTTGATAGCTTAATGTTGACAGCTTAATGTAGTTGACAGCCTAATTTTGTTGACAGCTTAATGTTGACAGCTTAATGTTGACAGCTTAATGTTGACAGCTTAATGTTGACAGCTTAATGTTGACAGCTTAATGTTGACAGCTTAATGTTGACAGCTTAATGTTGACAGCTTAATGTTGTTAACTGTTAATGTTGTTAACTGTTAATGTTGTAAACTGCTAATGTTGCCAGCTTATTGTTGTTGACAGCTTAATGTTGTTGATAGCTTAATGTTGACAGCTTAATGTTGTTGACAGCTTAATTTTGTTGACAGCTTAATGTTGACAGCTTAATGTTGACAGCTTATTGTTGACAGCTTATTGTTGACAGCTTATTGTTGACAGCTTAATGTTGACAGCTTAGTGTTGACAGCCTAATGTTGACAGCCTAATGTTGACAGCTTAATGTTGACAGCTTAATGTTGACAGCTTAATGTTGACAACTTATTGTTGACAGCTTAATGTTGACAGCTTAATGTTGACAGCCTAATGTTGACAGGCTAATGTTGACAGCTTAATGTTGACAGCTTAATGTTGACAGCTTAATGTTGACAGCTTAATGTTGACAGCTTAATGTTGACAGCTTAATGTTGTTAACTGTTAATGTTGTTAACTGTTAATGTTGTTAACTGTTAATGTTGTTAACTGTTAATGTTGTAAACTGTTAATGTTGTTAACTGTTAATGTTGTTAACTGTTAATGTTGTTAACTGTTAATGTTGCCAGCTTAATGTTGTTGCCAGCTTAATGTTGTTGACAGCTTAATGTTGACAGCCTAATGTTGTTGACGGTTAATTTTGACAACTTAATTTTGACAACTTAATGTTGACAGCTCAATGTTGACAGCTTAATGTTGTTGACAGCTTAATGTTGTTGACAGCTTAATGTTGTTGATAGCTTAATGTTGTTGATAGCTTAATGTTGACAGCTTAATGTTGACAGCTTAATGTTGACAGCTTAATGTTGACAGCTTAATGTTGACAGCTTAATGTTGACAGCTTAATGTTGACAGCTTATTGTTGACAGCTTATTGTTGACAGCTTATTGTTGACAGCTTAATGTTGTTAACTGTTAATGTTGTTAACTGTTAATGTTGTTAACTGTTAATGTTGTTAACTGTTAATGTTGTTAACTGTTAATGTTGTTAACTGTTAATGTTGTTAACTGTTAATGTTGTTAACTGTTAATGTTGTTAACTGTTAATGTTGTTAACTGTTAATGTTGTTAACTGTTAATGTCGTAAACTGTTAATGTTGCCAGCTTATTGTTGTTGACAGCTTAATGTTGTTGATAGCTTAATGTTGACAGCTTAATGTTGTTGACAGCCTAATTTTGTTGACAGCTTAATGTTGACAGCTTAATGTTGACAGCTTAATGTTGACAGCTTAATGTTGACAGCTTAATGTTGACAGCTTAATGTTGACAGCTTAATGTTGACAGCTTAATGTTGACAGCTTAATGTTGACAGCTTATTGTTGACAGCTTATTGTTGACAGCTTATTGTTGACAGCTTAATGTTGTTAACTGTTAATGTTGTTAACTGTTAATGTTGTTAACTGTTAATGTTGTTAACTGTTAATGTTGTTAACTGTTAATGTTGTTAACTGTTAATGTTGTTAACTGTTAATGTTGTTAACTGTTAATGTTGTTAACTGTTAATGTTGTTAACTGTTAATGTTGTTAACTGTTAATGTCGTAAACTGTTAATGTTGCCAGCTTATTGTTGTTGACAGCTTAATGTTGTTGATAGCTTAATGTTGACAGCTTAATGTTGTTGACAGCCTAATTTTGTTGACAGCTTAATGTTGACAGCTTAATGTTGACAGCTTAATGTTGACAGCTTAATGTTGACAGCTTAATGTTGACAGCTTATTGTTGACAGCTTATTGTTGACAGCTTATTGTTGACAGCTTAATGTTGTCAACTGTTAATGTTGTTAACTGTTAATGTTGTTAACTGTTAATGTTGTTAACTGTTAATGTTGTTAACTGTTAATGTTGTTAACTGTTAATGTTGTTAACTGTTAATGTTGTTAACTGTTAATGTTGTTAACTGTTAATGTTGTTAACTGTTAATGTTGTTAACTGTTAATGTTGTTAACTGTTAATGTCGTAAACTGTTAATGTTGCCAGCTTATTGTTGTTGACAGCTTAATGTTGTTGATAGCTTAATGTTGACAGCTTAATGTTGTTGACAGCCTAATTTTGTTGACAGCTTAATGTTGACAGCTTAATGTTGACAGCTTAATGTTGACAGCTTAATGTTGACAGCTTAATGTTGACAGCTTAATGTTGTTAACTGTTAATGTTGTTAACTGTTAATGTTGTAAACTGCTAATGTTGCCAGCTTATTGTTGTTGACAGCTTAATGTTGTTGATAGCTTAATGTTGACAGCTTAATGTTGTTGACAGCTTAATTTTGTTGACAGCTTAATGTTGACAGCTTAATGTTGACAGCTTAATGTTGACAGCTTATTGTTGACAGCTTATTGTTGACAGCTTATTGTTGACAGCTTAATGTTGACAGCTTAGTGTTGACAGCCTAATGTTGACAGCCTAATGTTGACAGCTTAATGTTGACAGCTTAATGTTGACAGCTTAATGTTGACAACTTATTGTTGACAGCTTAATGTTGACAGCTTAATGTTGACAGCCTAATGTTGACAGGCTAATGTTGACAGCTTAATGTTGACAGCTTAATGTTGACAGCTTAATGTTGACAGCTTAATGTTGACAGCTTAATGTTGACAGCTTAATGTTCTTAACTGTTAATGTTCTTAACTGTTAATGTTGTAAACTGTTAATGTTGCCAGCTTATTGTTGTTGACAGCTTAATGTTGTTGATAGCTTAATGTTGACAGCTTAATGTTGACAGCTTAATGTTGACAACTTATTGTTGACAGCTTAATGTTGACAGCTTAATGTTGACAGCCTAATGTTGACAGCTTAATGTTGACAGCTTAATGTTGACAGCTTAATGTTGACAGCCTAATGTTGACAGCCTAAAGTTGACAGCTTAATGTTGACAGCTTAATGTTGACAGCTTAATGTTGACAGCTTAATGTTGACAGCCTATTGTTGACAGCCTATTGTTGACAGCTTAATGTTGTTGACAGCTTAATGTTGACAGCTTAATGTTGACAGCTTAATGTTGTTAACTGTTAATGTTGTTAACTGTTAATGTTGTTAACTGTTAATGTTGTTAACTGTTAATGTTGTTAACTGTTAATGTTGTTAACTGTTAATGTTGTTAACTGTTAATGTTGTTAACTGTTAATGTTGTTAACTGTTAATGTTGTTAACTGTTAATGTTGTTAACTGTTAATGTTGCCAGCTTAATGTTGTTGCCAGCTTAATGTTGTTGACAGCTTAATGTTGACATCCTAATATTGCTGACGGTTAATTTTGACAACTTAATTTTCTCAACTTAATGTTGACAGCTTAATGTTGACAGCTTAATGTTGTTGACAGCTTAATGTTGTTGATAGCTTAATGTTGTTGATAGCTTAATGTTGACAGCTTAATGTTGACAGCTTAATGTTGACAGCTTAATGTTGACAGCTTAATGTTGTTGACAGCTTAATGTTGACAGCTTAATGTTGACAGCTTAATGTTGACAGCTTAATGTTGACAGCTTATTGTTGACAGCTTATTGTTGACAGCTTAATGTTGACAGCTTAATGTTGACAGCTTAATGTTGACAGCCTAATGTTGACAGCCTAAGGTTGACAGCTTAATGTTGACAGCTTAATGTTGACAGCTTAATGTTGACAACTTAATGTTGACAGCTTAATGTTGACAGCTTAATGTTGACAGCTTAATGTTGTTGACAGCTTAATGTTGTTGCCAGCTTAATGTTGTTGCCAGCTTAATGTTGTTGACAGCTTAATGTTGACAGCCTAATATTGTTGACAGTTAATTTTGACAGCTTAATGTTGTTGACAGCTTAATGTTGACAGCTTAATGTTGACAGCTTAATGTTGTTGACAGCTTAATGTTGTTGACAGCTTAATGTTGTTGACAGCTTAATGTTGACAGCTTAATGTTGACAGCTTAATGTTGACAGATTATTGTTGACAGCTTATTGTTGACAGCTTAATGTTGACAGCTTAATGTTGACAGCTTAATGTTGACAGCCTAATGTTGACAGCCTAAAGTTGACAGCTTAATGTTGACAGCTTAATGTTGACAGCTTAATGTTGACAACTTATTGTTGACAGCTTAATGTTGACAGCTTAATGTTGACAGCCTAATGTTGACAGGCTAATGTTGACAGCTTAATGTTGACAGCTTAATGTTGACAGCTTAATGTTGACAGCTTAATGTTGACAGCTTAATGTTGACAGCTTAATGTTGACAGCTTAATGTTGACAGCTTAATGTTGTTAACTGTTAATGTTGTTAACTGTTAATGTTGTAAACTGTTAATGTTGCCAGCTTATTGTTGTTGACAGCTTAATGTTGTTGATAGCTTAATGTTGACAGCTTAATGTTGTTGACAGCCTAATTTTGTTGACAGCTTAATGTTGACAGCTTAATGTTGACAGCTTAATGTTGACAGCTTAATGTTGACAGCTTAATGTTGACAGCTTAATGTTGACAGCTTAATGTTGACAGCTTAATGTTGTAAACTGTTAATGTTGTAAACTGCTAATGTTGTAAACTGCTAATGTTGCCAGCTTATTGTTGTTGACAGCTTAATGTTGTTGATAGCTTAATGTTGACAGCTTAATGTTGTTGACAGCTTGATTTTGTTGACAGCTTAATGTTGACAGCTTAATGCTGACAGCTTAATGTTGACAGCTTAATGTTGACAGCTTAATGTTGACAGCTTAATGTTGACAGCCTAATGTTGACAGCTAAATGTTGACAGCTTAATGTTGACAGCTTAATGTTGACAGCTTAATGTTGACAGCTTTATGTTGACAGCTTAATGTTGACAGCTTAATGTTGACAGCTTAATGTTGACAGCCTAAAGTTGACAGCCTAATGTTGACAGCTTAATGTTGTTGACGGTTAATTTTGACAGCTTAATGTTGTTGACAGCTTAATGTTGTTGCCAGCTTAATGTTGTTGACAGCTTAATGTTGACAGCCTAATATTGTTGACAGTTAATTTTGACAGCTTAATGTTGTTGACAGCTTAATGTTGTTGACAGCTTAATGTTGTTGACAGCTTAATGTTGACAGCTTAATGTTGACAGCTTAATGTTGACAGCTTAATGTTGACAGCTTAATGTTGACAGCCTAAAGTTGACAGCCTAATGTTGACAGCTTAATGTTGTTGACGGTTAATTTTGACAGCTTAATGTTGTTGACAGCTTAATGTTGTTGCCAGCTTAATGTTGTTGACAGCTTAATGTTGACAGCCTAATATTGTTGACAGTTAATTTTGACAGCTTAATGTTGTTGACAGCTTAATGTTGTTGACAGCTTAATGTTGTTGACAGCTTAATGTTGACAGCTTAATGTTGACAGCTTAATGTTGACAGCTTAATGTTGACAGCTTAATGTTGTTGACAGCTTAATGTTGTTGACAGCTTAATGTTGTTGACAGCTTAATGTTGACAGCTTAATGTTGACAGCTTAATGTTGACAGCTTAATGTTGACAGCTTAATGTTGACAGCTTAATGTTGACAGCTTAATGTTGACAGCTTAATGTTGACAGCTTAATGTTGTCGATAGCTTAATGTTGTCGACTGCTTAATGTTGTCAACTGCTTAATGTTGTCGACTGCTTAATGTTGTCGACTGCTTAATGTTGTTGACAGCTTAATGTTGTTGACAGCTTAATGTTGACAGCTTAATGTTGACAGCTTAATGTTGACAGCTTAATGTTGACAGCTTAATGTTGTTGACAGCTTAATGTTGACAGCTTAATGTTGACAGCTTAATGTTGACAGCTTAATGTTGACAGCTTATTGTTGACAGCTTATTGTTGACAGCTTAATGTTGACAGCTTAATGTTGACAGCTTAATGTTGACAGCCTAATGTTGACAGCCTAAGGTTGACAGCTTAATGTTGACAGCTTAATGTTGACAGCTTAATGTTGACAACTTAATGTTGACAGCTTAATGTTGACAGCTTAATGTTGACAGCTTAATGTTGTTAACTGTTAATGTTGTTAACTGTTAATGTCGTAAACTGTTAATGTTGCCAGCTTATTGTTCTTGACAGCTTAATGTTGTTGATAGCTTAATGTTGACAGCTTAATGTTGTTGACAGCCAAATTTTGTTGACAGCTTAATGTTGACAGCTTAATGTTGACAGCTTAATGTTGACAGCTTAATGTTGACAGCTTAATGTTGACAGCTTAATGTTGACAGCTTAATGTTGACAGCTTAATGTTGACAGCTTAATGTTGTTAACTGTTAATGTTGTAAACTGCTAATGTTGCCAGCTTATTGTTGTTGACAGCTTAATGTTGTTGATAGCTTAATGTTGACAGCTTAATGTTGTTGACAGCTTAATTTTGTTGACAGCTTAATGTTGACAGCTTAATGTTGACAGCTTAATGTTGACAGCTTATTGTTGACAGCTTATTGTTGACAGCTTAATGTTGACAGCTTAGTGTTGACAGCCTAATGTTGACAGCCTAATGTTGACAGCTTAATGTTGACAGCTTAATGTTGACAGCTTAATGTTGACAGCCTATTGTTGACAGCTTAATGTTGTTGAAAGCTTAATGTTGACAGCTTAATGTTGACAGCTTAATGTTGACAGCTTAATGTTGTTAACTGTTAATGTTGTTAACTGTTAATGTTGTTAACTGTTAATGTTGTTAACTGTTAATGTTGTAAACTGTTAATGTTGTTAACTGTTAATGTTGTTAACTGTTAATGTTGTTAACTGTTAATGTTGCCAGCTTAATGTTGTTGCCAGCTTAATGTTGTTGACAGCTTAATGTTGACAGCCTAATGTTGTTGACGGTTAATTTTGACAACTTAATTTTCACAACTTAATGTTGACAGCTCAATGTTGACAGCTTAATGTTGTTGACAGCTTAATGTTGTTGACAGCTTAATGTTGTTGATAGCTTAATGTTGTTGATAGCTTAATGTTGTTGACAGCTTAATGTTGACAGCCTAATGTTGACAGCCTAAAGTTGACAGCTTAATGTTGACAGCTTAATGTTGACAGCTTAATGTTGACAACTTATTGTTGACAGCTTAATGTTGACAGCTTAATGTTGACAGCCTAATGTTGACAGGCTAATGTTGACAGCTTAATGTTGACAGCTTAATGTTGACAGCTTAATGTTGACAGCTTAATGTTGACAGCTTAATGTTGACAGCTTAATGTTGACAGCTTAATGTTGACAGCTTAATGTTGTTAACTGTTAATGTTGTTAACTGTTAATGTTGTAAACTGTTAATGTTGCCAGCTTATTGTTGTTGACAGCTTAATGTTGTTGATAGCTTAATGTTGACAGCTTAATGTTGACAGCTTAATGTTGACAACTTATTGTTGACAGCTTAATGTTGACAGCTTAATGTTGACAGCCTAATGTTGACAGCTTAATGTTGACAGCTTAATGTTGACAGCTTAATGTTGACAGCCTAATGTTGACAGCCTAAGGTTGACAGCTTAATGTTGACAGCTTAATGTTGACAGCTTAATGTTGACAGCTTAATGTTGACAGCCTATTGTTGACAGCCTATTGTTGACAGCTTAATGTTGTTGAAAGCTTAATGTTGACAGCTTAATGTTGACAGCTTAATGTTGACAGCTTAATGTTGTTAACTGTTAATGTTGTTAACTGTTAATATTGTTAACTGTTAATGTTGTTAACTGTTAATGTTGTTAACTGTTAATGTTGTTAACTGTTAATGTTGTTAACTGTTAATGTTGTTAACTGTTAATGTTGTTAACTGTTAATGTTGTTAACTGTTAATGTTGCCAGCTTAATGTTGTTGCCAGCTTAATGTTGTTGACAGCTTAATGTTGACATCCTAATATTGTTGACGGTTAATTTTGACAACTTAATTTTCTCAACTTAATGTTGACAGCTTAATGTTGACAGCTTAATGTTGTTGACAGCTTAATGTTGTTGATAGCTTAATGTTGTTGATAGCTTAATGTTGACAGCTTAATGTTGACAGCTTAATGTTGACAGCTTAATGTTGACAGCTTAATGTTGACAGCTTAATGTTGACAGCTTAATGTTGTTGACAGCTTAATGTTGACAGCTTAATGTTGACAGCTTAATGTTGACAGCTTAATGTTGACAGCTTATTGTTGACAGCTTATTGTTGACAGCTTAATGTTGACAGCTTAATGTTGACAGCTTAATGTTGACAGCCTAATGTTGACAGCCTAAGGTTGACAGCTTAATGTTGACAGCTTAATGTTGACAGCTTAATGTTGACAACTTAATGTTGACAGCTTAATGTTGACAGCTTAATGTTGACAGCTTAATGTTGTTAACTGTTAATGTTGTTAACTGTTAATGTCGTAAACTGTTAATGTTGCCAGCTTATTGTTGTTGACAGCTTAATGTTGTTGACAGCTTAATTTTGTTGACAGCTTAATGTTGACAGCTTAATGTTGACAGCTTAATGTTGACAGCTTATTGTTGACAGCTTATTGTTGACAGCTTAATGTTGACAGCTTAGTGTTGACAGCCTAATGTTGACAGCCTAATGTTGACAGCTTAATGTTGACAGCTTAATGTTGACAGCTTAATGTTGACAGCTTAATGTTGACAGCCTATTGTTGACAGCTTAATGTTGTTGAAAGCTTAATGTTGACAGCTTAATGTTGACAGCTTAATGTTGACAGCTTAATGTTGTTAACTGTTAATGTTGTTAACTGTTAATGTTGTTAACTGTTAATGTTGTTAACTGTTAATGTTGTAAACTGTTAATGTTGTTAACTGTTAATGTTGTTAACTGTTAATGTTGTTAACTGTTAATGTTGTTAACTGTTAATGTTGTTAACTGTTAATGTTGTTAACTGTTAATGTTGTTAACTGTTAATGTTGTTAACTGTTAATGTTGTTAACTGTTAATGTTGTTAACTGTTAATGTTGTTAACTGTTAATGTTGCCAGCTTAATGTTGTTGCCAGCTTAATGTTGTTGACAGCTTAATGTTGACATCCTAATATTGTTGACGGTTAATTTTGACAACTTAATTTTCTCAACTTAATGTTGACAGCTTAATGTTGACAGCTTAATGTTGTTGACAGCTTAATGTTGTTGATAGCTTAATGTTGTTGATAGCTTAATGTTGACAGCTTAATGTTGACAGCTTAATGTTGACAGCTTAATGTTGTTGACAGCTTAATGTTGACAGCTTAATGTTGACAGCTTAATGTTGACAGCTTAATGTTGACAGCTTATTGTTGACAGCTTATTGTTGACAGCTTAATGTTGACAGCATAATGTTGACAGCTTAATGTTGACAGCCTAATGTTGACAGCCTAAGGTTGACAGCTTAATGTTGACAGCTTAATGTTGACAGCTTAATGTTGACAACTTAATGTTGACAGCTTAATGTTGACAGCTTAATGTTGACAGCTTAATGTTGTTAACTGTTAATGTTGTTAACTGTTAATGTCGTAAACTGTTAATGTTGCCAGCTTATTGTTGTTGACAGCTTAATGTTGTTGACAGCTTAATTTTGTTGACAGCTTAATGTTGACAGCTTAATGTTGACAGCTTAATGTTGACAGCTTATTGTTGACAGCTTATTGTTGACAGCTTAATGTTGACAGCTTAGTGTTGACAGCCTAATGTTGACAGCCTAATGTTGACAGCTTAATGTTGACAGCTTAATGTTGACAGCTTAATGTTGACAGCTTAATGTTGACAGCCTATTGTTGACAGCTTAATGTTGTTGAAAGCTTAATGTTGACAGCTTAATGTTGACAGCTTAATGTTGACAGCTTAATGTTGTTAACTGTTAATGTTGTTAACTGTTAATGTTGTTAACTGTTAATGTTGTTAACTGTTAATGTTGTAAACTGTTAATGTTGTTAACTGTTAATGTTGTTAACTGTTAATGTTGTTAACTGTTAATGTTGCCAGCTTAATGTTGTTGCCAGCTTAATGTTGTTGACAGCTTAATGTTGACAGCCTAATGTTGTTGACGGTTAATTTTGACAACTTAATTTTCACAACTTAATGTTGACAGCTCAATGTTGACAGCTTAATGTTGTTGACAGCTTAATGTTGTTGACAGCTTAATGTTGTTGACAGCTTAATGTTGTTGACAGCTTAATGTTGTTGACAGCTTAATGTTGTTGACAGCTTAATGTTGTTGATAGCTTAATGTTGTTGATAGCTTAATGTTGTTGATAGCTTAATGTTGACAGCTTAATGTTGACAGCTTAATGTTGACAGCTTAATGTTGACAGCTTAATGTTGACAGCTTAATGTTGACAGCTTAATGTTGACAGCTTATTGTTGACAGCTTATTGTTGACAGCTTAATGTTGTTAACTGTTAATGTTGTTAACTGTTAATGTTGTTAACTGTTAATGTTGTTAACTGTTAATGTTGTTAACTGTTAATGTCGTAAACTGTTAATGTTGCCAGCTTATTGTTGTTGACAGCTTAATGTTGTTGATAGCTTAATGTTGACAGCTTAATGTTGTTGACAGCCTAATTTTGTTGACAGCTTAATGTTGACAGCTTAATGTTGACAGCTTAATGTTGACAGCTTAATGTTGACAGCTTAATGTTGACAGCTTAATGTTGACAGCTTAATGTTGACAGCTTAATGTTGACAGCTTAATGTTGACAGCTTAATGTTGTTAACTGTTAATGTTGTTAACTGTTAATGTTGTAAACTGCTAATGTTGACAGCTTATTGTTGACAGCTTATTGTTGACAGCTTATTGTTGACAGCTTAATGTTGACAGCTTAGTGTTGACAGCCTAATGTTGACAGCCTAATGTTGACAGCTTAATGTTGACAGCTTAATGTTGACAGCTTAATGTTGACAGCTTAATGTTGACAGCCTATTGTTGACAGCTTAATGTTGTTGAAAGCTTAATGTTGACAGCTTAATGTTGACAGCTTAATGTTGACAGCTTAATGTTGTTAACTGTTAATGTTGTTAACTGTTAATGTTGTTAACTGTTAATGTTGTTAACTGTTAATGTTGTAAACTGTTAATGTTGTTAACTGTTAATGTTGTTAACTGTTAATGTTGTTAACTGTTAATGTTGCCAGCTTAATGTTGTTGCCAGCTTAATGTTGTTGACAGCTTAATGTTGACAGCCTAATGTTGTTAACGGTTAATTTTGACAACTTAATTTTCACAACTTAATGTTGACAGCTCAATGTTGACAGCTTAATGTTGTTGACAGCTTAATGTTGTTGACAGCTTAATGTTGTTGACAGCTTAATGTTGTTGACAGCTTAATGTTGTTGACAGCTTAATGTTGTTGATAGCTTAATGTTGTTGATAGCTTAATGTTGACAGCTTAATGTTGACAGCTTAATGTTGACAGCTTAATGTTGACAGCTTAATGTTGACAGCTTAATGTTGACAGCTTATTGTTGACAGCTTATTGTTGACAGCTTATTGTTGACAGCTTAATGTTGTTAACTGTTAATGTTGTTAACTGTTAATGTTGTTAACTGTTAATGTTGTTAACTGTTAATGTTGTTAACTGTTAATGTTGTTAACTGTTAATGTTGTTAACTGTTAATGTTGTTAACTGTTAATGTTGTTAACTGTTAATGTCGTAAACTGTTAATGTTGCCAGCTTATTGTTGTTGACAGCTTAATGTTGTTGATAGCTTAATGTTGACAGCTTAATGTTGTTGACAGCCTAATTTTGTTGACAGCTTAATGTTGACAGCTTAATGTTGACAGCTTAGTGTTGACAGCTTAATGTTGACAGCTTAATGTTGACAGCTTAATGTTGTTAACTGTTAATGTTGTTAACTGTTAATGTTGTAAACTGCTAATGTTGCCAGCTTATTGTTGTTGACAGCTTAATGTTGTTGATAGCTTAATGTTGACAGCTTAATGTTGTTGACAGCTTAATTTTGTTGACAGCTTAATGTTGACAGCTTAATGTTGACAGCTTAATGTTGACAGCTTATTGTTGACAGCTTATTGTTGACAGCTTATTGTTGACAGCTTAATGTTGACAGCTTAGTGTTGACAGCCTAATGTTGACAGCCTAATGTTGACAGCTTAATGTTGACAGCTTAATGTTGACAGCTTAATGTTGACAACTTATTGTTGACAGCTTAATGTTGACAGCTTAATGTTGACAGCCTAATGTTGACAGGCTAATGTTGACAGCTTAATGTTGACAGCTTAATGTTGACAGCTTAATGTTGACAGCTTAATGTTGACAGCTTAATGTTGACAGCTTAATGTTGTTAACTGTTAATGTTGTTAACTGTTAATGTTGTTAACTGTTAATGTTGTTAACTGTTAATGTTGTTAACTGTTAATGTTGTAAACTGTTAATGTTGTTAACTGTTAATGTTGTTAACTGTTAATGTTGTTAACTGTTAATGTTGCCAGCTTAATGTTGTTGCCAGCTTAATGTTGTTGACAGCTTAATGTTGACAGCCTAATGTTGTTGAGGGTTAATTTTGACAACTTAATTTTCACAACTTAATGTTGACAGCTCAATGTTGACAGCTTAATGTTGTTGACAGCTTAATGTTGTTGACAGCTTAATGTTGTTGACAGCTTAATGTTGTTGATAGCTTAATGTTGTTGATAGCTTAATGTTGTTGATAGCTTAATGTTGACAGCTTAATGTTGACAGCTTAATGTTGACAGCTTAATGTTGACAGCTTAATGTTGACAGCTTAATGTTGACAGCTTAATGTTGACAGCTTATTGTTGACAGCTTATTGTTGACAGCTTATTGTTGACAGCTTAATGTTGTTAACTGTTAATGTTGTTAACTGTTAATGTTGTTAACTGTTAATGTTGTTAACTGTTAATGTTGTTAACTGTTAATGTTGTTAACTGTTAATGTTGTTAACTGTTAATGTTGTTAACTGTTAATGTTGTTAACTGTTAATGTTGTTAACTGTTAATGTCGTAAACTGTTAATGTTGCCAGCTTATTGTTGTTGACAGCTTAATGTTGTTGATAGCTTAATGTTGACAGCTTAATGTTGTTGACAGCCTAATTTTGTTGACAGCTTAATGTTGACAGCTTAATGTTGACAGCTTAATGTTGACAGCTTAATGTTGACAGCTTAATGTTGACAGCTTAATGTTGTTAACTGTTAATGTTGTTAACTGTTAATGTTGTAAACTGCTAATGTTGCCAGCTTATTGTTGTTGACAGCTTAATGTTGTTGATAGCTTAATGTTGACATCTTAATGTTGTTGACAGCTTAATTTTGTTGACAGCTTAATGTTGACAGCTTTATGTTGACAGCTTAATGTTGACAGCTTATTGTTGACAGCTTATTGTTGACAGCTTATTGTTGACAGCATAATGTTGACAGCTTAGTGTTGACAGCCTAATGTTGACAGCCTAATGTTGACAGCTTAATGTTGACAGCTTAATGTTGACAGCTTAATGTTGACAACTTATTGTTGACAGCTTAATGTTGACAGCTTAATGTTGACAGCCTAATGTTGACAGCTTAATGTTGACAGCTTAATGTTGACAGCTTAATGTTGACAGCTTAATGTTGACAGCTTAATGTTGTTAACTGTTAATGTTGTTAACTGTTAATGTTGTAAACTGTTAATGTTGCCAGCTTATTGTTGTTGACAGCTTAATGTTGTTGATAGCTTAATGTTGACAGCTTAATGTTGACAGCTTAATGTTGACAACTTATTGTTGACAGCTTAATGTTGACAGCTTAATGTTGACAGCCTAATGTTGACAGCTTAATGTTGACAGCTTAATGTTGACAGCTTAATGTTGACAGCCTAATGTTGACAGCCTAAAGTTGACAGCTTAATGTTGACAGCTTAATGTTGACAGCTTAATGTTGACAGCTTAATGTTGACAGCCTATTGTTGACAGCCTATTGTTGACAGCTTAATGTTGTTGAAAGCTTAATGTTGACAGCTTAATGTTGACAGCTTAATGTTGACAGCTTAATGTTGTTAACTGTTAATGTTGTTAACTGTTAATGTTGTTAACTGTTAATGTTGTTAACTGTTAATGTTGTTAACTGTTAATGTTGTTAACTGTTAATGTTGTTAACTGTTAATGTTGTTAACTGTTAATGTTGCCAGCTTAATGTTGTTGCCAGCTTAATGTTGTTGACAGCTTAATGTTGACATCCTAATATTGTTGACGGTTAATTTTGACAACTTAATTTTCTCAACTTAATGTTGACAGCTTAATGTTGACAGCTTAATGTTGTTGACAGCTTAATGTTGTTGATAGCTTAATGTTGTTGATAGCTTAATGTTGACAGCTTAATGTTGACAGCTTAATGTTGACAGCTTAATGTTGTTGACAGCTTAATGTTGACAGCTTAATGTTGACAGCTTAATGTTGACAGCTTAATGTTGACAGCTTATTGTTGACAGCTTATTGTTGACAGCTTAATGTTGACAGCTTAATGTTGACAGCTTAATGTTGACAGCCTAATGTTGACAGCCTAAGGTTGACAGCTTAATGTTGACAGCTTAATGTTGACAACTTAATGTTGACAGCTTAATGTTGACAGCTTAATGTTGACAGCTTAATGTTGTTAACTGTTAATGTTGTTAACTGTTAATGTCGTAAACTGTTAATGTTGCCAGCTTATTGTTGTTGACAGCTTAATGTTGTTGACAGCTTAATTTTGTTGACAGCTTAATGTTGACAGCTTAATGTTGACAGCTTAATGTTGACAGCTTATTGTTGACAGCTTATTGTTGACAGCTTAATGTTGACAGCTTAGTGTTGACAGCCTAATGTTGACAGCCTAATGTTGACAGCTTAATGTTGACAGCTTAATGTTGACAGCTTAATGTTGACAGCTTAATGTTGACAGCCTATTGTTGACAGCTTAATGTCGTTGAAAGCTTAATGTTGACAGCTTAATGTTGACAGCTTAATGTTGACAGCTTAATGTTGTTAACTGTTAATGTTGTTAACTGTTAATGTTGTTAACTGTTAATGTTGTTAACTGTTAATGTTGTAAACTGTTAATGTTGTTAACTGTTAATGTTAATGACAGCTTAATGTTGACAGCTTAATGTTGACAGCTTAATGTTGACAGCTTAATGTTGACAGCTTAATGTTGACAGCTTAATGTTGACAGCTTAATGTTGACAGCTTAATGTTGTTAACTGTTAATGTTGTTAACTGTTAATGTTGTAAACTGCTAATGTTGCCAGCTTATTGTTGTTGACAGCTTAATGTTCTTGATAGCTTAATGTTGACAGCTTAATGTTGTTGACAGCTTAATTTTGTTGACAGCTTAATGTTGACAGCTTAATGTTGACAGCTTAATGTTGACAGCTTATTGTTGACAGCTTATTGTTGACAGCTTATTGTTGACAGCTTAATGTTGACAGCTTAGTGTTGACAGCCTAATGTTGATAGCCTAATGTTGACAGCTTAATGTTGACAGCTTAATGTTGACAGCTTAATGTTGACAACTTATTGTTGACAGCTTAATGTTGACAGCTTAATGTTGACAGCCTAATGTTGACAGGCTAATGTTGACAGCTTAATGTTGACAGCTTAATGTTGACAGCTTAATGTTGACAGCTTAATGTTGACAGCTTAATGTTGACAGCTTAATGTTGACAGCTTAATGTTGACAGCTTAATGTTGTTAACTGTTAATGTTGTTAACTGTTAATGTTGTTAACTGTTAATGTTGTTAACTGTTAATGTTGTTAACTGTTAATGTTGTAAACTGTTAATGTTGTTAACTGTTAATGTTGTTAACTGTTAATGTTGTTAACTGTTAATGTTGCCAGCTTAATGTTGTTGCCAGCTTAATGTTGTTGACAGCTTAATGTTGACAGCCTAATGTTGTTGACGGTTAATTTTGACAACTTAATTTTGACAACTTAATGTTGACAGCTCAATGTTGACAGCTTAATGTTGTTGACAGCTTAATGTTGTTGACAGCTTAATGTTGTTGACAGCTTAATGTTGTTGATAGCTTAATGTTGTTGATAGCTTAATGTTGTTGATAGCTTAATGTTGACAGCTTAATGTTGACAGCTTAATGTTGACAGCTTAATGTTGACAGCTTAATGTTGACAGCTTAATGTTGACAGCTTAATGTTGACAGCTTATTGTTGACAGCTTATTGTTGACAGCTTATTGTTGACAGCTTAATGTTGTTAACTGTTAATGTTGTTAACTGTTAATGTTGTTAACTGTTAATGTTGTTAACTGTTAATGTTGTTAACTGTTAATGTTGTTAACTGTTAATGTTGTTAACTGTTAATGTTGTTAACTGTTAATGTTGTTAACTGTTAATGTCGTAAACTGTTAATGTTGCCAGCTTATTGTTGTTGACAGCTTAATGTTGTTGATAGCTTAATGTTGACAGCCTAATGTTGTTGACAGCCTAATTTTGTTGACAGCTTAATGTTGACAGCTTAATGTTGACAGCTTAATGTTGACAGCTTAATGTTGACAGCTTAATGTTGACAGCTTAATGTTGACAGCTTAATGTTGACAGCTTAATGTTGTTAACTGTTAATGTTGTTAACTGTTAATGTTGTAAACTGCTAATGTTGCCAGCTTATTGTTGTTGACAGCTTAATGTTGTTGATAGCTTAATGTTGACAGCTTAATGTTGTTGACAGCTTAATTTTGTTGACAGCTTAATGTTGACAGCTTAATGTTGACAGCTTAATGTTGACAGCTTATTGTTGACAGCTTATTGTTGACAGCTTATTGTTGACAGCTTAATGTTGACAGCTTAGTGTTGACAGCCTAATGTTGACAGCCTAATGTTGACAGCTTAATGTTGACAGCTTAATGTTGACAGCTTAATGTTGACAACTTATTGTTGACAGCTTAATGTTGACAGCTTAATGTTGACAGCCTAATGTTGACAGCTTAATGTTGACAGCTTAATGTTGACAGCTTAATGTTGACAGCTTAATGTTGACAGCTTAATGTTGACAGCTTAATGTTGTTAACTGTTAAAGTTGTTAACTGTTAATGTTGTAAACTGTTAATGTTGCCAGCTTATTGTTGTTGACAGCTTAATGTTGTTGATAGCCTAATGTTGACAGCTTAATGTTGACAGCTTAATGTTGACAACTTATTGTTGACAGCTTAATGTTGACAGCTTAATGTTGACAGCCTAATGTTGACAGCTTAATGTTGACAGCTTAATGTTGACAGCTTAATGTTGACAGCCTAATGTTGACAGCCTAAAGTTGACAGCTTATTGTTGACAGCTTATTGTTGACAGCTTATTGTTGACAGCTTAATGTTGTTAACTGTTAATGTTGTTAACTGTTAATGTTGTTAACTGTTAATGTTGTTAACTGTTAATGTTGTTAACTGTTAATGTTGTTAACTGTTAATGTTGTTAACTGTTAATGTTGTTAACTGTTAATGTTGTTAACTGTTAATGTCGTAAACTGTTAATGTTGCCAGCTTATTGTTGTTGACAGCTTAATGTTGTTGATAGCTTAATGTTGACAGCCTAATGTTGTTGACAGCCTAATTTTGTTGACAGCTTAATGTTGACAGCTTAATGTTGACAGCTTAATGTTGACAGCTTAATGTTGACAGCTTAATGTTGACAGCTTAATGTTGACAGCTTAATGTTGACAGCTTAATGTTGTTAACTGTTAATGTTGTTAACTGTTAATGTTGTAAACTGCTAATGTTGCCAGCTTATTGTTGTTGACAGCTTAATGTTGTTGATAGCTTAATGTTGACAGCTTAATGTTGTTGACAGCTTAATTTTGTTGACAGCTTAATGTTGACAGCTTAATGTTGACAGCTTAATGTTGACAGCTTATTGTTGACAGCTTATTGTTGACAGCTTAATGTTGACAGCTTAGTGTTGACAGCCTAATGTTGACAGCCTAATGTTGACAGCTTAATGTTGACAGCTTAATGTTGACAGCTTAATGTTGACAACTTATTGTTGACAGCTTAATGTTGACAGCTTAATGTTGACAGCCTAATGTTGACAGCTTAATGTTGACAGCTTAATGTTGACAGCTTAATGTTGACAGCTTAATGTTGACAGCTTAATGTTGACAGCTTAATGTTGTTAACTGTTAATGTTGTTAACTGTTAATGTTGTAAACTGTTAATGTTGCCAGCTTATTGTTGTTGACAGCTTAATGTTGTTGATAGCTTAATGTTGACAGCTTAATGTTGACAGCTTAATGTTGACAACTTATTGTTGACAGCTTAATGTTGACAGCTTAATGTTGACAGCCTAATGTTGACAGCTTAATGTTGACAGCTTAATGTTGACAGCTTAATGTTGACAGCCTAATGTTGACAGCCTAAAGTTGACAGCTTATTGTTGACAGCTTATTGTTGACAGCTTATTGTTGACAGCTTAATGTTGTTAACTGTTAATGTTGTTAACTGTTAATGTTGTTAACTGTTAATGTTGTTAACTGTTAATGTTGTTAACTGTTAATGTTGTTAACTGTTAATGTTGTTAACTGTTAATGTTGTTAACTGTTAATGTTGTTAACTGTTAATGTTGTTAACTGTTAATGTTGTTAACTGTTAATGTCGTAAACTGTTAATGTTGCCAGCTTATTGTTGTTGACAGCTTAATGTTGTTGATAGCTTAATGTTGACAGCTTAATGTTGTTAACTGTTAATGTTGTTAACTGTTAATGTTGTTAACTGTTAATGTTGTTAACTGTTAATGTTGTTAACTGTTAATGTTGTTAACTGTTAATGTTGTTAACTGTTAATGTTGTTAACTGTTAATGTTGTTAACTGTTAATGTTGCCAGCTTAATGTTGTTGCCAGCTTAATGTTGTTGACAGCTTAATGTTGACATCCTAATATTGTTGACGGTTAATTTTGACAACTTAATTTTCTCAACTTAATGTTGACAGCTTAATGTTGACAGCTTAATGTTGTTGACAGCTTAATGTTGTTGATAGCTTAATGTTGTTGATAGCTTAATGTTGACAGCTTAATGTTGACAGCTTAATGTTGACAGCTTAATGTTGTTGACAGCTTAATGTTGACAGCTTAATGTTGACAGCTTAATGTTGACAGCTTAATGTTGACAGCTTATTGTTGACAGCTTATTGTTGACAGCTTAATGTTGACAGCTTAATGTTGACAGCTTAATGTTGACAGCCTAATGTTGACAGCCTAAGGTTGACAGCTTAATGTTGACAGCTTAATGTTGACAACTTAATGTTGACAGCTTAATGTTGACAGCTTAATGTTGACAGCTTAATGTTGTTAACTGTTAATGTTGTTAACTGTTAATGTCGTAAACTGTTAATGTTGCCAGCTTATTGTTGTTGACAGCTTAATGTTGTTGACAGCTTAATTTTGTTGACAGCTTAATGTTGACAGCTTAATGTTGACAGCTTAATGTTGACAGCTTATTGTTGACAGCTTATTGTTGACAGCTTAATGTTGACAGCTTAGTGTTGACAGCCTAATGTTGACAGCCTAATGTTGACAGCTTAATGTTGACAGCTTAATGTTGACAGCTTAATGTTGACAGCTTAATGTTGACAGCCTATTGTTGACAGCTTAATGTCGTTGAAAGCTTAATGTTGACAGCTTAATGTTGACAGCTTAATGTTGACAGCTTAATGTTGTTAACTGTTAATGTTGTTAACTGTTAATGTTGTTAACTGTTAATGTTGTTAACTGTTAATGTTGTAAACTGTTAATGTTGTTAACTGTTAATGTTAATGACAGCTTAATGTTGACAGCTTAATGTTGACAGCTTAATGTTGACAGCTTAATGTTGACAGCTTAATGTTGACAGCTTAATGTTGACAGCTTAATGTTGTTAACTGTTAATGTTGTTAACTGTTAATGTTGTAAACTGCTAATGTTGCCAGCTTATTGTTGTTGACAGCTTAATGTTCTTGATAGCTTAATGTTGACAGCTTAATGTTGTTGACAGCTTAATTTTGTTGACAGCTTAATGTTGACAGCTTAATGTTGACAGCTTAATGTTGACAGCTTATTGTTGACAGCTTATTGTTGACAGCTTATTGTTGACAGCTTAATGTTGACAGCTTAGTGTTGACAGCCTAATGTTGATAGCCTAATGTTGACAGCTTAATGTTGACAGCTTAATGTTGACAGCTTAATGTTGACAACTTATTGTTGACAGCTTAATGTTGACAGCTTAATGTTGACAGCCTAATGTTGACAGGCTAATGTTGACAGCTTAATGTTGACAGCTTAATGTTGACAGCTTAATGTTGACAGCTTAATGTTGACAGCTTAATGTTGTTAACTGTTAATGTTGTTAACTGTTAATGTTGTTAACTGTTAATGTTGTTAACTGTTAATGTTGTTAACTGTTAATGTTGTAAACTGTTAATGTTGTTAACTGTTAATGTTGTTAACTGTTAATGTTGTTAACTGTTAATGTTGCCAGCTTAATGTTGTTGCCAGCTTAATGTTGTTGACAGCTTAATGTTGACAGCCTAATGTTGTTGACGGTTAATTTTGACAACTTAATTTTGACAACTTAATGTTGACAGCTCAATGTTGACAGCTTAATGTTGTTGACAGCTTAATGTTGTTGACAGCTTAATGTTGTTGACAGCTTAATGTTGTTGATAGCTTAATGTTGTTGATAGCTTAATGTTGTTGATAGCTTAATGTTGACAGCTTAATGTTGACAGCTTAATGTTGACAGCTTAATGTTGACAGCTTAATGTTGACAGCTTAATGTTGACAGCTTAATGTTGACAGCTTATTGTTGACAGCTTATTGTTGACAGCTTATTGTTGACAGCTTAATGTTGTTAACTGTTAATGTTGTTAACTGTTAATGTTGTTAACTGTTAATGTTGTTAACTGTTAATGTTGTTAACTGTTAATGTTGTTAACTGTTAATGTTGTTAACTGTTAATGTTGTTAACTGTTAATGTTGTTAACTGTTAATGTTGTTAACTGTTAATGTCGTAAACTGTTAATGTTGCCAGCTTATTGTTGTTGACAGCTTAATGTTGTTGATAGCTTAATGTTGACAGCCTAATGTTGTTGACAGCCTAATTTTGTTGACAGCTTAATGTTGACAGCTTAATGTTGACAGCTTAATGTTGACAGCTTAATGTTGACAGCTTAATGTTGACAGCTTAATGTTGACAGCTTAATGTTGACAGCTTAATGTTGTTAACTGTTAATGTTGTTAACTGTTAATGTTGTAAACTGCTAATGTTGCCAGCTTATTGTTGTTGACAGCTTAATGTTGTTGATAGCTTAATGTTGACAGCTTAATGTTGTTGACAGCTTAATTTTGTTGACAGCTTAATGTTGACAGCTTAATGTTGACAGCTTAATGTTGACAGCTTATTGTTGACAGCTTATTGTTGACAGCTTATTGTTGACAGCTTAATGTTGACAGCTTAGTGTTGACAGCCTAATGTTGACAGCCTAATGTTGACAGCTTAATGTTGACAGCTTAATGTTGACAGCTTAATGTTGACAACTTATTGTTGACAGCTTAATGTTGACAGCTTAATGTTGACAGCCTAATGTTGACAGCTTAATGTTGACAGCTTAATGTTGACAGCTTAATGTTGACAGCTTAATGTTGACAGCTTAATGTTGACAGCTTAATGTTGTTAACTGTTAATGTTGTTAACTGTTAATGTTGTAAACTGTTAATGTTGCCAGCTTATTGTTGTTGACAGCTTAATGTTGTTGATAGCTTAATGTTGACAGCTTAATGTTGACAGCTTAATGTTGACAACTTATTGTTGACAGCTTAATGTTGACAGCTTAATGTTGACAGCCTAATGTTGACAGCTTAATGTTGACAGCTTAATGTTGACAGCTTAATGTTGACAGCCTAATGTTGACAGCCTAAAGTTGACAGCTTATTGTTGACAGCTTATTGTTGACAGCTTATTGTTGACAGCTTAATGTTGTTAACTGTTAATGTTGTTAACTGTTAATGTTGTTAACTGTTAATGTTGTTAACTGTTAATGTTGTTAACTGTTAATGTTGTTATCTGTTAATGTTGTTAACTGTTAATGTTGTTAACTGTTAATGTTGTTAACTGTTAATGTCGTAAACTGTTAATGTTGCCAGCTTATTGTTGTTGACAGCTTAATGTTGTTGATAGCTTAATGTTGACAGCCTAATGTTGTTGACAGCCTAATTTTGTTGACAGCTTAATGTTGACAGCTTAATGTTGACAGCTTAATGTTGACAGCTTAATGTTGACAGCTTAATGTTGACAGCTTAATGTTGACAGCTTAATGTTGACAGCTTAATGTTGTTAACTGTTAATGTTGTTAACTGTTAATGTTGTAAACTGCTAATGTTGCCAGCTTATTGTTGTTGACAGCTTAATGTTGTTGATAGCTTAATGTTGACAGCTTAATGTTGTTGACAGCTTAATTTTGTTGACAGCTTAATGTTGACAGCTTAATGTTGACAGCTTAATGTTGACAGCTTATTGTTGACAGCTTATTGTTGACAGCTTAATGTTGACAGCTTAGTGTTGACAGCCTAATGTTGACAGCCTAATGTTGACAGCTTAATGTTGACAGCTTAATGTTGACAGCTTAATGTTGACAACTTATTGTTGACAGCTTAATGTTGACAGCTTAATGTTGACAGCCTAATGTTGACAGCTTAATGTTGACAGCTTAATGTTGACAGCTTAATGTTGACAGCTTAATGTTGACAGCTTAATGTTGACAGCTTAATGTTGTTAACTGTTAATGTTGTTAACTGTTAATGTTGTAAACTGTTAATGTTGCCAGCTTATTGTTGTTGACAGCTTAATGTTGTTGATAGCTTAATGTTGACAGCTTAATGTTGACAGCTTAATGTTGACAACTTATTGTTGACAGCTTAATGTTGACAGCTTAATGTTGACAGCCTAATGTTGACAGCTTAATGTTGACAGCTTAATGTTGACAGCTTAATGTTGACAGCCTAATGTTGACAGCCTAAAGTTGACAGCTTATTGTTGACAGCTTATTGTTGACAGCTTATTGTTGACAGCTTAATGTTGTTAACTGTTAATGTTGTTAACTGTTAATGTTGTTAACTGTTAATGTTGTTAACTGTTAATGTTGTTAACTGTTAATGTTGTTAACTGTTAATGTTGTTAACTGTTAATGTTGTTAACTGTTAATGTTGTTAACTGTTAATGTTGTTAACTGTTAATGTCGTAAACTGTTAATGTTGCCAGCTTATTGTTGTTGACAGCTTAATGTTGTTGATAGCTTAATGTTGACAGCTTAATGTTGTTGACAGCCTAATTTTGTTGACAGCTTAATGTTGACAGCTTAATGTTGACAGCTTAATGTTGACAGCTTAATGTTGACAGCTTAATGTTGACAGCTTAATGTTGACAGCTTAATGTTGACAGCTTAATGTTGTTAACTGTTAATGTTGTTAACTGTTAATGTTGTAAACTGCTAATGTTGCCAGCTTATTGTTGTTGACAGCTTAATGTTGTTGATAGCTTAATGTTGACAGCTTAATGTTGTTGACAGCTTAATTTTGTTGACAGCTTAATGTTGACAGCTTAATGTTGACAGCTTAATGTTGACAGCTTATTGTTGACAGCTTATTGTTGACAGCTTATTGTTGACAGCTTAATGTTGACAGCTTAGTGTTGACAGCCTAATGTTGACAGCCTAATGTTGACAGCTTAATGTTGACAGCTTAATGTTGACAGCTTAATGTTGACAACTTATTGTTGACAGCTTAATGTTGACAGCTTAATGTTGACAGCCTAATGTTGACAGCTTAATGTTGACAGCTTAATGTTGACAGCTTAATGTTGACAGCTTAATGTTGACAGCTTAATGTTGACAGCTTAATGTTGTTAACTGTTAATGTTGTTAACTGTTAATGTTGTAAACTGTTAATGTTGCCAGCTTATTGTTGTTGACAGCTTAATGTTGTTGATAGCTTAATGTTGACAGCTTAATGTTGACAGCTTAATGTTGACAACTTATTGTTGACAGCTTAATGTTGACAGCTTAATGTTGACAGCCTAATGTTGACAGCTTAATGTTGACAGCTTAATGTTGACAGCTTAATGTTGACAGCCTAATGTTGACAGCCTAAAGTTGACAGCTTAATGTTGACAGCTTAATGTTGACAGCTTAATGTTGACAGCTTAATGTTGACAGCCTATTGTTGACAGCCTATTGTTGACAGCTTAATGTTGTTGAAATCTTAATGTTGACAGCTTAATGTTGACAGCTTAATGTTGTTAACTGTTAATGTTGTTAACTGTTAATGTTGTTAACTGTTAATGTTGTTAACTGTTAATGTTGTTAACTGTTAATGTTGTTAACTGTTAATGTTGTTAACTGTTAATGTTGTTAACTGTTAATGTTGTTAACTGTTAATGTTGTTAACTGTTAATGTTGTTAACTGTTAATGTTGCCAGCTTAATGTTGTTGCCAGCTTAATGTTGTTGACAGCTTAATGTTGACATCCTAATATTGTTGACGGTTAATTTTGACAACTTAATTTTCTCAACTTAATGTTGACAGCTTAATGTTGACAGCTTAATGTTGTTGACAGCTTAATGTTGTTGATAGCTTAATGTTGTTGATAGCTTAATGTTGACAGCTTAATGTTGACAGCTTAATGTTGACAGCTTAATGTTGTTGACAGCTTAATGTTGACAGCTTAGTGTTGACAGCTTAATGTTGACAGCTTAATGTTGACAGCTTATTGTTGACAGCTTAATGTTGACAGCTTAATGTTGACAGCTTAATGTTGACAGCCTAATGTTGACAGCCTAAGGTTGACAGCTTAATGTTGACAGCTTAATGTTGACAGCTTAATGTTGACAACTTAATGTTGACAGCTTAATGTTGACAGCTTAATGTTGACAGCTTAATGTTGTTAACTGTTAATGTTGTTAACTGTTAATGTCGTAAACTGTTAATGTTGCCAGCTTATTGTTGTTGACAGCTTAATGTTGTTGACAGCTTAATTTTGTTGACAGCTTAATGTTGACAGCTTAATGTTGACAGCTTAATGTTGACAGCTTATTGTTGACAGCTTATTGTTGACAGCTTAATGTTGACAGCTTAGTGTTGACAGCCTAATGTTGACAGCCTAATGTTGACAGCTTAATGTTGACAGCTTAATGTTGACAGCTTAACGTTGACAGCTTAATGTTGACAGCTTAATGTTGACAGCTTAATGTTGACAGCTTAATGTTGACAGCTTAATGTTGACAGCTTAATGTTGACAGCTTAATGTTGTTAACTGTTAATGTTGTTAACTGTTAATGTTGTTAACTGTTAATGTTGTTAACTGTTAATGTTGTAAACTGTTAATGTTGTTAACTGTTAATGTTGTTAACTGTTAATGTTGTTAACTGTTAATGTTGCCAGCTTAATGTTGTTGCCAGCTTAATGTTGTTGACAGCTTAATGTTGACAGCCTAATGTTGTTGACGGTTAATTTTGACAACTTAATTTTCACAACTTAATGTTGACAGCTCAATGTTGACAGCTTAATGTTGTTGACAGCTTAATGTTGTTGACAGCTTAATGTTGTTGACAGCTTAATGTTGTTGACAGCTTAATGTTGTTGATAGCTTAATGTTGTTGATAGCTTAATGTTGTTGATAGCTTAATGTTGACAGCTTAATGTTGACAGCTTAATGTTGACAGCTTAATGTTGACAGCTTAATGTTGACAGCTTAATGTTGACAGCTTAATGTTGACAGCTTATTGTTGACAGCTTATTGTTGACAGCTTAATGTTGTTAACTGTTAATGTTGTTAACTGTTAATGTTGTTAGCTGTTAATGTTGTTAACTGTTAATGTTGTTAACTGTTAATGTCGTAAACTGTTAATGTTGCCAGCTTATTGTTGTTGACAGCTTAATGTTGTTGATAGCTTAATGTTGACAGCTTAATGTTGTTGACAGCCTAATTTTGTTGACAGCTTAATGTTGACAGCTTAATGTTGACAGCTTAATGTTGACAGCTTAATGTTGACAGCTTAATGTTGACAGCTTAATGTTGTTAACTGTTAATGTTGTTAACTGTTAATGTTGTTAACTGTTAATGTTGTTAACTGTTAATGTTGTTAACTGTTAATGTTGTTAACTGTTAATGTTGTTAACTGTTAATGTTGTTAACTGTTAATGTTGTTAACTGTTAATGTTGCCAGCTTAATGTTGTTGCCAGCTTAATGTTGTTGACAGCTTAATGTTGACATCCTAATATTGTTGACGGTTAATTTTGACAACTTAATTTTCTCAACTTAATGTTGACAGCTTAATGTTGACAGCTTAATGTTGTTGACAGCTTAATGTTGTTGATAGCTTAATGTTGTTGATAGCTTAATGTTGACAGCTTAATGTTGACAGCTTAATGTTGACAACTTAATGTTGACAGCTTAATGTTGACAGCTTAATGTTGACAGCTTAATGTTGTTAACTGTTAATGTTGTTAACTGTTAATGTCATAAACTGTTAATGTTGCCAGCTTATTGTTGTTGACAGCTTAATGTTGTTGACAGCTTAATTTTGTTGACAGCTTAATGTTGACAGCTTAATGTTGACAGCTTAATGTTGACAGCTTATTGTTGACAGCTTATTGTTGACAGCTTAATGTTGACAGCTTAGTGTTGACAGCCTAATGTTGACAGCCTAATGTTGACAGCTTAATTTTGACAGCTTAATGTTGACAGCTTAATGTTGACAGCTTAATGTTGACAGCCTATTGTTGACAGCTTAATGTTGTTGAAAGCTTAATGTTGACAGCTTAATGTTGACAGCTTAATGTTGTTAACTGTTAATGTTGTTAACTGTTAATGTTGTTAACTGTTAATGTTGTTAACTGTTAATGTTGTAAACTGTTAATGTTGTTAACTGTTAATGTTGTTAACTGTTAATGTTGTTAACTGTTAATGTTGTTAACTGTTAATGTTGTTAACTGTTAATGTTGTTAACTGTTAATGTTGTTAACTGTTAATGTTGTTAACTGTTAATGTTGTTAACTGTTAATGTTGTTAACTGTTAATGTTGTTAACTGTTAATGTTGTTAACTGTTAATGTTGCCAGCTTAATGTTGTTGCCAGCTTAATGTTGTTGACAGCTTAATGTTGACATCCTAATATTGTTGACGGTTAATTTTGACAACTTAATTTTCTCAACTTAATGTTGACAGCTTAATGTTGACAGCTTAATGTTGTTGACAGCTTAATGTTGTTGATAGCTTAATGTTGTTGATAGCTTAATGTTGACAGCTTAATGTTGACAGCTTAATGTTGACAGCTTAATGTTGTTGACAGCTTAATGTTGACAGCTTAATGTTGACAGCTTAATGTTGACAGCTTATTGTTGACAGCTTATTGTTGACAGCTTAATGTTGACAGCTTAATGTTGACAGCTTAATGTTGACAGCCTAATGTTGACAGCCTAAGGTTGACAGCTTAATGTTGACAGCTTAATATTGACAGCTTAATGTTGACAACTTAATGTTGACAGCTTAATGTTGACAGCTTAATGTTGACAGCTTAATGTTGTTAACTGTTAATGTTGTTAACTGTTAATGTCGTAAACTGTTAATGTTGCCAGCTTATTGTTGTTGACAGCTTAATGTTGTTGACAGCTTAATTTTGTTGACAGCTTAATGTTGACAGCTTAATGTTGACAGCTTAATGTTGACAGCTTATTGTTGACAGCTTATTGTTGACAGCTTAATGTTGACAGCTTAGTGTTGACAGCCTAATGTTGACAGCCTAATGTTGACAGCTTAATGTTGACAGCTTAATGTTGACAGCTTAATGTTGACAGCTTAATGTTGACAGCCTATTGTTGACAGCTTAATGTTGTTGAAAGCTTAATGTTGACAGCTTAATGTTGACAGCTTAATGTTGACAGCTTAATGTTGTTAACTGTTAATGTTGTTAACTGTTAATGTTGTTAACTGTTAATGTTGTTAACTGTTAATGTTGTAAACTGTTAATGTTGTTAACTGTTAATGTTGTTAACTGTTAATGTTGTTAACTGTTAATGTTGCCAGCTTAATGTTGTTGCCAGCTTAATGTTGTTGACAGCTTAATGTTGACAGCCTAATGTTGTTGACGGTTAATTTTGACAACTTAATTTTCACAACTTAATGTTGACAGCTCAATGTTGACAGCTTAATGTTGTTGACAGCTTAATGTTTTTGACAGCTTAATGTTGTTGACAGCTTAATGTTGTTGACAGCTTAATGTTGTTGACAGCTTAATGTTGTTGATAGCTTAATGTTGTTGATAGCTTAATGTTGTTGATAGCTTAATGTTGACAGCTTAATGTTGACAGCTTAATGTTGACAGCTAAATGTTGACAGCTTAATGTTGACAGCTTAATGTTGACAGCTTAATGTTGACAGCTTAATGTTGACAGCTTATTGTTGACAGCTTATTGTTGACAGCTTAATGTTGTTAACTGTGAATGTTGTTAACTGTTAATGTTGTTAACTGTTAATGTTGTTAACTGTTAATGTTGTTAACTGTTAATGTCGTAAACTGTTAATATTGCCAGCTTATTGTTGTTGACAGCTTAATGTTGTTGATAGCTTAATGTTGACAGCTTAATGTTGTTGACAGCCTAATTTTGTTGACAGCTTAATGTTGACAGCTTAATGTTGACAGCTTATTGTTGACAGCTTAATGTTGACAGCTTAATGTTGACAGCCTAATGTTGACAGCTTAATGTTGACAGCTTAATGTTGACAGCTTAATGTTGACAGCTTAATGTTGACAGCTTAATGTTGACAGCTTAATGTTGTTAACTGTTAATGTTGTTAACTGTTAATGTTGTAAACTGTTAATGTTGCCAGCTTATTGTTGTTGACAGCTTAATGTTGTTGATAGCTTAATGTTGACAGCTTAATGTTGACAGCTTAATGTTGACAACTTATTGTTGACAGCTTAATGTTGACAGCTTAATGTTGACAGCCTAATGTTGACAGCTTAATGTTGACAGCTTAATGTTGACAGCTTAATGTTGACAGCCTAATGTTGACAGCCTAAAGTTGACAGCTTAATGTTGACAGCTTAATGTTGACAGCTTAATGTTGACAGCTTAATGTTGACAGCCTATTGTTGACAGCCTATTGTTGACAGCTTAATGTTGTTGAAAGCTTAATGTTGACAGCTTAATGTTGACAGCTTAATGTTGTTAACTGTTAATGTTGTTAACTGTTAATGTTGTTAACTGTTAATGTTGTTAACTGTTAATGTTGTTAACTGTTAATGTTGTTAACTGTTAATGTTGTTAACTGTTAATGTTGTTAACTGTTAATGTTGCCAGCTTAATGTTGTTGCCAGCTTAATGTTGTTGACAGCTTAATGTTGACATCCTAATATTGTTGACGGTTAATTTTGACAACTTAATTTTCTCAACTTAATGTTGACAGCTTAATGTTGACAGCTTAATGTTGTTGACAGCTTAATGTTGTTGATAGCTTAATGTTGTTGATAGCTTAATGTTGACAGCTTAATGTTGACAGCTTAATGTTGACAGCTTAATGTTGTTGACAGCTTAATGTTGACAGCTTAGTGTTGACAGCTTAATGTTGACAGCTTAATGTTGACAGCTTATTGTTGACAGCTTAATGTTGACAGCTTAATGTTGACAGCTTAATGTTGACAGCCTAATGTTGACAGCCTAAGGTTGACAGCTTAATGTTGACAGCTTAATGTTGACAGCTTAATGTTGACAACTTAATGTTGACAGCTTAATGTTGACAGCTTAATGTTGACAGCTTAATGTTGTTAACTGTTAATGTTGTTAACTGTTAATGTCGTAAACTGTTAATGTTGCCAGCTTATTGTTGTTGACAGCTTAATGTTGTTGACAGCTTAATTTTGTTGACAGCTTAATGTTGACAGCTTAATGTTGACAGCTTAATGTTGACAGCTTATTGTTGACAGCTTATTGTTGACAGCTTAATGTTGACAGCTTAGTGTTGACAGCCTAATGTTGACAGCCTAATGTTGACAGCTTAATGTTGACAGCTTAATGTTGACAGCTTAACGTTGACAGCTTAATGTTGACAGCCTATTGTTGACAGCTTAATGTTGTTGAAAGCTTAATGTTGACAGCTTAATGTTGACAGCTTAATGTTGACAGCTTAATTTTGTTAACTGTTAATGTTGTTAACTGTTAATGTTGTTAACTGTTAATGTTGTTAACTGTTAATGTTGTAAACTGTAAATGTTGTTAACTGTTAATGTTGTTAACTGTTAATGTTGTTAACTGTTAATGTTGCCAGCTTAATGTTGTTGCCAGCTTAATGTTGTTGACAGCTTAATGTTGACAGCCTAATGTTGTTGACGGTTAATTTTGACAACTTAATTTTCACAACTTAATGTTGACAGCTCAATGTTGACAGCTTAATGTTGTTGACAGCTTAATGTTGTTGACAGCTTAATGTTGTTGACAGCTTAATGTTGTTGACAGCTTAATGTTGTTGATAGCTTAATGTTGTTGATAGCTTAATGTTGTTGATAGCTTAATGTTGACAGCTTAATGTTGACAGCTTAATGTTGACAGCTTAATGTTGACAGCTTAATGTTGACAGCTTAATGTTGACAGCTTAATGTTGACAGCTTATTGTTGACAGCTTATTGTTGACAGCTTAATGTTGTTAACTGTTAATGTTGTTAACTGTTAATGTTGTTAGCTGTTAATGTTGTTAACTGTTAATGTTGTTAACTGTTAATGTCGTAAACTGTTAATGTTGCCAGCTTATTGTTGTTGACAGCTTAATGTTGTTGATAGCTTAATGTTGACAGCTTAATGTTGTTGACAGCCTAATTTTGTTGACAGCTTAATGTTGACAGCTTAATGTTGACAGCTTAATGTTGACAGCTTAATGTTGACAGCTTAATGTTGACAGCTT
Organism: Alitta virens; assembly: GCA_932294295.1. Taxonomy (NCBI): domain Eukaryota; kingdom Metazoa; phylum Annelida; class Polychaeta; order Phyllodocida; family Nereididae; genus Alitta; species Alitta virens. The sequence continues at coordinate 25,199,340 of OW028574.1, forward strand.
AATGTTGACAGCTTAATGTTGTTAACTGTTAATGTTGTTAACTGTTAATGTTGTTAACTGTTAATGTTGTTAACTGTTAATGTTGTTAACTGTTAATGTTGTTAACTGTTAATGTTGTTAACTGTTAATGTTGTTAACTGTTAATGTTGTTAACTGTTAATGTTGTTAACTGTTAATGTTGCCAGCTTAATGTTGTTGCCAGCTTAATGTTGTTGACAGCTTAATGTTGACATCCTAATATTGTTGACGGTTAATTTTGACAACTTAATTTTCTCAACTTAATGTTGACAGCTTAATGTTGACAGCTTAATGTTGTTGACAGCTTAATGTTGTTGATAGCTTAATGTTGTTGATAGCTTAATGTTGACAGCTTAATGTTGACAGCTTAATGTTGACAACTTAATGTTGACAGCTTAATGTTGACAGCTTAATGTTGACAGCTTAATGTTGTTAACTGTTAATGTTGTTAACTGTTAATGTCATAAACTGTTAATGTTGCCAGCTTATTGTTGTTGACAGCTTAATGTTGTTGACAGCTTAATTTTGTTGACAGCTTAATGTTGACAGCTTAATGTTGACAGCTTAATGTTGACAGCTTATTGTTGACAGCTTATTGTTGACACCTTAATGTTGACAGCTTAGTGTTGACAGCCTAATGTTGACAGCCTAATGTTGACAGCTTAATGTTGACAGCTTAATGTTGACAGCTTAATGTTGACAGCTTAATGTTGACAGCCTATTGTTGACAGCTTAATGTTGTTGAAAGCTTAATGTTGACAGCTTAATGTTGACAGCTTAATGTTGTTAACTGTTAATGTTGTTAACTGTTAATGTTGTTAACTGTTAATGTTGTTAACTGTTAATGTTGTAAACTGTTAATGTTGTTAACTGTTAATGTTGTTAACTGTTAATGTTGTTAACTGTTAATGTTGTTAACTGTTAATGTTGTTAACTGTTAATGTTGTTAACTGTTAATGTTGTTAACTGTTAATGTTGTTAACTGTTAATGTTGTTAACTGTTAATGTTGTTAACTGTTAATGTTGTTAACTGTTAATGTTGTTAACTGTTAATGTTGTTAACTGTTAATGTTGTTAACTGTTAATGTTGCCAGCTTAATGTTGTTGCCAGCTTAATGTTGTTGACAGCTTAATGTTGACATCCTAATATTGTTGACGGTTAATTTTGACAACTTAATTTTCTCAACTTAATGTTGACAGCTTAATGTTGACAGCTTAATGTTGTTGACAGCTTAATGTTGTTGATAGCTTAATGTTGTTGATAGCTTAATGTCGACAGCTTAATGTTGACAGCTTAATGTTGACAGCTTAATGTTGTTGACAGCTTAATGTTGACAGCTTAATGTTGACAGCTTAATGTTGACAGCTTAATGTTGACAGCTTATTGTTGACAGCTTATTGTTGACAGCTTAATGTTGACAGCTTAATGTTGACAGCCTAATGTTGACAGCCTAAGGTTGACAGCTTAATGTTGACAGCTTAATGTTGACAGCTTAATGTTGACAACTTAATGTTGACAGCTTAATGTTGACAGCTTAATGTTGACAGCTTAATGTTGTTAACTGTTAATGTTGTTAACTGTTAATGTCGTAAACTGTTAATGTTGCCAGCTTATTGTTGTTGACAGCTTAATGTTGTTGACAGCTTAATTTTGTTGACAGCTTAATGTTGACAGCTTAATGTTGACAGCTTAATGTTGACAGCTTATTGTTGACAGCTTATTGTTGACAGCTTAATGTTGACAGCTTAGTGTTGACAGCCTAATGTTGACAGCCTAATGTTGACAGCTTAATGTTGACAGCTTAATGTTGACAGCTTAATGTTGACAGCTTAATGTTGACAGCCTATTGTTGACAGCTTAATGTTGTTGAAAGCTTAATGTTGACAGCTTAATGTTGACAGCTTAATGTTGACAGCTTAATGTTGTTAACTGTTAATGTTGTTAACTGTTAATGTTGTTAACTGTTAATGTTGTTAACTGTTAATGTTGTAAACTGTTAATGTTGTTAACTGTTAATGTTGTTAACTGTTAATGTTGTTAACTGTTAATGTTGCCAGCTTAATGTTGTTGCCAGCTTAATGTTGTTGACAGCTTAATGTTGACAGCCTAATGTTGTTGACGGTTAATTTTGACAACTTAATTTTCACAACTTAATGTTGACAGCTCAATGTTGACAGCTTAATGTTGTTGACAGCTTAATGTTTTTGACAGCTTAATGTTGTTGACAGCTTAATGTTGTTGACAGCTTAATGTTGTTGACAGCTTAATGTTGTTGATAGCTTAATGTTGTTGATAGCTTAATGTTGTTGATAGCTTAATGTTGACAGCTTAATGTTGACAGCTTAATGTTGACAGCTAAATGTTGACAGCTTAATGTTGACAGCTTAATGTTGACAGCTTAATGTTGACAGCTTAATGTTGACAGCTTATTGTTGACAGCTTATTGTTGACAGCTTAATGTTGTTAACTGTGAATGTTGTTAACTGTTAATGTTGTTAACTGTTAATGTTGTTAACTGTTAATGTTGTTAACTGTTAATGTTGTAAACTGTTAATATTGCCAGCTTATTGTTGTTGACAGCTTAATGTTGTTGATAGCTTAATGTTGACAGCTTAATGTTGTTGACAGCCTAATTTTGTTGACAGCTTAATGTTGACAGCTTAATGTTGACAGCTTAATGTTGACAGCTTAATGTTGACAGCTTAATGTTGACAGCTTAATGTTGACAGCTTAATGTTGTTAACTGTTAATGTTGTTAACTGTTAATGTTGTAAACTGCTAATGTTGACAGCTTATTGTTGACAGCTTATTGTTGACAGCTTATTGTTGACAGCTTAATGTTGACAGCTTAGTGTTGACAGCCTAATGTTGACAGCCTAATGTTGACAGCTTAATGTTGACAGCTTAATGTTGACAGCTTAATGTTGACAGCCTATTGTTGACAGCTTAATGTTGTTGAAAGCTTAATGTTGACAGCTTAATGTTGACAGCTTAATGTTGACAGCTTAATGTTGTTAACTGTTAATGTTGTTAACTGTTAATGTTGTTAACTGTTAATGTTGTTAACTGTTAATGTTGTAAACTGTTAATGTTGTTAACTGTTAATGTTGTTAACTGTTAATGTTGTTAACTGTTAATGTTGCCAGCTTAATGTTGTTGCCAGCTTAATGTTGTTGACAGCTTAATGTTGACAGCCTAATGTTGTTGACGGTTAATTTTGACAACTTAATTTTCACAACTTAATGTTGACAGCTCAATGTCGACAGCTTAATGTTGTTGACAGCTTAATGTTGTTGACAGCTTAATGTTGTTGACAGCTTAATGTTGTTGACAGCTTAATGTTGTTGACAGCTTAATGTTGTTGATAGCTTAATGTTTTTGATAGCTTAATGTTGTTGATAGCTTAATGTTGACAGCTTAATGTTGACAGCTTAATGTTGACAGCTTAATGTTGACAGCTTAATGTTGACAGCTTATTGTTGACAGCTTATTGTTGACAGCTTATTGTTGACAGCTTAATGTTGTTAACTGTTAATGTTGTTAACTGTTAATGTTGTTAACTGTTAATGTTGTTAACTGTTAATGTTGTTAACTGTTAATGTTGTTAACTGTTAATGTTGTTAACTGTTAATGTTGTTAACTGTTAATGTTGTTAACTGTTAATGTCGTAAACTGTTAATGTTGCCAGCTTATTGTTGTTGACAGCTTAATGTTGTTGATAGCTTAATGTTGACAGCTTAATGTTGTTGACAGCCTAATTTTGTTGACAGCTTAATGTTGACAGCTTAATGTTGACAGCTTAATGTTGACAGCTTAATGTTGACAGCTTAATGTTGACAGCTTAATGTTGACAGCTTAATGTTGACAGCTTAATGTTGACAGCTTAATGTTGTTAACTGTTAATGTTGTTAACTGTTAATGTTGTAAACTGCTAATGTTGCCAGCTTATTGTTGTTGACAGCTTAATGTTGTTGATAGCTTAATGTTGACAGCTTAATGTTGTTGACAGCTTAATTTTGTTGACAGCTTAATGTTGACAGCTTAATGTTGACAGCTTAATGTTGACAGCTTATTGTTGACAGCTTATTGTTGACAGCTTATTGTTGACAGCTTAATGTTGACAGCTTAGTGTTGACAGCCTAATGTTGACAGCCTAATGTTGACAGCTTAATGTTGACAGCTTAATGTTGACAGCTTAATGTTGACAACTTATTGTTGACAGCTTAATGTTGACAGCTTAATGTTGACAGCCTAATGTTGACAGGCTAATGTTGACAGCTTAATGTTGACAGCTTAATGTTGACAGCTTAATGTTGACAGCTTAATGTTGACAGCTTAATGTTGACAGCTTAATGTTGTTAACTGTTAATGTTGTTAACTGTTAATGTTGTTAACTGTTAATGTTGTTAACTGTTAATGTTGTTAACTGTTAATGTTGTAAACTGTTAATGTTGTTAACTGTTAATGTTGTTAACTGTTAATGTTGTTAACTGTTAATGTTGCCAGCTTAATGTTGTTGCCAGCTTAATGTTGTTGACAGCTTAATGTTGACAGCCTAATGTTGTTGACGGTTAATTTTGACAACTTAATTTTGACAACTTAATGTTGACAGCTCAATGTTGACAGCTTAATGTTGTTGACAGCTTAATGTTGTTGACAGCTTAATGTTGTTGACAGCTTAATGTTGTTGATAGCTTAATGTTGTTGATAGCTTAATGTTGTTGATAGCTTAATGTTGACAGCTTAATGTTGACAGCTTAATGTTGACAGCTTAATGTTGACAGCTTAATGTTGACAGCTTAATGTTGACAGCTTAATGTTGACAGCTTATTGTTGACAGCTTATTGTTGACAGCTTATTGTTGACAGCTTAATGTTGTTAACTGTTAATGTTGTTAACTGTTAATGTTGTTAACTGTTAATGTTGTTAACTGTTAATGTTGTTAACTGTTAATGTTGTTAACTGTTAATGTTGTTAACTGTTAATGTTGTTAACTGTTAATGTTGTTAACTGTTAATGTCGTAAACTGTTAATGTTGCCAGCTTATTGTTGTTGACAGCTTAATGTTGTTGATAGCTTAATGTTGACAGCTTAATGTTGTTGACAGCCTAATTTTGTTGACAGCTTAATGTTGACAGCTTAATGTTGACAGCTTAATGTTGACAGCTTAATGTTGACAGCTTAATGTTGACAGCTTAATGTTGACAGCTTAATGTTGACAGCTTAATGTTGACAGCTTAATGTTGACAGCTTAATGTTGTTAACTGTTAATGTTGTTAACTGTTAATGTTGTAAACTGCTAATGTTGCCAGCTTATTGTTGTTGACAGCTTAATGTTGTTGATAGCTTAATGTTGACAGCTTAATGTTGTTGACAGCTTAATTTTGTTGACAGCTTAATGTTGACAGCTTAATGTTGACAGCTTAATGTTGACAGCTTATTGTTGACAGCTTATTGTTGACAGCTTATTGTTGACAGCTTAATGTTGACAGCTTAGTGTTGACAGCCTAATGTTGACAGCCTAATGTTGACAGCTTAATGTTGACAGCTTAATGTTGACAGCTTAATGTTGACAACTTATTGTTGACAGCTTAATGTTGACAGCTTAATGTTGACAGCCTAATGTTGACAGCTTAATGTTGACAGCTTAATGTTGACAGCTTAATGTTGACAGCTTAATGTTGACAGCTTAATGTTGACAGCTTAATGTTGTTAACTGTTAATGTTGTTAACTGTTAATGTTGTAAACTGTTAATGTTGCCAGCTTATTGTTGTTGACAGCTTAATGTTGTTGATAGCTTAATGTTGACAGCTTAATGTTGACAGCTTAATGTTGACAACTTATTGTTGACAGCTTAATGTTGACAGCTTAATGTTGACAGCCTAATGTTGACAGCTTAATGTTGACAGCTTAATGTTGACAGCTTAATGTTGACAGCCTAATGTTGACAGCCTAAAGTTGACAGCTTAATGTTGACAGCTTAATGTTGACAGCTTAATGTTGACAGCTTAATGTTGACAGCCTATTGTTGACAGCCTATTGTTGACAGCTTAATGTTGTTGAAAGCTTAATGTTGACAGCTTAATGTTGACAGCTTAATGTTGTTAACTGTTAATGTTGTTAACTGTTAATGTTGTTAACTGTTAATGTTGTTAACTGTTAATGTTGTTAACTGTTAATGTTGTTAACTGTTAATGTTGTTAACTGTTAATGTTGTTAACTGTTAATGTTGTTAACTGATAATGTTGCCAGCTTAATGTTGTTGCCAGCTTAATGTTGTTGCCAGCTTAATGTTGACATCCTAATATTGTTGACGGTTAATTTTGACAACTTAATTTTCTCAACTTAATATTGACAGCTTAATGTTGACAGCTTAATGTTGTTGACAGCTTAATGTTGTTGATAGCTTAATGTTGTTGATAGCTTAATGTTGACAGCTTAATGTTGACAGCTTAATGTTGACAGCTTAATGTTGTTGACAGCTTAATGTTGACAGCTTAGTGTTGACAGCTTAATGTTGACAGCTTAATGTTGACAGCTTATTGTTGACAGCTTAATGTTGACAGCTTAATGTTGACAGCTTAATGTTGACAGCCTAATGTTGACAGCCTAAGGTTGACAGCTTAATGTTGACAGCTTAATGTTGACAGCTTAATGTTGACAACTTAATGTTGACAGCTTAATGTTGACAGCTTAATGTTGACAGCTTAATGTTGTTAACTGTTAATGTTGTTAACTGTTAATGTCGTAAACTGTTAATGTTGCCAGCTTATTGTTGTTGACAGCTTAATGTTGTTGACAGCTTAATTTTGTTGACAGCTTAATGTTGACAGCTTAATGTTGACAGCTTAATGTTGACAGCTTAATGTTGACAGCTTATTGTTGACAGCTTATTGTTGACAGCTTAATGTTGACAGCTTAGTGTTGACAGCCTAATGTTGACAGCCTAATGTTGACAGCTTAATGTTGACAGCTTAATGTTGACAGCTTAATGTTGACAGCTTAATGTTGACAGCTTAATGTTGACAGCCTATTGTTGACAGCTTAATGTTGTTGAAAGCTTAATGTTGACAGCTTAATGTTGACAGCTTAATGTTGACAGCTTAATGTTGTTAACTGTTAATGTTGTTAACTGTTAATGTTGTTAACTGTTAATGTTGTTAACTGTTAATGTTGTAAACTGTTAATGTTGTTAACTGTTAATGTTGTTAACTGTTAATGTTGTTAACTGTTAATGTTGCCAGCTTAATGTTGTTGCCAGCTTAATGTTGTTGACAGCTTAATGTTGACAGCCTAATGTTGTTGACGGTTAATTTTGACAACTTAATTTTCACAACTTAATGTTGACAGCTCAATGTTGACAGCTTAATGTTGTTGACAGCTTAATGTTGTTGACAGCTTAATGTTGTTGACAGCTTAATGTTGTTGATAGCTTAATGTTGTTGATAGCTTTATTTTGTTGATAGCTTAATGTTGACAGCTTAATGTTGACAGCTTAATGTTGACAGCTTAATGTTGACAGCTTAATGTTGACAGCTTAATGTTGACAGCTTAATGTTGACAGCTTATTGTTGACAGCTTATTGTTGACAGCTTAATGTTGTTAACTGTTAATGTTGTTAACTGTTAATGTTGTTAACTGTTAATGTTGTTAACTGTTAATGTTGTTAACTGTTAATGTCGTAAACTGTTAATGTTGCCAGCTTATTGTTGTTGACAGCTTAATGTTGTTGATAGCTTAATGTTGACAGCTTAATGTTGTTGACAGCCTAATTTTGTTGACAGCTTAATGTTGACAGCTTAATGTTGACAGCTTAATGTTGACAGCTTAATGTTGACAGCTTAATGTTGACAGCTTAATGTTGTTAACTGTTAATGTTGTTAACTGTTAATGTTGTAAACTGCTAATGTTGCCAGCTTATTGTTGTTGACAGCTTAATGTTGTTGATAGCTTAATGTTGACAGCTTAATGTTGTTGACAGCTTAATTTTGTTGACAGCTTAATGTTGACAGCTTAATGTTGACAGCTTAATGTTGACAGCTTATTGTTGACAGATTATTGTTGACAGCTTATTGTTGACAGCTTAATGTTGACAGCTTAGTGTTGACAGCCTAATGTTGACAGCCTAATGTTGACAGCTTAATGTTGACAGCTTAATGTTGACAGCTTAATGTTGACAGCTTAATGTTGACAGCCTATTGTTGACAGCTTAATGTTGTTGAAAGCTTAATGTTGACAGCTTAATGTTGACAGCTCAATGTAAGCTGTTGTTGACAGCTTAATGTTGTTGACAGCTTAATGTTGTTGACAGCTTAATGTTGTTGACAGCTTAATGTTGTTGACAGCTTAATGTTGTTGATAGCTTAATGTTGTTGATAGCTTAATGTTGACAGCTTAATGTTGACAGCTTAATGTTGACAGCTTAATGTTGGCAGCTTAATGTTGACAGCTTAATGTTGACAGCTTATTGTTGACAGCTTATTGTTGACAGCTTAATGTTGTTAACTGTTAATGTTGTTAACTGTTAATGTTGTTAACTGTTAATGTTGTTAACTGTTAATGTTGTTAACTGTTAATGTCGTAAACTGTTAATGTTGCCAGCTTATTGTTGTTGACAGCTTAATGTTGTTGATAGCTTAATGTTGACAGCTTAATGTTGTTGACAGCCTAATTTTGTTGACAGCTTAATGTTGACAGCTTAATGTTGACAGCTTAATGTTGACAGCTTAATGTTGACAGCTTAATGTTGACAGCATAATGTTGACAGCTTAATGTTGTTAACTGTTAATGTTGTTAACTGTTAATGTTGTAAACTGCTAATGTTGCCAGCTTATTGTTGTTGACAGCTTAATGTTGTTGATAGCTTAATGTTGACAGCTTAATGTTGTTGACAGCTTAATTTTGTTGACAGCTTAATGTTGACAGCTTAATGTTGACAGCTTAATGTTGACAGCTTATTGTTGACAGCTTATTGTTGACAGCTTATTGTTGACAGCTTAATGTTGACAGCTTAGTGTTGACAGCCTAATGTTGACAGCCTAATGTTGACAGCTTAATGTTGACAGCTTAATGTTGACAGCTTAATGTTGACAGCCTATTGTTGACAGCTTAATGTTGTTGAAAGCTTAATGTTGACAGCTTAATGTTGACAGCTTAATGTTGACAGCTTAATGTTGTTAACTGTTAATGTTGTTAACTGTTAATGTTGTTAACTGTTAATGTTGTTAACTGTTAATGTTGTAAACTGTTAATGTTGTTAACTGTTAATGTTGTTAACTGTTAATGTTGTTAACTGTTAATGTTGCCAGCTTAATGTTGTTGCCAGCTTAATGTTGTTGACAGCTTAATGTTGACAGCCTAATGTTGTTGACGGTTAATTTTGACAACTTAATTTTGACAACTTAATGTTGACAGCTCAATGTTGACAGCTTAATGTTGTTGACAGCTTAATGTTGTTGACAGCTTAATGTTGTTGACAGCTTAATGTTGTTGATAGCTTAATGTTGTTGATAGCTTAATGTTGTTGATAGCTTAATGTTGACAGCTTAATGTTGACAGCTTAATGTTGACAGCTTAATGTTGACAGCTTAATGTTGACAGCTTAATGTTGACAGCTTATTGTTGACAGCTTATTGTTGACAGCTTATTGTTGACAGCTTAATGTTGACAGCTTAGTGTTGACAGCCTAATGTTGACAGCCTAATGTTGACAGCTTAATGTTGACAGCTTAATGTTGACAGCTTAATGTTGACAGCTTAATGTTGACAGCCTATTGTTGACAGCTTAATGTTGTTGAAAGCTTAATGTTGACAGCTTAATGTTGACAGCTCAATGTAAGCTGTTGTTGACAGCTTAATGTTGTTGACAGCTTAATGTTGTTGACAGCTTAATGTTGTTGACAGCTTAATGTTGTTGATAGCTTAATGTTGTTGATAGCTTAATGTTGACAGCTTAATGTTGACAGCTTAATGTTGACAGCTTAATGTTGACAGCTTAATGTTGACAGCTTAATGTTGACAGCTTATTGTTGACAGCTTATTGTTGACAGCTTAATGTTGTTAACTGTTAATGTTGTTAACTGTTAATGTTGTTAACTGTTAATGTTGTTAACTGTTAATGTTGTTAACTGTTAATGTCGTAAACTGTTAATGTTGCCAGCTTATTGTTGTTGACAGCTTAATGTTGTTGATAGCTTAATGTTGACAGCTTAATGTTGTTGACAGCCTAATTTTGTTGACAGCTTAATGTTGACAGCTTAATGTTGACAGCTTAATGTTGACAGCTTAATGTTGACAGCTTAATGTTGACAGCTTAATGTTGTTAACTGTTAATGTTGTTAACTGTTAATGTTGTAAACTGCTAATGTTGCCAGCTTATTGTTGTTGACAGCTTAATGTTGTTGATAGCTTAATGTTGACAGCTTAATGTTGTTGACAGCTTAATTTTGTTGACAGCTTAATGTTGACAGCTTAATGTTGACAGCTTAATGTTGACAGCTTATTGTTGACAGCTTATTGTTGACAGCTTATTGTTGACAGCTTAATGTTGACAGCTTAGTGTTGACAGCCTAATGTTGACAGCCTAATGTTGACAGCTTAATGTTGACAGCTTAATGTTGACAGCTTAATGTTGACAGCCTATTGTTGACAGCTTAATGTTGTTGAAAGCTTAATGTTGACAGCTTAATGTTGACAGCTTAATGTTGACAGCTTAATGTTGTTAACTGTTAATGTTGTTAACTGTTAATGTTGTTAACTGTTAATGTTGTTAACTGTTAATGTTGTAAACTGTTAATGTTGTTAACTGTTAATGTTGTTAACTGTTAATGTTGTTAACTGTTAATGTTGCCAGCTTAATGTTGTTGCCAGCTTAATGTTGTTGACAGCTTAATGTTGACAGCCTAATGTTGTTGACGGTTAATTTTGACAACTTAATTTTCACAACTTAATGTTGACAGCTCAATGTTGACAGCTTAATGTTGTTGACAGCTTAATGTTGTTGACAGCTTAATGTTGTTGACAGCTTAATGTTGTTGATAGCTTAATGTTGTTGATAGCTTAATGTTGTTGATAGCTTAATGTTGACAGCTTAATGTTGACAGCTTAATGTTGACAGCTTAATGTTGACAGCTTAATGCTGACAGCTTAATGTTGACAGCTTAATGTTGACAGCTTATTGTTGACAGCTTATTGTTGACAGCTTATTGTTGACAGCTTAATGTTGACAGCTTAATGTTGACAGCCTAATGTTGACAGCTTAATGTTGACAGCTTAATGTTGACAGCTTAATGTTGACAGCCTAATGTTGACAGCCTAAAGTTGACAGCTTAATGTTGACAGCTTAATGTTGACAGCTTAATGTTGACAGCTTAATGTTGACAGCCTATTGTTGACAGCCTATTGTTGACAGCTTAATGTTGTTGAAAGCTTAATGTTGACAGCTTAATGTTGACAGCTTAATGTTGACAGCTTAATGTTGTTAACTGTTAATGTTGTTAACTGTTAATGTTGTTAACTGTTAATGTTGTTAACTGTTAATGTTGTTAACTGTTAATGTTGTTAACTGTTAATGTTGTTAACTGTTAATGTTGTTAACTGTTAATGTTGTTAACTGTTAATGTTGTTAACTGTTAATGTTGTTAACTGTTAATGTTGTTAACTGTTAATGTTGCCAGCTTAATGTTGTTGCCAGCTTAATGTTGTTGACAGCTTAATGTTGACATCCTAATATTGTTGACGGTTAATTTTGACAACTTAATTTTCTCAACTTAATGTTGACAGCTTAATGTTGACAGCTTAATGTTGTTGACAGCTTAATGTTGTTGATAGCTTAATGTTGTTGATAGCTTAATGTTGACAGCTTAATGTTGACAGCTTAATGTTGACAGCTTAATGTTGTTGACAGCTTAATGTTGACAGCTTAATGTTGACAGCTTAATGTTGACAGCTTAATGTTGACAGCTTATTGTTGACAGCTTATTGTTGACAGCTTAATGTTGACAGCTTAATGTTGACAGCTTAATGTTGACAGCCTAATGTTGACAGCCTAAGGTTGACAGCTTAATGTTGACAGCTTAATGTTGACAGCTTAATGTTGACAACTTAATGTTGACAGCTTAATGTTGACAGCTTAATGTTGACAGCTTAATGTTGTTAACTGTTAATGTTGTTAACTGTTAATGTCGTAAACTGTTAATGTTGCCAGCTTATTGTTGTTGACAGCTTAATGTTGTTGACAGCTTAATTTTGTTGACAGCTTAATGTTGACAGCTTAATGTTGACAGCTTAATGTTGACAGCTTATTGTTGACAGCTTATTGTTGACAGCTTAATGTTGACAGCTTAGTGTTGACAGCCTAATGTTGACAGCCTAATGTTGACAGCTTAATGTTGACAGCTTAATGTTGACAGCTTAATGTTGACAGCTTAATGTTGACAGCCTATTGTTGACAGCTTAATGTTGTTGAAAGCTTAATGTTGACAGCTTAATGTTGACAGCTTAATGTTGACAGCTTAATGTTGTTAACTGTTAATGTTGTTAACTGTTAATGTTGTTAACTGTTAATGTTGTTAACTGTTAATGTTGTAAACTGTTAATGTTGTTAACTGTTAATGTTGTTAACTGTTAATGTTGTTAACTGTTAATGTTGCCAGCTTAATGTTGTTGCCAGCTTAATGTTGTTGACAGCTTAATGTTGACAGCCTAATGTTGTTGACGGTTAATTTTGACAACTTAATTTTCACAACTTAATGTTGACAGCTCAATGTTGACAGCTTAATGTTGTTGACAGCTTAATGTTGTTGACAGCTTAATGTTGTTGACAGCTTAATGTTGTTGACAGCTTAATGTTGTTGACAGCTTAATGTTGTTGATAGCTTAATGTTGTTGATAGCTTAATGTTGTTGATAGCTTAATGTTGACAGCTTAATGTTGACAGCTTAATGTTGACAGCTTAATGTTGACAGCTTAATGTTGACAGCTTAATGTTGACAGCTTAATGTTGACAGCTTAATGTTGACAGCTTATTGTTGACAGCTTATTGTTGACAGCTTAATGTTGTTAACTGTTAATGTTGTTAACTGTTAATGTTGTTAACTGTTAATGTTGTTAACTGTTAATGTTGTTAACTGTTAATGTCGTAAACTGTTAATGTTGCCAGCTTATTGTTGTTGACAGCTTAATGTTGTTGATAGCTTAATGTTGACAGCTTAATGTTGTTGACAGCCTAATTTTGTTGACAGCTTAATGTTGACAGCTTAATGTTGACAGCTTAATGTTGACAGCTTAATGTTGACAACTTAATGTTGACAGCTTAATGTTGACAGCTTAATGTTGACAGCTTAATGTTGTTAACTGTTAATGTTGTTAACTGTTAATGTTGTAAACTGCTAATGTTGCCAGCTTATTGTTGTTGACAGCTTAATGTTGTTGATAGCTTAATGTTGACAGCTTAATGTTGTTGACAGCTTAATTTTGTTGACAGCTTAATGTTGACAGCTTAATGTTGACAGCTTAATGTTGACAGCTTATTGTTGACAGCTTATTGTTGACAGCTTATTGTTGACAGCTTAATGTTGACAGCTTAGTGTTGACAGCCTAATGTTGACAGCCTAATGTTGACAGCTTAATGTTGACAGCTTAATGTTGACAGCTTAACGTTGACAGCTTAATGTTGACAGCCTATTGTTGACAGCTTAATGTTGTTGAAAGCTTAATGTTGACAGCTTAATGTTGACAGCTTAATGTTGACAGCTTAATGTTGTTAACTGTTAATGTTGTTAACTGTTAATGTTGTTAACTGTTAATTTGTTAACTGTTAATGTTGTAAACTGTTAATGTTGTTAACTGTTAATGTTGTTAACTGTTAATGTTGTTAACTGTTAATGTTGTTAACTGTTAATGTTGCCAGCTTAATGTTGTTGCCAGCTTAATGTTGTTGACAGCTTAATGTTGACAGCCTAATGTTGTTGACGGTTAATTTTGACAACTTAATTTTCACAACTTAATGTTGACAGCTCAATGTTGACAGCTTAATGTTGTTGACAGCTTAATGTTGTTGACAGCTTAATGTTGTTGACAGCTTAATGTTGTTGATAGCTTAATGTTGTTGATAGCTTAATGTTGTTGATAGCTTAATGTTGACAGCTTAATGTTGACAGCTTAATGTTGACAGCTTAATGTTGACAGCTTAATGTTGACAGCTTATTGTTGACAGCTTATTGTTGACAGCTTATTGTTGACAGCTTAATGTTGTTAACTGTTAATGTTGTTAACTGTTAATGTTGTTAACTGTTAATGTTGTTAACTGTTAATGTTGTTAACTGTTAATGTTGTTAACTGTTAATGTTGTTAACTGTTAATGTTGTTAACTGTTAATGTTGTTAACTGTTAATGTTGCCAGCTTATTGTTGTTGACAGCTTAATGTTGTTGATAGCTTAATGTTGACAGCTTAATGTTGTTGACAGCCTAATTTTGTTGACAGCTTAATGTTGACAGCTTAATGTTGACAGCTTAATGTTGACAGCTTAATGTTGACAGCTTAATGTTGACAGCTTAATGTTGACAGCTTAATGTTGTTAACTGTTAATGTTGTTAACTGTTAATGTTGTAAACTGCTAATGTTGCCAGCTTATTGTTGTTGACAGCTTAATGTTGTTGATAGCTTAATGTTGACAGCTTAATGTTGTTGACAGCTTAATTTTGTTGACAGCTTAATGTTGACAGCTTAATGTTGACAGCTTAATGTTGACAGCTTATTGTTGACAGCTTATTGTTGACAGCTTATTGTTGACAGCTTAATGTTGACAGCTTAGTGTTGACAGCCTAATGTTGACAGCCTAATGTTGACAGCTTAATGTTGACAGCTTAATGTTGACAGCTTAATGTTGACAACTTATTGTTGACAGCTTAATGTTGACAGCTTAATGTTGACAGCCTAATGTTGACAGGCTAATGTTGACAGCTTAATGTTGACAGCTTAATGTTGACAGCTTAATGTTGACAGCTTAATGTTGACAGCTTAATGTTGACAGCTTAATGTTGACAGCTTAATGTTGACAGCTTAATGTTGACAGCTTAATGTTCTTAACTGTTAATGTTGTTAACTGTTAATGTTGTAAACTGTTAATGTTGCCAGCTTATTGTTGTTGACAGCTTAATGTTGTTGATAGCTTAATGTTGACAGCTTAATGTTGACAGCTTAATGTTGACAACTTATTGTTGACAGCTTAATGTTGACAGCTTAATGTTGACAGCCTAATGTTGACAGCTTAATGTTGACAGCTTAATGTTGACAGCTTAATGTTGACAGCCTAATGTTGACAGCCTAAAGTTGACAGCTTAATGTTGACAGCTTAATGTTGACAGCTTAATGTTGACAGCTTAATGTTGACAGCCTATTGTTGACAGCCTATTGTTGACAGCTTAATGTTGTTGAAAGCTTAATGTTGACAGCTTAATGTTGACAGCTTAATGTTGACAGCTTAATGTTGACAGCTTAATGTTGTTAACTGTTAATGTTGTTAACTGTTAATGTTGTTAACTGTTAATGTTGTTAACTGTTAATGTTGTTAACTGTTAATGTTGTTAACTGTTAATGTTGTTAACTGTTAATGTTGTTAACTGTTAATGTTGTTAACTGTTAATGTTGCCAGCTTAATGTTGTTGCCAGCTTAATGTTGTTGACAGCCTAATGTTGACATCCTAATATTGTTGACGGTTAATTTTGACAACTTAATTTTCTCAACTTAATGTTGACAGCTTAATGTTGACAGCTTAATGTTGTTGACAGCTTAATGTTGTTGATAGCTTAATGTTGTTGATAGCTTAATGTTGACAGCTTAATGTTGACAGCTTAATGTTGACAGCTTAATGTTGTTGACAGCTTAATGTTGTTGCCAGCTTAATGTTGTTGCCAGCTTAATGTTGTTGACAGCTTAATGTTGACAGCCTAATATTGTTGACAGTTAATTTTGACAGCTTAATGTTGTTGACAGCTTAATGTTGACAGCTTAATGTTGACAGCTTAATGTTGTTGACAGCTTAATGTTGTTGACAGCTTAATGTTGTTGACAGCTTAATGTTGACAGCTTAATGTTGACAGCTTAATGTTGACAGCTTATTGTTGACAGCTTAATGTTGACAGCTTATTGTTGACAGCTTATTGTTGACAGCTTAATGTTGACAGCTTAATGTTGACAGCTTAATGTTGACAGCCTAATGTTGACAGCCTAAAGTTGACAGCTTAATGTTGACAGCTTAATGTTGACAGCTTATTGTTGACAGCTTATTGTTGACAGCTTAATGTTGACAGCTTAATGTTGACAGCTTAATGTTGACAGGCTAATGTTGACAGCCTAAGGTTGACAGCTTAATGTTGACAGCTTAATGTTGACAGCTTAATGTTGACAACTTAATGTTGACAGCTTAATGTTGACAGCTTAATGTTGACAGCTTAATGTTGTTAACTGTTAATGTTGTTAACTGTTAATGTCGTAAACTGTTAATGTTGCCAGCTTATTGTTCTTGACAGCTTAATGTTGTTGATAGCTTAATGTTGACAGCTTAATGTTGTTGACAGCCTAATTTTGTTGACAGCCTAATGTTGACAGCTTAATGTTGACAGCTTAATGTTGACAGCTTAATGTTGACAGCTTAATGTTGACAGCTTAATGTTGACAGCTTAATGTTGACAGCTTAATGTTGACAGCTTAATGTTGACAGCTTAATGTTGACAGCTTAATGTTGTTAACTGTTAATGTTGTAAACTGCTAATGTTGCCAGCTTATTGTTGTTGACAGCTTAATGTTGTTGATAGCTTAATGTTGACAGCTTAATGTTGTTGACAGCTTAATTTTGTTGACAGCTTAATGTTGACAGCTTAATGTTGACAGCTTATTGTTGACAGCTTATTGTTGACAGCTTAATGTTGACAGCTTAGTGTTGACAGCCTAATGTTGACAGCCTAATGTTGACAGCTTAATGTTGACAGCTTAATGTTGACAGCTTAATGTTGACAGCCTATTGTTGACAGCTTAATGTTGTTGAAAGCTTAATGTTGACAGCTTAATGTTGACAGCTTAATGTTGACAGCTTAATGTTGTTAACTGTTAATGTTGTTAACTGTTAATGTTGTTAACTGTTAATGTTGTTAACTGTTAATGTTGTAAAATGTTAATGTTGTTAACTGTTAATGTTGTTAACTGTTAATGTTGTTAACTGTTAATGTTGCCAGCTTAATGTTGTTGCCAGCTTAATGTTGTTGACAGCTTAATGTTGACAGCCTAATGTTGTTGACGGTTAATTTTGACAACTTAATTTTCACAACTTAATGTTGACAGCTCAATGTTGACAGCTTAATGTTGTTGACAGCTTAATGTTGTTGACAGCTTAATGTTGTTGATAGCTTAATGTTGTTGATAGCTTAATGTTGTTGACAGCTTAATGTTGACAGCCTAATGTTGACAGCCTAAAGTTGACAGCTTAATGTTGACAGCTTAATGTTGACAGCTTAATGTTGACAACTTATTGTTGACAGCTTAATGTTGACAGCTTAATGTTGACAGCCTAATGTTGACAGGCTAATGTTGACAGCTTAATGTTGACAGCTTAATGTTGACAGCTTAATGTTGACAGCTTAATGTTGACAGCTTAATGTTGACAGCTTAATGTTGACAGCTTAATGTTGACAGCTTAATGTTGTTAACTGTTAATGTTGTTAACTGTTAATGTTGTAAACTGTTAATGTTGCCAGCTTATTGTTGTTGACAGCTTAATGTTGTTGATAGCTTAATGTTGACAGCTTAATGTTGACAGCTTAATGTTGACAACTTATTGTTGACAGCTTAATGTTGACAGCTTAATGTTGACAGCCTAATGTTGACAGCTTAATGTTGACAGCTTAATGTTGACAGCTTAATGTTGACAGCCTAATGTTGACAGCCTAAAGTTGACAGCTTAATGTTGACAGCTTAATGTTGACAGCTTAATGTTGACAGCTTAATGTTGACAGCCTATTGTTGACAGCCTATTGTTGACAGCTTAATGTTGTTGAAAGCTTAATGTTGACAGCTTAATGTTGACAGCTTAATGTTGACAGCTTAATGTTGTTAACTGTTAATGTTGTTAACTGTTAATGTTGTTAACTGTTAATGTTGTTAACTGTTAATGTTGTTAACTGTTAATGTTGTTAACTGTTAATGTTGTTAACTGTTAATGTTGTTAACTGTTAATGTTGCCAGCTTAATGTTGTTGCCAGCTTAATGTTGTTGACAGCTTAATGTTGACATCCTAATATTGTTGACGGTTAATTTTGACAACTTAATTTTCTCAACTTAATGTTGACAGCTTAATGTTGACAGCTTAATGTTGTTGACAGCTTAATGTTGTTGATAGCTTAATGTTGTTGATAGCTTAATGTTGACAGCTTAATGTTGACAGCTTAATGTTGACAGCTTAATGTTGACAGCTTAATGTTGACAGCTTAATGTTGTTGACAGCTTAATGTTGACAGCTTAATGTTGACAGCTTAATGTTGACAGCTTAATGTTGACAGCTTATTGTTGACAGCTTAATGTTGACAGCATAATGTTTACAGCTTAATGTTGACAGCTTATTGTTGACAACTTAATGTTGACAGCTTAATGTTGACAGCCTAATGTTGACAGCTTAATGTTGACAGCTTAATGTTGACAGCTTAATGTTGACAGCTTAATGTTGACAGCCTATTGTTGACAGCTTAATGTTGTTGAAAGCTTAATGTTGACAGCTTAATGTTGACAGCTTAATGTTGACAGCTTAATGTTGTTAACTGTTAATGTTGTTAACTGTTAATGTTGTTAACTGTTAATGTTGTTAACTGTTAATGTTGTTAACTGTTAATGTTGTTAACTGTTAATGTTGTAAACTGTTAATGTTGTTAACTGTTAATGTTGTTAACTGTTAATGTTGTTAACTGTTAATGTTGTTAACTGTTAATGTTGTTAACTGTTAATGTTGTTAACTGTTAATGTTGTTAACTGTTAATGTTGTTAACTGTTAATGTTGTTAACTGTTAATGTTGTTAACTGTTAATGTTGTTAACTGTTAATGTTGTTAACTGTTAATGTTGCCAGCTTAATGTTGTTGCCAGCTTAATGTTGTTGACAGCTTAATGTTAACATCCTAATATTGTTGACGGTTAATTTTGACAACTTAATTTTCTCAACTTAATGTTGACAGCTTAATGTTGACAGCTTAATGTTGTTGACAGCTTAATGTTGTTGATAGCTTAATGTTGTTGACAGCTTAATGTTGACAGCTTAATGTTGACAGCTTAATGTTGACAGCTTAATGTTGACAGCTTAATGTTGACAGCTTAATGTTGACAGCTTAATGTTGTTGACAGCTTAATGTTGTTGCCAGCTTATTGTTGTTGACAGCTTAATGTTGTTGACAGCTTAATGTTGTTGATAGCTTAATGTTGTTGACAGCTTAATGTTGTTGACAGCTTAATGTTGACAGCTTAATGTTGACAGCTTAATGTTGACAGCTTAATGTTGACAGCTTAATGTTGACAGCTTAATGTTGACAGCCTAATGTTGACAGCTAAATGTTGACAGCTTAATGTTGACAGCTTAATGTTGACAGCTTAATGTTGACAGCTTTATGTTGACAGCTTAATGTTGACAGCTTAATGTTGACAGCTTAATGTTGACAGCCTAAAGTTGACAGCCTAATGTTGACAGCTTAATGTTGTTGACGGTTAATTTTGACAGCTTAATGTTGTTGACAGCTTAATGTTGTTGCCAGCTTAATGTTGTTGACAGCTTAATGTTGACAGCCTAATATTGTTGACAGTTAATTTTGACAGCTTAATGTTGTTGACAGCTTAATGTTGTTGACAGCTTAATGTTGTTGACAGCTTAATGTTGACAGCTTAATGTTGACAGCTTAATGTTGACAGCTTAATGTTGACAGCTTAATGTTGACAGCTTATTGTTGACAGCTTATTGTTGACAGCTTATTGTTGACAGCTTAATGTTGTTAACTGTTAATGTTGTTAACTGTTAATGTTGTTTACTGTTAATGTTGTTAACTGTTAATGTTGTTAACTGTTAATGTTGTTAACTGTTAATGTTGTTAACTGTTAATGTTGTTAACTGTTAATGTTGTTAACTGTTAATGTTGTTAACTGTTAATGTTGCCAGCTTATTGTTGTTGACAGCTTAATGTTGTTGATAGCTTAATGTTGACAGCTTAATGTTGTTGACAGCCTAATTTTGTTGACAGCTTAATGTTGACAGCTTAATGTTGACAGCTTAATGTTGACAGCTTAATGTTGACAGCTTAATGTTGACAGCTTAATGTTGACAGCTTAATGTTGACAGCTTAATGTTGTTAACTGTTAATGTTGTTAACTGTTAATGTTGTAAACTGCTAATGTTGCCAGCTTACTGTTGTTGACAGCTTAATGTTGTTGATAGCTTAATGTTGACAGCTTAATGTTGTTGACAGCTTAATTTTGTTGACAGCTTAATGTTGACAGCTTAATGTTGACAGCTTAATGTTGACAGCTTATTGTTGACAGCTTATTGTTGACAGCTTATTGTTGACAGCTTAATGTTGACAGCTTAGTGTTGACAGCCTAATGTTGACAGCCTAATGTTGACAGCTTAATGTTGACAGCTTAATGTTGACAGCTTAATGTTGACAACTTATTGTTGACAGCTTAATGTTGACAGCTTAATGTTGACAGCCTAATGTTGACAGGCTAATGTTGACAGCTTAATGTTGACAGCTTAATGTTGACAGCTTAATGTTGACAGCTTAATGTTGACAGCTTAATGTTGACAGCTTAATGTTGACAGCTTAATGTTGACAGCTTAATGTTCTTAACTGTTAATGTTGTTAACTGTTAATGTTGTAAACTGTTAATGTTGCCAGCTTATTGTTGTTGACAGCTTAATGTTGTTGATAGCTTAATGTTGACAGCTTAATGTTGACAGCTTAATGTTGACAACTTATTGTTGACAGCTTAATGTTGACAGCTTAATGTTGACAGCCTAATGTTGACAGCTTAATGTTGACAGCTTAATGTTGACAGCTTAATGTTGACAGCCTAATGTTGACAGCCTAAAGTTGACAGCTTAATGTTGACAGCTTAATGTTGACAGCTTAATGTTGACAGCTTAATGTTGACAGCCTATTGTTGACAGCCTATTGTTGACAGCTTAATGTTGTTGAAAGCTTAATGTTGACAGCTTAATGTTGACAGCTTAATGTTGACAGCTTAATGTTGACAGCTTAATGTTGTTAACTGTTAATGTTGTTAACTGTTAATGTTGTTAACTGTTAATGTTGTTAACTGTTAATGTTGTTAACTGTTAATGTTGTTAACTGTTAATGTTGTTAACTGTTAATGTTGTTAACTGTTAATGTTGTTAACTGTTAATGTTGCCAGCTTAATGTTGTTGCCAGCTTAATGTTGTTGACAGCTTAATGTTGACATCCTAATATTGTTGACGGTTAATTTTGACAACTTAATTTTCTCAACTTAATGTTGACAGCTTAATGTTGACAGCTTAATGTTGTTGACAGCTTAATGTTGTTGATAGCTTAATGTTGTTGATAGCTTAATGTTGACAGCTTAATGTTGACAGCTTAATGTTGACAGCTTAATGTTGTTGACAGCTTAATGTTGTTGCCAGCTTAATGTTGTTGCCAGCTTAATGTTGTTGACAGCTTAATGTTGACAGCCTAATATTGTTGACAGTTAATTTTGACAGCTTAATGTTGTTGACAGCTTAATGTTGACAGCTTAATGTTGACAGCTTAATGTTGTTGACAGCTTAATGTTGTTGACAGCTTAATGTTGTTGACAGCTTAATGTTGTTGACAGCTTAATGTTGACAGCTTAATGTTGACAGCTTAATGTTGACAGCTTATTGTTGACAGCTTAATGTTGACAGCTTATTGTTGACAGCTTATTGTTGACAGCTTAATGTTGACAGCTTAATGTTGACAGCTTAATGTTGACAGCCTAATGTTGACAGCCTAAAGTTGACAGCTTAATGTTGACAGCTTAATGTTGACAGCTTAATGTTGACAACTTATTGTTGACAGCTTAATGTTGACAGCTTAATGTTGACAGCCTAATGTTGACAGGCTAATGTTGACAGCTTAATGTTGACAGCTTAATGTTGACAGCTTAATGTTGACAGCTTAATGTTGACAGCTTAATGTTGACAGCTTAATGTTGACAGCTTAATGTTGTTAACTGTTAATGTTGTTAACTGTTAATGTTGTAAACTGTTAATGTTGCCAGCTTATTGTTGTTGACAGCTTAATGTTGTTGATAGCTTAATGTTGACAGCTTAATGTTGTTGACAGCCTAATTTTGTTGACAGCTTAATGTTGACAGCTTAATGTTGACAGCTTAATGTTGACAGCTTAATGTTGACAGCTTAATGTTGACAGCTTAATGTTGACAGCTTAGTGTTGACAGCTTAATGTTGTAAACTGTTAATGTTGTAAACTGCTAATGTTGTAAACTGCTAATGTTGCCAGCTTATTGTTGTTGACAGCTTAATGTTGTTGATAGCTTAATGTTGACAGCTTAATGTTGTTGACAGCTTAATTTTGTTGACAGCTTAATGTTGACAGCTTAATGTTGACAGCTTAATGTTGACAGCTTAATGTTGACAGCTTAATGTTGACAGCTTAATGTTGACAGCCTAATGTTGACAGCTAAATGTTGACAGCTTAATGTTGACAGCTTAATGTTGACAGCTTAATGTTGACAGCTTTATGTTGACAGCTTAATGTTGACAGCTTAATGTTGACAGCTTAATGTTGACAGCCTAAAGTTGACAGCCTAATGTTGACAGCTTAATGTTGTTGACGGTTAATTTTGACAGCTTAATGTTGTTGACAGCTTAATGTTGTTGCCAGCTTAATGTTGTTGACAGCTTAATGTTGACAGCCTAATATTGTTGACAGTTAATTTTGACAGCTTAATGTTGTTGACAGCTTAATGTTGTTGACAGCTTAATGTTGTTGACAGCTTAATGTTGACAGCTTAATGTTGACAGCTTAATGTAGACAGCTTAATGTTGACAGCTTAATGTTGACAGCCTAAAGTTGACAGCCTAATGTTGACAGCTTAATGTTGTTGACGGTTAATTTTGACAGCTTAATGTTGTTGACAGCTTAATGTTGTTGCCAGCTTAATGTTGTTGACAGCATAATGTTGACAGCCTAATATTGTTGACAGTTAATTTTGACAGCTTAATGTTGTTGACAGCTTAATGTTGTTGACAGCTTAATGTTGTTGACAGCTTAATGTTGACAGCTTAATGTTGACAGCTTAATGTTGACATTTTAATGTTGACAGCTTAATGTTGACAGCTTAATGTTGTTGACAGCTTAATGTTGTTGACAGCTTAATGTTGACAGCTTAATGTTGACAGCTTAATGTTGACAGCTTAATGTTGACAGCTTAATGTTGTCGATAGCTTAATGTTGTCGACTGCTTAATGTTGTCAACTGCTTAATGTTGTCGACTGCTTAATGTTGTCGACTGCTTAATGTTGTTGACAGCTTAATGTTGTTGACAGCTTAATGTTGACAGCTTAATGTTGACAGCTTAATGTTGACAGCTTAATGTTGACAGCTTAATGTTGTTGACAGCTTAATGTTGACAGCTTAATGTTGACAGCTTAATGTTGACAGCTTATTGTTGACAGCTTATTGTTGACAGCTTAATGTTGACAGCTTAATGTTGACAGCTTAATGTTGACAGCCTAATGTTGACAGCCTAAGGTTGACAGCTTAATGTTGACAGCTTAATGTTGACAGCTTAATGTTGACAACTTAATGTTGACAGCTTAATGTTGACAGCTTAATGTTGACAGCTTAATGTTGTTAACTGTTAATGTTGTTAACTGTTAATGTCGTAAACTGTTAATGTTGCCAGCTTATTGTTCTTGACAGCCTAATGTTGTTGATAGCTTAATGTTGACAGCTTAATGTTGTTGACAGCCTAATTTTGTTGACAGCTTAATGTTGACAGCTTAATGTTGACAGCTTAATGTTGACAGCTTAATGTTGACAGCTTAATGTTGACAGCTTAATGTTGACAGCTTAATGTTGACAGCTTAATGTTGACAGTTTAATGTTGACAGCTTAATGTTGTTAACTGTTAATGTTGTAAACTGCTAATGTTGCCAGCTTATTGTTGTTGACAGCTTAATGTTGTTGATAGCTTAATGTTGACAGCTTAATGTTGTTGACAGCTTAATTTTGTTGACAGCTTAATGTTGACAGCTTAATGTTGACAGCTTATTGTTGACAGCTTATTGTTGACAGCTTAATGTTGACAGCTTAGTGTTGACAGCCTAATGTTGACAGCCTAATGTTGACAGCTTAATGTTGACAGCTTAATGTTGACAGCTTAATGTTGACAGCCTATTGTTGACAGCTTAATGTTGTTGAAAGCTTAATGTTGACAGCTTAATGTTGACAGCTTAATGTTGTTAACTGTTAATGTTGTTAACTGTTAATGTTGTTAACTGTTAATGTTGTTAACTGTTAATGTTGTAAAATGTTAATGTTGTTAACTGTTAATGTTGTTAACTGTTAATGTTGTTAACTGTTAATGTTGCCAGCTTAATGTTGTTGCCAGCTTAATGTTGTTGACAGATTAATGTTAACAGCCTAATGTTGTTGTCGGTTAATTTTGACAACTTAATTTTCACAACTTAATGTTGACAGCTCAATGTTGACAGCTTAATGTTGTTGACAGCTTAATGTTGTTGATAGCTTAATGTTGTTGATAGCTTAATGTTGTTGACAGCTTAATGTTGACAGCCTAATGTTGACAGCCTAAAGTTGACAGCTTAATGTTGACAGCTCAATGTTGACAGCTTAATGTTGACAACTTATTGTTGACAGCTTAATGTTGACAGCTTAATGTTGACAGCCTAATGTTGACAGGCTAATGTTGACAGCTTAATGTTGACAGCTTAATGTTGACAGCTTAATGTTGACAGCTTAATGTTGACAGCTTAATGTTGTTAACTGTTAATGTTGTTAACTGTTAATGTTGTAAACTGTTAATGTTGCCAGCTTATTGTTGTTGACAGCTTAATGTTGTTGATAGCTTAATGTTGACAGCTTAATGTTGACAGCTTAATGTTGACAACTTATTGTTGACAGCTTAATGTTGACAGCTTAATGTTGACAGCCTAATGTTGACAGCTTAATGTTGACAGCTTAATGTTGACAGCTTAATGTTGACAGCCTAATGTTGACAGCCTAAAGTTGACAGCTTAATGTTGACAGCTTAATGTTGACAGCTTAATGTTGACAGCTTAATGTTGACAGCCTATTGTTGACAGCCTATTGTTGACAGCTTAATGTTGTTGAAAGCTTAATGTTGACAGCTTAATGTTGACAGCTTAATGTTGACAGCTTAATGTTGTTAACTGTTAATGTTGTTAACTGTTAATGTTGTTAACTGTTAATGTTGTTAACTGTTAATGTTGTTAACTGTTAATGTTGTTAACTGTTAATGTTGTTAACTGTTAATGTTGTTAACTGTTAATGTTGTTAACTGTTAATGTTGTTAACTGTTAATGTTGCCAGCTTAATGTTGTTGCCAGCTTAATGTTGTTGACAGCTTAATGTTGACATCCTAATATTGTTGACGGTTAATTTTGACAACTTAATTTTCTCAACTTAATGTTGACAGCTTAATGTTGACAGCTTAATGTTGTTGACAGCTTAATGTTGTTGATAGCTTAATGTTGTTGATAGCTTAATGTTGACAGCTTAATGTTGACAGCTTAATGTTGACAGCTTAATGTTGACAGCTTAATGTTGACAGCTTAATGTTGTTGACAGCTTAATGTTGACAGCTTAATGTTGACAGCTTAATGTTGACAGCTTAATGTTGACAGCTTAATGTTGACAGCCTAATGTTGACAGCTTAATGTTGACAGCTTAATGTTGACAGCTTAATGTTGACAGCCTAATGTTGACAGCCTAAAGTTGACAGCTTAATGTTGACAGCTTAATGTTGACAGCTTAATGTTGACAGCTTAATGTTGACAGCCTATTGTTGACAGCCTATTGTTGACAGCTTAATGTTGTTGAAAGCTTAATGTTGACAGCTTAATGTTGACAGCTTAATGTTGACAGCTTAATGTTGTTAACTGTTAATGTTGTTAACTGTTAATGTTGTTAACTGTTAATGTTGTTAACTGTTAATGGTGTTAACTGTTAATTTTGTTAACTGTTAATGTTGTTAACTGTTAATGTTGTTAACTGTTAATGTTGCCAGCTTAATGTTGTTGCCAGCTTAATGTTGTTGACAGCTTAATGTTGACATCCTAATATTGTTGACGGTTAATTTTGACAACTTAATTTTCTCAACTTAATGTTGACAGCTTAATGTTGACAGCTTAATGTTGTTGACAGCTTAATGTTGTTGATAGCTTAATGTTGTTGATAGCTTAATGTTGACAGCTTAATGTTGACAGCTTAATGTTGACAGCTTAATGTTGACAGCTTAATGTTGACAGCTTAATGTTGTTGACAGCTTAATGTTGACAGCTTAATGTTGACAGCTTAATGTTGACAGCTTAATGTTGACAGCTTATTGTTGACAGCTTAATGTTGACAGCTTAATGTTGACAGCTTAATGTTGACAGCTTATTGTTGACAACTTAATGTTGACAGCTTAATGTTGACAGCCTAATGTTGACAGCTTAATGTTGACAGCTTAATGTTGACAGCTTAATGTTGACAGCTTAATGTTGACAGCCTATTGTTGACAGCTTAATGTTGTTGAAAGCTTAATGTTGACAGCTTAATGTTGACAGCTTAATGTTAACTGTTAATGTTGTTAACTGTTAATGTTGTTAACTGTTAATGTTGTTAACTGTTAATGTTGTTAACTGTTAATGTTGTTAACTGTTAATGTTGTAAACTGTTAATGTTGTTAACTGTTAATGTTGTTAACTGTTAATGTTGTTAACTGTTAATGTTGTTAACTGTTAATGTTGTTAACTGTTAATGTTGTTAACTGTTAATGTTGTTAACTGTTAATGTTGTTAACTGTTAATGTTGTTAACTGTTAATGTTGTTAACTGTTAATGTTGTTAACTGTTAATGTTGTTAACTGTTAATGTTGCCAGCTTAATGTTGTTGCCAGCTTAATGTTGTTGACAGCTTAATGTTAACATCCTAATATTGTTGACGGTTAATTTTGACAACTTAATTTTCTCAACTTAATGTTGACAGCTTAATGTTGACAGCTTAATGTTGTTGACAGCTTAATGTTGTTGATAGCTTAATGTTGTTGATAGCTTAATGTTGACAGCTTAATGTTGACAGCTTAATGTTGACAGCTTAATGTTGACAGCTTAATGTTGACAGCTTAATGTTGACAGCTTAATGTTGACAGCTTAGTGTTGACAGCTTAATGTTGTAAACTGTTAATGTTGTAAACTGCTAATGTTGTAAACTGCTAATGTTGCCAGCTTATTGTTGTTGACAGCTTAATGTTGTTGATAGCTTAATGTTGACAGCTTAATGTTGTTGACAGCTTAATTTTGTTGACAGCTTAATGTTGACAGCTTAATGTTGACAGCTTAATGTTGACAGCTTAATGTTGACAGCTTAATGTTGACAGCTTAATGTTGACAGCCTAATGTTGACAGCTAAATGTTGACAGCTTAATGTTGACAGCTTAATGTTGACAGCTTAATGTTGACAGCTTTATGTTGACAGCTTAATGTTGACAGCTTAATGTTGACAGCTTAATGTTGACAGCCTAAGGTTGACAGCCTAATGTTGACAGCTTAATGTTGTTGACGGTTAATTTTGACAGCTTAATGTTGTTGACAGCTTAATGTTGTTGCCAGCTTAATGTTGTTGACAGCTTAATGTTGACAGCCTAATATTGTTGACAGTTAATTTTGACAGCTTAATGTTGTTGACAGCTTAATGTTGTTGACAGCTTAATGTTGACAGCTTAATGTTGACAGCTTAATGTTGACAGCTTAATGTTGACAGCTTAATGTTGACAGCTTATTGTTGACAGCTTATTGTTGACAGCTTATTGTTGACAGCTTAATGTTGTTAACTGTTAATGTTGTTAACTGTTAATGTTGTTAACTGTTAATGTTGTTAACTGTTAATGTTGTTAACTGTTAATGTTGTTAACTGTTAATGTTGTTAACTGTTAATGTTGTTAACTGTTAATGTTGTTAACTGTTAATGTTGTTAACTGTTAATGTTGTTAACTGTTAATGTTGTTAACTGTTAATGTTGCCAGCTTAATGTTGTTGCCAGCTTAATGTTGTTGACAGCTTAATGTTAACATCCTAATATTGTTGACGGTTAATTTTGACAACTTAATTTTCTCAACTTAATGTTGACAGCTTAATGTTGACAGCTTAATGTTGTTGACAGCTTAATGTTGTTGATAGCTTAATGTTGTTGATAGCTTAATGTTGACAGCTTAATGTTGACAGCTTAATGTTGACAGCTTAATGTTGACAGCTTAATGTTGACAGCTTAATGTTGACAGCTTAATGTTGACAGCTTAGTGTTGACAGCTTAATGTTGTAAACTGTTAATGTTGTAAACTGCTAATGTTGTAAACTGCTAATGTTGCCAGCTTATTGTTGTTGACAGCTTAATGTTGTTGATAGCTTAATGTTGACAGCTTAATGTTGTTGACAGCTTAATTTTGTTGACAGCTTAATGTTGACAGCTTAATGTTGACAGCTTAATGTTGACAGCTTAATGTTGACAGCTTAATGTTGACAGCTTAATGTTGACAGCCTAATGTTGACAGCTAAATGTTGACAGCTTAATGTTGACAGCTTAATGTTGACAGCTTAATGTTGACAGCTTTATGTTGACAGCTTAATGTTGACAGCTTAATGTTGACAGCTTAATGTTGACAGCCTAAAGTTGACAGCCTAATGTTGACAGCTTAATGTTGTTGACGGTTAATTTTGACAGCTTAATGTTGTTGACAGCTTAATGTTGTTGCCAGCTTAATGTTGTTGACAGCTTAATGTTGACAGCCTAATATTGTTGACAGTTAATTTTGACAGCTTAATGTTGTTGACAGCTTAATGTTGTTGACAGCTTAATGTTGTTGACAGCTTAATGTTGACAGCTTAATGTTGACAGCTTAATGTTGACAGCTTAATGTTGACAGCTTAATGTTGACAGCTTATTGTTGACAGCTTATTGTTGACAGCTTATTGTTGACAGCTTAATGTTGTTAACTGTTAATGTTGTTAACTGTTAATGTTGTTAACTGTTAATGTTGTTAACTGTTAATGTTGTTAACTGTTAATGTTGTTAACTGTTAATGTTGTTAACTGTTAATGTTGTTAACTGTTAATGTTGTTAACTGTTAATGTTGTTAACTGTTAATGTTGCCAGCTTATTGTTGTTGACAGCTTAATGTTGTTGATAGCTTAATGTTGACAGCTTAATGTTGTTGACAGCCTAATTTTGTTGACAGCTTAATGTTGACAGCTTAATGTTGACAGCTTAATGTTGACAGCTTAATGTTGACAGCTTAATGTTGACAGCTTAATGTTGACAGCTTAATGTTGACAGCTTAATGTTGTTAACTGTTAATGTTGTTAACTGTTAATGTTGTAAACTGCTAATGTTGCCAGTTTATTGTTGTTGACAGCTTAACGTTGTTGATAGCTTAATGTTGACAGCTTAATGTTGTTGACAGCTTAATTTTGTTGACAGCTTAATGTTGACAGCTTAATGTTGACAGCTTAATGTTGACAGCTTATTGTTGACAGCTTATTGTTGACAGCTTATTGTTGACAGCTTAATGTTGACAGCTTAGTGTTGACAGCCTAATGTTGACAGCCTAATGTTGACAGCTTAATGTTGACAGCTTAATGTTGACAGCTTAATGTTGACAACTTATTGTTGACAGCTTAATGTTGACAGCTTAATGTTGACAGCCTAATGTTGACAGGCTAATGTTGACAGCTTAATGTTGACAGCTTAATGTTGACAGCTTAATGTTGACAGCTTAATGTTGACAGCTTAATGTTGACAGCTTAATGTTGACAGCTTAATGTTGACAGCTTAATGTTCTTAACTGTTAATGTTGTTAACTGTTAATGTTGTAAACTGTTAATGTTGCCAGCTTATTGTTGTTGACAGCTTAATGTTGTTGATAGCTTAATGTTGACAGCTTAATGTTGACAGCTTAATGTTGACAACTTATTGTTGACAGCTTAATGTTGACAGCTTAATGTTGACAGCCTAATGTTGACAGCTTAATGTTGACAGCTTAATGTTGACAGCTTAATGTTGACAGCCTAATGTTGACAGCCTAAAGTTGACAGCTTAATGTTGACAGCTTAATGTTGACAGCTTAATGTTGACAGCTTAATGTTGACAGCCTATTGTTGACAGCCTATTGTTGACAGCTTAATGTTGTTGAAAGCTTAATGTTGACAGCTTAATGTTGACAGCTTAATGTTGACAGCTTAATGTTGACAGCTTAATGTTGTTAACTGTTAATGTTGTTAACTGTTAATGTTGTTAACTGTTAATGTTGTTAACTGTTAATGTTGTTAACTGTTAATGTTGTTAACTGTTAATGTTGTTAACTGTTAATGTTGCCAGCTTAATGTTGTTGCCAGCTTAATGTTGTTGACAGCTTAATGTTGACATCCTAATATTGTTGACGGTTAATTTTGACAACTTAATTTTCTCAACTTAATGTTGACAGCTTAATGTTGACAGCTTAATGTTGTTGACAGCTTAATGTTGTTGATAGCTTAATGTTGTTGATAGCTTAATGTTGACAGCTTAATGTTGACAGCTTAATGTTGACAGCTTAATGTTGTTGACAGCTTAATGTTGTTGCCAGCTTAATGTTGTTGCCAGCTTAATGTTGTTGACAGCTTAATGTTGACAGCCTAATATTGTTGACAGTTAATTTTGACAGCTTAATGTTGTTGACAGCTTAATGTTGACAGCTTAATGTTGACAGCTTAATGTTGTTGACAGCTTAATGTTGTTGACAGCTTAATGTTGTTGACAGCTTAATGTTGTTGACAGCTTAATGTTGACAGCTTAATGTTGACAGCTTAATGTTGACAGCTTATTGTTGACAGCTTAATGTTGACAGCTTATTGTTGACAGCTTATTGTTGACAGCTTAATGTTGACAGCTTAATGTTGACAGCTTAATGTTGACAGCCTAATGTTGACAGCCTAAAGTTGACAGCTTAATGTTGACAGCTTAATGTTGACAGCTTAATGTTGACAACTTATTGTTGACAGCTTAATGTTGACAGCTTAATGTTGACAGCCTAATGTTGACAGGCTAATGTTGACAGCTTAATGTTGACAGCTTAATGTTGACAGCTTAATGTTGACAGCTTAATGTTGACAGCTTAATGTTGACAGCTTAATGTTGACAGCTTAATGTTGTTAACTGTTAATGTTGTTAACTGTTAATGTTGTAAACTGTTAATGTTGCCAGCTTATTGTTGTTGACAGCTTAATGTTGTTGATAGCTTAATGTTGACAGCTTAATGTTGTTGACAGCCTAATTTTGTTGACAGCTTAATGTTGACAGCTTAATGTTGACAGCTTAATGTTGACAGCTTAATGTTGACAGCTTAATGTTGACAGCTTAATGTTGACAGCTTAATGTTGACAGCTTAGTGTTGACAGCTTAATGTTGTAAACTGTTAATGTTGTAAACTGCTAATGTTGTAAACTGCTAATGTTGCCAGCTTATTGTTGTTGACAGCTTAATGTTGTTGATAGCTTAATGTTGACAGCTTAATGTTGTTGACAGCTTAATTTTGTTGACAGCTTAATGTTGACAGCTTAATGTTGACAGCTTAATGTTGACAGCTTAATGTTGACAGCTTAATGTTGACAGCCTAATGTTGACAGCTAAATGTTGACAGCTTAATGTTGACAGCTTAATGTTGACAGCTTAATGTTGACAGCTTTATGTTGACAGCTTAATGTTGACAGCTTAATGTTGACAGCTTAATGTTGACAGCCTAAAGTTGACAGCCTAATGTTGACAGCTTAATGTTGTTGACGGTTAATTTTGACAGCTTAATGTTGTTGACAGCTTAATGTTGTTGCCAGCTTAATGTTGTTGACAGCTTAATGTTGACAGCCTAATATTGTTGACAGTTAATTTTGACAGCTTAATGTTGTTGACAGCTTAATGTTGTTGACAGCTTAATGTTGTTGACAGCTTAATGTTGACAGCTTAATGTTGACAGCTTAATGTAGACAGCTTAATGTTGACAGCTTAATGTTGACAGCCTAAAGTTGACAGCCTAATGTTGACAGCTTAATGTTGTTGACGGTTAATTTTGACAGCTTAATGTTGTTGACAGCTTAATGTTGTTGCCAGCTTAATGTTGTTGACAGCATAATGTTGACAGCCTAATATTGTTGACAGTTAATTTTGACAGCTTAATGTTGTTGACAGCTTAATGTTGTTGACAGCTTAATGTTGTTGACAGCTTAATGTTGACAGCTTAATGTTGACAGCTTAATGTTGACATTTTAATGTTGACAGCTTAATGTTGACAGCTTAATGTTGTTGACAGCTTAATGTTGTTGACAGCTTAATGTTGACAGCTTAATGTTGACAGCTTAATGTTGACAGCTTAATGTTGACAGCTTAATGTTGACAGCTTAATGTTGTCGATAGCTTAATGTTGTCGACTGCTTAATGTTGTCAACTGCTTAATGTTGTCGACTGCTTAATGTTGTCGACTGCTTAATGTTGTTGACAGCTTAATGTTGTTGACAGCTTAATGTTGACAGCTTAATGTTGACAGCTTAATGTTGACAGCTTAATGTTGACAGCTTAATGTTGTTGACAGCTTAATGTTGACAGCTTAATGTTGACAGCTTAATGTTGACAGCTTATTGTTGACAGCTTATTGTTGACAGCTTAATGTTCACAGCTTAATGTTGACAGCTTAATGTTGACAGCCTAATGTTGACAGCCTAAGGTTGACAGCTTAATGTTGACAGCTTAATGTTGACAGCTTAATGTTGACAACTTAATGTTGACAGCTTAATGTTGACAGCTTAATGTTGACAGCTTAATGTTGTTAACTGTTAATGTTGTTAACTGTTAATGTCGTAAACTGTTAATGTTGCCAGCTTATTGTTCTTGACAGCTTAATGTTGTTGATAGCTTAATGTTGACAGCTTAATGTTGTTGACAGCCTAATTTTGTTGACAGCTTAATGTTGACAGCTTAATGTTGACAGCTTAATGTTGACAGCTTAATGTTGACAGCTTAATGTTGACAGCTTAATGTTGACAGCTTAATGTTGACAGCTTAATGTTGACAGCTTAATGTTGACAGCTTAATGTTGACAGCTTAATGTTGTTAACTGTTAATGTTGTAAACTGCTAATGTTGCCAGCTTATTGTTGTTGACAGCTTAATGTTGTTGATAGCTTAATGTTGACAGCTTAATGTTGTTGACAGCTTAATTTTGTTGACAGCTTAATGTTGACAGCTTAATGTTGACAGCTTATTGTTGACAGCTTATTGTTGACAGCTTAATGTTGACAGCTTAGTGTTGACAGCCTAATGTTGACAGCCTAATGTTGACAGCTTAATGTTGACAGCTTAATGTTGACAGCTTAATGTTGACAGCCTATTGTTGACAGCTTAATGTTGTTGAAAGCTTAATGTTGACAGCTTAATGTTGACAGCTTAATGTTGACAGCTTAATGTTGTTAACTGTTAATGTTGTTAACTGTTAATGTTGTTAACTGTTAATGTTGTTAACTGTTAATGTTGTAAAATGTTAATGTTGTTAACTGTTAATGTTGTTAACTGTTAATGTTGTTAACTGTTAATGTTGCCAGCTTAATGTTGTTGCCAGCTTAATGTTGTTGACAGATTAATGGTGACAGCCTAATGTTGTTGACGGTTAATTTTGACAACTTAATTTTGACAACTTAATGTTGACAGCTCAATGTTTACAGCTTAATGTTGTTGACAGCTTAATGTTGTTGACAGCTTAATGTTGTTGATAGCTTAATGTTGTTGATAGCTTAATGTTGTTGACAGCTTAATGTTGACAGCCTAATGTTGACAGCCTAAAGTTGACAGCTTAATGTTGACAGCTTAATGTTGACAGCTTAATGTTGACAACTTATTGTTGACAGCTTAATGTTGACAGCTTAATGTTGACAGCCTAATGTTGACAGGCTAATGTTGACAGCTTAATGTTGACAGCTTAATGTTGACAGCTTAATGTTGACAGCTTAATGTTGACAGCTTAATGTTGACAGCTTAATGTTGTTAACTGTTAATGTTGTTAACTGTTAATGTTGTAAACTGTTAATGTTGCCAGCTTATTGTTGTTGACAGCTTAATGTTGTTGATAGCTTAATGTTGACAGCTTAATGTTGACAGCTTAATGTTGACAACTTATTGTTGACAGCTTAATGTTGACAGCTTAATGTTGACAGCCTAATGTTGACAGCTTAATGTTGACAGCTTAATGTTGACAGCTTAATGTTGACAGCCTAATGTTGACAGCCTAAAGTTGACAGCTTAATGTTGACAGCTTAATGTTGACAGCTTAATGTTGACAGCTTAATGTTGACAGCCTATTGTTGACAGCCTATTGTTGACAGCTTAATGTTGTTGAAAGCTTAATGTTGACAGCTTAATGTTGACAGCTTAATGTTGACAGCTTAATGTTGTTAACTGTTAATGTTGTTAACTGTTAATGTTGTTAACTGTTAATGTTGTTAACTGTTAATGTTGTTAACTGTTAATGTTGTTAACTGTTAATGTTGTTAACTGTTAATGTTGTTAACTGTTAATGTTGTTAACTGTTAATGTTGCCAGCTTAATGTTGTTGCCAGCTTAATGTTGTTGACAGCTTAATGTTGACATCCTAATATTGTTGACGGTTAATTTTGACAACTTAATTTTCTCAACTTAATGTTGACAGCTTAATGTTGACAGCTTAATGTTGTTGACAGCTTAATGTTGTTGATAGCTTAATGTTGTTGAAAGCTTAATGTTGACAGCTTAATGTTGACAGCTTAATGTTGACAGCTTAATGTTGACAGCTTAATGTTGACAGCTTAATGTTGTTGACAGCTTAATGTTGACAGCTTAATGTTGACAGCTTAATGTTGACAGCTTAATGTTGACAGCTTATTGTTGACAGCTTAATGTTGACAGCTTAATGTTGACAGCTTAATGTTGACAGCTTATTGTTGACAACTTAATGTTGACAGCTTAATGTTGACAGCCTAATGTTGACAGCTTAATGTTGACAGCTTAATGTTGACAGCTTAATGTTGACAGCTTAATGTTGACAGCCTATTGTTGACAGCTTAATGTTGTTGAAAGCTTAATGTTGACAGCTTAATGTTGACAGCTTAATGTTAACTGTTAATGTTGTTAACTGTTAATGTTGTTAACTGTTAATGTTGTTAACTGTTAATGTTGTTAACTGTTAATGTTGTAAACTGTTAATGTTGTTAACTGTTAATGTTGTTAACTGTTAATGTTGTTAACTGTTAATGTTGTTAACTGTTAATGTTGTTAACTGTTAATGTTGTTAACTGTTAATGTTGTTAACTGTTAATGTTGTTAACTGTTAATGTTGTTAACTGTTAATGTTGTTAACTGTTAATGTTGCCAGCTTAATGTTGTTGCCAGCTTAATGTTGTTGACAGCTTAATGTTGACATCCTAATATTGTTGACGGTTAATTTTGACAACTTAATTTTCTCAACTTAATGTTGACAGCTTAATGTTGACAGCTTAATGTTGTTGACAGCTTAATGTTGTTGATAGCTTAATGTTGTTGATAGCTTAATGTTGACAGCTTAATGTTGACAGCTTAATGTTGACAGCTTAATGTTGACAGCTTAATGTTGACAGCTTAATGTTGACAGCTTAATGTTGACAGCTTAGTGTTGACAGCTTAATGTTGTAAACTGTTAATGTTGTAAACTGCTAATGTTGTAAACTGCTAATGTTGCCAGCTTATTGTTGTTGACAGCTTAATGTTGTTGATAGCTTAATGTTGACAGCTTAATGTTGTTGACAGCTTAATTTTGTTGACAGCTTAATGTTGACAGCTTAATGTTGACAGCTTAATGTTGACAGCTTAATGTTGACAGCTTAATGTTGACAGCTTAATGTTGACAGCCTAATGTTGACAGCTAAATGTTGACAGCTTAATGTTGACAGCTTAATGTTGACAGCTTAATGTTGACAGCTTTATGTTGACAGCTTAATGTTGACAGCTTAATGTTGACAGCTTAATGTTGACAGCCTAAAGTTGACAGCCTAATGTTGACAGCTTAATGTTGTTGACGGTTAATTTTGACAGCTTAATGTTGTTGACAGCTTAATGTTGTTGCCAGCTTAATGTTGTTGACAGCTTAATGTTGACAGCCTAATATTGTTGACAGTTAATTTTGACAGCTTAATGTTGTTGACAGCTTAATGTTGTTGACAGCTTAATGTTGTTGACAGCTTAATGTTGACAGCTTAATGTTGACAGCTTAATGTTGACAGCTTAATGTTGACAGCTTAATGTTGACAGCCTAAAGTTGACAGCCTAATGTTGACAGCTTAATGTTGTTGACGGTTAATTTTGACAGCTTAATGTTGTTGACAGCTTAATGTTGTTGCCAGCTTAATGTTGTTGACAGCATAATGTTGACAGCCTAATATTGTTGACAGTTAATTTTGACAGCTTAATGTTGTTGACAGCTTAATGTTGTTGACAGCTTAATGTTGTTGACAGCTTAATGTTGACAGCTTAATGTTGACAGCTTAATGTTGACAGCTTAATGTTGACAGCTTAATGTTGACAGCTTAATGTTGTTGACAGCTTAATGTTGTTGACAGCTTAATGTTGACAGCTTAATGTTGACAGCTTAATGTTGACAGCTTAATGTTGACAGCTTAATGTTGACAGCTTAATGTTGACAGCTTAATGTTGTCGATAGCTTAATGTTGTCGACTGCTTAATGTTGTCGACTGCTTAATGTTGTCGACTGCTTAATGTTGTCGACTGCTTAATGTTGTTGACAGCTTAATGTTGTTGACAGCTTAATGTTGACAGCTTAATGTTGACAGCTTAATGTTGACAGCTTAATGTTGACAGCTTAATGTTGTTGACAGCTTAATGTTGACAGCTTAATGTTGACAGCTTAATGTTGACAGCTTATTGTTGACAGCTTATTGTTGACAGCTTAATGTTGACAGCTTAATGTTGACAGCTTAATGTTGACAGCCTAATGTTGACAGCCTAAGGTTGACAGCTTAATGTTGACAGCTTAATGTTGACAGCTTAATGTTGACAACTTAATGTTGACAGCTTAATGTTGACAGCTTAATGTTGACAGCTTAATGTTGTTAACTGTTAATGTTGTTAACTGTTAATGTCGTAAACTGTTAATGTTGCCAGTTTATTGTTCTTGACAGCTTAATGTTGTTGATAGCTTAATGTTGACAGCTTAATGTTGTTGACAGCCTAATTTTGTTGACAGCTTA
The DNA here is from genome assembly GCA_932294295.1 of Alitta virens. Taxonomy (NCBI): domain Eukaryota; kingdom Metazoa; phylum Annelida; class Polychaeta; order Phyllodocida; family Nereididae; genus Alitta; species Alitta virens. The sequence continues at coordinate 25,236,942 of OW028574.1, forward strand.
ATGTTGACAGCTTAATGTTGACAGCTTAATGTTGACAGCTTAATGTTGACAGCTTAATGTTGACAGCTTAATGTTGACAGCTTAATGTTGACAGCTTAATGTTGACAGCTTAATGTTGACAGCTTAATGTTGTTAACTGTTAATGTTGTAAACTGCTAATGTTGCCAGCTTATTGTTGTTGACAGCTTAATGTTGTTGATAGCTTAATGTTGACAGCTTAATGTTGTTGACAGCTTAATTTTGTTGACAGCTTAATGTTGACAGCTTAATGTTGACAGCTTATTGTTGACAGCTTATTGTTGACAGCTTAATGTTGACAGCTTAGTGTTGACAGCCTAATATTGACAGCCTAATGTTGACAGCTTAATGTTGACAGCTTAATGTTGACAGCTTAATGTTGACAGCCTATTGTTGACAGCTTAATGTTGTTGAAAGCTTAATGTTGACAGCTTAATGTTGACAGCTTAATGTTGACAGCTTAATGTTGTTAACTGTTAATGTTGTTAACTGTTAATGTTGTTAACTGTTAATGTTGTTAACTGTTAATGTTGTAAACTGTTAATGTTGTTAACTGTTAATGTTGTTAACTGTTAATGTTGTTAACTGTTAATGTTGCCAGCTTAATGTTGTTGCCAGCTTAATGTTGTTGACAGCTTAATGTTGACAGCCTAATGTTGTTGACGGTTAATTTTGACAACTTAATTTTCACAACTTAATGTTGACAGCTCAATGTTGACAGCTTAATGTTGTTGACAGCTTAATTTTGTTGACAGCTTAATGTTGTTGATAGCTTAATGTTGTTGATAGCTTAATGTTGTTGACAGCTTAATGTTGACAGCCTAATGTTGACAGCCTAAAGTTGACAGCTTAATGTTGACAGCTTAATGTTGACAGCTTAATGTTGACAACTTATTGTTGACAGCTTAATGTTGACAGCTTAATGTTGACAGCCTAATGTTGACAGGCTAATGTTGACAGCTTAATGTTGACAGCTTAATGTTGACAGCTTAATGTTGACAGCTTAATGTTGACAGCTTAATGTTGACAGCTTAATGTTGTTAACTGTTAATGTTGTTAACTGTTAATGTTGTAAACTGTTAATGTTGCCAGCTTATTGTTGTTGACAGCTTAATGTTGTTGATAGCTTAATGTTGACAGCTTAATGTTGACAGCTTAATGTTGACAACTTATTGTTGACAGCTTAATGTTGACAGCTTAATGTTGACAGCCTAATGTTGACAGCTTAATGTTGACAGCTTAATGTTGACAGCTTAATGTTGACAGCCTAATGTTGACAGCCTAAAGTTGACAGCTTAATGTTGACAGCTTAATGTTGACAGCTTAATGTTGACAGCTTAATGTTGACAGCCTATTGTTGACAGCCTATTGTTGACAGCTTAATGTTGTTGAAAGCTTAATGTTGACAGCTTAATGTTGACAGCTTAATGTTGACAGCTTAATGTTGTTAACTGTTAATGTTGTTAACTGTTAATGTTGTTAACTGTTAATGTTGTTAACTGTTAATGTTGTTAACTGTTAATGTTGTTAACTGTTAATGTTGTTAACTGTTAATGTTGTTAACTGTTAATGTTGTTAACTGTTAATGTTGTTAACTGTTAATGTTGCCAGCTTAATGTTGTTGCCAGCTTAATGTTGTTGACAGCTTAATGTTGACATCCTAATATTGTTGACGGTTAATTTTGACAACTTAATTTTCTCAACTTAATGTTGACAGCTAAATGTTGACAGCTTAATGTTGTTGACAGCTTAATGTTGTTGATAGCTTAATGTTGTTGATAGCTTAATGTTGACAGCTTAATGTTGACAGCTTAATGTTGACAGCTTAATGTTGACAGCTTAATGTTGACAGCTTAATGTTGTTGACAGCTTAATGTTGACAGCTTAATGTTGACAGCTTAATGTTGACAGCTTAATGTTGACAGCTTATTGTTGACAGCTTAATGTTGACAGCTTAATGTTGACAGCTTAATGTTGACAGCTTATTGTTGACAACTTAATGTTGACAGCTTAATGTTGACAGCCTAATGTTGACAGCTTAATGTTGACAGCTTAATGTTGACAGCTTAATGTTGACAGCTTAATGTTGACAGCCTATTGTTGACAGCTTAATGTTGTTGAAAGCTTAATGTTGACAGCTTAATGTTGACAGCTTAATGTTGACAGCTTAATGTTGTTAACTGTTAATGTTGTTAACTGTTAATGTTGTTAACTGTTAATGTTGTTAACTGTTAATGTTGTTAACTGTTAATGTTGTTAACTGTTAATGTTGTAAACTGTTAATGTTGTTAACTGTTAATGTTGTTAACTGTTAATGTTGTTAACTGTTAATGTTGTTAACTGTTAATGTTGTTAACTGTTAATGTTGTTAACTGTTAATGTTGTTAACTGTTAATGTTGTTAACTGTTAATGTTGTTAACTGTTAATGTTGTTAACTGTTAATGTTGTTAACTGTTAATGTTGCCAGCTTAATGTTGTTGCCAGCTTAATGTTGTTGACAGCTTAATGTTGACATCCTAATATTGTTGACGGTTAATTTTGACAACTTAATTTTCTCAACTTAATGTTGACAGCTTAATGTTGACAGCTTAATGTTGTTGACAGCTTAATGTTGTTGATAGCTTAATGTTGTTGATAGCTTAATGTTGACAGCTTAATGTTGACAGCTTAATGTTGACAGCTTAATGTTGTTGACAGCTTAATGTTGACAGCTTAATGTTGACAGCTTAATGTTGACAGCTTAATGTTGACAGCTTATTGTTGACAGCTTATTGTTGACAGCTTAATGTTGACAGCTTAATGTTGACAGCTTAATGTTGACAGCCTAATGTTGACAGCCTAAGGTTGACAGCTTAATGTTGACAGCTTAATGTTGACAGCTTAATGTTGACAACTTAATGTTGACAGCTTAATGTTGACAGCTTAATGTTGACAGCTTAATGTTGTTAACTGTTAATGTTGTTAACTGTTAATGTCGTAAACTGTTAATGTTGCCAGCTTATTGTTGTTGACAGCTTAATGTTGTTGACAGCTTAATTTTGTTGACAGCTTAATGTTGACAGCTTAATGTTGACAGCTTAATGTTGACAGCTTATTGTTGACAGCTTATTGTTGACAGCTTAATGTTGACAGCTTAGTGTTGACAGCCTAATGTTGACAGCCTAATGTTGACAGCTTAATGTTGACAGCTTAATGTTGACAGCTTAATGTTGACAGCTTAATGTTGACAGCCTATTGTTGACAGCTTAATGTTGTTGAAAGCTTAATGTTGACAGCTTAATGTTGACAGCTTAATGTTGACAGCTTAATGTTGTTAACTGTTAATGTTGTTAACTGTTAATGTTGTTAACTGTTAATGTTGTTAACTGTTAATGTTGTTAACTGTTAATGTTGTAAACTGTTAATGTTGTTAACTGTTAATGTTGTTAACTGTTAATGTTGTTAACTGTTAATGTTGCCAGCTTAATGTTGTTGCCAGCTTAATGTTGTTGACAGCTTAATGTTGACAGCCTAATGTTGTTGACGGTTAATTTTGACAACTTAATTTTCACAACTTAATGTTGACAGCTCAATGTTGACAGCTTAATGTTGTTGACAGCTTAATGTTGTTGACAGCTTAATGTTGTTGACAGCTTAATGTTGTTGACAGCTTAATGTTGTTGACAGCTTAATGTTGTTGATAGCTTAATGTTGTTGATAGCTTAATGTTGTTGATAGCTTAATGTTGACAGCTTAATGTTGACAGCTTAATGTTGACAGCTTAATGTTGACAGCTTAATGTTGACAGCTTAATGTTGACAGCTTAATGTTGACAGCTTATTGTTGACAGCTTATTGTTGACAGCTTAATGTTGTTAACTGTTAATGTTGTTAACTGTTAATGTTGTTAACTGTTAATGTTGTTAACTGTTAATGTTGTTAACTGTTAATGTCGTAAACTGTTAATGTTGCCAGCTTATTGTTGTTGACAGCTTAATGTTGACAGCTTAATGTTGTTAACTGTTAATGTTGTTAACTGTTAATGTTGTTAACTGTTAATGTTGTTAACTGTTAATGTTGTTAACTGTTAATGTTGTTAACTGTTAATGTTGTTAACTGTTAATGTTGTTAACTGTTAATGTTGTTAACTGTTAATGTTGTTAACTGTTAATGTTGCCAGCTTAATGTTGTTGCCAGCTTAATGTTGTTGACAGCTTAATGTTGACATCCTAATATTGTTGACGGTTAATTTTGACAACTTAATTTTCTCAACTTAATGTTGACAGCTTAATGTTGACAGCTTATTGTTGACAGCTTAATGTTGTTAACTGTTAATGTTGTTAACTGTTAATGTTGTTAACTGTTAATGTTGTTAACTGTTAATGTTGTTAACTGTTAATGTCGTAAACTGTTAATGTTGCCAGCTTATTGTTGTTGACAGCTTAATGTTGACAGCTTAATGTTGTTAACTGTTAATGTTGTTAACTGTTAATGTTGTTAACTGTTAATGTTGTTAACTGTTAATGTTGTTAACTGTTAATGTTGTTAACTGTTAATGTTGTTAACTGTTAATGTTGTTAACTGTTAATGTTGTTAACTGTTAATGTTGTTAACTGTTAATGTTGTTAACTGTTAATGTTGCCAGCTTAATGTTGTTGCCAGCTTAATGTTGTTGACAGCTTAATGTTGACATCCTAATATTGTTGACGGTTAATTTTGACAACTTAATTTTCTCAACTTAATGTTGACAGCTTAATGTTGACAGCTTAATGTTGTTGACAGCTTAATGTTGTTGATAGCTTAATGTTGTTGATAGCTTAATGTTGACAGCTTAATGTTGACAGCTTAATGTTGACAGCTTAATGTTGACAGCTTAATGTTGACAGCTTAATGTTGTTGACAGCTTAATGTTGACAGCTTAATGTTGACAGCTTAATGTTGACAGCTTAATGTTGACAGCTTATTGTTGACAGCTTAATGTTGACAGCTTAATGTTGACAGCTTAATGTTGACAGCTTATTGTTGACAACTTAATGTTGACAGCTTAATGTCGACAGCCTAATGTTGACAGCTTAATGTTGACAGCTTAATGTTGACAGCTTAATGTTGACAGCTTAATGTTGACAGCCTATTGTTGACAGCTTAATGTTGTTGAAAGCTTAATGTTGACAGCTTAATGTTGACAGCTTAATGTTGACAGCTTAATGTTGTTAACTGTTAATGTTGTTAACTGTTAATGTTGTTAACTGTTAATGTTGTTAACTGTTAATGTTGTTAACTGTTAATGTTGTAAACTGTTAATGTTGTTAACTGTTAATGTTGTTAACTGTTAATGTTGTTAACTGTTAATGTTGTTAACTGTTAATGTTGTTAACTGTTAATGTTGTTAACTGTTAATGTTGTTAACTGTTAATGTTGTTAACTGTTAATGTTGTTAACTGTTAATGTTGTTAACTGTTAATGTTGTTAACTGTTAATGTTGTTAACTGTTAATGTTGTTAACTGTTATTGTTGCCAGCTTAATGTTGTTGCCAGCTTAATGTTGTTGACAGCTTAATGTTGACATCCTAATATTGTTGACGGTTAATTTTGACAACTTAATTTTCTCAACTTAATGTTGACAGCTTAATGTTGACAGCTTAATGTTGTTGACAGCTTAATGTTGTTGATAGCTTAATGTTGTTGATAGCTTAATGTTGACAGCTTAATGTTGACAGCTTAATGTTGACAGCTTAATGTTGTTGACAGCTTAATGTTGACAGCTTAATGTTGACAGCTTAATGTTGACAGCTTATTGTTGACAGCTTATTGTTGACAGCTTAATGTTGACAGCTTAATGTTGACAGCTTAATGTTGACAGCCTAATGTTGACAGCCTAAGGTTGACAGCTTAATGTTGACAGCTTAATGTTGACAGCTTAATGTTGACAACTTAATGTTGACAGCTTAATGTTGACAGCTTAATGTTGACAGCTTAATGTTGTTAACTGTTAATGTTCTTAACTGTTAATGTCGTAAACTGTTAATGTTGCCAGCTTATTGTTGTTGACAGCTTAATGTTGTTGACAGCTTAATTTTGTTGACAGCTTAATGTTGACAGCTTAATGTTGACAGCTTAATGTTGACAGCTTATTGTTGACAGCTTATTGTTGACAGCTTAATGTTGACAGCTTAGTGTTGACAGCCTAATGTTGACAGCCTAATGTTGACAGCTTAATGTTGACAGCTTAATGTTGACAGCTTAATGTTGACAGCTTAATGTTGACAGCCTATTGTTGACAGCTTAATGTTGTTGAAAGCTTAATGTTGACAGCTTAATGTTGACAGCTTAATGTTGACAGCTTAATGTTGTTAACTGTTAATGTTGTTAACTGTTAATGTTGTTAACTGTTAATGTTGTTAACTGTTAATGTTGTAAACTGTTAATGTTGTTAACTGTTAATGTTGTTAACTGTTAATGTTGTTAACTGTTAATGTTGCCAGCTTAATGTTGTTGCCAGCTTAATGTTGTTGACAGCTTAATGTTGACAGCCTAATGTTGTTGACGGTTAATTTTGACAACTTAATTTTCACAACTTAATGTTGACAGCTCAATGTTGACAGCTTAATGTTGTTGACAGCTTAATGTTGTTGACAGCTTAATGTTGTTGACAGCTTAATGTTGTTGACAGCTTAATGTTGTTGATAGCTTAATGTTGTTGATAGCTTAATGTTGTTGATAGCTTAATGTTGACAGCTTAATGTTGACAGCTTAATGTTGACAGCTTAATGTTGACAGCTTAATGTTGACAGCTTAATGTTGACAGCTTAATGTTGACAGCTTATTGTTGACAGCTTATTGTTGACAGCTTAATGTTGTTAACTGTTAATGTTGTTAACTGTTAATGTTGTTAACTGTTAATGTTGTTAACTGTTAATGTTGTTAACTGTTAATGTTGTTAACTGTTAATGTCGTAAACTGTTAATGTTGCCAGCTTATTGTTGTTGACAGCTTAATGTTGTTGATAGCTTAATGTTGACAGCTTAATGTTGTTGACAGCCTAATTTTGTTGACAGCTTAATGTTGACAGCTTAATGTTGACAGCTTAATGTTGACAGCTTAATGTTGACAGCTTAATGTTGACAGCTTAATGTTGACAGCTTAATGTTGTTAACTGTTAATGTTGTTAACTGTTAATGTTGTAAACTGCTAATGTTGACAGCTTATTGTTGACAGCTTATTGTTGACAGCTTATTGTTGACAGCTTAATGTTGACAGCTTAGTGTTGACAGCCTAATGTTGACAGCCTAATGTTGACAGCTTAATGTTGACAGCTTAATGTTGACAGCTTAATGTTGACAGCTTAATGTTGACAGCCTATTGTTGACAGCTTAATGTTGTTGAAAGCTTAATGTTGACAGCTTAATGTTGACAGCTTAATGTTGACAGCTTAATGTTGTTAACTGTTAATGTTGTTAACTGTTAATGTTGTTAACTGTTAATGTTGTTAACTGTTAATGTTGTAAACTGTTAATGTTGTTAACTGTTAATGTTGTTAACTGTTAATGTTGTTAACTGTTAATGTTGCCAGCTTAATGTTGTTGCCAGCTTAATGTTGTTGACAGCTTAATGTTGACAGCCTAATGTTGTTGACGGTTAATTTTGACAACTTAATTTTCACAACTTAAAGTTGACAGCTCAATGTTGACAGCTTAATGTTGTTGACAGCTTAATGTTGTTGACAGCTTAATGTTGTTGACAGCTTAATGTTGTTGACAGCTTAATGTTGTTGATAGCTTAATGTTGTTGATAGCTTAATGTTGTTGATAGCTTAATGTTGACAGCTTAATGTTGACAGCTTAATGTTGACAGCTTAATGTTGACAGCTTAATGTTGACAGCTTAATGTTGACAGCTTATTGTTGACAGCTTATTGTTGACAGCTTATTGTTGACAGCTTAATGTTGTTAACTGTTAATGTTGTTAACTGTTAATGTTGTTAACTGTTAATGTTGTTAACTGTTAATGTTGTTAACTGTTAATGTTGTTAACTGTTAATGTTGTTAACTGTTAATGTTGTTAACTGTTAATGTCGTAAACTGTTAATGTTGCCAGCTTATTGTTGTTGACAGCTTAATGTTGTTGATAGCTTAATGTTGACAGCTTAATGTTGTTGACAGCCTAATTTTGTTGACAGCTTAATGTTGACAGCTTAATGTTGACAGCTTAATGTTGACAGCTTAATGTTGACAGCTTAATGTTGACAGCTTAATGTTGACAGCTTAATGTTGACAGCTTAATGTTGTTAACTGTTAATGTTGTTAACTGTTAATGTTGTAAACTGCTAATGTTGCCAGCTTATTGTTGTTGACAGCTTAATGTTGTTGATAGCTTAATGTTGACAGCTTAATGTTGTTGACAGCTTAATTTTGTTGACAGCTTAATGTTGACAGCTTAATGTTGACAGCTTAATGTTGACAGCTTATTGTTGACAGCTTATTGTTGACAGCTTATTGTTGACAGCTTAATGTTGACAGCTTAGTGTTGACAGCCTAATGTTGACAGCCTAATGTTGACAGCTTAATGTTGACAGCTTAATGTTGACAGCTTAATGTTGACAACTTATTGTTGACAGCTTAATGTTGACAGCTTAATGTTGACAGCCTAATGTTGACAGGCTAATGTTGACAGCTTAATGTTGACAGCTTAATGTTGACAGCTTAATGTTGACAGCTTAATGTTGACAGCTTAATGTTGACAGCTTAATGTTGACAGCTTAATGTTGACAGCTTAATGTTGTTAACTGTTAATGTTGTTAACTGTTAATGTTGTTAACTGTTAATGTTGTTAACTGTTAATGTTGTTAACTGTTAATGTTGTAAACTGTTAATGTTGTTAACTGTTAATGTTGTTAACTGTTAATGTTGTTAACTGTTAATGTTGCCAGCTTAATGTTGTTGCCAGCTTAATGTTGTTGACAGCTTAATGTTGACAGCCTAATGTTGTTGACGGTTAATTTTGACAACTTAATTTTCACAACTTAATGTTGACAGCTCAATGTTGACAGCTTAATGTTGTTGACAGCTTAATGTTGTTGACAGCTTAATGTTGTTGACAGCTTAATGTTGTTGATAGCTTAATGTTGTTAATAGCTTAATGTTGTTGATAGCTTAATGTTGACAGCTTAATGTTGACAGCTTAATGTTGACAGCTTAATGTTGACAGCTTAATGTTGACAGCTTAATGTTGACAGCTTAATGTTGACAGCTTATTGTTGACAGCTTATTGTTGACAGCTTAATGTTGTTAACTGTTAATGTTGTTAACTGTTAATGTTGTTAACTGTTAATGTTGTTAACTGTTAATGTTGTTAACTGTTAATGTTGTTAACTGTTAATGTTGTTAACTGTTAATGTTGTTAACTGTTAATGTTGTTAACTGTTAATGTTGTTAACTGTTAATGTTGTTAACTGTTAATGTTGTTAACTGTTAATGTTGTTAACTGTTAATGTCGTAAACTGTTAATGTTGCCAGCTTATTGTTGTTGACAGCTTAATGTTGTTGATAGCTTAATGTTGACAGCTTAATGTTGTTGACAGCCTAATTTTGTTGACAGCTTAATGTTGACAGCTTAATGTTGACAGCTTAATGTTGACAGCTTAATGTTGACAGCTTAATGTTGACAGCTTATTGTTGACAGCTTATTGTTGACAGCTTATTGTTGACAGCTTAATGTTGTTAACTGTTAATGTTGTTAACTGTTAATGTTGTAAACTGTTAATGTTGTTAACTGTTAATGTTGTTAACTGTTAATGTTGTTAACTGTTAATGTTGCCAGCTTAATGTTGTTGCCAGCTTAATGTTGTTGACAGCTTAATGTTGACAGCCTAATGTTGTTGACGGTTAATTTTGACAACTTAATTTTCACAACTTAATGTTGACAGCTCAATGTTGACAGCTTAATGTTGTTGACAGCTTAATGTTGTTGACAGCTTAATGTTGTTGACAGCTTAATGTTGTTGACAGCTTAATGTTGTTGATAGCTTAATGTTGTTGATAGCTTAATGTTGTTGATAGCTTAATGTTGACAGCTTAATGTTGACAGCTTAATGTTGACAGCTTAATGTTGACAGCTTAATGTTGACAGCTTAATGTTGACAGCTTATTGTTGACAGCTTATTGTTGACAGCTTATTGTTGACAGCTTAATGTTGTTAACTGTTAATGTTGTTAACTGTTAATGTTGTTAACTGTTAATGTTGTTAACTGTTAATGTTGTTAACTGTTAATGTTGTTAACTGTTAATGTTGTTAACTGTTAATGTTGTTAACTGTTAATGTTGTTAACTGTTAATGTTGTTAACTGTTAATGTCGTAAACTGTTAATGTTGCCAGCTTATTGTTGTTGACAGCTTAATGTTGTTGATAGCTTAATGTTGACAGCTTAATGTTGTTGACAGCCTAATTTTGTTGACAGCTTAATGTTGACAGCTTAATGTTGACAGCTTAATGTTGACAGCTTAATGTTGACAGCTTAATGTTGACAGCTTAATGTTGACAGCTTAATGTTGACAGCTTAATGTTGTTAACTGTTAATGTTGTTAACTGTTAATGTTGTAAACTGCTAATGTTGCCAGCTTATTGTTGTTGACAGCTTAATGTTGTTGATAGCTTAATGTTGACAGCTTAATGTTGTTGACAGCTTAATTTTGTTGACAGCTTAATGTTGACAGCTTAATGTTGACAGCTTAATGTCGACAGCTTATTGTTGACAGCTTATTGTTGACAGCTTATTGTTGACAGCTTAATGTTGACAGCTTAGTGTTGACAGCCTAATGTTGACAGCCTAATGTTGACAGCTTAATGTTGACAGCTTAATGTTGACAGCTTAATGTTGACAACTTATTGTTGACAGCTTAATGTTGACAGCTTAATGTTGACAGCCTAATGTTGACAGGCTAATGTTGACAGCTTAATGTTGACAGCTTAATGTTGACAGCTTAATGTTGACAGCTTAATGTTGACAGCTTAATGTTGACAGCTTAATGTTGACAGCTTAATGTTGACAGCTTAATGTTATTAACTGTTAATGTTGTTAACTGTTAATGTTGTTAACTGTTAATGTTGTTAACTGTTAATGTTGTTAACTGTTAATGTTGTAAACTGTTAATGTTGTTAACTGTTAATGTTGTTAACTGTTAATGTTGTTAACTGTTAATGTTGCCAGCTTAATGTTGTTGCCAGCTTAATGTTGTTGACAGCTTAATGTTGACAGCCTAATGTTGTTGACGGTTAATTTTGACAACTTAATTTTCACAACTTAATGTTGACAGCTCAATGTTGACAGCTTAATGTTGTTGACAGCTTAATGTTGTTGACAGCTTAATGTTGTTGACAGCTTAATGTTGTTGATAGCTTAATGTTGTTAATAGCTTAATGTTGTTGATAGCTTAATGTTGACAGCTTAATGTTGACAGCTTAATGTTGACAGCTTAATGTTGACAGCTTAATGTTGACAGCTTAATGTTGACAGCTTAATGTTGACAGCTTATTGTTGACAGCTTATTGTTGACAGCTTAATGTTGTTAACTGTTAATGTTGTTAACTGTTAATGTTGTTAACTGTTAATGTTGTTAACTGTTAATGTTGTTAACTGTTAATGTTGTTAACTGTTAATGTTGTTAACTGTTAATGTTGTTAACTGTTAATGTTGTTAACTGTTAATGTTGTTAACTGTTAATGTTGTTAACTGTTAATGTTGTTAACTGTTAATGTTGTTAACTGTTAATGTCGTAAACTGTTAATGTTGCCAGCTTATTGTTGTTGACAGCTTAATGTTGTTGATAGCTTAATGTTGACAGCTTAATGTTGTTGACAGCCTAATTTTGTTGACAGCTTAATGTTGACAGCTTAATGTTGACAGCTTAATGTTGACAGCTTAATGTTGACAGCTTAATGTTGACAGCTTATTGTTGACAGCTTATTGTTGACAGCTTATTGTTGACAGCTTAATGTTGTTAACTGTTAATGTTGTTAACTGTTAATGTTGTTAACTGTTAATGTTGTTAACTGTTAATGTTGTTAACTGTTAATGTTGTTAACTGTTAATGTTGTTAACTGTTAATGTTGTAAACTGTTAATGTTGTTAACTGTTAATGTTGTTAACTGTTAATGTTGTTAACTGTTAATGTTGCCAGCTTAATGTTGTTGCCAGCTTAATGTTGTTGACAGCTTAATGTTGACAGCCTAATGTTGTTGACGGTTAATTTTGACAACTTAATTTTCACAACTTAATGTTGACAGCTCAATGTTGACAGCTTAATGTTGTTGACAGCTTAATGTTGTTGACAGCTTAATGTTGTTGACAGCTTAATGTTGTTGATAGCTTAATGTTGTTAATAGCTTAATGTTGTTGATAGCTTAATGTTGACAGCTTAATGTTGACAGCTTAATGTTGACAGCTTAATGTTGACAGCTTAATGTTGACAGCTTAATGTTGACAGCTTAATGTTGACAGCTTATTGTTGACAGCTTATTGTTGACAGCTTAATGTTGTTAACTGTTAATGTTGTTAACTGTTAATGTTGTTAACTGTTAATGTTGTTAACTGTTAATGTTGTTAACTGTTAATGTTGTTAACTGTTAATGTTGTTAACTGTTAATGTTGTTAACTGTTAATGTTGTTAACTGTTAATGTTGTTAACTGTTAATGTCGTAAACTGTTAATGTTGCCAGCTTATTGTTGTTGACAGCTTAATGTTGTTGATAGCTTAATGTTGACAGCTTAATGTTGTTGACAGCCTAATTTTGTTGACAGCTTAATGTTGACAGCTTAATGTTGACAGCTTAATGTTGACAGCTTAATGTTGACAGCTTAATGTTGACAGCTTAATGTTGACAGCTTAATGTTGACAGCTTAGTGTTGACAGCTTAATGTTGTTAACTGTTAATGTTGTTAACTGTTAATGTTGTAAACTGCTAATGTTGCCAGCTTATTGTTGTTGACAGCTTAATGTTGTTGATAGCTTAATGTTGACAGCTTAATGTTGTTGACAGCTTAATTTTGTTGACAGCTTAATGTTGACAGCTTAATGTTGACAGCTTAATGTTGACAGCTTATTGTTGACAGCTTATTGTTGACAGCTTAATGTTGACAGCTTAGTGTTGACAGCCTAATGTTGACAGCCTAATGTTGACAGCTTAATGTTGACAGCTTAATGTTGACAGCTTAATGTTGACAACTTATTGTTGACAGCTTAATGTTGACAGCTTAATGTTGACAGCCTAATGTTGACAGCTTAATGTTGACAGCTTAATGTTGACAGCTTAATGTTGACAGCTTAATGTTGACAGCTTAATGTTGTTAACTGTTAATGTTGTTAACTGTTAATGTTGTAAACTGTTAATGTTGCCAGCTTATTGTTGTTGACAGCTTAATGTTGTTGATAGCTTAATGTTGACAGCTTAATGTTGACAGCTTAATGTTGACAACTTATTGTTGACAGCTTAATGTTGACAGCTTAATGTTGACAGCCTAATGTTGACAGCTTAATGTTGACAGCTTAATGTTGACAGCTTAATGTTGACAGCCTAATGTTGACAGCCTAAAGTTGACAGCTTAATGTTGACAGCTTAATGTTGACAGCTTAATGTTGACAGCTTAATGTTGACAGCCTATTGTTGACAGCCTATTGTTGACAGCTTAATGTTGTTGAAAGCTTAATGTTGAAAGCTTAATGTTGACAGCTTAATGTTGACAGCTTAATGTTGACAGCTTAATGTTGTTAACTGTTAATGTTGTTAACTGTTAATGTTGTTAACTGTTAATGTTGTTAACTGTTAATGTTGTTAACTGTTAATGTTGTTAACTGTTAATGTTGTTAACTGTTAATGTTGTTAACTGTTAATGTTGTTAACTGTTAATGTTGTTAACTGTTAATGTTGTTAACTGTTAATGTTGTTAACTGTTAATGTTGCCAGCTTAATGTTGTTGCCAGCTTAATGTTGTTGACAGCTTAATGTTGACATCCTAATATTGTTGACGGTTAATTTTGACAACTTAATTTTCTCAACTTAATGTTGACAGCTTAATGTTGACAGCTTAATGTTGTTGACAGCTTAATGTTGTTGATAGCTTAATGTTGTTGACAGCTTATTGTTGACAGCTTATTGTTGACAGCTTAATGTTGACAGCTTAATGTTGACAGCTTAATGTTGACAGCCTAATGTTGACAGCCTAAGGTTGACAGCTTAATGTTGACAGCTTAATGTTGACAGCTTAATGTTGACAACTTAATGTTGACAGCTTAATGTTGACAGCTTAATGTTGACAGCTTAATGTTGTTAACTGTTAATGTTGTTAACTGTTAATGTCGTAAACTGTTAATGTTGCCAGCTTATTGTTGTTGACAGCTTAATGTTGTTGACAGCTTAATTTTGTTGACAGCTTAATGTTGACAGCTTAATGTTGACAGCTTAATGTTGACAGCTTATTGTTGACAGCTTATTGTTGACAGCTTAATGTTGACAGCTTAGTGTTGACAGCCTAATGTTGACAGCCTAATGTTGACAGCTTAATGTTGACAGCTTAATGTTGACAGCTTAATGTTGACAGCTTAATGTTGACAGCCTATTGTTGACAGCTTAATGTTGTTGAAAGCTTAATGTTGACAGCTTAATGTTGACAGCTTAATGTTGACAGCTTAATGTTGTTAACTGTTAATGTTGTTAACTGTTAATGTTGTTAACTGTTAATGTTGTAAACTGTTAATGTTGTTAACTGTTAATGTTGTTAACTGTTAATGTTGTTAACTGTTAATGTTGCCAGCTTAATGTTGTTGCCAGCTTAATGTTGTTGACAGCTTAATGTTGTTAACTGTTAATGTTGTTAACTGTTAATGTTGTTAACTGTTAATGTTGTTAACTGTTATTGTTGTTAACTGTTAATGTTGTTAACTGTTAATGTTGTTAACTGTTAATGTTGTTAACTGTTAATGTTGCCAGCTTAATGTTGTTGCCAGCTTAATGTTGTTGACAGCTTAATGTTGACATCCTAATATTGTTGACGGTTAATTTTGACAACTTAATTTTCTCAACTTAATGTTGACAGCTTAATGTTGACAGCTTAATGTTGTTGACAGCTTAATGTTGTTGATAGCTTAATGTTGTTGATAGCTTAATGTTGACAGCTTAATGTTGACAGCTTAATGTTGACAGCTTAATGTTGACAGCTTAATGTTGACAGCTTAATGTTGTTGACAGCTTAATGTTGACAGCTTAATGTTGACAGCTTAATGTTGACAGCTTAATGTTGACAGCTTATTGTTGACAGCTTAATGTTGACAGCTTAATGTTGACAGCTTAATGTTGACAGCCTAATGTTGACAGCCTAAGGTTGACAGCTTAATGTTGACAGCTTAATGTTGACAGCTTAATGTTGACAACTTAATGTTGACAGCTTAATGTTGACAGCTTAATGTTGTTAACTGTTAATGTTGTTAACTGTTAATGTCGTAAACTGTTAATGTTGCCAGCTTATTGTTGTTGACAGCTTAATGTTGTTGACAGCTTAATTTTGTTGACAGCTTAATGTTGACAGCTTAATGTTGACAGCTTAATGTTGACAGCTTATTGTTGACAGCTTATTGTTGACAGCTTAATGTTGACAGCTTAGTGTTGACAGCCTAATGTTGACAGCCTAATGTTGACAGCTTAATGTTGACAGTTTAATGTTGACAGCTTAATGTTGACAGCTTAATGTTGACAGCCTATTGTTGACAGCTTAATGTTGTTGAAAGCTTAATGTTGACAGCTTAATGTTGACAGCTTAATGTTGACAGCTTAATGTTGTTAACTGTTAATGTTGTTAACTGTTAATGTTGTTAACTGTTAATGTTGTTAACTGTTAATGTTGTTAACTGTTAATGTTGTAAACTGTTAATGTTGTTAACTGTTAATGTTGTTAACTGTTAATGTTGTTAACTGTTAATGTTGTTAACTGTTAATGTTGTTAACTGTTAATGTTGTTAACTGTTAATGTTGTTAACTGTTAATGTTGTTAACTGTTAATGTTGTTAACTGTTAATGTTGTTAACTGTTAATGTTGTTAACTGTTAATGTTGTTAACTGTTAATGTTGCCAGCTTAATGTTGTTGCCAGCTTAATGTTGTTGACAGCTTAATGTTGACATCCTAATATTGTTGACGGTTAATTTTGACAACTTAATTTTCTCAACTTAATGTTGACAGCTTAATGTTGACAGCTTAATGTTGTTGACAGCTTAATGTTGTTGATAGCTTAATGTTGTTGATAGCTTAATGTTGACAGCTTAATGTTGACAGCTTAATGTTGACAGCTTAATGTTGTTGACAGCTTAATGTTGACAGCTTAATGTTGACAGCTTAATGTTGACAGCTTAATGTTGACAGCTTATTGTTGACAGCTTATTGTTGACAGCTTAATGTTGACAGCTTAATGTTGACAGCTTAATGTTCACAGCCTAATGTTGACAGCCTAAGGTTGACAGCTTAATGTTGACAGCTTAATGTTGACAGCTTAATGTTGACAACTTAATGTTGACAGCTTAATGTTGACAGCTTAATGTTGACAGCTTAATGTTGTTAACTGTTAATGTTGTTAACTGTTAATGTCGTAAACTGTTAATGTTGCCAGCTTATTGTTGTTGACAGCTTAATGTTGTTGACAGCTTAATTTTGTTGACAGCTTAATGTTGACAGCTTAATGTTGACAGCTTAATGTTGACAGCTTATTGTTGACAGCTTATTGTTGACAGCTTAATGTTGACAGCTTAGTGTTGACAGCCTAATGTTGACAGCCTAATGTTGACAGCTTAATGTTGACAGCTTAATGTTGACAGCTTAATGTTGACAGCTTAATGTTGACAGCCTATTGTTGACAGCTTAATGTTGTTGAAAGCTTAATGTTGACAGCTTAATGTTGACAGCTTAATGTTGACAGCTTAATGTTGTTAACTGTTAATGTTGTTAACTGTTAATGTTGTTAACTGTTAATGTTGTTACCTGTTAATGTTGTAAACTGTTAATGTTGTTAACTGTTAATGTTGTTAACTGTTAATGTTGTTAACTGTTAATGTTGCCAGCTTAATGTTGTTGCCAGCTTAATGTTGTTGACAGCTTAATGTTGACAGCCTAATGTTGTTGACGGTTAATTTTGACAACTTAATTTTCACAACTTAATGTTGACAGCTCAATGTTGACAGCTTAATGTTGTTGACAGCTTAATGTTGTTGACAGCTTAATGTTGTTGACAGCTTAATGTTGTTGACAGCTTAATGTTGTTGATAGCTTAATGTTGTTGATAGCTTAATGTTGTTGATAGCTTAATGTTGACAGCTTAATGTTGACAGCTTAATGTTGACAGCTTAATGTTGACAGCTTAATGTTGACAGCTTAATGTTGACAGCTTAATGTTGACAGCTTAATGTTGACAGCTTATTGTTGACAGCTTAATGTTGTTAACTGTTAATGTTGTTAACTGTTAATGTTGTTAACTGTTAATGTTGTTAACTGTTAATGTTGTTAACTGTTAATGTCGTAAACTGTTAATATTGCCAGCTTATTGTTGTTGACAGCTTAATGTTGTTGATAGCTTAATGTTGACAGCTTAATGTTGTTGACAGCCTAATTTTGTTGACAGCTTAATGTTGACAGCTTAATGTTGACAGCTTAATGTTGACAGCTTAATGTTGACAGCTTAATGTTGACAGCTTAATGTTGACAGCTTAATGTTGTTAACTGTTAATGTTGTAAACTGCTAATGTTGACAGCTTATTGTTGACAGCTTATTGTTGACAGCTTATTGTTGACAGCTTAATGTTGACAGCTTAGTGTTGACAGCCTAATGTTGACAGCCTAATGTTGACAGCTTAATGTTGACAGCTTAATGTTGACAGCTTAATGTTGACAGCCTATTGTTGACAGCTTAATGTTGTTGAAAGCTTAATGTTGACAGCTTAATGTTGACAGCTTAATGTTGACAGCTTAATGTTGTTAACTGTTAATGTTGTTAACTGTTAATGTTGTTAACTGTTAATGTTGTAAACTGTTAATGTTGTAAACTGTTAATGTTGTTAACTGTTAATGTTGTTAACTGTTAATGTTGTTAACTGTTAATGTTGCCAGCTTAATGTTGTTGCCAGCTTAATGTTGTTGACAGCTTAATGTTGACAGCCTAATGTTGTTGACGGTTAATTTTGACAACTTAATTTTCACAACTTAATGTTGACAGCTCAATGTTGACAGCTTAATGTTGTTGACAGCTTAATGTTGTTGACAGCTTAATGTTGTTGACAGCTTAATGTTGTTGACAGCTTAATGTTGTTGACAGCTTAATGTTGTTGATAGCTTAATGTTTTTGATAGCTTAATGTTGTTGATAGCTTAATGTTGACAGCTTAATGTTGACAGCTTAATGTTGACAGCTTAATGTTGACAGCTTAATGTTGACAGCTTAATGTTGACAGCTTATTGTTGACAGCTTATTGTTGACAGCTTATTGTTGACAGCTTAATGTTGTTAACTGTTAATGTTGTTAACTGTTAATGTTGTTAACTGTTAATGTTGTAAACTGTTAATGTTGTTAACTGTTAATGTTGTTAACTGTTAATGTTGTTAACTGTTAATGTTGTTAACTGTTAATGTTGTTAACTGTTAATGTTGTTAACTGTTAATGTCGTAAACTGTTAATGTTGCCAGCTTATTGTTGTTGACAGCTTAATGTTGTTGATAGCTTAATGTTGACAGCTTAATGTTGTTGACAGCCTAATTTTGTTGACAGCTTAATGTTGACAGCTTAATGTTGACAGCTTAATGTTGACAGCTTAATGTTGACAGCTTAATGTTGACAGCTTAATGTTGTTAACTGTTAATGTTGTTAACTGTTAATGTTGTAAACTGCTAATGTTGCCAGCTTATTGTTGTTGACAGCTTAATGTTGTTGATAGCTTAATGTTGACAGCTTAATGTTGTTGACAGCTTAATTTTGTTGACAGCTTAATGTTGACAGCTTAATGTTGACAGCTTAATGTTGACAGCTTATTGTTGACAGCTTATTGTTGACAGCTTATTGTTGACAGCTTAATGTTGACAGCTTAGTGTTGACAGCCTAATGTTGACAGCCTAATGTTGACAGCTTAATGTTGACAGCTTAATGTTGACAGCTTAATGTTGACAACTTATTGTTGACAGCTTAATGTTGACAGCTTAATGTTGACAGCCTAATGTTGACAGGCTAATGTTGACAGCTTAATGTTGACAGCTTAATGTTGACAGCTTAATGTTGACAGCTTAATGTTGACAGCCTATTGTTGACAGCTTAATGTTGTTGAAAGCTTAATGTTGACAGCTTAATGTTGACAGCTTAATGTTGACAGCTTAATGTTGTTAACTGTTAATGTTGTTAACTGTTAATGTTGTTAACTGTTAATGTTGTTAACTGTTAATGTTGTTAACTGTTAATGTTGTAAACTGTTAATGTTGTTAACTGTTAATGTTGTTAACTGTTAATGTTGTTAACTGTTAATGTTGCCAGCTTAATGTTGTTGCCAGCTTAATGTTGTTGACAGCTTAATGTTGACAGCCTAATGTTGTTGACGGTTAATTTTGACAACTTAATTTTCACAACTTAATGTTGACAGCTCAATGTTGACAGCTTAATGTTGTTGACAGCTTAATGTTGTTGACAGCTTAATGTTGTTGACAGCTTAATGTTGTTGACAGCTTAATGTTGTTGACAGCTTAATGTTGTTGATAGCTTAATGTTGTTGATAGCTTAATGTTGTTGATAGCTTAATGTTGACAGCTTAATGTTGACAGCTTAATGTTGACAGCTTAATGTTGACAGCTTAATGTTGACAGCTTAATGTTGACAGCTTAATGTTGACAGCTTAATGTTGACAGCTTATTGTTGACAGCTTATTGTTGACAGCTTAATGTTGTTAACTGTTAATGTTGTTAACTGTTAATGTTGTTAACTGTTAATGTTGTTAACTGTTAATGTTGTTAACTGTTAATGTCGTAAACTGTTAATATTGCCAGCTTATTGTTGTTGACAGCTTAATGTTGTTGATAGCTTAATGTTGACAGCTTAATGTTGTTGACAGCCTAATTTTGTTGACAGCTTAATGTTGACAGCTTAATGTTGACAGCTTAATGTTGACAGCTTAATGTTGACAGCTTAATGTTGACAGCTTATTGTTGACAGCTTAATGTTGTTAACTGTTAATGTTGTTAACTGTTAATGTTGTAAACTGCTAATGTTGACAGCTTATTGTTGACAGCTTATTGTTGACAGCTTATTGTTGACAGCTTAATGTTGACAGCTTAGTGTTGACAGCCTAATGTTGACAGCCTAATGTTGACAGCTTAATGTTGACAGCCTATTGTTGACAGCTTAATGTTGACAGCCTATTGTTGACAGCTTAATGTTGTTGAAAGCTTAATGTTGACAGCTTAATGTTGACAGCTTAATGTTGACAGCTTAATGTTGTTAACTGTTAATGTTGTTAACTGTTAATGTTGTTAACTGTTAATGTTGTTAACTGTTAATGTTGTAAACTGTTAATGTTGTTAACTGTTAATGTTGTTAACTGTTAATGTTGTTAACTGTTAATGTTGCCAGCTTAATGTTGTTGCCAGCTTAATGTTGTTGACAGCTTAATGTTGACAGCCTAATGTTGTTGACGGTTAATTTTGACAACTTAATTTTCACAACTTAATGTTGACAGCTCAATGTTGACAGCTTAATGTTGTTGACAGCTTAATGTTGTCGACAGCTTAATGTTGTTGACAGCTTAATGTTGTTGACAGCTTAATGTTGTTGATAGCTTAATGTTTTTGATAGCTTAATGTTGTTGATAGCTTAATGTTGACAGCTTAATGTTGACAGCTTAATGTTGACAGCTTAATGTTGACAGCTTAATGTTGACAGCTTAATGTTGACAGCTTATTGTTGACAGCTTATTGTTGACAGCTTATTGTTGACAGCTTATTGTTGACAGCTTAATGTTGTTAACTGTTAATGTTGTTAACTGTTAATGTTGTTAACTGTTAATGTTGTTAACTGTTAATGTTGTTAACTGTTAATGTTGTTAACTGTTAATGTTGTTAACTGTTAATGTTGTTAACTGTTAATGTTGTTAACTGTTAATGTCGTAAACTGTTAATGTTGCCAGCTTATTGTTGTTGACAGCTTAATGTTGTTGATAGTTTAATGTTGACAGCTTAATGTTGTTGACAGCCTAATTTTGTTGACAGCTTAATGTTGACAGCTTAATGTTGACAGCTTAATGTTGACAGCTTAATGTTGACAGCTTAATGTTGACAGCTTAATGTTGACAGCTTAATGTTGTTAACTGTTAATGTTGTTAACTGTTAATGTTGTAAACTGCTAATGTTGCCAGCTTATTGTTGTTGACAGCTTAATGTTGTTGATAGCTTAATGTTGACAGCTTAATGTTGTTGACAGCTTAATTTTGTTGACAGCTTAATGTTGACAGCTTAATGTTGACAGCTTAATGTTGACAGCTTATTGTTGACAGCTTATTGTTGACAGCTTATTGTTGACAGCTTAATGTTGACAGCTTAGTGTTGACAGCCTAATGTTGACAGCCTAATGTTGACAGCTTAATGTTGACAGCTTAATGTTGACAGCTTAATGTTGACAACTTATTGTTGACAGCTTAATGTTGACAGCTTAATGTTGACAGCCTAATGTTGACAGGCTAATGTTGACAGCTTAATGTTGACAGCTTAATGTTGACAGCTTAATGTTGACAGCTTAATGTCGACAGCTTAATGTTGACAGCTTAATGTTGTTAACTGTTAATGTTGTTAACTGTTAATGTTGTTAACTGTTAATGTTGTTAACTGTTAATGTTGTTAACTGTTAATGTTGTTAACTGTTAATGTTGCCAGCTTAATGTTCTTGCCAGCTTAATGTTGTTGACAGCTTAATGTTGACAGCCTAATGTTGTTGACGGTTAATTTTGACAACTTAATTTTCACAACTTAATGTTGACATCTCAATGTTGACAGCTTAATGTTGTTGACAGCTTAATGTTGTTGACAGCTTAATGTTGTTGACAGCTTAATGTTGTTGATAGCTTAATGTTGTTGATAGCTTAATGTTGTTGATAGCTTAATGTTGACAGCTTAATGTTGACAGCTTAATGTTGACAGCTTAATGTTGACAGCTTAATGTTGACAGCTTAATGTTGACAGCTTAATGTTGACAGCTTATTGTTGACAGCTTATTGTTGACAGCTTATTGTTGACAGCTTAATGTTGTTAACTGTTAATGTTGTTAACTGTTAATGTTGTTAACTGTTAATGTTGTTAACTGTTAATGTTGTTAACTGTTAATGTTGTTAACTGTTAATGTTGTTAACTGTTAATGTCGTAAACTGTTAATGTTGCCAGCTTATTGTTGTTGACAGCTTAATGTTGTTGATAGCTTAATGTTGACAGCTTAATGTTGTTGACAGCCTAATTTTGTTGACAGCTTAATGTTGACAGCTTAATGTTGACAGCTTAATGTTGACAGCTTAATGTTGACAGCTTAATGTTGACAGCTTAATGTTGACAGCTTAATGTTGACAGCTTAATGTTGACAGCTTAATGTTGTTAACTGTTAATGTTGTTAACTGTTAATGTTGTAAACTGCTAATGTTGCCAGCTTATTGTTGTTGACAGCTTAATGTTGTTGATAGCTTAATGTTGACAGCTTAATGTTGTTGACAGCTTAATTTTGTTGACAGCTTAATGTTGACAGCTTAATGTTGACAGCTTAATGTTGACAGCTTATTGTTGACAGCTTATTGTTGACAGCTTATTGTTGACAGCTTAATGTTGACAGCTTAGTGTTGACAGCCTAATGTTGACAGCCTAATGTTGACAGCTTAATGTTGACAGCTTAATGTTGACAGCTTAATGTTGACAACTTATTGTTGACAGCTTAATGTTGACAGCTTAATGTTGACAGCCTAATGTTGACAGCTTAATGTTGACAGCTTAATGTTGACAGCTTAATGTTGACAGCTTAATGTTGACAGCTTAATGTTGACAGCTTAATGTTGTTAACTGTTAATGTTGTTAACTGTTAATGTTGTAAACTGTTAATGTTGCCAGCTTATTGTTGTTGACAGCTTAATGTTGTTGATAGCTTAATGTTGACAGCTTAATGTTGACAGCTTAATGTTGACAACTTATTGTTGACAGCTTAATGTTGACAGCTTAATGTTGACAGCCTAATGTTGACAGCTTAATGTTGACAGCTTAATGTTGACAGCTTAATGTTGACAGCCTAATGTTGACAGCCTAAAGTTGACAGCTTAATGTTGACAGCTTAATGTTGACAGCTTAATGTTGACAGCTTAATGTTGACAGCCTATTGTTGACAGCCTATTGTTGACAGCTTAATGTTGTTGAAAGCTTAATGTTGACAGCTTAATGTTGACAGCTTAATGTTGTTAACTGTTAATGTTGTTAACTGTTAATGTTGTTAACTGTTAATGTTGTTAACTGTTAATGTTGTTAACTGTTAATGTTGTTAACTGTTAATGTTGTTAACTGTTAATGTCGTAAACTGTTAATGTTGCCAGCTTATTGTTGTTGACAGCTTAATGTTGTTGACAGCTTAATTTTGTTGACAGCTTAATGTTGACAGCTTAATGTTGACAGCTTAATGTTGACAGCTTATTGTTGACAGCTTATTGTTGACAGCTTAATGTTGACAGCTTAGTGTTGACAGCCTAATGTTGACAGCCTAATGTTGACAGCTTAATGTTGACAGCTTAATGTTGACAGCTTAATGTTGACAGCTTAATGTTGACAGCCTATTGTTGACAGCTTAATGTTGTTGAAAGCTTAATGTTGACAGCTTAATGTTGACAGCTTAATGTTGACAGCTTAATGTTGTTAACTGTTAATGTTGTTAACTGTTAATGTTGTTAACTGTTAATGTTGTTAACTGTTAATGTTGTAAACTGTTAATGTTGTTAACTGTTAATGTTGTTAACTGTTAATGTTGTTAACTGTTAATGTTGCCAGCTTAATGTTGTTGCCAGCTTAATGTTGTTGACAGCTTAATGTTGACAGCCTAATGTTGTTGACGGTTAATTTTGACAACTTAATTTTCACAACTTAATGTTGACAGCTCAATGTTGACAGCTTAATGTTGTTGACAGCTTAATGTTGTTGACAGCTTAATGTTGTTGACAGCTTAATGTTGTTGACAGCTTAATGTTGTTGACAGCTTAATGTTGTTGATAGCTTAATGTTGTTGATAGCTTAATGTTGTTGATAGCTTAATGTTGACAGCTTAATGTTGACAGCTTAATGTTGACAGCTTAATGTTGACAGCTTAATGTTGACAGCTTAATGTTGACAGCTTTATGTTGACAGCTTATTGTTGACAGCTTATTGTTGACAGCTTAATGTTGTTAACTGTTAATGTTGTTAACTGTTAATGTTGTTAACTGTTAATGTTGTTAACTGTTAATGTTGTTAACTGTTAATGTCGTAAACTGTTAATGTTGCCAGCTTATTGTTGTTGACAGCTTAATGTTGTTGATAGCTTAATGTTGACAGCTTAATGTTGTTGACAGCCTAATTTTGTTGACAGCTTAATGTTGACAGCTTAATGTTGACAGCTTAATGTTGACAGCTTAATGTTGACAGCTTAATGTTGACAGCTTAATGTTGACAGCTTAATGTTGTTAACTGTTAATGTTGTTAACTGTTAATGTTGTAAACTGCTAATGTTGCCAGCTTATTGTTGTTGACAGCTTAATGTTGTTGATAGCTTAATGTTGACAGCTTAATGTTGTTGACAGCTAAATTTTGTTGACAGCTTAATGTTGACAGCTTAATGTTGACAGCTTAATGTTGACAGCTTATTGTTGACAGCTTATTGTTGACAGCTTATTGTTGACAGCTTAATGTTGACAGCTTAGTGTTGACAGCCTAATGTTGACAGCCTAATGTTGACAGCTTAATGTTGACAGCTTAATGTTGACAGCTTAATGTTGACAGCTTAATGTTGACAGCCTATTGTTGACAGCTTAATGTTGTTGAAAGCTTAATGTTGACAGCTTAATGTTGACAGCTCAATGTTGACAGCTTAATGTTGTTGACAGCTTAATGTTGTTGACAGCTTAATGTTGTTGACAGCTTAATGTTGTTGACAGCTTAATGTTGTTGACAGCTTAATGTTGTTGACAGCTTAATGTTGTTGATAGCTTAATGTTGTTGATAGCTTAATGTTGACAGCTTAATGTTGACAGCTTAATGTTGACAGCTTAATGTTGACAGCTTAATGTTGACAGCTTAATGTTGACAGCTTAATGTTGACAGCTTATTGTTGACAGCTTATTGTTGACAGCTTAATGTTGTTAACTGTTAATGTTGTTAACTGTTAATGTTGTTAACTGTTAATGTTGTTAACTGTTAATGTTGTTAACTGTTAATGTCGTAAACTGTTAATGTTGCCAGCTTATTGTTGTTGACAGCTTAATGTTGTTGATAGCTTAATGTTGACAGCTTAATGTTGTTGACAGCCTAATTTTGTTGACAGCTTAATGTTGACAGCTTAATGTTGACAGCTTAATGTTGACAGCTTAATGTTGACAGCTTAATGTTGACAGCTTAATGTTGTTAACTGTTAATGTTGTTAACTGTTAATGTTGTAAACTGCTAATGTTGCCAGCTTATTGTTGTTGACAGCTTAATGTTGTTGATAGCTTAATGTTGACAGCTTAATGTTGTTGACAGCTTAATTTTGTTGACAGCTTAATGTTGACAGCTTAATGTTGACAGCTTAATGTTGACAGCTTATTGTTGACAGCTTATTGTTGACAGCTTATTGTTGACAGCTTAATGTTGACAGCTTAGTGTTGACAGCCTAATGTTGACAGCCTAATGTTGACAGCTTAATGTTGACAGCTTAATGTTGACAGCTTAATGTTGACAGCTTAATGTTGACAGCCTATTGTTGACAGCTTAATGTTGTTGAAAGCTTAATGTTGACAGCTTAATGTTGACAGCTTAATGTTGTTAACTGTTAATGTTGTTAACTGTTAATGTTGTTAACTGTTAATGTTGTTAACTGTTAATGTTGTTAACTGTTAATGTTGTTAACTGTTAATGTTGTAAACTGTTAATGTTGTTAACTGTTAATGTTGTTAACTGTTAATGTTGTTAACTGTTAATGTTGCCAGCTTAATGTTGTTGCCAGCTTAATGTTGTTGACAGCTTAATGTTGACAGCCTAATGTTGTTGACGGTTAATTTTGACAACTTAATTTTCACAACTTAATGTTGACAGCTCAATGTTGACAGCTTAATGTTGTTGACAGCTTAATGTTGTTGACAGCTTAATGTTGTTGACAGCTTAATGTTGTTGATAGCTTAATGTTGTTGATAGCTTAATGTTGTTGATAGCTTAATGTTGACAGCTTAATGTTGACAGCTTAATGTTGACAGCTTAATGTTGACAGCTTAATGCTGACAGCTTAATGTTGACAGCTTAATGTTGACAGCTTATTGTTGACAGCTTATTGTTGACAGCTTATTGTTGACAGCTTAATGTTGACAGCTTAATGTTGACAGCCTAATGTTGACAGCTTAATGTTGACAGCTTAATGTTGACAGCTTAATGTTGACAGCCTAATGTTGACAGCCTAAAGTTGACAGCTTAATGTTGACAGCTTAATGTTGACAGCTTAATGTTGACAGCTTAATGTTGACAGCCTATTGTTGACAGCCTATTGTTGACAGCTTAATGTTGTTGAAAGGTTAATGTTGACAGCTTAATGTTGACAGCTTAATGTTGACAGCTTAATGTTGTTAACTGTTAATGTTGTTAACTGTTAATGTTGTTAACTGTTAATGTTGTTAACTGTTAATGTTGTTAACTGTTAATGTTGTTAACTGTTAATGTTGTTAACTGTTAATGTTGTTAACTGTTAATGTTGTTAACTGTTAATGTTGTTAACTGTTAATGTTGTTAACTGTTAATGTTGTTAACTGTTAATGTTGTTAACTGTTAATGTTGTTAACTGTTAATGTTGTTAACTGTTAATGTTGCCAGCTTAATGTTGTTGCCAGCTTAATGCTGTTGACAGCTTAATGTTGACATCCTAATATTGTTGACGGTTAATTTTGACAACTTAATTTTCTCAACTTAATGTTGACAGCTTAATGTTGACAGCTTAATGTTGTTGACAGCTTAATGTTGTTGATAGCTTAATGTTGTTGATAACTTAATGTTGACAGCTTAATGTTGACAGCTTAATGTTGACAGCTTAATGTTGTTGACAGCTTAATGTTGACAGCTTAATGTTGACAGCTTAATGTTGACAGCTTAATGTTGACAGCTTATTGTTGACAGCTTATTGTTGACAGCTTAATGTTGACAGCTTAATGTTGACAGCTTAATGTTGACAGCCTAATGTTGACAGCCTAAGGTTGACAGCTTAATGTTGACAGCTTAATGTTGACAGCTTAATATTGACAACTTAATGTTGACAGCTTAATGTTGACAGCTTAATGTTGACAGCTTAATGTTGTTAACTGTTAATGTTGTTAACTGTTAATGTCGTAAACTGTTAATGTTGCCAGCTTATTGTTGTTGACAGCTTAATGTTGTTGACAGCTTAATTTTGTTGACAGCTTAATGTTGACAGCTTAATGTTGACAGCTTAATGTTGACAGCTTATTGTTGACAGCTTATTGTTGACAGCTTAATGTTGACAGCTTAGTGTTGACAGCCTAATGTTGACAGCCTAATGTTGACAGCTTAATGTTGACAGCTTAATGTTGACAGCTTAATGTTGACAGCTTAATGTTGACAGCCTATTGTTGACAGCTTAATGTTGTTGAAAGCTTAATGTTGACAGCTTAATGTTGACACCTTAATGTTGACAGCTTAATGTTGTTAACTGTTAATGTTGTTAACTGTTAATGTTGTTAACTGTTAATGTTGTTAACTGTTAATGTTGTAAACTGTTAATGTTGTTAACTGTTAATGTTGTTAACTGTTAATGTTGTTAACTGTTAATGTTGCCAGCTTAATGTTGTTGCCAGCTTAATGTTGTTGACAGCTTAATGTTGACAGCCTAATGTTGTTGACGGTTAATTTTGACAACTTAATTTTCACAACTTAATGTTGACAGCTCAATGTTGACAGCTTAATGTTGTTGACAGCTTAATGTTGTTGACAGCTTAATGTTGTTGACAGCTTAATGTTGTTGACAGCTTAATGTTGTTGACAGCTTAATGTTGTTGATAGCTTAATGTTGTTGATAGCTTAATGTTGTTGATAGCTTAATGTTGACAGCTTAATGTTGACAGCTTAATGTTGACAGCTTAATGTTGACAGCTTAATGTTGACAGCTTAATGTTGACAGCTTAATGTTGACAGCTTAATGTTGACAGCTTAATGTTGACAGCTTATTGTTGACAGCTTATTGTTGACAGCTTAATGTTGTTAACTGTTAATGTTGTTAACTGTTAATGTTGTTAACTGTTAATGTTGTTAACTGTTAATGTTGTTAACTGTTAATGTCGTAAACTGTTAATGTTGCCAGCTTATTGTTGTTGACAGCTTAATGTTGTTGATAGCTTAATGTTGACAGCTTAATGTTGTTGACAGCCTAATTTTGTTGACAGCTTAATGTTGACAGCTTAATGTTGACAGCTTAATGTTGACAGCTTAATGTTGACAGCTTAATGTTGACAGCTTAATGTTGACAGCTTAATGTTGACAGCTTAATGTTGACAGCTTAATGTTGTTAACTGTTAATGTTGTTAACTGTTAATGTTGTAAACTGCTAATGTTGCCAGCTTATTGTTGTTGACAGCTTAATGTTGTTGATAGCTTAATGTTGACAGCTTAATGTTGTTGACAGCTTAATTTTGTTGACAGCTTAATGTTGACAGCTTAATGTTGACAGCTTAATGTTGACAGCTTATTGTTGACAGCTTATTGTTGACAGCTTATTGTTGACAGCTTAATGTTGACAGCTTAGTGTTGACAGCCTAATGTTGACAGCCTAATGTTGACAGCTTAATGTTGACAGCTTAATGTTGACAGCTTAATGTTGACAGCTTAATGTTGACAGCCTATTGTTGACAGCTTAATGTTGTTGAAAGCTTAATGTTGACAGCTTAATGTTGACAGCTTAATGTTGACAGCTTAATGTTGTTAACTGTTAATGTTGTTAACTGTTAATGTTGTTAACTGTTAATGTTGTTAACTGTTAATGTTGTTAACTGTTAATGTTGTTAACTGTTAATGTCGTAAACTGTTAATGTTGCCAGCTTATTGTTGTTGACAGCTTAATGTTGTTGACAGCTTAATTTTGTTGACAGCTTAATGTTGACAGCTTAATGTTGACAGCTTAATGTTGACAGCTTATTGTTGACAGCTTATTGTTGACAGCTTAATGTTGACAGCTTAGTGTTGACAGCCTAATGTTGACAGCCTAATGTTGACAGCTTAATGTTGACAGCTTAATGTTGACAGCTTAATGTTGACAGCTTAATGTTGACAGCCTATTGTTGACAGCTTAATGTTGTTGAAAGCTTAATGTTGACAGCTTAATGTTGACAGCTTAATGTTGACAGCTTAATGTTGTTAACTGTTAATGTTGTTAACTGTTAATGTTGTTAACTGTTAATGTTGTTAACTGTTAATGTTGTAAACTGTTAATGTTGTTAACTGTTAATGTTGTTAACTGTTAATGTTGTTAACTGTTAATGTTGCCAGCTTAATGTTGTTGCCAGCTTAATGTTGTTGACAGCTTAATGTTGACAGCCTAATGTTGTTGACGGTTAATTTTGACAACTTAATTTTCACAACTTAATGTTGACAGCTCAATGTTGACAGCTTAATGTTGTTGACAGCTTAATGTTGTTGACAGCTTAATGTTGTTGACAGCTTAATGTTGTTGACAGCTTAATGTTGTTGACAGCTTAATGTTGTTGATAGCTTAATGTTGTTGATAGCTTAATGTTGTTGATAGCTTAATGTTGACAGCTTAATGTTGACAGCTTAATGTTGACAGCTTAATGTTGACAGCTTAATGTTGACAGCTTAATGTTGACAGCTTAATGTTGACAGCTTTATGTTGACAGCTTATTGTTGACAGCTTATTGTTGACAGCTTAATGTTGTTAACTGTTAATGTTGTTAACTGTTAATGTTGTTAACTGTTAATGTTGTTAACTGTTAATGTTGTTAACTGTTAATGTCGTAAACTGTTAATGTTGCCAGCTTATTGTTGTTGACAGCTTAATGTTGTTGATAGCTTAATGTTGACAGCTTAATGTTGTTGACAGCCTAATTTTGTTGACAGCTTAATGTTGACAGCTTAATGTTGACAGCTTAATGTTGACAGCTTAATGTTGACAGCTTAATGTTGACAGCTTAATGTTGACAGCTTAATGTTGTTAACTGTTAATGTTGTTAACTGTTAATGTTGTAAACTGCTAATGTTGCCAGCTTATTGTTGTTGACAGCTTAATGTTGTTGATAGCTTAATGTTGACAGCTTAATGTTGTTGACAGCTAAATTTTGTCGACAGCTTAATGTTGACAGCTTAATGTTGACAGCTTAATGTTGACAGCTTATTGTTGACAGCTTATTGTTGACAGCTTATTGTTGACAGCTTAATGTTGACAGCTTAGTGTTGACAGCCTAATGTTGACAGCCTAATGTTGACAGCTTAATGTTGACAGCTTAATGTTGACAGCTTAATGTTGACAGCTTAATGTTGACAGCCTATTGTTGACAGCTTAATGTTGTTGAAAGCTTAATGTTGACAGCTTAATGTTGACAGCTCAATGTTGACAGCTTAATGTTGTTGACAGCTTAATGTTGTTGACAGCTTAATGTTGTTGACAGCTTAATGTTGTTGACAGCTTAATGTTGTTGATAGCTTAATGTTGTTGATAGCTTAATGTTGACAGCTTAATGTTGACAGCTTAATGTTGACAGCTTAATGTTGACAGCTTAATGTTGACAGCTTAATGTTGACAGCTTAATGTTGACAGCTTATTGTTGACAGCTTATTGTTGACAGCTTAATGTTGTTAACTGTTAATGTTGTTAACTGTTAATGTTGTTAACTGTTAATGTTGTTAACTGTTAATGTTGTTAACTGTTAATGTCGTAAACTGTTAATGTTGCCAGCTTATTGTTGTTGACAGCTTAATGTTGTTGATAGCTTAATGTTGACAGCTTAATGTTGTTGACAGCCTAATTTTGTTGACAGCTTAATGTTGACAGCTTAATGTTGACAGCTTAATGTTGACAGCTTAATGTTGACAGCTTAATGTTGACAGCTTAATGTTGTTAACTGTTAATGTTGTTAACTGTTAATGTTGTAAACTGCTAATGTTGCCAGCTTATTGTTGTTGACAGCTTAATGTTGTTGATAGCTTAATGTTGACAGCTTAATGTTGTTGACAGCTTAATTTTGTTGACAGCTTAATGTTGACAGCTTAATGTTGACAGCTTAATGTTGACAGCTTATTGTTGACAGCTTATTGTTGACAGCTTATTGTTGACAGCTTAATGTTGACAGCTTAGTGTTGACAGCCTAATGTTGACAGCCTAATGTTGACAGCTTAATGTTGACAGCTTAATGTTGACAGCTTAATGTTGACAGCCTATTGTTGACAGCTTAATGTTGTTGAAAGCTTAATGTTGACAGCTTAATGTTGACAGCTTAATGTTGACAGCTTAATGTTGTTAACTGTTAATGTTGTTAACTGTTAATGTTGTTAACTGTTAATGTTGTTAACTGTTAATGTTGTTAACTGTTAATGTTGTTAACTGTTAATGTTGTAAACTGTTAATGTTGTTAACTGTTAATGTTGTTAACTGTTAATGTTGTTAACTGTTAATGTTGTTAACTGTTAATGTTGTTAACTGTTAATGTCGTAAACTGTTAATGTTGCCAGCTTATTGTTGTTGACAGCTTAATGTTGTTGACAGCTTAATTTTGTTGACAGCTTAATGTTGACAGCTTAATGTTGACAGCTTAATGTTGACAGCTTATTGTTGACAGCTTATTGTTGACAGCTTAATGTTGACAGCTTAGTGTTGACAGCCTAATGTTGACAGCCTAATGTTGACAGCTTAATGTTGACAGCTTAATGTTGACAGCTTAATGTTGACAGCTTAATGTTGACAGCCTATTGTTGACAGCTTAATGTTGTTGAAAGCTTAATGTTGACAGCTTAATGTTGACAGCTTAATGTTGACAGCTTAATGTTGTTAACTGTTAATGTTGTTAACTGTTAATGTTGTTAACTGTTAATGTTGTTAACTGTTAATGTTGTAAACTGTTAATGTTGTTAACTGTTAATGTTGTTAACTGTTAATGTTGTTAACTGTTAATGTTGCCAGCTTAATGTTGTTGCCAGCTTAATGTTGTTGACAGCTTAATGTTGACAGCCTAATGTTGTTGACGGTTAATTTTGACAACTTAATTTTCACAACTTAATGTTGACAGCTCAATGTTGACAGCTTAATGTTGTTGACAGCTTAATGTTGTTGACAGCTTAATGTTGTTGACAGCTTAATGTTGTTGACAGCTTAATGTTGTTGACAGCTTAATGTTGTTGATAGCTTAATGTTGTTGATAGCTTAATGTTGTTGATAGCTTAATGTTGACAGCTTAATGTTGACAGCTTAATGTTGACAGCTTAATGTTGACAGCTTAATGTTGACAGCTTAATGTTGACAGCTTAATGTTGACAGCTTTATGTTGACAGCTTATTGTTGACAGCTTATTGTTGACAGCTTAATGTTGTTAACTGTTAATGTTGTTAACTGTTAATGTTGTTAACTGTTAATGTTGTTAACTGTTAATGTTGTTAACTGTTAATGTCGTAAACTGTTAATGTTGCCAGCTTATTGTTGTTGACAGCTTAATGTTGTTGATAGCTTAATGTTGACAGCTTAATGTTGTTGACAGCCTAATTTTGTTGACAGCTTAATGTTGACAGCTTAATGTTGACAGCTTAATGTTGACAGCTTAATGTTGACAGCTTAATGTTGACAGCTTAATGTTGACAGCTTAATGTTGTTAACTGTTAATGTTGTTAACTGTTAATGTTGTAAACTGCTAATGTTGCCAGCTTATTGTTGTTGACAGCTTAATGTTGTTGATAGCTTAATGTTGACAGCTTAATGTTGTTGACAGCTAAATTTTGTCGACAGCTTAATGTTGACAGCTTAATGTTGACAGCTTAATGTTGACAGCTTATTGTTGACAGCTTATTGTTGACAGCTTATTGTTGACAGCTTAATGTTGACAGCTTAGTGTTGACAGCCTAATGTTGACAGCCTAATGTTGACAGCTTAATGTTGACAGCTTAATGTTGACAGCTTAATGTTGACAGCTTAATGTTGACAGCCTATTGTTGACAGCTTAATGTTGTTGAAAGCTTAATGTTGACAGCTTAATGTTGACAGCTCAATGTTGACAGCTTAATGTTGTTGACAGCTTAATGTTGTTGACAGCTTAATGTTGTTGACAGCTTAATGTTGTTGACAGCTTAATGTTGTTGACAGCTTAATGTTGTTGATAGCTTAATGTTGTTGATAGCTTAATGTTGACAGCTTAATGTTGACAGCTTAATGTTGACAGCTTAATGTTGACAGCTTAATGTTGACAGCTTAATGTTGACAGCTTATTGTTGACAGCTTATTGTTGACAGCTTAATGTTGTTAACTGTTAATGTTGTTAACTGTTAATGTTGTTAACTGTTAATGTTGTTAACTGTTAATGTTGTTAACTGTTAATGTCGTAAACTGTTAATGTTGCCAGCTTATTGTTGTTGACAGCTTAATGTTGTTGATAGCTTAATGTTGACAGCTTAATGTTGTTGACAGCCTAATTTTGTTGACAGCTTAATGTTGACAGCTTAATGTTGACAGCTTAATGTTGACAGCTTAATGTTGACAGCTTAATGTTGACAGCTTAATGTTGTTAACTGTTAATGTTGTTAACTGTTAATGTTGTAAACTGCTAATGTTGCCAGCTTATTGTTGTTGACAGCTTAATGTTGTTGATAGCTTAATGTTGACAGCTTAATGTTGTTGACAGCTTAATTTTGTTGACAGCTTAATGTTGACAGCTTAATGTTGACAGCTTAATGTTGACAGCTTATTGTTGACAGCTTATTGTTGACAGCTTATTGTTGACAGCTTAATGTTGACAGCTTAGTGTTGACAGCCTAATGTTGACAGCCTAATGTTGACAGCTTAATGTTGACAGCTTAATGTTGACAGCTTAATGTTGACAGCCTATTGTTGACAGCTTAATGTTGTTGAAAGCTTAATGTTGACAGCTTAATGTTGACAGCTTAATGTTGACAGCTTAATGTTGTTAACTGTTAATGTTGTTAACTGTTAATGTTGTTAACTGTTAATGTTGTTAACTGTTAATGTTGTTAACTGTTAATGTTGTTAACTGTTAATGTTGTAAACTGTTAATGTTGTTAACTGTTAATGTTGTTAACTGTTAATGTTGTTAACTGTTAATGTTGCCAGCTTAATGTTGTTGCCAGCTTAATGTTGTTGACAGCTTAATGTTGACAGCCTAATGTTGTTGACGGTTAATTTTGACAACTTAATTTTCACAACTTAATGTTGACAGCTCAATGTTGACAGCTTAATGTTGTTGACAGCTTAATGTTGTTGACAGCTTAATGTTGTTGACAGCTTAATGTTGTTGATAGCTTAATGTTGTTGATAGCTTAATGTTGTTGATAGCTTAATGTTGACAGCTTAATGTTGACAGCTTAATGTTGACAGCTTAATGTTGACAGCTTAATGCTGACAGCTTAATGTTGACAGCTTAATGTTGACAGCTTATTGTTGACAGCTTATTGTTGACAGCTTATTGTTGACAGCTTAATGTTGACAGCTTAATGTTGACAGCCTAATGTTGACAGCTTAATGTTGACAGCTTAATGTTGACAGCTTAATGTTGACAGCCTAATGTTGACAGCCTAAAGTTGACAGCTTAATGTTGACAGCTTAATGTTGACAGCTTAATGTTGACAGCTTAATGTTGACAGCCTATTGTTGACAGCCTATTGTTGACAGCTTAATGTTGTTGAAAGGTTAATGTTGACAGCTTAATGTTGACAGCTTAATGTTGACAGCTTAATGTTGTTAACTGTTAATGTTGTTAACTGTTAATGTTGTTAACTGTTAATGTTGTTAACTGTTAATGTTGTTAACTGTTAATGTTGTTAACTGTTAATGTTGTTAACTGTTAATGTTGTTAACTGTTAATGTTGTTAACTGTTAATGTTGTTAACTGTTAATGTTGTTAACTGTTAATGTTGTTAACTGTTAATGTTGTTAACTGTTAATGTTGTTAACTGTTAATGTTGCCAGCTTAATGTTGTTGCCAGCTTAATGCTGTTGACAGCTTAATGTTGACATCCTAATATTGTTGACGGTTAATTTTGACAACTTAATTTTCTCAACTTAATGTTGACAGCTTAATGTTGACAGCTTAATGTTGTTGACAGCTTAATGTTGTTGATAGCTTAATGTTGTTGATAACTTAATGTTGACAGCTTAATGTTGACAGCTTAATGTTGACAGCTTAATGTTGTTGACAGCTTAATGTTGACAGCTTAATGTTGACAGCTTAATGTTGACAGCTTAATGTTGACAGCTTATTGTTGACAGCTTATTGTTGACAGCTTAATGTTGACAGCTTAATGTTGACAGCTTAATGTTGACAGCCTAATGTTGACAGCCTAAGGTTGACAGCTTAATGTTGACAGCTTAATGTTGACAGCTTAATATTGACAACTTAATGTTGACAGCTTAATGTTGACAGCTTAATGTTGTTAACTGTTAATGTTGTTAACTGTTAATGTCGTAAACTGTTAATGTTGCCAGCTTATTGTTGTTGACAGCTTAATGTTGTTGACAGCTTAATTTTGTTGACAGCTTAATGTTGACAGCTTAATGTTGACAGCTTAATGTTGACAGCTTATTGTTGACAGCTTATTGTTGACAGCTTAATGTTGACAGCTTAGTGTTGACAGCCTAATGTTGACAGCCTAATGTTGACAGCTTAATGTTGACAGCTTAATGTTGACAGCTTAATGTTGACAGCTTAATGTTGACAGCCTATTGTTGACAGCTTAATGTTGTTGAAAGCTTAATGTTGACAGCTTAATGTTGACACCTTAATGTTGACAGCTTAATGTTGTTAACTGTTAATGTTGTTAACTGTTAATGTTGTTAACTGTTAATGTTGTTAACTGTTAATGTTGTAAACTGTTAATGTTGTTAACTGTTAATGTTGTTAACTGTTAATGTTGTTAACTGTTAATGTTGCCAGCTTAATGTTGTTGCCAGCTTAATGTTGTTGACAGCTTAATGTTGACAGCCTAATGTTGTTGACGGTTAATTTTGACAACTTAATTTTCACAACTTAATGTTGACAGCTCAATGTTGACAGCTTAATGTTGTTGACAGCTTAATGTTGTTGACAGCTTAATGTTGTTGACAGCTTAATGTTGTTGACAGCTTAATGTTGTTGATAGCTTAATGTTGTTGATAGCTTAATGTTGTTGATAGCTTAATGTTGACAGCTTAATGTTGACAGCTTAATGTTGACAGCTTAATGTTGACAGCTTAATGTTGACAGCTTAATGTTGACAGCTTAATGTTGACAGCTTAATGTTGACAGCTTAATGTTGACAGCTTATTGTTGACAGCTTATTGTTGACAGCTTAATGTTGTTAACTGTTAATGTTGTTAACTGTTAATGTTGTTAACTGTTAATGTTGTTAACTGTTAATGTTGTTAACTGTTAATGTCGTAAACTGTTAATGTTGCCAGCTTATTGTTGTTGACAGCTTAATGTTGTTGATAGCTTAATGTTGACAGCTTAATGTTGTTGACAGCCTAATTTTGTTGACAGCTTAATGTTGACAGCTTAATGTTGACAGCTTAATGTTGACAGCTTAATGTTGACAGCTTAATGTTGACAGCTTAATGTTGACAGCTTAATGTTGACAGCTTAATGTTGTTAACTGTTAATGTTGTTAACTGTTAATGTTGTAAACTGCTAATGTTGCCAGCTTATTGTTGTTGACAGCTTAATGTTGTTGATAGCTTAATGTTGACAGCTTAATGTTGTTGACAGCTTAATTTTGTTGACAGCTTAATGTTGACAGCTTAATGTTGACAGCTTAATGTTGACAGCTTATTGTTGACAGCTTATTGTTGACAGCTTATTGTTGACAGCTTAATGTTGACAGCTTAGTGTTGACAGCCTAATGTTGACAGCCTAATGTTGACAGCTTAATGTTGACAGCTTAATGTTGACAGCTTAATGTTGACAGCTTAATGTTGACAGCCTATTGTTGACAGCTTAATGTTGTTGAAAGCTTAATGTTGACAGCTTAATGTTGACAGCTTAATGTTGACAGCTTAATGTTGTTAACTGTTAATGTTGTTAACTGTTAATGTTGTTAACTGTTAATGTTGTTAACTGTTAATGTTGTAAACTGTTAATGTTGTTAACTGTTAATGTTGTTAACTGTTAATGTTGTTAACTGTTAATGTTGCCAGCTTAATGTTGTTGCCAGCTTAATGTTGTTGACAGCTTAATGTTGACAGCCTAATGTTGTTGACGGTTAATTTTGACAACTTAATTTTCACAACTTAATGTTTACAGCTCAATGTTGACAGCTTAATGTTGACAGCTTAATGTTGTTGACAGCTTAATGTTGTTGACAGCTTAATGTTGTTGATAGCTTAATGTTGTTGATAGCTTAATGTTGACAGCTTAATGTTGACAGCTTAATGTTGACAGCTTAATGTTGACAGCTTAATGTTGACAGCTTAATGTTGACAGCTTAATGTTGACAGCTTAATGTTGACAGCTTATTGTTGACAGCTTATTGTTGACAGCTTATTGTTGACAGCTTAATGTTGTTAACTGTTAATGTTGTTAACTGTTAATGTTGTTAACTGTTAATGTTGTTAACTGTTAATGTTGTTAACTGTTAATGTTGTTAACTGTTAATGTTGTTAACTGTTAATGTTGTTAACTGTTAATGTTGTTAACTGTTAATGTTGTTAACTGTTAATGTTGTTAACTGTTAATGTCGTAAACTGTTAATGTTGCCAGCTTATTGTTGTTGACAGCTTAATGTTGTTGATAGCTTAATGTTGACAGCTTAATGTTGTTGACAGCCTAATTTTGTTGACAGCTTAATGTTGACAGCTTAATGTTGACAGCTTAATGTTGACAGCTTAATGTTGACAGCTTAATGTTGACAGCTTAATGTTGACAGCTTAATGTTGACAGCTTAATGTTGACAGCTTAATGTTGTTAACTGTTAATGTTGTTAACTGTTAATGTTGTAAACTGCTAATGTTGCCAGCTTATTGTTGTTGACAGCTTAATGTTGTTGATAGCTTAATGTTGACAGCTTAATGTTGTTGACAGCTTAATTTTGTTGACAGCTTAATGTTGACAGCTTAATGTTGACAGCTTAATGTTGACAGCTTATTGTTGACAGCTTATTGTTGACAGCTTATTGTTGACAGCTTAATGTTGACAGCTTAGTGTTGACAGCCTAATGTTGACAGCCTAATGTTGACAGCTTAATGTTGACAGCTTAATGTTGACAGCTTAATGTTGACAACTTATTGTTGACAGCTTAATGTTGACAGCTTAATGTTGACAGGCTAATGTTGACAGCTTAATGTTGACAGCTTAATGTTGACAGCTTAATGTTGACAGCTTAATGTTGACAGCTTAATGTTGACAGCTTAATGTTGTTAACTGTTAATGTTGTTAACTGTTAATGTTGTTAACTGTTAATGTTGTTAACTGTTAATGTTGTAAACTGTTAATGTTGTTAACTGTTAATGTTGTTAACTGTTAATGATGTTAACTGTTAATGTTGCCAGCTTAATGTTGTTGCCAGCTTAATGTTGTTGACAGCTTAATGTTGACAGCCTAATGTTGTTGACGGTTAATTTTGACAACTTAATTTTCACAACTTAATGTTGACAGCTCAATGTTGACAGCTTAATGTTGTTGACAGCTTAATGTTGTTGACAGCTTAATGTTGTTGACAGCTTAATGTTGTTGATAGCTTAATGTTGTTGATAGCTTAATGTTGTTGATAGCTTAATGTTGACAGCTTAATGTTGACAGCTTAATGTTGACAGCTTAATGTTGACAGCTTAATGTTGACAGCTTAATGTTGACAGCTTAATGTTGACAGCTTATTGTTGACAGCTTATTGTTGACAGCTTATTGTTGACAGCTTAATGTTGTTAACTGTTAATGTTGTTAACTGTTAATGTTGTTAACTGTTAATGTTGTTAACTGTTAATGTTGTTAACTGTTAATGTTGTTAACTGTTAATGTTGTTAACTGTTAATGTTGTAAACTGTTAATGTTGTTAACTGTTAATGTTGTTAACTGTTAATGTTGTTAACTGTTAATGTTGCCAGCTTAATGTTGTTGCCAGCTTAATGTTGTTGACAGCTTAATGTTGACAGCCTAATGTTGTTGACGGTTAATTTTGACAACTTAATTTTCACAACTTAATGTTTACAGCTCAATGTTGACAGCTTAATGTTGACAGCTTAATGTTGTTGACAGCTTAATGTTGTTGACAGCTTAATGTTGTTGATAGCTTAATGTTGTTGATAGCTTAATGTTGACAGCTTAATGTTGACAGCTTAATGTTGACAGCTTAATGTTGACAGCTTAATGTTGACAGCTTAATGTTGACAGCTTAATGTTGACAGCTTAATGTTGACAGCTTATTGTTGACAGCTTATTGTTGACAGCTTATTGTTGACAGCTTAATGTTGTTAACTGTTAATGTTGTTAACTGTTAATGTTGTTAACTGTTAATGTTGTTAACTGTTAATGTTGTTAACTGTTAATGTTGTTAACTGTTAATGTTGTTAACTGTTAATGTTGTTAACTGTTAATGTTGTTAACTGTTAATGTCGTAAACTGTTAATGTTGCCAGCTTATTGTTGTTGACAGCTTAATGTTGTTGATAGCTTAATGTTGACAGCTTAATGTTGTTGACAGCCTAATTTTGTTGACAGCTTAATGTTGACAGCTTAATGTTGACAGCTTAATGTTGACAGCTTAATGTTGACAGCTTAATGTTGACAGCTTAATGTTGACAGCTTAATGTTGACAGCTTAATGTTGTTAACTGTTAATGTTGTTAACTGTTAATGTTGTAAACTGCTAATGTTGCCAGCTTATTGTTGTTGACAGCTTAATGTTGTTGATAGCTTAATGTTGACAGCTTAATGTTGTTGACAGCTTAATTTTGTTGACAGCTTAATGTTGACAGCTTAATGTTGACAGCTTAATGTTGACAGCTTATTGTTGACAGCTTATTGTTGACAGCTTATTGTTGACAGCTTAATGTTGACAGCTTAGTGTTGACAGCCTAATGTTGACAGCCTAATGTTGACAGCTTAATGTTGACAGCTTAATGTTGACAGCTTAATGTTGACAACTTATTGTTGACAGCTTAATGTTGACAGCCTAATGTTGACAGGCTAATGTTGACAGCTTAATGTTGACAGCTTAATGTTGACAGCTTAATGTTGACAGCTTAATGTTGACAGCTTAATGTTGACAGCTTAATGTTGTTAACTGTTAATGTTGTTAACTGTTAATGTTGTTAACTGTTAATGTTGTAAACTGTTAATGTTGTTAACTGTTAATGTTGTTAACTGTTAATGATGTTAACTGTTAATGTTGCCAGCTTAATGTTGTTGCCAGCTTAATGTTGTTGACAGCTTAATGTTGACAGCCTAATGTTGTTGACGGTTAATTTTGACAACTTAATTTTCACAACTTAATGTTGACAGCTCAATGTTGACAGCTTAATGTTGTTGACAGCTTAATGTTGTTGACAGCTTAATGTTGTTGACAGCTTAATGTTGTTGATAGCTTAATGTTGTTGATAGCTTAATGTTGTTGATAGCTTAATGTTGACAGCTTAATGTTGACAGCTTAATGTTGACAGCTTAATGTTGACAGCTTAATGTTGACAGCTTAATGTTGACAGCTTAATGTTGACAGCTTATTGTTGACAGCTTATTGTTGACAGCTTATTGTTGACAGCTTAATGTTGTTAACTGTTAATGTTGTTAACTGTTAATGTTGTTAACTGTTAATGTTGTTAACTGTTAATGTTGTTAACTGTTAATGTTGTTAACTGTTAATGTTGTTAACTGTTAATGTTGTTAACTGTTAATGTTGTTAACTGTTAATGTTGTTAACAGTTAATGTTGTTAACTGTTAATGTTGTTAACTGTTAATGTTGTTAACTGTTAATGTTGTTAACTGTTAATGTTGTTAACTGTTAATGTTGTTAACTGTTAATGTTGTTGCCAGCTTAATGTTGTTGACAGCTTAATGTTGACATCCAAATGTTGTTGACGGTTAATTTTCTCAACTTAATGTTGACAGCTTAATGTTGACAGCCTAATGTTGACAGCCTAAAGTTGACAGCTTAATGTTGACAGCTTAATGTTGACAGCTTAATGTTGACAACTTATTGTTGACAGCTTAATGTTGACAGCTTAATGTTGACAGCCTAATGTTGACAGGCTAATGTTGACAGCTTAATGTTGACAGCTTAATGTTGACAGCTTAATGTTGACAGCTTAATGTTGACAGCTTAATGTTGACAGCTTAATGTTGACAGCTTAATGTTGACAGCTTAATGTTGTTAACTGTTAATGTTGTTAACTGTTAATGTTGTAAACTGCTAATGTTGCCAGCTTATTGTTGTTGACAGCTTAATGTTGTTGATAGCTTAATGTTGACAGCTTAATGTTGTTGACAGCTTAATTTTGTTGACAGCTTAATGTTGACAGCTTAATGTTGACAGCTTAATGTTGACAGCTTATTGTTGACAGCTTATTGTTGACAGCTTATTGTTGACAGCTTAATGTTGACAGCTTAGTGTTGACAGCCTAATGTTGACAGCCTAATGTTGACAGCTTAATGTTGACAGCTTAATGTTGACAGCTTAATGTTGACAGCTTAATGTTGACAGCCTATTGTTGACAGCTTAATGTTGTTGAAAGCTTAATGTTGACAGCTTAATGTTGACAGCTTAATGTTGACAGCT
This sequence comes from Alitta virens, assembly GCA_932294295.1. Classification (NCBI taxonomy): domain Eukaryota; kingdom Metazoa; phylum Annelida; class Polychaeta; order Phyllodocida; family Nereididae; genus Alitta; species Alitta virens. Next base: position 25,279,136 of record OW028574.1, read on the forward strand.
TAATGTTGTTAACTGTTAATGTTGTTAACTGTTAATGTTGTTAACTGTTAATGTTGTTAACTGTTAATGTTGTAAACTGTTAATGTTGTTAACTGTTAATGTTGTTAACTGTTAATGATGTTAACTGTTAATGTTGCCAGCTTAATGTTGTTGCCAGCTTAATGTTGTTGACAGCTTAATGTTGACAGCCTAATGTTGTTGACGGTTAATTTTGACAACTTAATTTTCACAACTTAATGTTGACAGCTCAATGTTGACAGCTTAATGTTGTTGACAGCTTAATGTTGTTGACAGCTTAATGTTGTTGACAGCTTAATGTTGTTGATAGCTTAATGTTGTTGATAGCTTAATGTTGTTGACAGCTTAATGTTGACAGCTTAATGTTGACAGCTTAATGTTGACAGCTTAATGTTGACAGCTTAATGTTGACAGCTTAATGTTGACAGCTTATTGTTGACAGCTTATTGTTGACAGCTTATTGTTGACAGCTTAATGTTGTTAACTGTTAATGTTGTTAACTGTTAATGTTGTTAACTGTTAATGTTGTTAACTGTTAATGTTGTTAACTGTTAATGTTGTTAACTGTTAATGTTGTTAACTGTTAATGTTGTTAACTGTTAATGTTGTTAACTGTTAATGTTGTTAACAGTTAATGTTGTTAACTGTTAATGTTGTTAACTGTTAATGTTGTTAACTGTTAATGTTGTTAACTGTTAATGTTGTTAACTGTTAATGTTGTTAACTGTTAATGTTGTTGCCAGCTTAATGTTGTTGACAGCTTAATGTTGACAGCTTATTGTTGACAGCTTAATGTTGACAGCTTAGTGTTGACAGCCTAATGTTGACAGCCTAATGTTGACAGCTTAATGTTGACAGCTTAATGTTGACAGCTTAATGTTGACAGCTTAATGTTGACAGCCTATTGTTGACAGCTTAATGTTGTTGATAGCTTAATGTTGTTGATAGCTTAATGTTGTTGATAGCTTAATGTTGTTAACTGTTAATGTTGTAAACTGTTAATGTTGTTAACTGTTAATGTTGTTGACAGCTTAATGTTGTTGATAGCTTAATGTTGTTGATAGCTTAATGTTGTTGATAGCTTAATGTTGACAGCTTAATGTTGACAGCTTAATGTTGACATCCAAATGTTGTTGACGGTTAATTTTCTCAACTTAATGTTGACAGCTTAATGTTGACAGCCTAATGTTGACAGCCTAAAGTTGACAGCTTAATGTTGACAGCTTAATGTTGACAGCTTAATGTTGACAACTTATTGTTGACAGCTTAATGTTGACAGCTTAATGTTGACAGCCTAATGTTGACAGGCTAATGTTGACAGCTTAATGTTGACAGCTTAATGTTGACAGCTTAATGTTGACAGCTTAATGTTGACAGCTTAATGTTGACAGCTTAATGTTGACAGCTTAATGTTGACAGCTTAATGTTGACAGCTTAATGTTGTTAACTGTTAATGTTGTTAACTGTTAATGTTGTAAACTGCTAATGTTGCCAGCTTATTGTTGTTGACAGCTTAATGTTGTTGATAGCTTAATGTTGACAGCTTAATGTTGTTGACAGCTTAATTTTGTTGACAGCTTAATGTTGACAGCTTAATGTTGACAGCTTATTGTTGACAGCTTATTGTTGACAGCTTATTGTTGACAGCTTAATGTTGACAGCTTAGTGTTGACAGCCTAATGTTGACAGCCTAATGTTGACAGCTTAATGTTGACAGCTTAATGTTGACAGCTTAATGTTGACAGCTTAATGTTGACAGCCTATTGTTGACAGCTTAATGTTGTTGAAAGCTTAATGTTGACAGCTTAATGTTGACAGCTTAATGTTGACAGCTTAATGTTGTTAACTGTTAATGTTGTTAACTGTTAATGTTGTTAACTGTTAATGTTGTTAACTGTTAATGTTGTAAACTGTTAATGTTGTTAACTGTTAATGTTGTTAACTGTTAATGATGTTAACTGTTAATGTTGCCAGCTTAATGTTGTTGCCAGCTTAATGTTGTTGACAGCTTAATGTTGACAGCCTAATGTTGTTGACGGTTAATTTTGACAACTTAATTTTCACAACTTAATGTTGACAGCTCAATGTTGACAGCTTAATGTTGTTGACAGCTTAATGTTGTTGACAGCTTAATGTTGTTGACAGCTTAATGTTGTTGATAGCTTAATGTTGTTGATAGCTTAATGTTGTTGATAGCTTAATGTTGACAGCTTAATGTTGACAGCTTAATGTTGACAGCTTAATGTTGACAGCTTAATGTTGACAGCTTAATGTTGACAGCTTAATGTTGACAGCTTAATGTTGACAGCTTATTGTTGACAGCTTATTGTTGACAGCTTATTGTTGACAGCTTAATGTTGTTAACTGTTAATGTTGTTAACTGTTAATGTTGTTAACTGTTAATGTTGTTAACTGTTAATGTTGTTAACTGTTAATGTTGTTAACTGTTAATGTTGTTAACTGTTAATGTTGTTAACTGTTAATGTTGTTAACTGTTAATGTTGTTAACAGTTAATGTTGTTAACTGTTAATGTTGTTAACTGTTAATGTTGTTAACTGTTAATGTTGTTAACTGTTAATGTTGTTAACTGTTAATGTTGTTAACTGTTAATGTTGTTAACTGTTAATGTTGTTGCCAGCTTAATGTTGTTGACAGCTTAATGTTGACATCCAAATGTTGTTGACGGTTAATTTTCTCAACTTAATGTTGACAGCTTAATGTTGACAGCCTAATGTTGACAGCCTAAAGTTGACAGCTTAATGTTGACAGCTTAATGTTGACAGCTTAATGTTGACAACTTATTGTTGACAGCTTAATGTTGACAGCTTAATGTTGACAGCCTAATGTTGACAGGCTAATGTTGACAGCTTAATGTTGACAGCTTAATGTTGACAGCTTAATGTTGACAGCTTAATGTTGACAGCTTAATGTTGACAGCTTAATGTTGTTAACTGTTAATGTTGTTAACTGTTAATGTTGTAAACTGTTAATGTTGCCAGCTTATTGTTGTTGACAGCTTAATGTTGTTGATAGCTTAATGTTGACAGCTTAATGTTGACAGCTTAATGTTGACAGCTTAATGTTGACAACTTATTGTTGACAGCTTAATGTTGACAGCTTAATGTTGACAGCCTAATGTTGACAGCTTAATGTTGACAGCTTAATGTTGACAGCTTAATGTTGACAGCCTAATGTTGACAGCCTAAAGTTGACAGCTTAATGTTGACAGCTTAATGTTGACAGCTTAATGTTGACAGCTTAATGTTGACAGCCTATTGTTGACAGCCTATTGTTGACAGCTTAATGTTGTTGAAAGCTTAATGTTGAAAGCTTAATGTTGACAGCTTAATGTTGACAGCTTAATGTTGACAGCTTAATGTTGACAGCTTAATGTTGTTAACTGTTAATGTTGTTAACTGTTAATGTTGTTAACTGTTAATGTTGTTAACTGTTAATGTTGTTAACTGTTAATGTTGTTAACTGTTAATGTTGTTAACTGTTAATGTTGTTAACTGTTAATGTTGTTAACTGTTAATGTTGTTAACTGTTAATGTTGTTAACTGTTAATGTTGCCAGCTTAATGTTGTTGCCAGCTTAATGTTGTTGACAGCTTAATGTTGACATCCTAATATTGTTGACGGTTAATTTTGACAACTTAATTTTCTCAACTTAATGTTGACAGCTTAATGTTGACAGCTTAATGTTGTTGACAGCTTAATGTTGTTGATAGCTTAATGTTGTTGATAGCTTAATGTTGACAGCTTAATGTTGACAGCTTAATGTTGACAGCTTAATGTTGTTGACAGCTTAATGTTGACAGCTTAATGTTGACAGCTTAATGTTGACAGCTTATTGTTGACAGCTTATTGTTGACAGCTTAATGTTGACAGCTTAATGTTGACAGCTTAATGTTGACAGCCTAATGTTGACAGCCTAAGGTTGACAGCTTAATGTTGACAGCTTAATGTTGACAGCTTAATGTTGACAACTTAATGTTGACAGCTTAATGTTGACAGCTTAATGTTGACAGCTTAATGTTGTTAACTGTTAATGTTGTTAACTGTTAATGTCGTAAACTGTTAATGTTGCCAGCTTATTGTTGTTGACAGCTTAATGTTGTTGATAGCTTAATGTTGACAGCTTAATGTTGTTGACAGCCTAATTTTGTTGACAGCTTAATGTTGACAGCTTAATGTTGACAGCTTAATGTTGACAGCTTAATGTTGACAGCTTAATGTTGACAGCTTAATGTTGACAGCTTAATGTTGACAGCTTAATGTTGTTAACTGTTAATGTTGTAAACTGCTAATGTTGCCAGCTTATTGTTGTTGACAGCTTAATGTTGTTGATAGCTTAATGTTGACAGCTTAATGTTGTTGACAGCTTAATTTTGTTGACAGCTTAATGTTGACAGCTTAATGTTGACAGCTTAATGTTGACAGCTTATTGTTGACAGCTTATTGTTGACAGCTTAATGTTGACAGCTTAGTGTTGACAGCCTAATGTTGACAGCCTAATGTTGACAGCTTAATGTTGACAGCTTAATGTTGACAGCTTAATGTTGACAGCTTAATGTTGACAGCCTATTGTTGACAGCTTAATGTTGTTGAAAGCTTAATGTTGACAGCTTAATGTTGTTAACTGTTAATGTTGTTAACTGTTAATGTTGTTAACTGTTAATGTTGTTAACTGTTAATGTTGTAAACTGTTAATGTTGTTAACTGTTAATGTTGTTAACTGTTAATGTTGTTAACTGTTAATGTTGCCAGCTTAATGTTGTTGCCAGCTTAATGTTGTTGACAGCTTAATGTTGACAGCCTAATGTTGTTGACGGTTAATTTTGACAACTTAATTTTCACAACTTAATGTTGACAGCTCAATGTTGACAGCTCAATGTTGTTGACAGCTTAATGTTGTTGACAGCTTAATGTTGTTGACAGCTTAATGTTGTTGATAGCTTAATGTTGTTGATAGCTTAATGTTGTTGATAGCTTAATGTTGACAGCTTAATGTTGACAGCTTAATGTTGACAGCTTAATGTTGACAGCTTAATGTTGACAGCTTAATGTTGACAGCTTAATGTTGACAGCTTAATGTTGTTAACTGTTAATGTTGTTAACTGTTAATGTTGTAAACTGCTAATGTTGCCAGCTTATTGTTGTTGACAGCTTAATGTTGTTGATAGCTTAATGTTGACAGCTTAATGTTGTTGACAGCTTAATTTTGTTGACAGCTTAATGTTGACAGCTTAATGTTGACAGCTTAATGTTGACAGCTTATTGTTGACAGCTTATTGTTGACAGCTTATTGTTGACAGCTTAATGTTGACAGCTTAGTGTTGACAGCCTAATGTTGACAGCCTAATGTTGACAGCTTAATGTTGACAGCTTAATGTTGACAGCTTAATGTTGACAGCTTAATGTTGACAGCCTATTGTTGACAGCTTAATGTTGTTGAAAGCTTAATGTTGACAGCTTAATGTTGACAGCTTAATGTTGACAGCTTAATGTTGTTAACTGTTAATGTTGTTAACTGTTAATGTTGTTAACTGTTAATGTTGTTAACTGTTAATGTTGTTAACTGTTAATGTTGTTAACTGTTAATGTTGTAAACTGTTAATGTTGTTAACTGTTAATGTTGTTAACTGTTAATGTTGCCAGCTTAATGTTGTTGCCAGCTTAATGTTGTTGACAGCTTAATGTTGACAGCCTAATGTTGTTGACGGTTAATTTTGACAACTTAATTTTCACAACTTAATGTTGACAGCTCAATGTTGACAGCTTAATGTTGTTGACAGCTTAATGTTGTTGACAGCTTAATGTTGTTGACAGCTTAATGTTGTTGATAGCTTAATGTTGTTGATAGCTTAATGTTGTTGATAGCTTAATGTTGACAGCTTAATGTTGACAGCTTAATGTTGACAGCTTAATGTTGACAGCTTAATGCTGACAGCTTAATGTTGACAGCTTAATGTTGACAGCTTATTGTTGACAGCTTATTGTTGACAGCTTATTGTTGACAGCTTAATGTTGACAGCTTAATGTTGACAGCCTAATGTTGACAGCTTAATGTTGACAGCTTAATGTTGACAGCTTAATGTTGACAGCCTAATGTTGACAGCCTAAAGTTGACAGCTTAATGTTGACAGCTTAATGTTGACAGCTTAATGTTGACAGCTTAATGTTGACAGCCTATTGTTGACAGCCTATTGTTGACAGCTTAATGTTGTTGAAAGGTTAATGTTGACAGCTTAATGTTGACAGCTTAATGTTGACAGCTTAATGTTGTTAACTGTTAATGTTGTTAACTGTTAATGTTGTTAACTGTTAATGTTGTTAACTGTTAATGTTGTTAACTGTTAATGTTGTTAACTGTTAATGTTGTTAACTGTTAATGTTGTTAACTGTTAATGTTGTTAACTGTTAATGTTGTTAACTGTTAATGTTGTTAACTGTTAATGTTGTTAACTGTTAATGTTGTTAACTGTTAATGTTGCCAGCTTAATGTTGTTGCCAGCTTAATGTTGTTGACAGCTTAATGTTGACATCCTAATATTGTTGACGGTTAATTTTGACAACTTAATTTTCTCAACTTAATGTTGACAGCTTAATGTTGACAGCTTAATGTTGTTGACAGCTTAATGTTGTTGATAGCTTAATGTTGTTGATAACTTAATGTTGACAGCTTAATGTTGACAGCTTAATGTTGACAGCTTAATGTTGTTGACAGCTTAATGTTGACAGCTTAATGTTGACAGCTTAATGTTGACAGCTTAATGTTGACAGCTTATTGTTGACAGCTTATTGTTGACAGCTTAATGTTGACAGCTTAATGTTGACAGCTTAATGTTGACAGCCTAATGTTGACAGCCTAAGGTTGACAGCTTAATGTTGACAGCTTAATGTTGACAGCTTAATGTTGACAACTTAATGTTGACAGCTTAATGTTGACAGCTTAATGTTGACAGCTTAATGTTGTTAACTGTTAATGTTGTTAACTGTTAATGTCGTAAACTGTTAATGTTGCCAGCTTATTGTTGTTGACAGCTTAATGTTGTTGACAGCTTAATTTTGTTGACAGCTTAATGTTGACAGCTTAATGTTGACAGCTTAATGTTGACAGCTTATTGTTGACAGCTTATTGTTGACAGCTTAATGTTGACAGCTTAGTGTTGACAGCCTAATGTTGACAGCCTAATGTTGACAGCTTAATGTTGACAGCTTAATGTTGACAGCTTAATGTTGACAGCTTAATGTTGACAGCCTATTGTTGACAGCTTAATGTTGTTGAAAGCTTAATGTTGACAGCTTAATGTTGACAGCTTAATGTTGACAGCTTAATGTTGCTAACTGTTAATGTTGTTAACTGTTAATGTTGTTAACTGTTAATGTTGTTAACTGTTAATGTTGTTAACTGTTAATGTTGTTAACTGTTAATGTTGTTAACTGTTAATGTTGCCAGCTTAATGTTGTTGCCAGCTTAATGTTGTTGACAGCTTAATGTTGACAGCCTAATGTTGTTGACGGTTAATTTTGACAACTTAATTTTCACAACTTAATGTTGACAGCTCAATGTTGACAGCTTAATGTTGTTGACAGCTTAATGTTGTTGACAGCTTAATGTTGTTGACAGCTTAATGTTGTTGACAGCTTAATGTTGTTGACAGCTTAATGTTGTTGATAGCTTAATGTTGTTGATAGCTTAATGTTGTTGATAGCTTAATGTTGACAGCTTAATGTTGACAGCTTAATGTTGACAGCTTAATGTTGACAGCTTAATGTTGACAGCTTAATGTTGACAGCTTAATGTTGACAGCTTAATGTTGACAGCTTATTGTTGACAGCTTATTGTTGACAGCTTAATGTTGTTAACTGTTAATGTTGTTAACTGTTAATGTTGTTAACTGTTAATGTTGTTAACTGTTAATGTTGTTAACTGTTAATGTCGTAAACTGTTAATGTTGCCAGCTTATTGTTGTTGACAGCTTAATGTTGTTGATAGCTTAATGTTGACAGCTTAATGTTGTTGACAGCCTAATTTTGTTGACAGCTTAATGTTGACAGCTTAATGTTGACAGCTTAATGTTGACAGCTTCATGTTGACAGCTTAATGTTGACAGCTTAATGTTGACAGCTTAATGTTGACAGCTTAATGTTGACAGCTTAATGTTGACAGCTTAATGTTGACAGCTTAATGTTGTTAACTGTTAATGTTGTTAACTGTTAATGTTGTAAACTGCTAATGTTGCCAGCTTATTGTTGTTGACAGCTTAATGTTGTTGATAGCTTAATGTTGACAGCTTAATGTTGTTGACAGCTTAATTTTGTTGACAGCTTAATGTTGACAGCTTAATGTTGACAGCTTAATGTTGACAGCTTATTGTTGACAGCTTATTGTTGACAGCTTATTGTTGACAGCTTAATGTTGACAGCTTAGTGTTGACAGCCTAATGTTGACAGCCTAATGTTGACAGCTTAATGTTGACAGCTTAATGTTGACAGCTTAATGTTGACAGCTTAATGTTGACAGCCTATTGTTGACAGCTTAATGTTGTTGAAAGCTTAATGTTGACAGCTTAATGTTGACAGCTTAATGTTGACAGCTTAATGTTGTTAACTGTTAATGTTGTTAACTGTTAATGTTGTTAACTGTTAATGTTGTTAACTGTTAATGTTGTAAACTGTTAATGTTGTTAACTGTTAATGTTGTTAACTGTTAATGTTGTTAACTGTTAATGTTGCCAGCTTAATGTTGTTGCCAGCTTAATGTTGTTGACAGCTTAATGTTGACAGCCTAATGTTGTTGACGGTTAATTTTGACAACTTAATTTTCACAACTTAATGTTTACAGCTCAATGTTGACAGCTTAATGTTGTTGACAGCTTAATGTTGTTGACAGCTTAATGTTGTTGACAGCTTAATGTTGTTGACAGCTTAATGTTGTTGATAGCTTAATGTTGTTGATAGCTTAATGTTGACAGCTTAATGTTGACAGCTTAATGTTGACAGCTTAATGTTGACAGCTTAATGTTGACAGCTTAATGTTGACAGCTTAATGTTGACAGCTTAATGTTGACAGCTTATTGTTGACAGCTTAATGTTGACAGCTTATTGTTGACAGCTTAATGTTGTTAACTGTTAATGTTGTTAACTGTTAATGTTGTTAACTGTTAATGTTGTTAACTGTTAATGTTGTTAACTGTTAATGTTGTTAACTGTTAATGTTGTTAACTGTTAATGTTGTTAACTGTTAATGTTGTTAACTGTTAATGTTGTTAACTGTTAATGTTGTTAACTGTTAATGTTGTTAACTGTTAATGTCGTAAACTGTTAATGTTGCCAGCTTATTGTTGTTGACAGCTTAATGTTGTTGATAGCTTAATGTTGACAGCTTAATGTTGTTGACAGCCTAATTTTGTTGACAGCTTAATGTTGACAGCTTAATGTTGACAGCTTAATGTTGACAGCTTAATGTTGACAGCTTAATGTTGACAGCTTAATGTTGACAGCTTAATGTTGACAGCTTAATGTTGTTAACTGTTAATGTTGTTAACTGTTAATGTTGTAAACTGCTAATGTTGCCAGCTTATTGTTGTTGACAGCTTAATGTTGTTGATAGCTTAATGTTGACAGCTTAATGTTGTTGACAGCTTAATTTTGTTGACAGCTTAATGTTGACAGCTTAATGTTGACAGCTTAATGTTGACAGCTTATTGTTGACAGCTTATTGTTGACAGCTTATTGTTGACAGCTTAATGTTGACAGCTTAGTGTTGACAGCCTAATGTTGACAGCCTAATGTTGACAGCTTAATCTTGACAGCTTAATGTTGACAGCTTAATGTTGACAACTTATTGTTGACAGCTTAATGTTGACAGCCTAATGTTGACAGGCTAATGTTGACAGCTTAATGTTGACAGCTTAATGTTGACAGCTTAATGTTGACAGCTTAATGTTGACAGCTTAATGTTGACAGCTTAATGTTGACAGCTTAATGTTGTTAACTGTTAATGTTGTTAACTGTTAATGTTGTTAACTGTTAATGTTGTTAACTGTTAATGTTGTAAACTGTTAATGTTGTTAACTGTTAATGTTGTTAACTGTTAATGATGTTAACTGTTAATGTTGCCAGCTTAATGTTGTTGCCAGCTTAATGTTGTTGACAGCTTAATGTTGACAGCCTAATGTTGTTGACGGTTAATTTTGACAACTTAATTTTCACAACTTAATGTTGACAGCTCAATGTTGACAGCTTAATGTTGTTGACAGCTTAATTTTGTTGACAGCTTAATGTTGTTGACAGCTTAATGTTGTTGATAGCTTAATGTTGTTGATAGCTTAATGTTGTTGATAGCTTAATGTTGACAGCTTAATGTTGACAGCTTAATGTTGACAGCTTAATGTTGACAGCTTAATGTTGACAGCTTAATGTTGACAGCTTAATGTTGACAGCTTATTGTTGACAGCTTATTGTTGACAGCTTATTGTTGACAGCTTAATGTTGTTAACTGTTAATGTTGTTAACTGTTAATGTTGTTAACTGTTAATGTTGTTAACTGTTAATGTTGTTAACTGTTAATGTTGTTAACTGTTAATGTTGTTAACTGTTAATGTTGTTAACTGTTAATGTTGTTAACAGTTAATGTTGTTAACTGTTAATGTTGTTAACTGTTAATGTTGTTAACTGTTAATGTTGTTAACTGTTAATGTTGTTAACTGTTAATGTTGTTGCCAGCTTAATGTTGTTGACAGCTTAATGTTGACATCCAAATGTTGTTGACGGTTAATTTTGACAACTTAATTTTCTCAACTTAATGTTGACAGCTTAATGTTGACAGCTTAATGTTGTTGACAGCTTAATGTTGTTGATAGCTTAATGTTGACAGCTTAATGTTGACAGCTTAATGTTGACAGCTTAATGTTGTTGACAGCTTAATGTTGACAGCTTAATGTTGACAGCTTAATGTTGACAGCTTATTGTTGACAGCTTATTGTTGACAGCTTAATGTTGACAGCTTAATGTTGACAGCTTAATGTTGTTGACAGCTTAATGTTGTTGATAGCTTAATGTTGTTGATAGCTTAATGTTGACAGCTTAATGGTGACAGCTTAATGTTGACAGCTTAATGTTGTTGACAGCTTAATGTTGTTGACAGCTTAATGTTGACAGCTTAATGTTGACAGCTTAATGTTGACAGCTTATTGTTGACAGCTTATTGTTGACAGCTTAATGTTGACAGCTTAATGTTGACAGCTTAATGTTGACAGCCTAATGTTGACAGCCTAAGGTTGACAGCTTAATGTTGACAGCTTAATGTTGACAGCTTAATGTTGACAACTTAATGTTGACAGCTTAATGTTGACAGCTTAATGTTGACAGCTTAATGTTGACAGCTTAATGTTGACAGCTTAATGTTGACAGCTTAATGTTGACAGCTTAATGTTGACAGCCTAATGTTGACAGCCTAAAGTTGACAGCTTAATGTTGACAGCTTAATGTTGACAGCTTAATGTTGACAACTTATTGTTGACAGCTTAATGTTGACAGCTTAATGTTGACAGCCTAATGTTGACAGCCTAATGTTGACAGCTTAATGTTGACAGCTTAATGTTGACAGCTTAATGTTGACAGCTTAATGTTGACAGCTTAATGTTGACAGCTTAATGTTGTTAACTGTTAATGTTGTTAACTGTTAATGTTGTAAACTGTTAATGTTGCCAGCTTATTGTTGTTGACAGCTTAATGTTGTTGATAGCTTAATGTTGACAGCTTAATGTTGACAGCTTAATGTTGACAGCTTAATGTTGACAACTTATTGTTGACAGCTTAATGTTGACAGCTTAATGTTGACAGCCTAATGTTGACAGCTTAATGTTGACAGCTTAATGTTGACAGCTTAATGTTGACAGCCTAATGTTGACAGCCTAAAGTTGACAGCTTAATGTTGACAGCTTAATGTTGACAGCTTAATGTTGACAGCTTAATGTTGACAGCCTATTGTTGACAGCCTATTGTTGACAGCTTAATGTTGTTGAAAGCTTAATGTTGACAGCTTAATGTTGACAGCTTAATGTTGACAGCTTAATGTTGACAGCTTAATGTTGTTAACTGTTAATGTTGTTAACTGTTAATGTTGTTAACTGTTAATGTTGTTAACTGTTAATGTTGTTAACTGTTAATGTTGTTAACTGTTAATGTTGTTAACTGTTAATGTTGTTAACTGTTAATGTTGTTAACTGTTAATGTTGCCAGCTTAATGTTGTTGCCAGCTTAATGTTGTTGACAGCTTAATGTTGACATCCTAATATTGTTGACGGTTAATTTTGACAACTTAATTTTCTCAACTTAATGTTGACAGCTTAATGTTGACAGCTTAATGTTGTTGACAGCTTAATGTTGTTGATAGCTTAATGTTGTTGATAGCTTAATGTTGACAGCTTAATGTTGACAGCTTAATGTTGACAGCTTAATGTTGTTGACAGCTTAATGTTGACAGCTTAATGTTGACAGCTTAATGTTGACAGCTTATTGTTGACAGCTTATTGTTGACAGCTTAATGTTGACAGCTTAATGTTGACAGCTTAATGTTGACAGCCTAATGTTGACAGCCTAAGGTTGACAGCTTAATGTTGACAGCTTAATGTTGACAGCTTAATGTTGACAACTTAATGTTGACAGCTTAATGTTGACAGCTTAATGTTGACAGCTTAATGTTGTTAACTGTTAATGTTGTTAACTGTTAATGTCGTAAACTGTTAATGTTGCCAGCTTATTGTTGTTGACAGCTTAATGTTGTTGATAGCTTAATGTTGACAGCTTAATGTTGTTGACAGCCTAATTTTGTTGACAGCTTAATGTTGACAGCTTAATGTTGACAGCTTAATGTTGACAGCTTAATGTTGACAGCTTAATGTTGACAGCTTAATGTTGACAGCTTAATGTTGACAGCTTAATGTTGTTAACTGTTAATGTTGTAAACTGCTAATGTTGCCAGCTTATTGTTGATGACAGCTTAATGTTGTTGATAGCTTAATGTTGACAGCTTAATGTTGTTGACAGCTTAATTTTGTTGACAGCTTAATGTTGACAGCTTAATGTTGACAGCTTAATGTTGACAGCTTATTGTTGACAGCTTATTGTTGACAGCTTAATGTTGACAGCTTAGTGTTGACAGCCTAATGTTGACAGCCTAATGTTGACAGCTTAATGTTGACAGCTTAATGTTGACAGCTTAATGTTGACAGCTTAATGTTGACAGCCTATTGTTGACAGCTTAATGTTGTTGAAAGCTTAATGTTGACAGCTTAATGTTGTTAACTGTTAATGTTGTTAACTGTTAATGTTGTTAACTGTTAATGTTGTTAACTGTTAATGTTGTAAACTGTTAATGTTGTTAACTGTTAATGTTGTTAACTGTTAATGTTGTTAACTGTTAATGTTGCCAGCTTAATGTTGTTGCCAGCTTAATGTTGTTGACAGCTTAATGTTGACAGCCTAATGTTGTTGACGGTTAATTTTGACAACTTAATTTTGACAACTTAATGTTGACAGCTCAATGTTGACAGCTCAATGTTGTTGACAGCTTAATGTTGTTGACAGCTTAATGTTGTTGACAGCTTAATGTTGTTGATAGCTTAATGTTGTTGATAGCTTAATGTTGTTGATAGCTTAATGTTGACAGCTTAATGTTGACAGCTTAATGTTGACAGCTTAATGTTGACAGCTTAATGTTGACAGCTTAATGTTGACAGCTTAATGTTGACAGCTTATTGTTGACAGCTTATTGTTGACAGCTTATTGTTGACAGCTTAATGTTGTTAACTGTTAATGTTGTTAACTGTTAATGTTGTTAACTGTTAATGTTGTTAACTGTTAATGTTGTTAACTGTTAATGTTGTTAACTGTTAATGTTGTTAACTGTTAATGTTGTTAACTGTTAATGTTGTTAACTGTTAATGTTGTTAACTGTTAATGTTGTTAACTGTTAATGTTGTTAACTGTTAATGTTGTTAACTGTTAATGTTGTTAACTGTTAATGTTGTTAACTGTTAATGTTGCCAGCTTAATGTTGTTGCCAGCTTAATGTTGTTGACAGCTTAATGTTGACATCCTAATGTTGTTGACGGTTAATTTTGACAACTTAATTTTCTCAACTTAATGTTGACAGCTTAATGTTGACAGCTTAATGTTGTTGACAGCTTAATGTTGTTGATAGCTTAATGTTGTTGATAGCTTAATGTTGACAGCTTAATGTTGACAGCTTAATGTTGACAGCTTAATGTTGTTGACAGCTTAATGTTGACAGCTTAATGTTGACAGCTTAATGTTGACAGCTTATTGTTGACAGCTTATTGTTGACAGCTTAATGTTGACAGCTTAATGTTGACAGCTTAATGTTGACAGCCTAATGTTGACAGCCTAAGGTTGACAGCTTAATGTTGACAGCTTAATGTTGACAGCTTAATGTTGACAACTTAATGTTGACAGCTTAATGTTGACAGCTTAATGTTGTTAACTGTTAATGTTGTTAACTGCTAATGTCGTAAACTGTTAATGTTGCCAGCTTATTGTTGTTGACAGCTTAATGTTGTTGATAGCTTAATGTTGACAGCTTAATGTTGTTGACAGCCTAATTTTGTTGACAGCTTAATGTTGACAGCTTAATGTTGACAGCTTAATGTTGACAGCTTAATGTTGACAGCTTAATGTTGACAGCTTAATGTTGACAGCTTAATGTTGACAGCTTAATGTTGTTAACTGCTAATGTTGTTAACTGTTAATGTTGTAAACTGCTAATGTTGCCAGCTTATTGTTGTTGACAGCTTAATGTTGTTGATAGCTTAATGTTGACAGCTTAATGTTGTTGACAGCTTAATTTTGTTGACAGCTTAATGTTGACAGCTTAATGTTGACAGCTTATTGTTGACAGCTTATTGTTGACAGCTTAATGTTGACAGCTTAGTGTTGACAGCCTAATGTTGACAGCCTAATGTTGACAGCTTAATGTTGACAGCTTAATGTTGACAGCTTAATGTTGACAGCTTAATGTTGACAGCTTAATGTTGACAGCTTAATGTTGTTAACTGTTAATGTTGTTACCTGTTAATGTTGTAAACTGTTAATGTTGCCAGCTTATTGTTGTTGACAGCTTAATGTTGTTGATAGCTTAATGTTGACAGCTTAATGTTGTTGACAGCCTAATTTTGTTGACAGCTTAATGTTGACAGCTTAATGTTGACAGCTTAATGTTGACAGCTTAATGTTGACAGCTTAATGTTGACAGCTTAATGTTGACAGCTTAATGTTGACAGCTTAATGTTGTTAACTGTTAATGTTGTAAACTGCTAATGTTGTAAACTGCTAATGTTGCCAGCTTATTGTTGTTGACAGCTTAATGTTGTTGATAGCTTAATGTTGACAGCTTAATGTTGTTGACAGCTTAATTTTGTTGACAGCTTAATGTTGACAGCTTAATGTTGACAGCTTAATGTTGACAGCTTAATGTTGACAGCTTAATGTTGACAGCTTAATGTTGACAGCCTAATGTTGACAGCTAAATGTTGACAGCTTAATGTTGACAGCTTAATGTTGACAGCTTAATGTTGACAGCTTTATGTTCACAGCTTAATGTTGACAGCTTAATGTTGACAGCTTAATGTTGACAGCCTAAAGTTGACAGCCTAATGTTGACAGCTTAATGTTGTTGACGGTTAATTTTGACAGCTTAATGTTGTTGACAGCTTAATGTTGTTGCCAGCTTAATGTTGTTGACAGCTTAATGTTGACAGCCTAATATTGTTGACAGTTAATTTTGACAGCTTAATGTTGTTGACAGCTTAATGTTGTTGACAGCTTAATGTTGTTGACAGCTTAATGTTGTTGACAGCTTAATGTTGTTGACAGCTTAATGTTGACAGCTTAATGTTGACAGCTTAATGTTGACAGCTTAATGTTGACAGCTTAATGTTGACAGCCTAAAGTTGACAGCCTAATGTTGACAGCTTAATGTTGTTGACGGTTAATTTTGACAGCTTAATGTTGTTGACAGCTTAATGTTGTTGACAGCTTAATGTTGTTGCCAGCTTAATGTTGTTGCCAGCTTAATGTTGTTGACAGCTTAATGTTGACAGCCTAATATTGTTGACAGTTAATTTTGACAGCTTAATGTTGTTGACAGCTTAATGTTGACAGCTTAATGTTGACAGCTTAATGTTGTTGACAGCTTAATGTTGTTGACAGCTTAATGTTGTTGACAGCTCAATGTTGACAGCTTAATGTTGACAGCTTAATGTTGACAGCTTAATGTTGACAGCTTATTGTTGACAGCTTATTGTTGACAGCTTAATGTTGACAGCTTAATGTTGACAGCTTAATGTTGACAGCTTAATGTTGACAGCTTAATGTTGACAGCTTAATGTTGACAGCTTAATGTTGACAGCTTATTGTTGACAGCTTATTGTTGACAGCTTAATGTTGTTAACTGTTAATGTTGTTAACTGTTAATGTTGTTAACTGTTAATGTTGTTAACTGTTAATGTTGTTAACTGTTAATGTCGTAAACTGTTAATGTTGCCAGCTTATTGTTGTTGACAGCTTAATGTTGTTGATAGCTTAATGTTGACAGCTTAATGTTGTTGACAGCCTAATTTTGTTGACAGCTTAATGTTGACAGCTTAATGTTGACAGCTTAATGTTGACAGCTTAATGTTGACAGCTTAATGTTGACAGCTTAATGTTGACAGCTTAATGTTGACAGCTTAATGTTGTCAACTGTTAATGTTGTTAACTGTTAATGTTGTAAACTGCTAATGTTGCCAGCTTATTGTTGTTGACAGCTTAATGTTGTTGATAGCTTAATGTTGACAGCTTAATGTTGTTGACAGCTTTATGTTGACAGCTTAATGTTGACAGCTTAATGTTGACAGCTTAATGTTGACAGCCTAAAGTTGACAGCCTAATGTTGACAGCTTAATGTTGTTGACGGTTAATTTTGACAGCTTAATGTTGTTGACAGCTTAATGTTGTTGCCAGCTTAATGTTGTTGACAGCTTAATGTTGACAGCCTAATATTGTTGACAGTTAATTTTGACAGCTTAATGTTGTTGACAGCTTAATGTTGTTGACAGCTTAATGTTGTTGACAGCTTAATGTTGACAGCTTAATGTTGACAGCTTAATGTTGACAGCTTAATGTTGACAGCTTAATGTTGACAGCCTAAAGTTGACAGCCTAATGTTGACAGCTTAATGTTGTTGACGGTTAATTTTGACAGCTTAATGTTGTTGACAGCTTAATGTTGTTGCCAGCTTAATGTTGTTGACAGCTTAATGTTGACAGCCTAATATTGTTGACAGTTAATGTTGTAAACTGTTAATGTTGTTAACTGTTAATGTTGTTAACTGTTAATGTTGTTAACTGTTAATGTTGCCAGCTTAATGTTGTTGCCAGCTTAATGTTGTTGACAGCTTAATGTTGACAGCCTAATGTTGTTGACGGTTAATTTTGACAACTTAATTTTCACAACTTAATGTTGACAGCTCAATGTTGACAGCTTAATGTTGTTGACAGCTTAATGTTGTTGACAGCTTAATGTTGTTGATAGCTTAATGTTGTTGATAGCTTAATGTTGTTGACAGCTTAATGTTGACAGCCTAATGTTGACAGCCTAAAGTTGACAGCTTAATGTTGACAGCTTAATGTTGACAGCTTAATGTTGACAACTTATTGTTGACAGCTTAATGTTGACAGCTTAATGTTGACAGCCTAATGTTGACAGGCTAATGTTGACAGCTTAATGTTGACAGCTTAATGTTGACAGCTTAATGTTGACAGCTTAATGTTGACAGCTTAATGTTGACAGCTTAATGTTGACAGCTTAATGTTGACAGCTTAATGTTGTTAACTGTTAATGTTGTTAACTGTTAATGTTGTAAACTGTTAATGTTGCCAGCTTATTGTTGTTGACAGCTTAATGTTGTTGATAGCTTAATGTTGACAGCTTAATGTTGACAGCTTAATGTTGACAACTTATTGTTGACAGCTTAATGTTGACAGCTTAATGTTGACAGCCTAATGTTGACAGCTTAATGTTGACAGCTTAAT
The DNA here is from genome assembly GCA_932294295.1 of Alitta virens. Lineage (NCBI taxonomy): Eukaryota > Metazoa > Annelida > Polychaeta > Phyllodocida > Nereididae > Alitta > Alitta virens. Next base: position 25,297,255 of record OW028574.1, read on the forward strand.
GTTGACAGCTTAATGTTGACAGCCTAATGTTGACAGCCTAAAGTTGACAGCTTAATGTTGACAGCTTAATGTTGACAGCTTAATGTTGACAGCTTAATGTTGACAGCCTATTGTTGACAGCCTATTGTTGACAGCTTAATGTTGTTGAAAGCTTAATGTTGACAGCTTAATGTTGACAGCTTAATGTTGACAGCTTAATGTTGTTAACTGTTAATGTTGTTCACTGTTAATGTTGTTAACTGTTAATGTTGTTAACTGTTAATGTTGTTAACTGTTAATGTTGTTAACTGTTAATGTTGTTAACTGTTAATGTTGTTAACTGTTAATGTTGTTAACTGTTAATGTTGTTAACTGTTAATGTTGTTAACTGTTAATGTTGTTAACTGTTAATGTTGTTAACTGTTAATGTTGCCAGCTTAATGTTGTTGCCAGCTTAATGTTGTTGACAGCTTAATGTTGACATCCTAATATTGTTGACGGTTAATTTTGACAACTTAATTTTCTCAACTTAATGTTGACAGCTTAATGTTGACAGCTTAATGTTGTTGACAGCTTAATGTTGTTGATAGCTTAATGTTGTTGATAGCTTAATGTTGACAGCTTAATGTTGACAGCTTAATGTTGACAGCTTAATGTTGTTGACAGCTTAATGTTGACAGCTTAATGTTGACAGCTTAATGTTGACAGCTTAATGTTGACAGCTTATTGTTGACAGCTTATTGTTGACAGCTTAATGTTGACAGCTTAATGTTGACAGCTTAATGTTGACAGCCTAATGTTGACAGCCTAAGGTTGACAGCTTAATGTTGACAGCTTAATGTTGACAGCTTAATGTTGACAACTTAATGTTGACAGCTTAATGTTGACAGCTTAATGTTGACAGCTTAATGTTGTTAACTGTTAATGTTGTTAACTGTTAATGTCGTAAACTGTTAATGTTGCCAGCTTATTGTTGTTGACAGCTTAATGTTGTTGACAGCTTAATTTTGTTGACAGCTTAATGTTGACAGCTTAATGTTGACAGCTTAATGTTGACAGCTTATTGTTGACAGCTTATTGTTGACAGCTTAATGTTGACAGCTTAGTGTTGACAGCCTAATGTTGACAGCCTAATGTTGACAGCTTAATGTTGACAGCTTAATGTTGACAGCTTAATGTTGACAGCTTAATGTTGACAGCCTATTGTTGACAGCTTAATGTTGTTGAAAGCTTAATGTTGACAGCTTAATGTTGACAGCTTAATATTGACAGCTTAATGTTGTTAACTGTTAATGTTGTTAACTGTTAATGTTGTTAACTGTTAATGTTGTTAACTGTTAATGTTGTAAACTGTTAATGTTGTTAACTGTTAATGTTGTTAACTGTTAATGTTGTTAACTGTTAATGTTGCCAGCTTAATGTTGTTGCCAGCTTAATGTTGTTGACAGCTTAATGTTGACAGCCTAATGTTGTTGACGGTTAATTTTGACAACTTAATTTTCACAACTTAATGTTGACAGCTCAATGTTGACAGCTTAATGTTGTTGACAGCTTAATGTTGTTGACAGCTTAATGTTGTTGACAGCTTAATGTTGTTGACAGCTTAATGTTGTTGACAGCTTAATGTTGTTGACAGCTTAATGTTGTTGATAGCTTAATGTTGTTGATAGCTTAATGTTGTTGATAGCTTAATGTTGACAGCTTAATGTTGACAGCTTAATGTTGACAGCTTAATGTTGACAGCTTAATGTTGACAGCTTAATGTTGACAGCTTAATGTTGACAGCTTAATGTTGACAGCTTATTGTTGACAGCTTATTGTTGACAGCTTAATGTTGTTAACTGTTAATGTTGTTAACTGTTAATGTTGTTAACTGTTAATGTTGTTAACTGTTAATGTCGTAAACTGTTAATGTTGCCAGCTTATTGTTGTTGACAGCTTAATGTTGTTGATAGCTTAATGTTGACAGCTTAATGTTGTTGACAGCCTAATTTTGTTGACAGCTTAATGTTGACAGCTTAATGTTGACAGCTTAATGTTGACAGCTTAATGTTGACAGCTTAATGTTGACAGCTTAATGTTGACAGCTTAATGTTGACAGCTTAATGTTGACAGCTTAATGTTGACAGCTTAATGTTGTTAACTGTTAATGTTGTTAACTGTTAATGTTGTAAACTGCTAATGTTGCCAGCTTATTGTTGTTGACAGCTTAATGTTGTTGATAGCTTAATGTTGACAGCTTAATGTTGTTGACAGCTTAATTTTGTTGACAGCTTAATGTTGACAGCTTAATGTTGACAGCTTAATGTTGACAGCTTATTGTTGACAGCTTATTGTTGACAGCTTATTGTTGACAGCTTAATGTTGACAGCTTAGTGTTGACAGCCTAATGTTGACAGCCTAATGTTGACAGCTTAATGTTGACAGCTTAATGTTGACAACTTAATGTTGACAGCTTAATGTTGACAGCTTAATGTTGACAGCTTAATGTTGTTAACTGTTAATGTTGTTAACTGTTAATGTCGTAAACTGTTAATGTTGCCAGCTTATTGTTGTTGACAGCTTAATGTTGTTGATAGCTTAATGTTGACAGTTTAATGTTGTTGACAGCCTAATTTTGTTGACAGCTTAATGTTGACAGCTTAATGTTGACAGCTTAATGTTGACAGCTTAATGTTGACAGCTTAATGTTGACAGCTTAATGTTGACAGCTTAATGTTGACAGCTTAATGTTGTTAACTGTTAATGTTGTAAACTGCTAATGTTGCCAGCTTATTGTTGTTGACAGCTTAATGTTGTTGATAGCTTAATGTTGACAGCTTAATGTTGTTGACAGCTTAATTTTGTTGACAGCTTAATGTTGACAGCTTAATGTTGACAGCTTATTGTTGACAGCTTATTGTTGACAGCTTAATGTTGACAGCTTAGTGTTGACAGCCTAATGTTGACAGCCTAATGTTGACAGCTTAATGTTGACAGCTTAATGTTGACAGCTTAATGTTGACAGCCTATTGTTGACAGCTTAATGTTGTTGAAAGCTTAATGTTGACAGCTTAATGTTGACAGCTTAATGTTGTTAACTGTTAATGTTGTTAACTGTTAATGTTGTTAACTGTTAATGTTGTTAACTGTTAATGTTGTAAACTGTTAATGTTGTTAACTGTTAATGTTGTTAACTGTTAATGTTGTTAACTGTTAATGTTGCCAGCTTAATGTTGTTGCCAGCTTAATGTTGTTGACAGCTTAATGTTGACAGCCTAATGTTGTTGACGGTTAATTTTGACAAGTTAATTTTCACAACTTAATGTTGACAGCTCAATGTTGACAGCTTAATGTTGTTGACAGCTTAATGTTGTTGACAGCTTAATGTTGTTGATAGCTTAATGTTGTTGATAGCTTAATGTTGTTGACAGCTTAATGTTGACAGCCTAATGTTGACAGCCTAAAGTTGACAGCTTAATGTTGACAGCTTAATGTTGACAGCTTAATGTTGACAACTTATTGTTGACAGCTTAATGTTGACAGCTTAATGTTGACAGCCTAATGTTGACAGGCTAATGTTGACAGCTTAATGTTGACAGCTTAATGTTGACAGCTTAATGTTGACAGCTTAATGTTGACAGCTTAATGTTGACAGCTTAATGTTGACAGCTTAATGTTGTTAACTGTTAATGTTGTTAACTGTTAATGTTGTAAACTGTTAATGTTGCCAGCTTATTGTTGTTGACAGCTTAATGTTGTTGATAGCTTAATGTTGACAGCTTAATGTTGACAGCTTAATGTTGACAACTTATTGTTGACAGCTTAATGTTGACAGCTTAATGTTGACAGCCTAATGTTGACAGCTTAATGTTGACAGCTTAATGTTGACAGCTTAATGTTGACAGCCTAATGTTGACAGCCTAAAGTTGACAGCTTAATGTTGACAGCTTAATGTTGACAGCTTAATGTTGACAGCTTAATGTTGACAGCCTATTGTTGACAGCCTATTGTTGACAGCTTAATGTTGTTGAAAGCTTAATGTTGACAGCTTAATGTTGACAGCTTAATGTTGACAGCTTAATGTTGTTAACTGTTAATGTTGTTAACTGTTAATGTTGTTAACTGTTAATGTTGTTAACTGTTAATGTTGTTAACTGTTAATGTTGTTAACTGTTAATGTTGTTAACTGTTAATGTTGTTAACTGTTAATGTTGTTAACTGTTAATGTTGTTAACTGTTAATGTTGTTAACTGTTAATGTTGTTAACTGTTAATGTTGTTAACTGTTAATGTTGCCAGCTTAATGTTGTTGCCAGCTTAATGTTGTTGACAGCTTAATGTTGACATCCTAATATTGTTGACGGTTAATTTTGACAACTTAATTTTCTCAACTTAATGTTGACAGCTTAATGTTGACAGCTTAATGTTGTTGACAGCTTAATGTTGTTGACAGCTTAATGTTGACAGCTTAATGTTGTTGACAGCTTAATGTTGACAGCTTAATGTTGACAGCTTAATGTTGACAGCTTAATGTTGACAGCTTATTGTTGACAGCTTATTGTTGACAGCTTAATGTTGACAGCTTAATGTTGACAGCTTAATGTTGACAGCCTAATGTTGACAGCCTAAGGTTGACAGCTTAATGTTGACAGCTTAATGTTGACAGCTTAATGTTGACAACTTAATGTTGACAGCTTAATGTTGACAGCTTAATGTTGACAGCTTAATGTTGTTAACTGTTAATGTTGTTAACTGTTAATGTCGTAAACTGTTAATGTTGCCAGCTTATTGTTGTTGACAGCTTAATGTTGTTGACAGCTTAATTTTGTTGACAGCTTAATGTTGACAGCTTAATGTTGACAGCTTAATGTTGACAGCTTATTGTTGACAGCTTATTGTTGACAGCTTAATGTTGACAGCTTAGTGTTGACAGCCTAATGTTGACAGCCTAATGTTGACAGCTTAATGTTGACAGCTTAATGTTGACAGCTTAATGTTGACAGCTTAATGTTGACAGCCTATTGTTGACAGCTTAATGTTGTTGAAAGCTTAATGTTGACAGCTTAATGTTGACAGCTTAATATTGACAGCTTAATGTTGTTAACTGTTAATGTTGTTAACTGTTAATGTTGTTAACTGTTAATGTTGTTAACTGTTAATGTTGTAAACTGTTAATGTTGTAAACTGTTAATGTTGTTAACTGTTAATGTTGTTAACTGTTAATGTTGTTAACTGTTAATGTTGCCAGCTTAATGTTGTTGCCAGCTTAATGTTGTTGACAGCTTAATGTTGACAGCCTAATGTTGTTGACGGTTAATTTTGACAACTTAATTTTCACAACTTAATGTTGACAGCTCAATGTTGACAGCTTAATGTTGTTGACAGCTTAATGTTGTTGACAGCTTAATGTTGTTGACAGCTTAATGTTGTTGACAGCTTAATGTTGTTGATAGCTTAATGTTGTTGATAGCTTAATGTTGTTGATAGCTTAATGTTGACAGCTTAATGTTGACAGCTTAATGTTGACAGCTTAATGTTGACAGCTTAATGTTGACAGCTTAATGTTGACAGCTTAATGTTGACAGCTTATTGTTGACAGCTTATTGTTGACAGCTTAATGTTGTTAACTGTTAATGTTGTTAACTGTTAATGTTGTTAACTGTTAATGTTGTTAACTGTTAATGTTGTTAACTGTTAATGTTGTTAACTGTTAATGTTGTTAACTGTTAATGTTGTTAACTGTTAATGTTGTTAACTGTTAATGTTGTTAACTGTTAATGTTGTTAACTGTTAATGTTGTTAACTGTTAATGTTGTTAACTGTTAATGTTGTTAACTGTTAATGTTGCCAGCTTAATGTTGTTGCCAGCTTAATGTTGTTGACAGCTTAATGTTGACATCCTAATATTGTTGACGGTTAATTTTGACAACTTAATTTTCTCAACTTAATGTTGACAGCTTAATGTTGACAGCTTAATGTTGTTGACAGCTTAATGTTGTTGACAGCTTAATGTTGACAGCTTAATGTTGTTGACAGCTTAATGTTGACAGCTTAATGTTGACAGCTTAATGTTGACAGCTTAATGTTGACAGCTTATTGTTGACAGCTTATTGTTGACAGCTTAATGTTGACAGCTTAATGTTGACAGCTTAATGTTGACAGCCTAATGTTGACAGCCTAAGGTTGACAGCTTAATGTTGACAGCTTAATGTTGACAGCTTAATGTTGACAACTTAATGTTGACAGCTTAATGTTGACAGCTTAATGTTGACAGCTTAATGTTGTTAACTGTTAATGTTGTTAACTGTTAATGTCGTAAACTGTTAATGTTGCCAGCTTATTGTTGTTGACAGCTTAATGTTGTTGACAGCTTAATTTTGTTGACAGCTTAATGTTGACAGCTTAATGTTGACAGCTTAATGTTGACAGCTTATTGTTGACAGCTTATTGTTGACAGCTTAATGTTGACAGCTTAGTGTTGACAGCCTAATGTTGACAGCCTAATGTTGACAGCTTAATGTTGACAGCTTAATGTTGACAGCTTAATGTTGACAGCTTAATGTTGACAGCCTATTGTTGACAGCTTAATGTTGTTGAAAGCTTAATGTTGACAGCTTAATGTTGACAGCTTAATATTGACAGCTTAATGTTGTTAACTGTTAATGTTGTTAACTGTTAATGTTGTTAACTGTTAATGTTGTTAACTGTTAATGTTGTAAACTGTTAATGTTGTAAACTGTTAATGTTGTTAACTGTTAATGTTGTTAACTGTTAATGTTGTTAACTGTTAATGTTGCCAGCTTAATGTTGTTGCCAGCTTAATGTTGTTGACAGCTTAATGTTGACAGCCTAATGTTGTTGACGGTTAATTTTGACAACTTAATTTTCACAACTTAATGTTGACAGCTCAATGTTGACAGCTTAATGTTGTTGACAGCTTAATGTTGTTGACAGCTTAATGTTGTTGACAGCTTAATGTTGTTGACAGCTTAATGTTGTTGATAGCTTAATGTTGTTGATAGCTTAATGTTGACAGCTTAATGTTGACAGCTTAATGTTGACAGCTTAATGTTGACAGCTTAATGTTGACAGCTTAATGTTGACAGCTTAATGTTGACAGCTTAATGTTGACAGCTTATTGTTGACAGCTTATTGTTGACAGCTTAATGTTGTTAACTGTTAATGTTGTTAACTGTTAATGTTGTTAACTGTTAATGTTGTTAACTGTTAATGTTGTTAACTGTTAATGTCGTAAACTGTTAATGTTGCCAGCTTATTGTTGTTGACAGCTTAATGTTGTTGATAGCTTAATGTTGACAGCTTAATGTTGTTGACAGCCTAATTTTGTTGACAGCTTAATGTTGACAGCTTAATGTTGACAGCTTAATGTTGACAGCTTAATGTTGACAGCTTAATGTTGACAGCTTAATGTTGACAGCTTAATGTTGACAGCTTAATGTTGACAGCTTAATGTTGTTAACTGTTAATGTTGTTAACTGTTAATGTTGTAAACTGCTAATGTTGCCAGCTTATTGTTGTTGACAGCTTAATGTTGTTGATAGCTTAATGTTGATAGCTTAATGTTGTTGACAGCTTAATTTTGTTGACAGCTTAATGTTGACAGCTTAATGTTGACAGCTTAATGTTGACAGCTTATTGTTGACAGCTTATTGTTGACAGCTTATTGTTGACAGCTTAATGTTGACAGCTTAGTGTTGACAGCCTAATGTTGACAGCCTAATGTTGACAGCTTAATGTTGACAGCTTAATGTTGACAGCTTAATGTTGACAGCTTAATGTTGACAGCCTATTGTTGACAGCTTAATGTTGTTGAAAGCTTAATGTTGACAGCTTAATGTTGACAGCTTAATGTTGACAGCTTAATGTTGTTAACTGTTAATGTTGTTAACTGTTAATGTTGTTAACTGTTAATGTTGTTAACTGTTAATGTTGTAAACTGTTAATGTTGTTAACTGTTAATGTTGTTAACTGTTAATGTTGTTAACTGTTAATGTTGCCAGCTTAATGTTGTTGCCAGCTTAATGTTGTTGACAGCTTAATGTTGACAGCCTAATGTTGTTGACGGTTAATTTTGACAACTTAATTTTCACAACTTAATGTTGACAGCTCAATGTTGACAGCTTAATGTTGTTGACAGCTTAATGTTGTTGACAGCTTAATGTTGTTGACAGCTTAATGTTGTTGATAGCTTAATGTTGTTGATAGCTTAATGTTGTTGATAGCTTAATGTTGACAGCTTAATGTTGACAGCTTAATGTTGACAGCTTAATGTTGACAGCTTAATGTTGACAGCTTAATGTTGACAGCTTAATGTTGACAGCTTATTGTTGACAGCTTATTGTTGACAGCTTATTGTTGACAGCTTAATGTTGTTAACTGTTAATGTTGTTAACTGTTAATGTTGTTAACTGTTAATGTTGTTAACTGTTAATGTTGTTAACTGTTCATGTTGTTAACTGTTAATGTTGTTAACTGTTAATGTTGTTAACTGTTAATGTTGTTAACTGTTAATGTTGTTAACTGTTAATGTTGTTAACTGTTAATGTTGTTAACTGTTAATGTTGTTAACTGTTAATGTCGTAAACTGTTAATGTTGCCAGCTTATTGTTGTTGACAGCTTAATGTTGTTGATAGCTTAATGTTGACAGCTTAATGTTGTTGACAGCCTAATTTTGTTGACAGCTTAATGTTGACAGCTTAATGTTGACAGCTTAATGTTGACAGCTTAATGTTGACAGCTTAATGTTGACAGCTTAATGTTGACAGCTTAATGTTGTTAACTGTTAATGTTGTTAACTGTTAATGTTGTAAACTGCTAATGTTGCCAGCTTATTGTTGTTGACAGCTTAATGTTGTTGATAGCTTAATGTTGACAGCTTAATGTTGTTGACAGCTTAATTTTGTTGACAGCTTAATGTTGACAGCTTAATGTTGACAGCTTAATGTTGACAGCTTATTGTTGACAGCTTATTGTTGACAGCTTATTGTTGACAGCTTAATGTTGACAGCTTAGTGTTGACAGCCTAATGTTGACAGCCTAATGTTGACAGCTTAATGTTGACAGCTTAATGTTGACAGCTTAATGTTGACAACTTATTGTTGACAGCTTAATGTTGACAGCTTAATGTTGACAGCCTAATGTTGACAGGCTAATGTTGACAGCTTAATGTTGACAGCTTAATGTTGACAGCTTAATGTTGACAGCTTAATGTTGACAGCTTAATGTTGACAGCTTAATGTTGACAGCTTAATGTTGTTAACTGTTAATGTTGTTAACTGTTAATGTTGTTAACTGTTAATGTTGTTAACTGTTAATGTTGTAAACTGTTAATGTTGTTAACTGTTAATGTTGTTAACTGTTAATGTTGTTAACTGTTAATGTTGCCAGCTTAATGTTGTTGCCAGCTTAATGTTGTTGACAGCTTAATGTTGACAGCCTAATGTTGTTGACGGTTAATTTTGACAACTTAATTTTCACAACTTAATGTTGACAGCTCAATGTTGACAGCTTAATGTTGTTGACAGCTTAATGTTGTTGACAGCTTAATGTTGTTGACAGCTTAATGTTGTTGATAGCTTAATGTTGTTGATAGCTTAATGTTGTTGATAGCTTAATGTTGACAGCTTAATGTTGACAGCTTAATGTTGACAGCTTAATGTTGACAGCTCAATGTTGACAGCTTAATGTTGTTGACACCTTAATGTTGTTGACAGCTTAATGTTGTTGACAGCTTAATGTTGTTGACAGCTTAATGTTGTTGACAGCTTAATGTTGTTGACAGCTTAATGTTGACAGCTTAATGTTGACAGCTTATTGTTGACAGCTTATTGTTGACAGCTTATTGTTGACAGCTTAATGTTGTTAACTGTTAATGTTGTTAACTGTTAATGTTGTTAACTGTTAATGTTGTTAACTGTTAATGTTGTTAACTGTTAATGTTGTTAACTGTTAATGTCGTAAACTGTTAATGTTGCCAGCTTATTGTTGTTGACAGCTTAATGTTGTTGATAGCTTAATGTTGACAGCTTAATGTTGTTGACAGCCTAATTTTGTTGACAGCTTAATGTTGACAGCTTAATGTTGACAGCTTAATGTTGACAGCTTAATGTTGACAGCTTAATGTTGACAGCTTAATGTTGACAGCTTAATGTTGACAGCTTAATGTTGTTAACTGTTAATGTTGTTAACTGTTAATGTTGTAAACTGCTAATGTTGCCAGCTTATTGTTGTTGACAGCTTAATGTTGTTGATAGCTTAATGTTGACAGCTTAATGTTGTTGACAGCTTAATTTTGTTGACAGCTTAATGTTGACAGCTTAATGTTGACAGCTTAATGTTGACAGCTTATTGTTGACAGCTTAATGTTGTTGAAAGCTTAATGTTGACAGCTTAATGTTGACAGCTTAATGTTGTTAACTGTTAATGTTGTTAACTGTTAATGTTGTTAACTGTTAATGTTGTTAACTGTTAATGTTGTTAACTGTTAATGTTGTTAACTGTTAATGTTGTTAACTGTTAATGTTGTTAACTGTTAATGTTGCCAGCTTAATGTTGTTGCCAGCTTAATGTTGTTGACAGCTTAATGTTGACATCCTAATATTGTTGACGGTTAATTTTGACAACTTAATTTTCTCAACTTAATGTTGACAGCTTAATGTTGACAGCTTAATGTTGTTGACAGCTTAATGTTGTTGATAGCTTAATGTTGTTGATAGCTTAATGTTGACAGCTTAATGTTGACAGCTTAATGTTGACAGCTTAATGTTGTTGACAGCTTAATGTTGACAGCTTAATGTTGACAGCTTAATGTTGACAGCTTAATGTTGACAGCTTATTGTTGACAGCTTATTGTTGACAGCTTAATGTTGACAGCTTAATGTTGACAGCTTAATGTTGACAGCCTAATGTTGACAGCCTAAGGTTGACAGCTTAATGTTGACAGCTTAATGTTGACAGCTTAATGTTGACAACTTAATGTTGACAGCTTAATGTTGACAGCTTAATGTTGACAGCTTAATGTTGTTAACTGTTAATGTTGTTAACTGTTAATGTCGTAAACTGTTAATGTTGCCAGCTTATTGTTGTTGACAGCTTAATGTTGTTGACAGCTTAATTTTGTTGACAGCTTAATGTTGACAGCTTAATGTTGACAGCTTATTGTTGACAGCTTATTGTTGACAGCTTAATGTTGACAGCTTAGTGTTGACAGCCTAATGTTGATAGCCTAATGTTGACAGCTTAATGTTGACAGCTTAATGTTGACAGCTTAATGTTGACAGCTTAATGTTGACAGCGTATTGTTGACAGCTTAATGTTGTTGAAAGCTTAATTTTGACAGCTTAATGTTGACAGCTTAATGTTGACAGCTTAATGTTGTTAACTGTTAATGTTGTTAACTGTTAATGTTGTTAACTGTTAATGTTGTTAACTGTTAATGTTGTTAACTGTTAATGTTGTAAACTGTTAATGTTGTTAACTGTTAATGTTGTTAACTGTTAATTTTGTTAACTGTTAATGTTGCCAGCTTAATGTTGTTGCCAGCTTAATGTTGTTGACAGCTTAATGTTGACAGCCTAATGTTGTTGACGGTTAATTTTGACAACTTAATTTTCACAACTTAATGTTGACAGCTCAATGTTGACAGCTTAATGTTGTTGACAGCTTAATGTTGTTGACAGCTTAATGTTGTTGACAGCTTAATGTTGTTGACAGCTTAATGTTGTTGACAGCTTAATGTTGTTGACAGCTTAATGTTGTTGATAGCTTAATGTTGTTGATAGCTTAATGTTGTTGATAGCTTAATGTTGACAGCTTAATGTTGACAGCTTAATGTTGACAGCTTAATGTTGACAGCTTAATGTTGACAGCTTAATGTTGACAGCTTATTGTTGACAGCTTATTGTTGACAGCTTATTGTTGCTGTCAACAACATTAAGCTGTCAACATTGAGCTGTCAACATTAAGTTGTGAAAATTAACTTGTCAAAATTAACCGTCAACAACATTAGGCTGTCAACATTAAGCTGTCAACACCATTAAGCTGGCAACAACATTAAGCTGGCAACATTAACAGTTAACAACATTAACAGTTAACAACATTAACAGTTAACAACATTAACAGTTTACAACATTAACAGTTAACAACATTAACAGTTAACAACATTAACAGTTAACAACATTAACAGTTAACAACATTAAGCTGTCAACATTAAGCTGTCAACATTAAGCTGTCAACATTAGGCTGTCAACATTAAGCTGTCAACATTAAGCTGTCAACAATAAGTTGTCAACATTAAGCTGTCAACATTAAGCTGTCAACATTAAGCTGTCAACATTAGGCTGTCAACATTAGGCTGTCAACACTAAGCTGTCAACATTAAGCTGTCAACAATAAGCTGTCAACAATAAGCTGTCAACAATAAGCTGTCAACATTAAGCTGTCAACATTAAGCTGTCAACAAAATTAAGCTGTCAACAACATTAAGCTGTCAACATTAAGCTATCAACAACATTAAGCTGTCAACAACAATAAGCTGGCAACATTAGCAGTTTACAACATTAGCAGTTTACAACATTAACAGTTAACAACATTAACAGTTAACAACATTAAACTGTCAACATTAAGCTGTCAACATTAAGCTGTCAACATTAAGCTGTCAACATTAAGCTGTCAACATTAAGCTGTCAACATTAAGCTGTCAACAAAATTAGGCTGTCAACAACATTAAGCTGTCAACATTAAGCTATCAACAACATTAAGCTGTCAACAACAATAAGCTGGCAACATTAACAGTTTACGACATTAACAGTTAACAACATTAACAGTTAACAACATTAACAGTTAACAACATTAACAGTTAACAACATTAACAGTTAACAACATTAACAGTTAACAACATTAACAGTTAACAACATTAACAGTTAACAACATTAACAGTTAACAACATTAACAGTTAACAACATTAACAGTTAACAACATTAAGCTGTCAACATTAAGCTGTCAACATTAAGCTGTCAACATTAAGCTTTCAACAACATTAAGCTGTCAACAATAGGCTGTCAACAATAGGCTGTCAACATTAAGCTGTCAACATTAAGCTGTCAACATTAAGCTGTCAACATTAAGCTGTCAACTTTAGGCTGTCAACATTAGGCTGTCAACATTAAGCTGTCAACATTAAGCTGTCAACATTAAGCTGTCAACATTAGGCTGTCAACATTAAGCTGTCAAAATTAAGCTGTCAACAATAAGTTGTCAACATTAAGCTGTCAACATTAAGCTGTCAACATTAAGCTATCAACAACATTAAGCTGTCAACAACAATAAGCTGGCAACATTAACAGTTTACAACATTAACAGTTAACAACATTAACAGTTAACAACATTAAGCTGTCAACATTAAGCTGTCAACATTAAGCTGTCAACATTAAGCTGTCAACATTAAGCTGTCAACATTAAGCTGTCAACATTAAGCTGTCAACATTAGCCTGTCAACATTAGGCTGTCAACATTAAGCTGTCAACATTAAGCTGTCAACAATAAGTTGTCAACATTAAGCTGTCAACATTAAGCTGTCAACATTAAGCTGTCAACATTAGGCTGTCAACATTAGGCTGTCAACACTAAGCTGTCAACATTAAGCTGTCAACAATAAGCTGTCAACAATAAGCTGTCAACAATAAGCTGTCAACATTAAGCTGTCAACATTAAGCTGTCAACATTAAGCTGTCAACAAAATTAAGCTGTCAACAACATTAAGCTGTCAACATTAAGCTATCAACAACATTAAGCTGTCAACAACAATAAGCTGGCAACATTAGCAGTTTACAACATTAACAGTTAACAACATTAACAGTTAACAACATTAAGCTGTCAACATTAAGCTGTCAACATTAAGCTGTCAACATTAAGCTGTCAACATTAAGCTGTCAACATTAAGCTGTCAACATTAAGCTGTCAACATTAAGCTGTCAACAAAATTAGGCTGTCAACAACATTAAGCTGTCAACATTAAGCTATCAACAACATTAAGCTGTCAACAACAATAAGCTGGCAACATTAACAGTTTACGACATTAACAGTTAACAACATTAACAGTTAACAACATTAACAGTTAACAACATTAACAGTTAACAACATTAACAGTTAACAACATTAACAGTTAACAACATTAACAGTTAACAACATTAACAGTTAACAACATTAACAGTTAACAACATTAAGCTGTCAACATTAAGCTGTCAACAATAAGCTGTCAACAATAAGCTGTCAACATTAAGCTGTCAACATTAAGCTGTCAACATTAAGCTGTCAACATTAAGCTGTCAACATTAAGCTGTCAACATTAAGCTGTCAACATTAAGCTATCAACATTAAGCTATCAACAACATTAAGCTATCAACAACATTAAGCTATCAACAACATTAAGCTATCAACAACATTAAGCTGTCAACAACATTAAGCTGTCAACAACATTAAGCTGTCAACAACATTAAGCTGTCAACATTGAGCTGTCAACATTAAGTTGTGAAAATTAAGTTGTCAAAATTAACCGTCAACAACATTAGGCTGTCAACATTAAGCTGTCAACAACATTAAGCTGGCAACAACATTAAGCTGGCAACATTAACAGTTAACAACATTAACAGTTAACAACATTAACAGTTAACAACATTAACAGTTTACAACATTAACAGTTAACAACATTAACAGTTAACAACATTAACAGTTAACAACATTAACAGTTAACAACATTAAGCTGTCAACATTAAGCTGTCAACATTAAGCTGTCAACATTAAGCTGTCAACATTAAGCTGTCAACATTAAGCTGTCAACATTAAGCTGTCAACATTAGCCTGTCAACATTAGGCTGTCAACATTAAGCTGTCAACATCAAGCTGTCAACAATAAGTTGTCAACATTAAGCTGTCAACATTAAGCTGTCAACATTAAGCTGTCAACATTAGGCTGTCAACATTAGGCTGTCAACACTAAGCTGTCAACATTAAGCTGTCAACAATAAGCTGTCAACAATAAGCTGTCAACAATAAGCTGTCAACATTAAGCTGTCAACATTAAGCTGTCAACATTAAGCTGTCAACAAAATTAAGCTGTCAACAACATTAAGCTGTCAACATTAAGCTATCAACAACATTAAGCTGTCAACAACAATAAGCTGGCAACATTAGCAGTTTACAACATTAGCAGTTTACAACATTAACAGTTAACAACATTAACAGTTAACAACATTAAGCTGTCAACATTAAGCTGTCAACATTAAGCTGTCAACATTAAGCTGTCAACATTAAGCTGTCAACATTAAGCTGTCAACATTAAGCTGTCAACAAAATTAGGCTGTCAACAACATTAAGCTGTCAACATTAAGCTATCAACAACATTAAGCTGTCAACAACATTAAGCTGTCAACAACAATAAGCTGGCAACATTAACAGTTTACGACATTAACAGTTAACAACATTACCGGTTAACAACATTAACAGTTAACAACATTAACAGTTAACAACATTAACAGTTAACAACATTAACAGTTAACAACATTAACAGTTAACAACATTAACAGTTAACAACATTAACAGTTAACAACATTAAGCTGTCAACAATAAGCTGTCAACAATAAGCTGTCAACAATAAGCTGTCAACATTAAGCTGTCAACATTAAGCTGTCAACATTAAGCTGTCAACATTAAGCTGTCAACATTAAGCTGTCAACATTAAGCTGTCAACATTAAGCTGTCAACA
The DNA here is from genome assembly GCA_932294295.1 of Alitta virens. Taxonomy (NCBI): domain Eukaryota; kingdom Metazoa; phylum Annelida; class Polychaeta; order Phyllodocida; family Nereididae; genus Alitta; species Alitta virens. The sequence continues at coordinate 25,312,997 of OW028574.1, forward strand.
ACATTAAGCTATCAACAACATTAAGCTATCAACAACATTAAGCTGTCAACAACATTAAGCTGTCAACAACATTAAGCTGTCAACAACATTAAGCTGTCAACAACATTAAGCTGTCAACATTGAGCTGTCAACATTAAGTTGTCAAAATTAAGTTGTCAAAATTAACCGTCAACAACATTAGGCTGTCAACATTAAGCTGTCAACAACATTAAGCTGGCAACAACATTAAGCTGGCAACATTAACAGTTAACAACATTAACAGTTAACAACATTAACAGTTAACAACATTAACAGTTTACAACATTAACAGTTAACAACATTAACAGTTAACAACATTAACAGTTAACAACATTAACAGTTAACAACATTAAGCTGTCAACATTAAGCTGTCAACATTAAGCTGTCAACATTAAGCTTTCAACAACATTAAGCTGTCAACAATAGGCTGTCAACATTAAGCTGTCAACATTAAGCTGTCAACATTAAGCTGTCAACATTAAGCTGTCAACATTAGGCTGTCAACATTAGGCTGTCAACACTAAGCTGTCAACATTAAGCTGTCAACAATAAGCTGTCAACAATAAGCTGTCAACAATAAGCTGTCAACATTAGCAGTTTACAACATTAACAGTTAACAACATTAACAGTTAACAACATTAAGCTGTCAACATTAAGCTGTCAACATTAAGCTGTCAACATTAAGCTGTCAACATTAAGCTGTCAACATTAAGCTGTCAACATTAAGCTGTCAACATTAAGCTGTCAACAATAGGCTGTCAACATTAAGCTGTCAACATTAAGCTGTCAACATTAAGCTGTCAACATTAAGCTGTCAACATTAGGCTGTCAACATTAGGCTGTCAACACTAAGCTGTCAACATTAAGCTGTCAACAATAAGCTGTCAACAATAAGCTGTCAACATTAAGCTGTCAACATTAAGCTGTCAACATTAAGCTGTCAACAAAATTAAGCTGTCAACAACATTAAGCTGTCAACAACAATAAGCTGGCAACATTAACAGTTTACGACATTAACAGTTAACAACATTAACAGTTAACAACATTAAGCTGTCAACATTAAGCTGTCAACATTAAGCTGTCAACATTAAGTTGTCAACATTAAGCTGTCAACATTAAGCTGTCAACATTAAGCTGTCAACCTTAGGCTGTCAACATTAGGCTGTCAACATTAAGCTGTCAACATTAAGCTGTCAACATTAAGCTGTCAACAATAAGCTGTCAACAATAAGCTGTCAACATTAAGCTGTCAACATTAAGCTGTCAACATTAAGCTGTCAACATTAAGCTGTCAACAACATTAAGCTGTCAACATTAAGCTGTCAACATTAAGCTGTCAACATTAAGCTATCAACAACATTAAGCTATCAACAACATTAAGCTGTCAACAACATTAGGCTGTCAACATTAAGCTGTCAACATTAAGTTGAGAAAATTAAGTTGTCAAAATTAAACGTCAACAATATTAGGATGTCAACATTAAGCTGTCAACAACATTAAGCTGGCAACAACATTAAGCTGGCAACATTAACAGTTAACAACATTAACAGTTAACAACATTAACAGTTAACAACATTAACAGTTAACAACATTAACAGTTAACAACATTAACAGTTAACAACATTAACAGTTAACAACATTAACAGTTAACAACATTAACAGTTAACAACATTAACAGTTAACAACATTAACAGTTAACAACATTAACAGTTTACAACATTAACAGTTTACAACATTAACAGTTAACAACATTAACAGTTAACAACATTAACAGTTAACAACATTAACAGTTAACAACATTAAGCTGTCAACATTAAGCTGTCAACATTAAGCTTTCAACATTAAGCTTTCAACAACATTAAGCTGTCAACAATAGGCTGTCAACATTAAGCTGTCAACATTAAGCTGTCAACATTAAGCTGTCAACATTAAGCTGTCAACATTAGGCTGTCAACATTAGGCTGTCAACACTAAGCTGTCAACATTAAGCTGTCAACAATAAGCTGTCAACAATAAGCTGTCAACATTAAGCTGTCAACATTAAGCTGTCAACATTAAGCTGTCAACAAAATTAAGCTGTCAACAACATTAAGCTGTCAACAACAATAAGCTGGCAACATTAACAGTTTACGACATTAACAGTTAACAACATTAACAGTTAACAACATTAAGCTGTCAACATTAAGCTGTCAACATTAAGCTGTCAACATTAAGTTGTCAACATTAAGCTGTCAACATTAAGCTGTCAACATTAAGCTGTCAACCTTAGGCTGTCAACATTAGGCTGTCAACATTAAGCTGTCAACATTAAGCTGTCAACATTGAGCTGTCAACAATAAGCTGTCAACAATAAGCTGTCAACATTAAGCTGTCAACATTAAGCTGTCAACATTAAGCTGTCAACATTAAGCTGTCAACAACATTAAGCTGTCAACATTAAGCTGTCAACATTAAGCTGTCAACATTAAGCTATCAACAACATTAAGCTATCAACAACATTAAGCTGTCAACAACATTAAGCTGTCAACATTAAGCTGTCAACATTAAGTTGAGAAAATTAAGTTGTCAAAATTAACCGTCAACAATATTAGGATGTCAACATTAAGCTGTCAACAACATTAAGCTGGCAACAACATTAAGCTGGCAACATTAACAGTTAACAACATTAACAGTTAACAACATTAACAGTTAACAACATTAACAGTTAACAACATTAACAGTTAACAACATTAACAGTTAACAACATTAACAGTTAACAACATTAACAGTTAACAACATTAACAGTTAACAACATTAACAGTTAACAACATTAACAGTTAACAACATTAACAGTTAACAACATTAAGCTGTCAACATTAAGCTGTCAACATTAAGCTGTCAACATTAAGCTTTCAACAACATTAAGCTGTCAACAATAGGCTGTCAACAATAGGCTGTCAACATTAAGCTGTCAACATTAAGCTGTCAACATTAAGCTGTCAACATTAAGCTGTCAACTTTAGGCTGTCAACATTAGGCTGTCAAAATTAAGCTGTCAACATTAAGCTGTCAACATTAAGCTGTCAACATTAGGCTGTCAACATTAAGCTGTCAACATTAAGCTGTCAACAATAAGTTGTCAACATTAAGCTGTCAACATTAAGCTGTCAACATTAAGCTATCAACAACATTAAGCTGTCAACAACAATAAGCTGGCAACATTAACAGTTTACAACATTAACAGTTAACAACATTAACAGTTAACAACATTAAGCTGTCAACATTAAGCTGTCAACATTAAGCTGTCAACATTAAGCTGTCAACATTAAGCTGTCAACATTAAGCTGTCAACATTAAGCTGTCAACATTAGCCTGTCAACATTAGGCTGTCAACATTAAGCTGTCAACATTAAGCTGTCAACAATAAGTTGTCAACATTAAGCTGTCAACATTAAGCTGTCAACATTAAGCTGTCAACTTTAGGCTGTCAACATTAGGCTGTCAACATTAAGCTGTCAACAACATTAAGCTATCAACAACATTAAGCTATCAACAACATTAAGCTGTCAACAACATTAAGCTGTCAACAACATTAAGCTGTCAACATTGAGCTGTCAACATTAAGTTGTGAAAATTAAGTTGTCAAAATTAACCGTCAACAACATTAGGCTGTCAACATTAAGCTGTCAACAACATTAAGCTGGCAACAACATTAAGCTGGCAACATTAACAGTTAACAACATTAACAGTTAACAACATTAACAGTTAACAACATTAACAGTTTACAACATTAACAGTTAACAACATTAACAGTTAACAACATTAACAGTTAACAACATTAACAGTTAACAACATTAAGCTGTCAACATTAAGCTTTCAACAACATTAAGCTGTCAACAATAGGCTGTCAACATTAAGCTGTCAACATTAAGCTGTCAACATTAAGCTGTCAACATTAGGCTGTCAACATTAGGCTGTCAACACTAAGCTGTCAACATTAAGCTGTCAACAATAAGCTGTCAACAATAAGCTGTCAACATTAAGCTGTCAACATTAAGCTGTCAACAAAATTAAGCTGTCAACAACATTAAGCTGTCAACATTAAGCTATCAACAACATTAAGCTGTCAACAACAATAAGCTGGCAACATTAGCAGTTTACAACATTAACAGTTAACAACATTAAGCTGTCAACATTAAGCTGTCAACATTAAGCTGTCAACATTAAGCTGTCAACATTAAGCTGTCAACATTAAGCTGTCAACATTAAGCTGTCAACATTAAGCTTTCAACATTAAGCTGTCAACAAAATTAGGCTGTCAACAACATTAAGCTGTCAACATTAAGCTATCAACAACATTAAGCTGTCAACAACAATAAGCTGGCAACATTAACAGTTTACGACATTAACAGTTAACAACATTAACAGTTAACAACATTAACAGTTAACAACATTAAGCTGTCAACAATAAGCTGTCAACAATAAGCTGTCAACATTAAGCTGTCAACATTAAGCTGTCAACATTAAGCTGTCAACATTAAGCTGTCAACATTAAGCTGTCAACATTAAGCTGTCAACATTAAGCTATCAACAACATTAAGCTATCAACAACATTAAGCTATCAACAACATTAAGCTGTCAACAACATTAAGCTGTCAACAACATTAAGCTGTCAACAACATTAAGCTGTCAACAACATTAAGCTGTCAACATTGAGCTGTCAACATTAAGTTGTGAAAATTAAGTTGTCAAAATTAACCGTCAACAACATTAGGCTGTCAACATTAAGCTGTCAACAACATTAAGCTGGCAACAACATTAAGCTGGCAACATTAACAGTTAACAACATTAACAGTTAACAACATTAACAGTTAACAACATTAACAGTTTACAACATTAACAGTTAACAACATTAACAGTTAACAACATTAACAGTTAACAACATTAAGCTGTCAACATTAAGCTGTCAACATTAAGCTGTCAACATTAAGTTGTCAACATTAAGCTGTCAACATTAAGCTGTCAACATTAAGCTGTCAACCTTAGGCTGTCAACATTAGGCTGTCAACATTAAGCTGTCAACATTAAGCTGTCAACATTAAGCTGTCAACAATAAGCTGTCAACAATAAGCTGTCAACATTAAGCTGTCAACATTAAGCTGTCAACATTAAGCTGTCAACATTAAGCTGTCAACAACATTAAGCTGTCAACATTAAGCTGTCAACATTAAGCTGTCAACATTAAGCTATCAACAACATTAAGCTATCAACAACATTAAGCTGTCAACAACATTAAGCTGTCAACATTAAGCTGTCAACATTAAGTTGAGAAAATTAAGTTGTCAAAATTAACCGTCAACAATATTAGGATGTCAACATTAAGCTGTCAACAACATTAAGCTGGCAACAACATTAAGCTGGCAACATTAACAGTTAACAACATTAACAGTTAACAACATTAACAGTTAACAACATTAACAGTTAACAACATTAACAGTTAACAACATTAACAGTTAACAACATTAACAGTTAACAACATTAACAGTTAACAACATTAACAGTTAACAACATTAAGCTGTCAACATTAAGCTGTCAACATTAAGCTGTCAACATTAAGCTTTCAACAACATTAAGCTGTCAACAATAGGCTGTCAACAATAGGCTGTCAACATTAAGCTGTCAACATTAAGCTGTCAACATTAAGCTGTCAACATTAAGCTGTCAACTTTAGGCTGTCAACATTAGGCTGTCAACATTAAGCTGTCAACATTAAGCTGTCAACATTAAGCTGTCAACATTAGGCTGTCAACATTAAGCTGTCAACATTAAGCTGTCAACAATAAGTTGTCAACATTAAGCTGTCAACATTAAGCTGTCAACATTAAGCTATCAACAACATTAAGCTGTCAACAACAATAAGCTGGCAACATTAACAGTTTACAACATTAACAGTTAACAACATTAACAGTTAACAACATTAAGCTGTCAACATTAAGCTGTCAACATTAAGCTGTCAACATTAAGCTGTCAACATTAAGCTGTCAACATTAAGCTGTCAACATTAAGCTGTCAACATTAGCCTGTCAACATTAGGCTGTCAACATTAAGCTGTCAACATTAAGCTGTCAACAATAAGTTGTCAACATTAAGCTGTCAACATTAAGCTGTCAACATTAAGCTGTCAACATTAGGCTGTCAACATTAGGCTGTCAACACTAAGCTGTCAACATTAAGCTGTCAACAATAAGCTGTCAACAATAAGCTGTCAACAATAAGCTGTCAACATTAAGCTGTCAACATTAAGCTGTCAACATTAAGCTGTCAACAAAATTAAGCTGTCAACAACATTAAGCTGTCAACATTAAGCTATCAACAACATTAAGCTGTCAACAACAATAAGCTGGCAACATTAGCAGTTTACAACATTAACAGTTAACAACATTAACAGTTAACAACATTAAGCTGTCAACATTAAGCTGTCAACATTAAGCTGTCAACATTAAGCTGTCAACATTAAGCTGTCAACATTAAGCTGTCAACATTAAGCTGTCAACATTAAGCTGTCAACATTAAGCTGTCAACAAAATTAGGCTGTCAACAACATTAAGCTGTCAACATTAAGCTATCAACAACATTAAGCTGTCAACAACAATAAGCTGGCAACATTAACAGTTAACAACATTAACAGTTAACAACATTAACAGTTAACAACATTAACAGTTAACAACATTAACAGTTAACAACATTAACAGTTAACAACATTAACAGTTAACAACATTAACAGTTAACAACATTAACAGTTAACAACATTAACAGTTAACAACATTAACAGTTAACAACATTAACAGTTAACAACATTAACAGTTAACAACATTAAGCTGTCAACAATAAGCTGTCAACAATAAGCTGTCAACAATAAGCTGTCAACATTAAGCTGTCAACATTAAGCTGTCAACATTAAGCTGTCAACATTAAGCTGTCAACATTAAGCTGTCAACATTAAGCTGTCAACATTAAGCTATCAACAACATTAAGCTATCAACAACATTAAGCTATCAACAACATTAAGCTGTCAACAACATTAAGCTGTCAACAACATTAAGCTGTCAACATTGAGCTGTCAACATTAAGTTGTGAAAATTAAGTTGTCAAAATTAACCGTCAACAACATTAGGCTGTCAACATTAAGCTGTCAACAACATTAAGCTGGCAACAACATTAAGCTGGCAACATTAACAGTTAACAACATTAACAGTTAACAACATTAACAGTTAACAACATTAACAGTTTACAACATTAACAGTTAACAACATTAACAGTTAACAACATTAACAGTTAACAACATTAACAGTTAACAACATTAAGCTGTCAACATTAAGCTGTCAACATTAAGCTGTCAACATTAAGCTGTCAACATTAAGCTGTCAACATTAAGCTGTCAACGTTAAGCTGTCAACATTAGCCTGTCAACATTAGGCTGTCAACATTAAGCTGTCAACATTAAGCTGTCAACAATAAGTTGTCAACATTAAGCTGTCAACATTAAGCTGTCAACATTAAGCTGTCAACATTAGGCTGTCAACATTAGGCTGTCAACACTAAGCTGTCAACATTAAGCTGTCAACAATAAGCTGTCAGCAATAAGCTGTCAACAATAAGCTGTCAACATTAAGCTGTCAACATTAAGCTGTCAACATTAAGCTGTCAACAAAATTAAGCTGTCAACAACATTAAGCTGTCAACATTAAGCTATCAACAACATTAAGCTGTCAACAACAATAAGCTGGCAACATTAGCAGTTTACAACATTAACAGTTAACAACATTAACAGTTAACAACATTAAGCTGTCAACATTAAGCTGTCAACATTAAGCTGTCAACATTAAGCTGTCAACATTAAGCTGTCAACATTAAGCTGTCAACATTAAGCTGTCAACATTAAGCTGTCAACATTAAGCTGTCAACAAAATTAGGCTGTCAACAACATTAAGCTGTCAACATTAAGCTATCAACAACATTAAGCTGTCAACAACAATAAGCTGGCAACATTAACAGTTTACGACATTAACAGTTAACAACATTAACAGTTAACAACATTAACAGTTAACAACATTAACAGTTAACAACATTAACAGTTAACAACATTAACAGTTAACAACATTAACAGTTAACAACATTAACAGTTAACAACATTAACAGTTAACAACATTAACAGTTAACAACATTAAGCTGTCAACAATAAGCTGTCAACAATAAGCTGTCAACAATAAGCTGTCAACATTAAGCTGTCAACATTAAGCTGTCAACATTAAGCTGTCAACATTAAGCTGTCAACATTAAGCTGTCAACATTAAGCTATCAACAACATTAAGCTATCAACAACATTAAGCTATCAACAACATTAAGCTGTCAACAACATTAAGCTGTCAACAACATTAAGCTGTCAACAACATTAAGCTGTCAACATTGAGCTGTCAACATTAAGTTGTGAAAATTAAGTTGTCAAAATTAACCGTCAACAACATTAGGCTGTCAACATTAAGCTGTCAACAACATTAAGCTGGCAACAACATTAAGCTGGCAACATTAACAGTTAACAACATTAACAGTTAACAACATTAACAGTTAACAACATTAACAGTTTACAACATTAACAGTTAACAACATTAACAGTTAACAACATTAACAGTTAACAACATTAACAGTTAACAACATTAAGCTGTCAACATTAAGCTGTCAACATTAAGCTGTCAACATTAAGCTTTCAACAACATTAAGCTGTCAACAATAGGCTGTCAACATTAAGCTGTCAACATTAAGCTGTCAACATTAAGCTGTCAACATTAAGCTGTCAACATTAGGCTGTCAACATTAGGCTGTCAACACTAAGCTGTCAACATTAAGCTGTCAACAATAAGCTGTCAACAATAAGCTGTCAACATTAAGCTGTCAACATTAAGCTGTCAACATTAAGCTGTCAACAAAATTAAGCTGTCAACAACATTAAGCTGTCAACATTAAGCTATCAACAACATTAAGCTGTCAACAACAATAAGCTGGCAACATTAGCAGTTTACAACATTAACAGTTAACAACATTAACAGTTAACAACATTAAGCTGTCAACATTAAGCTGTCAACATTAAGCTGTCAACATTAAGCTGTCAACAAAATTAGGCTGTCAACAACATTAAGCTGTCAACATTAAGCTATCAACAACATTAAGCTGTCAACAACAATAAGCTGGCAACATTAACAGTTTACGACATTAACAGTTAACAACATTAACAGTTAACAACATTAACAGTTAACAACATTAACAGTTAACAACATTAACAGTTAACAACATTAAGCTGTCAACAATAAGCTGTCAACAATAAGCTGTCAACATTAAGCTGTCAACATTAAGCTGTCAACATTAAGCTGTCAACATTAAGCTGTCAACATTAAGCTGTCAACATTAAGCTGTCAACAACATTAAGCTATCAACAACATTAAGCTATCAACAACATTAAGCTGTCAACAACATTAAGCTGTCAACAACATTAAGCTGTCAACAACATTAAGCTGTCAACAACATTAAGCTGTCAACAACATTAAGCTGTCAACAACATTAAGCTGTCAACATTGAGCTGTCAACATTAAGTTGTGAAAATTAAGTTGTCAAAATTAACCGTCAACAACATTAGGCTGTCAACATTAAGCTGTCAACAACATTAAGCTGGCAACAACATTAAGCTGGCAACATTAACAGTTAACAACATTAACAGTTAACAACATTAACAGTTAACAACATTAACAGTTTACAACATTAACAGTTAACAACATTAACAGTTAACAACATTAACAGTTAACAACATTAACAGTTAACAACATTAACAGTTAACAACATTAACAGTTAACAACATTAACAGTTAACAACATTAACAGTTAACAACATTAACAGTTAACAACATTAACAGTTAACAACATTAACAGTTAACAACATTAACAGTTAACAACATTAACAGTTAACAACATTAACAGTTAACAACATTAAGCTGTCAACATTAAGCTGTCAACATTAAGCTGTCAACATTAAGCTTTCAACAACATTAAGCTGTCAACAATAGGCTGTCAACAATAGGCTGTCAACATTAAGCTGTCAACATTAAGCTGTCAACATTAAGCTGTCAACATTAAGCTGTCAACTTTAGGCTGTCAACATTAGGCTGTCAACATTAAGCTGTCAACATTAAGCTGTCAACATTAAGCTGTCAACATTAGGCTGTCAACATTAAGCTGTCAACATTAAGCTGTCAACAATAAGCTGTCAACAATAAGCTGTCAACAATAAGCTGTCAACATTAAGCTGTCAACATTAAGCTGTCAACATTAAGCTGTCAACATTAAGCTGTCAACATTTAGCTGTCAACATTAAGCTGTCAACATTAAGCTGTCAACATTAAGCTGTCAACATTAAGCTATCAACAACATTAAGCTATCAACAACATTAAGCTATCAACAACATTAAGCTGTCAACAACATTAAGCTGTCAACAACATTAAGCTGTCAACATTGAGCTGTCAACATTAAGTTGTCAAAATTAAGTTGTCAAAATTAACCGTCAACAACATTAGGCTGTCAACATTAAGCTGTCAACAACATTAAGCTGGCAACAACATTAAGCTGGCAACATTAACAGTTAACAACATTAACAGTTAACAACATTAACAGTTAACAACATTAACAGTTTACAACATTAACAGTTAACAACATTAACAGTTAACAACATTAACAGTTAACAACATTAACAGTTAACAACATTAACAGTTAACAACATTAAGCTGTCAACATTAAGCTGTCAACATTAAGCTGTCAACATTAAGCTTTCAACAACATTAAGCTGTCAACAATAGGCTGTCAACATTAAGCTGTCAACATTAAGCTGTCAACATTAAGCTGTCAACATTAAGCTGTCAACATTAGGCTGTCAACATTAGGCTGTCAACACTAAGCTGTCAACATTAAGCTGTCAACAATAAGCTGTCAACAATAAGCTGTCAACAATAAGCTGTCAACATTAAGCTGTCAACATTAAGCTGTCAACATTAAGCTGTCAACAAAATTAAGCTGTCAACAACATTAAGCTGTCAACATTAAGCTATCAACAACATTAAGCTGTCAACAACAATAAGCTGGCAACATTAGCAGTTTACAACATTAACAGTTAACAACATTAACAGTTAACAACATTAAGCTGTCAACATTAAGCTGTCAACATTAAGCTGTCAACATTAAGCTGTCAACATTAAGCTGTCAACATTAAGCTGTCAACATTAAGCTGTCAACATTAAGCTGTCAACAAAATTAGGCTGTCAACAACATTAAGCTGTCAACATTAAGCTATCAACAACATTAAGCTGTCAACAACAATAAGCTGGCAACATTAACAGTTTACGACATTAACAGTTAACAACATTAACAGTTAACAACATTAACAGTTAACAACATTAACAGTTAACAACATTAACAGTTAACAACATTAAGCTGTCAACAATAAGCTGTCAACAATAAGCTGTCAACATTAAGCTGTCAACATTAAGCTGTCAACATTAAGCTGTCAACATTAAGCTGTCAACATTAAGCTATCAACAACATTAAGCTGTCAACATTGAGCTGTCAACATTAAGTTGTCAAAATTAAGTTGACAAAATTAACCGTCAACAACATTAGGCTGTCAACATTAAGCTGTCAACAACATTAAGCTGGCAACAACATTAAGCTGGCAACATTAACAGTTAACAACATTAACAGTTAACAACATTAACAGTTAACAACATTAACAGTTTACAACATTAACAGTTAACAACATTAACAGTTAACAACATTAACAGTTAACAACATTAAGCTGTCAACATTAAGCTGTCAACATTAAGCTGTCAACATTAAGCTTTCAACAACATTAAGCTGTCAACAATAGGCTGTCAACATTAAGCTGTCAACATTAAGCTGTCAACATTAAGCTGTCAACATTAAGCTGTCAACATTAGGCTGTCAACATTAGGCTGTCAACACTAAGCTGTCAACATTAAGCTGTCAACAATAAGCTGTCAACAATAAGCTGTCAACATTAAGCTGTCAACATTAAGCTGTCAACATTAAGCTGTCAACAAAATTAAGCTGTCAACAACATTAAGCTGTCAACAACAATAAGCTGGCAACATTAACAGTTTACGACATTAACAGTTAACAACATTAACAGTTAACAACATTAAGCTGTCAACATTAAGCTGTCAACATTAAGCTGTCAACATTAAGTTGTCAACATTAAGCTGTCAACATTAAGCTGTCAACATTAAGCTGTCAACCTTAGGCTGTCAACATTAGGCTGTCAACATTAAGCTGTCAACATTAAGCTGTCAACATTAAGCTGTCAACAATAAGCTGTCAACAATAAGCTGTCAACATTAAGCTGTCAACATTAAGCTGTCAACATTAAGCTGTCAACATTAAGCTGTCAACAACATTAAGCTGTCAACATTAAGCTGTCAACATTAAGCTGTCAACATTAAGCTATCAACAACATTAAGCTATCAACAACATTAAGCTGTCAACAACATTAAGCTGTCAACATTAAGCTGTCAACATTAAGTTGAGAAAATTAAGTTGTCAAAATTAACCGTCAACAATATTAGGATGTCAACATTAAGCTGTCAACAACATTAAGCTGGCAACAACATTAAGCTGGCAACATTAACAGTTAACAACATTAACAGTTAACAACATTAACAGTTAACAACATTAACAGTTAACAACATTAACAGTTAACAACATTAACAGTTAACAACATTAACAGTTAACAACATTAAGCTGTCAACATTAAGCTGTCAACATTAAGCTGTCAACATTAAGCTTTCAACAACATTAAGCTGTCAACAATAGGCTGTCAACAATAGGCTGTCAACATTAAGCTGTCAACATTAAGCTGTCAACATTAAGCTGTCAACATTAAGCTGTCAACTTTAGGCTGTCAACATTAGGCTGTCAACATTAAGCTGTCAACATTAAGCTGTCAACATTAAGCTGTCAACATTAGGCTGTCAACATTAAGCTGTCAACATTAAGCTGTCAACAATAAGTTGTCAACATTAAGCTGTCAACATTAAGCTGTCAACATTAAGCTATCAACAACATTAAGCTGTCAACAACAATAAGCTGGCAACATTAACAGTTTACAACATTAACAGTTAACAACATTAACAGTTAACAACATTAAGCTGTCAACATTAAGCTGTCAACATTAAGCTGTCAACATTAAGCTGTCAACATTAAGCTGTCAACATTAAGCTGTCAACATTAGGCTGTCAACATTAAGCTGTCAACATTAAGCTGTCAACAATAAGTTGTCAACATTAAGCTGTCAACATTAAGCTGTCAACATTAAGCTGTCAACATTAGGCTGTCAACATTAGGCTGTCAACACTAAGCTGTCAACATTAAGCTGTCAACAATAAGCTGTCAGCAATAAGCTGTCAACAATAAGCTGTCAACATTAAGCTGTCAACATTAAGCTGTCAACATTAAGCTGTCAACAAAATTAAGCTGTCAACAACATTAAGCTGTCAACATTAAGCTATCAACAACATTAAGCTGTCAACAACAATAAGCTGGCAACATTAGCAGTTTACAACATTAACAGTTAACAACATTAACAGTTAACAACATTAAGCTGTCAACATTAAGCTGTCAACATTAAGCTGTCAACATTAAGCTGTCAACATTAAGCTGTCAACATTAAGCTGTCAACATTAAGCTGTCAACATTAAGCTGTCAACAAAATTAGGCTGTCAACAACATTAAGCTGTCAACATTAAGCTATCAACAACATTAAGCTGTCAACAACAATAAGCTGGCAACATTAACAGTTTACGACATTAACAGTTAACAACATTAACAGTTAACAACATTAACAGTTAACAACATTAACAGTTAACAACATTAACAGTTAACAACATTAACAGTTAACAACATTAACAGTTAACAACATTAACAGTTAACAACATTAACAGTTAACAACATTAACAGTTAACAACATTAACAGTTAACAACATTAAGCTGTCAACAATAAGCTGTCAACAATAAGCTGTCAACAATAAGCTGTCAACATTAAGCTGTCAACATTAAGCTGTCAACATTAAGCTGTCAACATTAAGCTGTCAACATTAAGCTGTCAACATTAAGCTATCAACAACATTAAGCTATCAACAACATTAAGCTATCAACAACATTAAGCTGTCAACAACATTAAGCTGTCAACAACATTAAGCTGTCAACAACATTAAGCTGTCAACATTGAGCTGTCAACATTAAGTTGTGAAAATTAAGTTGTCAAAATTAACCGTCAACAACATTAGGCTGTCAACATTAAGCTGTCAACAACATTAAGCTGGCAACAACATTAAGCTGGCAACATTAACAGTTAACAACATTAACAGTTAACAACATTAACAGTTAACAACATTAACAGTTAACAACATTAACAGTTTACAACATTAACAGTTAACAACATTAACAGTTAACAACATTAACAGTTAACAACATTAACAGTTAACAACATTAAGCTGTCAACATTAAGCTGTCAACATTAAGCTGTCAACATTAAGCTGTCAACATTAAGCTGTCAACATTAAGCTGTCAACATTAAGCTGTCAACATTAGCCTGTCAACATTAGGCTGTCAACATTAAGCTGTCAACATTAAGCTGTCAACAATAAGTTGTCAACATTAAGCTGTCAACATTAAGCTGTCAACATTAAGCTGTCAACATTAGGCTGTCAACATTAGGCTGTCAACACTAAGCTGTCAACATTAAGCTGTCAACAATAAGCTGTCAACAATAAGCTGTCAACAATAAGCTGTCAACATTAAGCTGTCAACATTAAGCTGTCAACATTAAGCTGTCAACAAAATTAAGCTGTCAACAACATTAAGCTGTCAACATTAAGCTATCAACAACATTAAGCTGTCAACAACAATAAGCTGGCAACATTAGCAGTTTACAACATTAACAGTTAACAACATTAATAGTTAACAACATTAAGCTGTCAACATTAAGCTGTCAACATTAAGCTGTCAACATTAAGCTGTCAACATTAAGCTGTCAACATTAAGCTGTCAACATTAAGCTGTCAACATTAAGCTGTCAACAAAATTAGGCTGTCAACAACATTAAGCTGTCAACATTAAGCTATCAACAACATTAAGCTGTCAACAACAATAAGCTGGCAACATTAACAGTTTACGACATTAACAGTTAACAACATTAACAGTTAACAACATTAACAGTTAACAACATTAACAGTTAACAACATTAACAGTTAACAACATTAACAGTTAACAACATTAACAGTTAACAACATTAACAGTTAACAACATTAACAGTTAACAACATTAACAGTTAACAACATTAAGCTGTCAACAATAAGCTGTCAACAATAAGCTGTCAACAATAAGCTGTCAACATTAAGCTGTCAACATTAAGCTGTCAACATTAAGCTGTCAACATTAAGCTGTCAACATTAAGCTGTCAACATTAAGCTGTCAACAACATTAAGCTATCAACAACATTAAGCTATCAACAACATTAAGCTGTCAACAACATTAAGCTGTCAACAACATTAAGCTGTCAACATTGAGCTGTCAACATTAAGTTGTGAAAATTAAGTTGTCAAAATTAACCGTCAACAACATTAGGCTGTCAACATTAAGCTGTCAACAACATTAAGCTGGCAACAACATTAAGCTGGCAACATTAACAGTTAACAACATTAACAGTTAACAACATTAACAGTTAACAACATTAACAGTTTACAACATTAACAGTTAACAACATTAACAGTTAACAACATTAACAGTTAACAACATTAACAGTTAACAACATTAAGCTGTCAACATTAAGCTGTCAACATTAAGCTGTCAACATTAAGCTGTCAACATTAAGCTGTCAACATTAAGCTGTCAACATTAAGCTGTCAACATTAGCTTGTCAACATTAGGCTGTCAACATTAAGCTGTCAACATTAAGCTGTCAACAATAAGTTGTCAACATTAAGCTGTCAACATTAAGCTGTCAACATTAAGCTGTCAACATTAGGCTGTCAACATTAGGCTGTCAACACTAAGCTGTCAACATTAAGCTGTCAACAATAAGCTGTCAACAATAAGCTGTCAACAATAAGCTGTCAACATTAAGCTGTCAACATTAAGCTGTCAACATTAAGCTGTCAACAAAATTAAGCTGTCAACAACATTAAGCTGTCAACATTAAGCTATCAACAACATCAAGCTGTCAACAACAATAAGCTGGCAACATTAGCAGTTTACAACATTAACAGTTAACAACATTAACAGTTAACAACATTAAGCTGTCAACATTAAGCTGTCAACATTAAGCTGTCAACATTAAGCTGTCAACATTAAGCTGTCAACATTAAGCTGTCAACATTAAGCTGTCAACAAAATTAGGCTGTCAACAACATTAAGCTGTCAACATTAAGCTATCAACAACATTAAGCTGTCAACAACAATAAGCTGGCAACATTAACAGTTTACGACATTAACAGTTAACAACATTAACAGTTAACAACATTAACAGTTAACAACATTAACAGTTAACAACATTAACAGTTAACAACATTAACAGTTAACAACATTAACAGTTAACAACATTAACAGTTAACAACATTAACAGTTAACAACATTAACAGTTAACAACATTAAGCTGTCAACAATAAGCTGTCAACAATAAGCTGTCAACAATAAGCTGTCAACATTAAGCTGTCAACATTAAGCTGTCAACATTAAGCTGTCAACATTAAGCTGTCAACATTAAGCTGTCAACATTAAGCTATCAACAACATTAAGCTATCAACAACATTAAGCTATCAACAACATTAAGCTGTCAACAACATTAAGCTGTCAACAACATTAAGCTGTCAACAACATTAAGCTGTCAACATTGAGCTGTCAACATTAAGTTGTGAAAATTAAGTTGTCAAAATTAACCGTCAACAACATTAGGCTGTCAACATTAAGCTGTCAACAACATTAAGCTGGCAACAACATTAAGCTGGCAACATTAACAGTTAACAACATTAACAGTTAACAACATTAACAGTTAACAACATTAACAGTTTACGACATTAACAGTTAACAACATTAACAGTTAACAACATTAACAGTTAACAACATTAACAGTTAACAACATTAAGCTGTCAACATTAAGCTGTCAACATTAAGCTGTCAACATTAAGCTTTCAACAACATTAAGCTGTCAACAATAGGCTGTCAACATTAAGCTGTCAACATTAAGCTGTCAACATTAAGCTGTCAACATTAAGCTGTCAACATTAGGCTGTCAACATTAGGCTGTCAACACTAAGCTGTCAACATTAAGCTGTCAACAATAAGCTGTCAACAATAAGCTGTCAACAATAAGCTGTCAACATTAGCAGTTTACAACATTAACAGTTAACAACATTAACAGTTAACAACATTAAGCTGTCAACATTAAGCTGTCAACATTAAGCTGTCAACATTAAGCTGTCAACATTAAGCTGTCAACATTAAGCTGTCAACATTAAGCTGTCAACATTAAGCTGTCAACATTAAGCTGTCAACAAAATTAGGCTGTCAACAACATTAAGCTGTCAACATTAAGCTATCAACAACATTAAGCTGTCAACAACAATAAGCTGGCAACATTAACAGTTTACGACATTAACAGTTAACAACATTAACAGTTAACAACATTAACAGTTAACAACATTAACAGTTAACAACATTAACAGTTAACAACATTAACAGTTAACAACATTAAGCTGTCAACAATAAGCTGTCAACAATAAGCTGTCAACATTAAGCTGTCAACATTAAGCTGTCAACATTAAGCTGTCAACATTAAGCTGTCAACATTAAGCTGTCAACATTAAGCTGTCAACATTAAGCTATCAACAACATTAAGCTATCAACAACATTAAGCTATCAACAACATTAAGCTGTCAACAACATTAAGCTGTCAACAACATTAAGCTATCAACAACATTAAGCTGTCAACAACATTAAGCTGTCAACAACATTAAGCTGTCAACATTGAGCTGTCAACATTAAGTTGTGAAAATTAAGTTGTCAAAATTAACCGTCAACAACATTAGGCTGTCAACATTAAGCTGTCAACAACATTAAGCTGGCAACAACATTAAGCTGGCAACATTA
This sequence comes from Alitta virens, assembly GCA_932294295.1. NCBI lineage: Eukaryota > Metazoa > Annelida > Polychaeta > Phyllodocida > Nereididae > Alitta > Alitta virens. Next base: position 25,331,248 of record OW028574.1, read on the forward strand.
ACAGTTAACAACATTAACAGTTAACAACATTAACAGTTAACAACATTAACAGTTTACAACATTAACAGTTAACAACATTAACAGTTAACAACATTAACAGTTAACAACATTAAGCTGTCAACATTAAGCTGTCAACATTAAGCTGTCAACATTAAGCTTTCAACAACATTAAGCTGTCAACAATAGGCTGTCAACATTAAGCTGTCAACATTAAGCTGTCAACATTAAGCTGTCAACATTAGGCTGTCAACATTAGGCTGTCAACACTAAGCTGTCAACATTAAGCTGTCAACAATAAGCTGTCAAGAATAAGCTGTCAACATTAAGCTGTCAACATTAAGCTGTCAACATTAAGCTGTCAACAAAATTAAGCTGTCAACAACATTAAGCTGTCAACAACAATAAGCTGGCAACATTAACAGTTTACGACATTAACAGTTAACAACATTAACAGTTAACAACATTAAGCTGTCAACAATAAGCTGTCAACAATAAGCTGTCAACATTAAGCTGTCAACATTAAGCTGTCAACATTAAGCTGTCAACATTAAGCTGTCAACATTAAGCTGTCAACATTAAGCTATCAACAACATTAAGCTATCAACAACATTAAGCTATCAACAACATTAAGCTGTCAACAACATTAAGCTGTCAACAACATTAAGCTGTCAACAACATTAAGCTGTCAACAACATTAAGCTGTCAACAACATTAAGCTGTCAACATTGAGCTGTCAACATTAAGTTGTGAAAATTAAGTTGTCAAAATTAACCGTCAACAACATTAGGCTGTCAACATTAAGCTGTCAACAACATTAAGCTGGCAACAACATTAAGCTGGCAACATTAACAGTTAACAACATTAACAGTTAACAACATTAACAGTTAACAACATTAACAGTTTACAACATTAACAGTTAACAACATTAACAGTTAACAACATTAACAGTTAACAACATTAAGCTGTCAACATTAAGCTGTCAACATTAAGCTGTCAACATTAAGCTTTCAACAACATTAAGCTGTCAACAATAGGCTGTCAACATTAAGCTGTCAACATTAAGCTGTCAACATTAAGCTGTCAACATTAAGCTGTCAACATTAGGCTGTCAACATTAGGCTGTCAACACTAAGCTGTCAACATTAAGCTGTCAACAATAAGCTGTCAAGAATAAGCTGTCAACATTAAGCTGTCAACATTAAGCTGTCAACATTAAGCTGTCAACAAAATTAAGCTGTCAACAACATTAAGCTGTCAACAACAATAAGCTGGCAACATTAACAGTTTACGACATTAACAGTTAACAACATTAACAGTTAACAACATTAAGCTGTCAACATTAAGCTGTCAACATTAAGCTGTCAACATTAAGCTGTCAACATTAAGCTGTCAACATTAAGCTGTCAACATTAAGCTGTCAACATTAAGCTGTCAACATTAAGCTATCAACAACATTAAGCTATCAACAACATTAAGCTGTCAACAACATTAACCTGTCAACATTAAGCTGTCAACATTAAGTTGAGAAAATTAAGTTGTCAAAATTAACCGTCAACAATATTAGGATGTCAACATTAAGCTGTCAACAACATTAAGCTGGCAACAACATTAAGCTGGCAACATTAACAGTTAACAACATTAACAGTTAACAACATTAACAGTTAACAACATTAACAGTTAACAACATTAACAGTTAACAACATTAACAGTTAACAACATTAACAGTTAACAACATTAACAGTTAACAACATTAACAGTTAACAACATTAACAGTTAACAACATTAACAGTTAACAACATTAACAGTTTACAACATTAACAGTTAACAACATTAACAGTTAACAACATTAACAGTTAACAACATTAACAGTTAACAACATTAACAGTTAACAACATTAAGCTGTCAACATTAAGCTGTCAACATTAAGCTGTCAACATTAAGCTTTCAACAACATTAAGCTGTCAACAATTGGCTGTCAACATTAAGCTGTCAACATTAAGCTGTCAACATTAAGCTGTCAACATTAAGCTGTCAACATTAGGCTGTCAACATTAGGCTGTCAACACTAAGCTGTCAACATTAAGCTGTCAACAATAAGCTGTCAACAATAAGCTGTCAACATTAAGCTGTCAACATTAAGCTGTCAACATTAAGCTGTCAACAAAATTAAGCTGTCAACAACATTAAGCTGTCAACAACAATAAGCTGGCAACATTAACAGTTTACGACATTAACAGTTAACAACATTAACAGTTAACAACATTAAGCTGTCAACATTAAGCTGTCAACATTAAGCTGTCAACATTAAGTTGTCAACATTAAGCTGTCAACATTAAGCTGTCAACATTAAGCTGTCATCCTTAGGCTGTCAACATTAGGCTGTCTACATTAAGCTGTCAACATTAAGCTGTCAACATTAAGCTGTCAACAATAAGCTGTCAACAATAAGCTGTCAACATTAAGCTGTCAACATTAAGCTGTCAACATTAAGCTGTCAACATTAAGCTGTCAACAACATTAAGCTGTCAACATTAAGCTGTCAACATTAAGCTGTCAACATTAAGCTGTCAACATTAAGCTGTCAACATTAAGCTATCAACAACATTAAGCTACCAACAACATTAAGCTGTCAACAACATTAAGCTGTCAACATTAAGCTGTCAACATTAAGTTGAGAAAATTAAGTTGTCAAAATTAACCGTCAACAATATTAGGCTGTCAACATTAAGCTGTCAACAACATTAAGCTGGCAACAACATTAAGCTGGCAACATTAACAGTTAACAACATTAACAGTTGACAACATTAACAGTTTACAACATTAACAGTTAACAACATTAACAGTTAACAACATTAACAGTTAACAACATTAACAGTTAACAACATTAAGCTGTCAACATTAAGCTGTCAACATTAAGCTGTCAACATTAAGCTTTCAACAACATTAAGCTGTCAACAATAGGCTGTCAACATTAAGCTGTCAACATTAAGCTGTCAACATTAAGCTGTCAACATTAAGCTGTCAACATTAGGCTGTCAACATTAGGCTGTCAACACTAAGCTGTCAACATTAAGCTGTCAACAATAAGCTGTCAACAATAAGCTGTCAACATTAAGCTGTCAACATTAAGCTGTCAACATTAAGCTGTCAACAAAATTAAGCTGTCAACAACATTAAGCTGTCAACAACAATAAGCTGGCAACATTAACAGTTTACGACATTAACAGTTAACAACATTAACAGTTAACAACATTAAGCTGTCAACATTAAGCTGTCAACATTAAGTTGTCAACATTAAGCTGTCAACATTAAGCTGTCAACATTAAGCTGTCAACCTTAGGCTGTCAACATTAGGCTGTCAACATTAAGCTGTCAACATTAAGCTGTCAACAATAAGCTGTCAACAATAAGCTGTCAACATTAAGCTGTCAACATTAAGCTGTCAACATTAAGCTGTCAACATTAAGCTGTCAACAACATTAAGCTGTCAACATTAAGCTGTCAACATTAAGCTGTCAACATTAAGCTATCAACAACATTAAGCTATCAACAACATTAAGCTGTCAACAACATTAAGCTGTCAACATTAAGCTGTCAACATTAAGTTGAGAAAATTAAGGAGTCAAAATTAACCGTCAACAATATTAGGATGTCAACATTAAGCTGTCAACAACATTAAGCTGGCAACAACATTAAGCTGGCAACATTAACAGTTAACAACATTAACAGTTAACAACATTAACAGTTAACAACATTAACAGTTAACAACATTAACAGTTAACAACATTAACAGTTAACAACATTAACAGTTAACAACATTAACAGTTAACAACATTAACAGTTAACAACATTAAGCTGTCAACATTAAGCTGTCAACATTAAGCTTTCAACAACATTAAGCTGTCAACAATAGGCTGTCAACAATAGGCTGTCAACATTAAGCTGTCAACATTAAGCTGTCAACATTAAGCTGTCAACATTAAGCTGTCAACTTTTGGCTGTCAACATTAGGCTGTCAACATTAAGCTGTCAACATTAAGCTGTCAACATTAAGCTGTCAACATTAGGCTGTCAACATTAAGCTGTCAACATTAAGCTGTCAACAATAAGTTGTCAACATTAAGCTGTCAACATTAAGCTGTCAACATTAAGCTATCAACAACATTAAGCTGTCAACAACAATAAGCTGGCAACATTAACAGTTTACAACATTAACAGTTAACAACATTAACAGTTAACAACATTAAGCTGTCAACATTAAGCTGTCAACATTAAGCTGTCAACATTAAGCTGTCAACATTAAGCTGTCAACATTAGGCTGTCAACATTAAGCTGTCAACATTAAGCTGTCAACAATAAGTTGTCAACATTAAGCTGTCAACATTAAGCTGTCAACATTAAGCTGTCAACATTAGGCTGTCAACATTAGGCTGTCAACACTAAGCTGTCAACATTAAGCTGTCAACAATAAGCTGTCAGCAATAAGCTGTCAACAATAAGCTGTCAACATTAAGCTGTCAACATTAAGCTGTCAACATTAAGCTGTCAACAAAATTAAGCTGTCAACAACATTAAGCTGTCAACATTAAGCTATCAACAACATTAAGCTGTCAACAACAATAAGCTGGCAACATTAGCAGTTTACAACATTAACAGTTAACAACATTAAGCTGTCAACATTAAGCTGTCAACATTAAGCTGTCAACATTAAGCTGTCAACATTAAGCTGTCAACATTAAGCTGTCAACATTAAGCTGTCAACAAAATTAGGCTGTCAACAACATTAAGCTGTCAACATTAAGCTATCAACAACATTAAGCTGTCAACAACAATAAGCTGGCAACATTAACAGTTTACGACATTAACAGTTAACAACATTAACAGTTAACAACATTAACAGTTAACAACATTAACAGTTAACAACATTAACAGTAAACAACATTAACAGTTAACAACATTAACAGTTAACAACATTAACAGTTAACAACATTAACAGTTAACAACATTAACAGTTAACAACATTAACAGTTAACAACATTAACAGTTAACAACATTAACAGTTAACAACATTAACAGTTAACAACATTAAGCTGTCAACAATAAGCTGTCAACAATAAGCTGTCAACAATAAGCTGTCAACATTAAGCTGTCAACATTAAGCTGTCAACATTAAGCTGTCAACATTAAGCTGTCAACATTAAGCTGTCAACATTAAGCTATCAACAACATTAAGCTATCAACAACATTAAGCTATCAACAACATTAAGCTGTCAACAACATTAAGCTGTCAACAACATTAAGCTGTCAACAACATTAAGCTGTCAACATTGAGCTGTCAACATTAAGTTGTGAAAATTAAGTTGTCAAAATTAACCGTCAACAACATTAGGCTGTCAACATTAAGCTGTCAACAACATTAAGCTGGCAACAACATTAAGCTGGCAACATTAACAGTTAACAACATTAACAGTTAACAACATTAACAGTTAACAACATTAACAGTTAACAACATTAACAGTTTACAACATTAACAGTTAACAACATTAACAGTTAACAACATTAACAGTTAACAACATTAACAGTTAACAACATTAAGCTGTCAACATTAAGCTGTCAACATTAAGCTGTCAACATTAAGCTGTCAACATTAAGCTGTCAACATTAAGCTGTCAACATTAAGCTGTCAACATTAGCCTGTCAACATTAGGCTGTCAACATTAAGCTGTCAACATTAAGCTGTCAACAATAAGTTGTCAACATTAAGCTGTCAACATTAAGCTGTCAACATTAGGCTGTCAACATTAGGCTGTCAACACTAAGCTGTCAACATTAAGCTGTCAACAATAAGCTGTCAACAATAAGCTGTCAACAATAAGCTGTCAACATTAAGCTGTCAACATTAAGCTGTCAACAAAATTAAGCTGTCAACAACATTAAGCTGTCAACATTAAGCTATCAACAACATTAAGCTGTCAACAACAATAAGCTGGCAACATTAGCAGTTTACAACATTAACAGTTAACAACATTAACAGTTAACAACATTAAGCTGTCAACATTAAGCTGTCAACATTAAGCTGTCAACATTAAGCTGTCAACATTAAGCTGTCAACATTAAGCTGTCAACATTAAGCTGTCAACATTAAGCTGTCAACATTAAGCTGTCAACAAAATTAGGCTGTCAACAACATTAAGCTGTCAACATTAAGCTATCAACAACATTAAGCTGTCAACAACAATAAGCTGGCAACATTAACAGTTTACGACATTAACAGTTAACAACATTAACAGTTAACAACATTAACAGTTAACAACATTAACAGTTAACAACATTAACAGTTAACAACATTAACAGTTAACAACATTAACAGTTAACAACATTAACAGTTAACAACATTAACAGTTAACAACATTAACAGTTAACAACATTAACAGTTAACAACATTAAGCTGTCAACAATAAGCTGTCAACAATAAGCTGTCAACAATAAGCTGTCAACATTAAGCTGTCAACATTAAGCTGTCAACATTAAGCTGTCAACATTAAGCTGTCAACATTAAGCTGTCAACAATAAGCTATCAACAACATTAAGCTATCAACAACATTAAGCTATCAACAACATTAAGCTGTCAACAACATTAAGCTGTCAACAACATTAAGCTGTCAACAACATTAAGCTGTCAACATTGAGCTGTCAACATTAAGTTGTGAAAATTAAGTTGTCAAAATTAACCGTCAACAACATTAGGCTGTCAACATTAAGCTGTCAACAACATTAAGCTGGCAACAACATTAAGCTGGCAACATTAACAGTTAACAACATTAACAGTTAACAACATTAACAGTTAACAACATTAACAGTTTACAACATTAACAGTCAACAACATTAACAGTTAACAACATTAACAGTTAACAACATTAACAGTTAACAACATTAAGCTGTCAACATTAAGCTGTCAACATTAAGCTGTCAACATTAAGCTGTCAACATTAAGCTGTCAACATTAAGCTGTCAACATTAAGCTGTCAACATTAAGCTGTCAACATTAGCCTGTCAACATTAGGCTGTCAACATTAAGCTGTCAACATTAAGCTGTCAACAATAAGTTGTCAACATTAAGCTGTCAACATTAAGCTGTCAACATTAAGCTGTCAACATTAGGCTGTCAACATTAGGCTGTCAACACTAAGCTGTCAACATTAAGCTGTCAACAATAAGCTGTCAACAATAAGCTGTCAACAATAAGCTGTCAACATTAAGCTGTCAACATTAAGCTGTCAACATTAAGCTGTCAACAAAATTAAGCTGTCAACAACATTAAGCTGTCAACATTAAGCTATCAACAACATCAAGCTGTCAACAACAATAAGCTGGCAACATTAGCAGTTTACAACATTAACAGTTAACAACATTAACAGTTAACAACATTAAGCTGTCAACTTTAAGCTGTCAACATTAAGCTGTCAACATTAAGCTGTCAACATTAAGCTGTCAACATTAAGCTGTCAACATTAAGCTGTCAACATTAAGCTGTCAACAAAATTAGGCTGTCAACAACATTAAGCTGTCAACATTAAGCTATCAACAACATTAAGCTGTCAACAACAATAAGCTGGCAACATTAACAGTTTACGACATTAACAGTTAACAACATTAACAGTTAACAACATTAACAGTTAACAACATTAACAGTTAACAACATTAACAGTTAACAACATTAACAGTTAACAACATTAACAGTTAACAACATTAACAGTTAACAACATTAAGCTGTCAACAATAAGCTGTCAACAATAAGCTGTCAACAATAAGCTGTCAACATTAAGCTGTCAACATTAAGCTGTCAACATTAAGCTGTCAACATTAAGCTATCAACAACATTAAGCTATCAACAACATTAAGCTATCAACAACATTAAGCTGTCAACAACATTAAGCTGTCAACAACATTAAGCTGTCAACAACATTAAGCTGTCAACATTGAGCTGTCAACATTAAGTTGTGAAAATTAAGTTGTCAAAATTAACCGTCAACAACATTAGGCTGTCAACATTAAGCTGTCAACAACATTAAGCTGGCAACAACATTAAGCTGGCAACATTAACAGTTAACAACATTAACAGTTAACAACATTAACAGTTAACAACATTAACAGTTTACGACATTAACAGTTAACAACATTAACAGTTAACAACATTAACAGTTAACAACATTAACAGTTAACAACATTAAGCTGTCAACATTAAGCTGTCAACATTAAGCTGTCAACATTAAGCTTTCAACAACATTAAGCTGTCAACAATAGGCTGTCAACATTAAGCTGTCAACATTAAGCTGTCAACATTAAGCTGTCAACATTAAGCTGTCAACATTAAGCTGTCAACATTAGGCTGTCAACATTAGGCTGTCAACACTAAGCTGTCAACATTAAGCTGTCAACAATAAGCTGTCAACAATAAGCTGTCAACAATAAGCTGTCAACATTAGCAGTTTACAACATTAACAGTTAACAACATTAACAGTTAACAACATTAAGCTGTCAACATTAAGCTGTCAACATTAAGCTGTCAACATTAAGCTGTCAACATTAAGCTGTCAACATTAAGCTGTCAACATTAAGCTGTCAACATTAAGCTGTCAACATTAAGCTGTCAACATTAAGCTGTCAACATTAAGCTGTCAACAAAATTAGGCTGTCAACAACATTAAGCTGTCAACATTAAGCTATCAACAACATTAAGCTGTCAACAACAATAAGCTGGCAACATTAACAGTTTACGACATTAACAGTTAACAACATTAACAGTTAACAACATTAACAGTTAACAACATTAACAGTTAACAACATTAACAGTTAACAACATTAACAGTTAACAACATTAAGCTGTCAACAATAAGCTGTCAACAATAAGCTGTCAACATTAAGCTGTCAACATTAAGCTGTCAACATTAAGCTGTCAACATTAAGCTGTCAACATTAAGCTGTCAACATTAAGCTGTCAACATTAAGCTATCAACAACATTAAGCTATCAACAACATTAAGCTATCAACAACATTAAGCTGTCAACAACATTAAGCTGTCAACAACATTAAGCTGTCAACAACATTAAGCTGTCAACAACATTAAGCTGTCAACATTGAGCTGTCAACATTAAGTTGTGAAAATTAAGTTGTCAAAATTAACCGTCAACAACATTAGGCTGTCAACATTAAGCTGTCAACAACATTAAGCTGGCAACAACATTAAGCTGGCAACATTAACAGTTAACAACATTAACAGTTAACAACATTAACAGTTAACAACATTAACAGTTTACAACATTAACAGTTAACAACATTAACAGTTAACAACATTAACAGTTAACAACATTAAGCTGTCAACATTAAGCTGTCAACATTAAGCTGTCAACATTAAGCTTTCAACAACATTAAGCTGTCAACAATAGGCTGTCAACATTAAGCTGTCAACATTAAGCTGTCAACATTAAGCTGTCAACATTAAGCTATCAACAACATTAAGCTATCAACAACATTAAGCTATCAACAACATTAAGCTGTCAACAACATTAAGCTGTCAACAACATTAAGCTGTCAACAACATTAAGCTGTCAACAACATTAAGCTGTCAACAACATTAAGCTGTCAACATTGAGCTGTCAACATTAAGTTGTGAAAATTAAGTTGTCAAAATTAACCGTCAACAACATTAGGCTGTCAACATTAAGCTGTCAACAACATTAAGCTGGCAACAACATTAAGCTGGCAACATTAACAGTTAACAACATTAACAGTTAACAACATTAACAGTTAACAACATTAACAGTTTACAACATTAACAGTTAACAACATTAACAGTTAACAACATTAACAGTTAACAACATTAAGCTGTCAACATTAAGCTGTCAACATTAAGCTGTCAACATTAAGCTTTCAACAACATTAAGCTGTCAACAATAGGCTGTCAACATTAAGCTGTCAACATTAAGCTGTCAACATTAAGCTGTCAACATTAAGCTGTCAACATTAGGCTGTCAACATTAGGCTGTCAACACTAAGCTGTCAACATTAAGCTGTCAACAATAAGCTGTCAAGAATAAGCTGTCAACATTAAGCTGTCAACATTAAGCTGTCAACATTAAGCTGTCAACAAAATTAAGCTGTCAACAACATTAAGCTGTCAACAACAATAAGCTGGCAACATTAACAGTTTACGACATTAACAGTTAACAACATTAACAGTTAACAACATTAAGCTGTCAACATTAAGCTGTCAACATTAAGCTGTCAACATTAAGTTGTCAACATTAAGCTGTCAACATTAAGCTGTCAACATTAAGCTGTCAACCTTAGGCTGTCAACATTAGGCTGTCAACATTAAGCTGTCAACATTAAGCTGTCAACATTAAGCTGTCAACAATAAGCTGTCAACAATAAGCTGTCAACATTAAGCTGTCAACATTAAGCTGTCAACATTAAGCTGTCAACATTCAGCTGTCAACAACATTAAGCTGTCAACATTAAGCTGTCAACATTAAGCTGTCAACATTAAGCTATCAACAACATTAAGCTATCAACAACATTAAGCTGTCAACAACATTAACCTGTCAACATTAAGCTGTCAACATTAAGTTGAGAAAATTAAGTTGTCAAAATTAACCGTCAACAATATTAGGATGTCAACATTAAGCTGTCAACAACATTAAGCTGGCAACAACATTAAGCTGGCAACATTACCCGGTAACAACATTAACAGTTAACAACATTAACAGTTAACAACATTAACAGTTAACAACATTAACAGTTAACAACATTAACAGTTAACAACATTAACAGTTAACAACATTAACAGTTAACAACATTAACAGTTTACAACATTAACAGTTAACAACATTAACAGTTAACAACATTAACAGTTAACAACATTAACAGTTAACAACATTAACAGTTAACAACATTAAGCTGTCAACATTAAGCTGTCCACATTAAGCTGTCAACATTAAGCTTTCAACAACATTAAGCTGTCAACAATAGGCTGTCAACATTAAGCTGTCAACATTAAGCTGTCAACATTAAGCTGTCAACATTAAGCTGTCAACATTAGGCTGTCAACATTAGGCTGTCAACACTAAGCTGTCAACATTAAGCTGTCAACAATAAGCTGTCAACAATAAGCTGTCAACATTAAGCTGTCAACATTAAGCTGTCAACATTAAGCTGTCAACAAAATTAAGCTGTCAACAACATTAAGCTGTCAACAACAATAAGCTGGCAACATTAACAGTTTACGACATTAACAGTTAACAACATTAACAGTTAACAACATTAAGCTGTCAACATTAAGCTGTCAACATTAAGCTGTCAACATTAAGTTGTCAACATTAAGCTGTCAACATTAAGCTGTCAACATTAAGCTGTCAACCTTAGGCTGTCAACATTAGGCTGTCAACATTAAGCTGTCAACATTAAGCTGTCAACATTAAGCTGTCAACAATAAGCTGTCAACAATAAGCTGTCAACATTAAGCTGTCAACATTAAGCTGTCAACATTAAGCTGTCAACATTAAGCTGTCAACAACATTAAGCTGTCAACATTAAGCTGTCAACATTAAGCTGTCAACATTAAGCTGTCAACATTAAGCTGTCAACATTAAGCTATCAACAACATTAAGCTACCAACAACATTAAGCTGTCAACAACATTAAGCTGTCAACATTAAGCTGTCAACATTAAGTTGAGAAAATTAAGTTGTCAAAATTAACCGTCAACAATATTAGGATGTCAACATTAAGCTGTCAACAACATTAAGCTGGCAACAACATTAAGCTGGCAACATTAACAGTTAACAACATTAACAGTTAACAACATTAACAGTTAACAACATTAACAGTTAACAACATTAACAGTTAACAACATTAACAGTTAACAACATTAACAGTTAACAACATTAACAGTTAACAACATTAACAGTTAACAACATTAACAGTTAACAACATTAACAGTTATCAACATTAAGCTGTCAACATTAAGCTGTCAACATTAAGCTGTCAACATTAAGCTTTCAACAACATTAAGCTGTCAACAATAGGCTGTCAACAATAGGCTGTCAACATTAAGCTGTCAACATTAAGCTGTCAACATTAAGCTGTCAACATTAAGCTGTCAACTTTAGGCTGTCAACATTAGGCTGTCAACATTAAGCTGTCAACATTAAGCTGTCAACATTAAGCTGTCAACATTAGGCTGTCAACATTAAGCTGTCAACATTAAGCTGTCAACAATAAGTTGTCAACATTAAGCTGTCAACATTAAGCTGTCAACATTAAGCTATCAACAACATTAAGCTGTCAACAACATTAAGCTGTCAACAACATTAAGCTGTCAACAACATTAAGCTGTCAACAACATTAAGCTGTCAACATTGAGCTGTCAACATTAAGTTGTGAAAATTAAGTTGTCAAAATTAACCGTCAACAACATTAGGCTGTCAACATTAAGCTGTCAACAACATTAAGCTGGCAACAACATTAAGCTGGCAACATTAACAGTTAACAACATTAACAGTTAACAACATTAACAGTTAACAACATTAACAGTTTACAACATTAACAGTTAACAACATTAACAGTTAACAACATTAACAGTTAACAACATTAAGCTGTCAACATTAAGCTGTCAACATTAAGCTGTCAACATTAAGCTTTCAACAACATTAAGCTGTCAACAATAGGCTGTCAACATTAAGCTGTCAACATTAAGCTGTCAACATTAAGCTGTCAACATTAAGCTGTCAACATTAGGCTGTCAACATTAGGCTGTCAACACTAAGCTGTCAACATTAAGCTGTCAACAATAAGCTGTCAAGAATAAGCTGTCAACATTAAGCTGTCAACATTAAGCTGTCAACAAAATTAAGCTGTCAACAACATTAAGCTGTCAACAACAATAAGCTGGCAACATTAACAGTTTACGACATTAACAGTTAACAACATTAACAGTTAACAACATTAAGCTGTCAACATTAAGCTGTCAACATTAAGCGGTCAACATTAAGTTGTCAACATTAAGCTGTCAACATTAAGCTGTCAACATTAAGCTGTCAACCTTAGGCTGTCAACATTAGGCTGTCAACATTAAGCTGTCAACATTAAGCTGTCAACATTAAGCTGTCAACAATAAGCTGTCAACAATAAGCTGTCAACATTAAGCTGTCAACATTAAGCTGTCAACATTAAGCTGTCAACATTAAGCTGTCAACAACATTAAGCTGTCAACATTAAGCTGTCAACATTAAGCTGTCAACATTAAGCTATCAACAACATTAAGCTATCAACAACATTAAGCTGTCAACAACATTAACCTGTCAACATTAAGCTGTCAACATTAAGTTGAGAAAATTAAGTTGTCAAAATTAACCGTCAACAATATTAGGATGTCAACATTAAGCTGTCAACAACATTAAGCTGGCAACAACATTAAGCTGGCAACATTAACAGTTAACAACATTAACAGTTAACAACATTAACAGTTAACAACATTAACAGTTAACAACATTAACAGTTAACAACATTAACAGTTAACAACATTAACAGTAAACAACATTAACAGTTAACAACATTAACAGTTAACAACATTAACAGTTAACAACATTAACAGTTAACAACATTAACAGTTAACAACATTAACAGTTTACAACATTAACAGTTAACAACATTAACAGTTAACAACATTAACAGTTAACAACATTAACAGTTAACAACATTAACAGTTAACAACATTAAGCTGTCAACATTAAGCTGTCAACATTAAGCTGTCAACATTAAGCTTTCAACAACATTAAGCTGTCAACAATAGGCTGTCAACATTAAGCTGTCAACATTAAGCTGTCAACATTAAGCTGTCAACATTAGGCTGTCAACATTAGGCTGTCAACATTAGGCTGTCAACACTAAGCTGTCAACATTAAGCTGTCAACAATAAGCTGTCAACAATAAGCTGTCAACATTAAGCTGTCAACATTAAGCTGTCAACATTAAGCTGTCAACAAAATTAAGCTGTCAACAACATTAAGCTGTCAACAACAATAAGCTGGCAACATTAACAGTTTACGACATTAACAGTTAACAACATTAACAGTTAACAACATTAAGCTGTCAACATTAAGCTGTCAACATTAAGCTGTCAACATTAAGTTGTCAACATTAAGCTGTCAACATTAAGCTGTCAACATTAAGCTGTCAACCTTAGGCTGTCAACATTAGGCTGTCAACATTAAGCTGTCAACATTAAGCTGTCAACATTAAGCTGTCAACAATAAGCTGTCAACAATAAGCTGTCAACATTAAGCTGTCAACATTAAGCTGTCAACATTAAGCTGTCAACAACATTAAGCTGTCAACATTAAGCTGTCAACATTAAGCTGTCAACATTAAGCTGTCAACATTAAGCTATCAACAACATTAAGCTACCAACAACATTAAGCTGTCAACAACATTAAGCTGTCAACATTAAGCTGTCAACATTAAGTTGAGAAAATTAAGTTGTCAAAATTAACCGTCAACAATATTAGGATGTCAACATTAAGCTGTCAACAACATTAAGCTGGCAACAACATTAAGCTGGCAACATTAACAGTTAACAACATTAACAGTTAACAACATTAACAGTTAACAACATTAACAGTTAACAACATTAACAGTTAACAACATTAACAGTTAACAACATTAACAGTTAACAACATTAACAGTTAACAACATTAACAGTTAACAACATTAACAGTTAACAACATTAACAGTTATCAACATTAAGCTGTCAACATTAAGCTGTCAACATTAAGCTGTCAACATTAAGCTTTCAACAACATTAAGCTGTCAACAATAGGCTGTCAACAATAGGCTGTCAACATTAAGCTGTCAACATTAAGCTGTCAACATTAAGCTGTCAACATTAAGCTGTCAACTTTAGGCTGTCAACATTAGGCTGTCAACATTAAGCTGTCAACATTAAGCTGTCAACATTAAGCTGTCAACATTAGGCTGTCAACATTAAGCTGTCAACATTAAGCTGTCAACAATAAGTTGTCAACATTAAGCTGTCAACATTAAGCTGTCAACATTAAGCTATCAACAACATTAAGCTGTCAACAACAATAAGCTGGCAACATTAACAGTTTACAACATTAACAGTTAACAACATTAAGCTGTCAACATTAAGCTGTCAACATTAAGCTGTCAACATTAAGCTGTCAACATTAAGCTGTCAACATTAAGCTGTCAACATTAAGCTGTCAACATTAGCCTGTCAACATTAGGCTGTCAACATTAAGCTGTCAACATTAAGCTGTCAACAATAAGTTGTCAACATTAAGCTGTCAACATTAAGCTGTCAACATTAAGCTGTCAACTTTAGGCTGTCAACATTAGGCTGTCAACATTAAGCTGTCAACAACATTAAGCTATCAACAACATTAAGCTATCAACAACATTAAGCTGTCAACAACATTAAGCTGTCAACAACATTAAGCTGTCAACATTGAGCTGTCAACATTAAGTTGTGAAAATTAAGTTGTCAAAATTAACCGTCAACAACATTAGGCTGTCAACATTAAGCTGTCAACAACATTAAGCTGGCAACAACATTAAGCTGGCAACATTAACAGTTAACAACATTAACAGTTAACAACATTAACAGTTAACAACATTAACAGTTTACAACATTAACAGTTAACAACATTAACAGTTAACAACATTAACAGTTAACAACATTAACAGTTAACAACATTAAGCTGTCAACATTAAGCTGTCAACATTAAGCTGTCAACATTAAGCTTTCAACAACATTAAGCTGTCAACAATAGGCTGTCAACATTAAGCTGTCAACATTAAGCTGTCAACATTAAGCTGTCAACATTAGGCTGTCAACATTAGGCTGTCAACACTAAGCTGTCAACATTAAGCTGTCAACAATAAGCTGTCAACAATAAGCTGTCAACATTAAGCTGTCAACATTAAGCTGTCAACAAAATTAAGCTGTCAACAACATTAAGCTGTCAACATTAAGCTATCAACAACATTAAGCTGTCAACAACAATAAGCTGGCAACATTAGCAGTTTACAACATTAACAGTTAACAACATTAAGCTGTCAACATTAAGCTGTCAACATTAAGCTGTCAACATTAAGCTGTCAACATTAAGCTGTCAACATTAAGCTGTCAACATTAAGCTGTCAACATTAAGCTGTCAACATTAAGCTGTCAACAAAATTAGGCTGTCAACAACATTAAGCTGTCAACATTAAGCTATCAACAACATTAAGCTGTCAACAACAATAAGCTGGCAACATTAACAGTTTACGACATTAACAGTTAACAACATTAACAGTTAACAACATTAAGCTGTCAACATTAAGCTGTCAACATTAAGCTGTCAACATTAAGTTGTCAACATTAAGCTGTCAACATTAAGCTGTCAACATTAAGCTGTCAACCTTAGGCTGTCAACATTAGGCTGTCAACATTAAGCTGTCAACATTAAGCTGTCAACATTAAGCTGTCAACAATAAGCTGTCAACAATAAGCTGTCAACATTAAGCTGTCAACATTAAGCTGTCAACATTAAGCTGTCAACATTAAGCTGTCAACAACATTAAGCTGTCAACATTAAGCTGTCAACATTAAGCTGTCAACATTAAGCTGTCAACATTAAGCTGTCAACAACATTAAGCTGTCAACAACATTAAGCAGTCGACAACATTAAGCAGTCGACAACATTAAGCAGTCGACAACATTAAGCTATCGACAACATTAAGCTGTCAACATTAAGCTGTCAACATTAAGCTGTCAACATTAAGCTGTCAACATTAAGCTGTCAACATTAAGCTGTCAACATTAAGCTGTCAACAACATTAAGCTGTCAACAACATTAAGCTGTCAACATTAAGCTGTCAACATTAAGCTGTCAACATTAAGCTGTCAACATTAAGCTGTCAACAACATTAAGCTGTCAACAACATTAAGCTGTCAACAACATTAAGCTGTCAAAATTAACTGTCAACAATATTAGGCTGTCAACATTAAGCTGTCAACAACATTAAGCTGGCAACAACATTTAGCTGTCAACAACATTAAGCTGTCAAAATTAACCGTCAACAACATTAAGCTGTCAACATTAGGCTGTCAACTTTAGGCTATCAACATTAAGCTGTCAACATTAAGCTGTCAACATTAAGCTGTCGACATTAAGCTGTCAACATTAAGCTGTCAACAACATTAAGCTGTCAACAACATTAAGCTGTCAACAACATTAAGCTGTCAAAATTAACTGTCAACAATATTAGGCTGTCAACATTAAGCTGTCAACAACATTAAGCTGGCAACAACATTAAGCTGTCAACAACATTAAGCTGTCAAAATTAACCATCAACAACATTAAGCTGTCAACATTAGGCTGTCAACTTTAGGCTGTCAACATTAAGCTGTCAACATTAAGCTGTCAACATTAAGCTGTCAACATAAAGCTGTCAACATTAAGCTGTCAACATTAAGCTGTCAACATTAAGCTGTCAACATTTAGCTGTCAACATTAGGCTGTCAACATTAAGCTGTCAACATTAAGCTGTCAACATTAAGCTGTCAACATTAAGCTGTCAACATTAAGCTGTCAACATTAAGCTGTCAACAAAATAAAGCTGTCAACAACATTAAGCTGTCAACATTAAGCTATCAACAACATTAAGCTGTCAACAACAATAAGCTGGCAACATTAGCAGTTTACAACATTAGCAGTTTACAACATTAACAGTTTACAACATTAAGCTGTCAACATTAAGCTGTCAACATTAAGCTGTCAACATTAAGCTGTCAACATTAAGCTGTCAACATTAAGCTGTCAACATTAAGCTGTCAACATTAAGCTGTCAACAAAATTAGGCTGTCAACAACATTAAGCTGTCAACATTAAGCTATCAACAACATTAAGCTGTCAACAACAATAAGCTGGCAACATTAACAGTTTACAACATTAACAGTTAACAACATTAACAGTTAACAACATTAAGCTGTCAACATTAAGCTGTCAACATTAAGCTGTCAACATTAAGCTGTCAACATTAAGCTGTCAACATTAAGCTGTCAACATTAGCCTGTCAACATTAGGCTGTCAACATTAAGCTGTCAACATTAAGCTGTCAACAATAAGTTGTCAACATTAAGCTGTCAACATTAAGCTGTCAACATTAAGCTGTCAACTTTAGGCTGTCAACATTAGGCTGTCAACATTAAGCTGTCAACATTAAGCTGTCAACATTAAGCTGTCAACAATAAGCTGTCAACAATAAGCTGTCAACATTAAGCTGTCAACATTAAGCTGTCAACATTAAGCTGTCAACATTAAGCTGTCAACAACATTAAGCTGTCAACAACATTAAGCTGTCAACAACATTAAGCTGTCAACATTAGGCTGTCAACATTAAGCTGTCAACAACATTAAGCTGTCAAAATTAACTGTCAACAATATTAGGCTGTCAACATTAAGCTGTCAACAACATTAAGCTGGCAACAACATTAAGCTGGCAACAACATTAAGCTGTCAACAACATTAAGCTGTCAACATTAAGCTGTCAACATTAAGCTGTCAACATTAAGTTGTCAAAATTAAGCTGTCAACATTAAGCTGTCAACATTAAGCTGTCAACCTTAGGCTGTCAACATTAGGCTGTCAACATTAAGCTGTCAACATTAAGCTGTCAACATTAAGCTGTCAACAATAAGCTGTCAACAATAAGCTGTCAACATTAAGCTGTCAACATTAAGCTGTCAACATTAAGCTGTCAACATTAAGCTGTCAACAACATTAAGCTGTCAACATTAAGCTGTCAACATTAAGCTGTCAACATTAAGCTATCAACAACATTAAGCTATCAACAACATTAAGCTGTCAACAACATTAAGCTGTCAACATTAAGCTGTCAACATTAAGTTGAGAAAATTAAGTTGTCAAAATTAACCGTCAACAATATTAGGATGTCAACATTAAGCTGTCAACAACATTAAGCTGGCAACAACATTAAGCTGGCAACATTAACAGTTAACAACATTAACAGTTAACAACATTAACAGTTAACAACATTAACAGTTAACAACATTAACAGTTAACAACATTAACAGTTAACAACATTAACAGTTAACAACATTAACAGTTAACAACATTAACAGTTAACAACATTAACAGTTAACAACATTAAGCTGTCAACATTAAGCTGTCAACATTAAGCTGTCAACATTAAGCTTTCAACAACATTAAGCTGTCAACAATAGGCTGTCAACAATAGGCTGTCAACATTAAGCTGTCAACATTAAGCTGTCAACATTAAGCTGTCAACATTAAGCTGTCAACTTTAGGCTGTCAACATTAGGCTGTCAACATTAAGCTGTCAACATTAAGCTGTCAACATTAAGCTATCAACATTAGGCTGTCAACATTAAGCTGTCAACATTAAGCTGTCAACAATAAGTTGTCAACATTAAGCTGTCAACATTAAGCTGTCAACATTAAGCTATCAACAACATTAAGCTGTCAACAACAATAAGCTGGCAACATTAACAGTTTACAACATTAACAGTTAACAACATTAACAGTTAAGAACATTAAGCTGTCAACATTAAGCTGTCAACATTAAGCTGTCAACATTAAGCTGTCAACATTAAGCTGTCAACATTAAGCTGTCAACATTAAGCTGTCAACATTAGCCTGTCAACATTAGGCTGTCAACATTAAGCTGTCAACATTAAGCTGTCAACAATAAGTTGTCAACATTAAGCTGTCAACATTAAGCTGTCAACATTAAGCTGTCAACATTAGGCTGTCAACATTAGGCTGTCAACACTAAGCTGTCAACATTAAGCTGTCAACAATAAGCTGTCAACAATAAGCTGTCAACAATAAGCTGTCAACATTAAGCTGTCAACATTAGGCAGTCAACATTAAGCTGTCAACAAAATTAAGCTGTCAACAACATTAAGCTGTCAACATTAAGCTATCAACAACATTAAGCTGTCAACAACAATAAGCTGGCAACATTAGCAGTTTACAACATTAACAGTTAACAACATTAACAGTTAACAACATTAAGCTGTCAACATTAAGCTGTCAACATTAAGCTGTCAACATTAAGCTGTCAACATTAAGCTGTCAACATTAAGCTGTCAACAAAATTAGGCTGTCAACAACATTAAGCTGTCAACATTAAGCTATCAACAACATTAAGCTGTCAACAACAATAAGCTGGCAACATTAAAAGTTTACGACATTAACAGTTAACAACATTAACAGTTAACAACATTAACAGTTAACAACATTAACAGTTAACAACATTAACAGTTAACAACATTAACAGTTAACAACATTAACAGTTAACAACATTAACAGTTAACAACATTAACAGTTAACAACATTAACAGTTAACAACATTAACAGTTAACAACATTAACAGTTAACAACATTAAGCTGTCAGCTTAATGTTGTTGACAGCTTAATGTTGTTGATAGCTTAATGTTGTTGATAGCTTAATGTTGTTGATAGCTTAATGTTGTTGATAGCTTAATGTTGATAGCTTAATGTTGACAGCTTAATGTTGACAGCTTAATGTTGACAGCTTAATGTTGACAGCTTAATGTTGACAGCTTATTGTTGACAGCTTATTGTTGACAGCTTAATGTTGACAGCTTAATGTTGTTAACTGTTAATGTTGTTAACTGTTAATGTTGTTAACTGTTAATGTTGTTAACTGTTAATGTTGTTAACTGTTAATGTTGTTAACTGTTAATGTTGTTAACTGTTAATGTTGTTAACTGTTAATGTTGTTAACTGATAATGTTGTTAACTGTTAATGTCGTAAACTGTTAATGTTGCCAGCTTATTGTTGTTGACAGCTTAATGTTGTTGATAGCTTAATGTTGACAGCTTAATGTTGTTGACAGCCTAATTTTGTTGACAGCTTAATGTTGACAGCTTAATGTTGACAGCTTAATGTTGACAGCTTAATGTTGACAGCTTTATGTTGACAGCTTAATGTTGACAGCTTAATGTTGACAGCTTAATGTTGACAGCTTAATGTTGACAGCTTAATGTTGTTAACTGTTAATGTTGTTAACTGTTAATGTTGTAAACTGCTAATGTTGCCAGCTTATTGTTGTTGACAGCTTAATGTTGTTGATAGCTTAATGTTGACAGCTTAATGTTGTTGACAGCTTAATTTTGTTGACAGCTTAATGTTGACAGCTTAATGTTGACAGCTTAATGTTGACAGCTTATTGTTGACAGCTTATTGTTGACAGCTTATTGTTGACAGCTTAATGTTGACAGCTTAGTGTTGACAGCCTAATGTTGACAGCCTAATGTTGACAGCTTAATGTTGACAGCTTAATGTTGACAGCTTAATGTTGACAACTTATTGTTGACAGCTTAATGTTGACAGCTTAATGTTGACAGCCTAATGTTGACAGGCTAATGTTGACAGCTTAATGTTGACAGCTTAATGTTGACAGCTTAATGTTGACAGCTTAATGTTGACAGCTTAATGTTGACAGCTTAATGTTGACAGCTTAATGTTGTTAACTGTTAATGTTGTTAACTGTTAATGTTGTAAACTGTTAATGTTGCCAGCTTATTGTTGTTGACAGCTTAATGTTGTTGATAGCTTAATGTTGACAGCTTAATGTTGACAGCTTAATGTTGACAACTTATTGTTGACAGCTTAATTTTGACAGCTTAATGTTGACAGCCTAATGTTGACAGCTTAATGTTGACAGCTTAATGTTGACAGCTTAATGTTGACAGCCTAATGTTGACAGCCTAAAGTTGACAGCTTAATGTTGACAGCTTAATGTTGACAGCTTAATGTTGACAGCTTAATGTTGACAGCCTATTGTTGACAGCCTATTGTTGACAGCTTAATGTTGTTGAAAGCTTAATGTTGACAGCTTAATGTTGACAGCTTAATGTTGACAGCTTAATGTTGTTAACTGTTAATGTTGTTAACTGTTAATGTTGTTAACTGTTAATGTTGTTAACTGTTAATGTTGTTAACTGTTAATGTTGTTAACTGTTAATGTTGTTAACTGTTAATGTTGTTAACTGTTAATGTTGTTAACTGTTAATGTTGCCAGCTTAATGTTGTTGCCAGCTTAATGTTGTTGACAGCTTAATGTTGACATCCTAATATTGTTGACGGTTAATTTTGACAACTTAATTTTCTCAACTTAATGTTGACAGCTTAATGTTGACAGCTTAATGTTGTTGACAACTTAATGTTGTTGATAGCTTAATGTTGTTGATAGCTTAATGTTGACAGCTTAATGTTGACAGCTTAATGTTGACAGCTTAATGTTGTTGACAGCTTAATGTTGACAGCTTAATGTTGACAGCTTAATGTTGACAGCTTAATGTTGACAGCTTATTGTTGACAGCTTATTGTTGACAGGTTAATGTTGACAGCTTAATGTTGACAGCTTAATGTTGATAGCCTAATGTTGACAGCCTAAGGTTGACAGCTTAATGTTGACAGCTTAATGTTGACAGCTTAATGTTGACAACTTAATGTTGACAGCTTAATGTTGACAGCTTAATGTTGACAGCTTAATGTTGTTAACTGTTAATGTTGTTAACTGTTAATGTCGTAAACTGTTAATGTTGCCAGCTTAATGTTGTTGCCAGCTTAATGTTGTTGACAGCTTAATGTTGACAGCCTAATGTTGTTGACGGTTAATTTTGACAACTTAATTTTCACAACTTAATGTTGACAGCTCAATGTTGACAGCTTAATGTTGTTGACAGCTTAATGTTGTTGACAGCTTAATGTTGTTGACAGCTTAATGTTGTTGACAGCTTAATGTTGTTGACAGCTTAATGTTGTTGATAGCTTAATGTTGTTGATAGCTTAATGTTGTTGATAGCTTAATGTTGACAGCTTAATGTTGACAGCTTAATGTTGACAGCTTAATGTTGACAGCTTAATGTTGACAGCTTAATGTTGACAGCTTATTGTTGACAGCTTATTGTTGACAGCTTAATGTTGTTAACTGTTAATGTTGTTAACTGTTAATGTTGTTAACTGTTAATGTTGTTAACTGTTAATGTTGTTAACTGTTAATGTTGTTAACTGTTAATGTTGTTAACTGTTAATGTCGTAAACTGTTAATGTTGCCAGCTTATTGTTGTTGACAGCTTAATGTTGTTGATAGCTTAATGTTGACAGCTTAATGTTGTTGACAGCCTAATTTTGTTGACAGCTTAATGTTGACAGCTTAATGTTGACAGCTTAATGTTGACAGCTTAATGTTGACAGCCTAATGTTGACAGCTTAATGTTGTTAACTGTTAATGTTGTTAACTGTTAATGTTGTAAACTGCTAATGTTGCCAGCTTATTGTTGTTGACAGCTTAATGTTGTTGATAGCTTAATGTTGACAGCTTAATGTTGTTGACAGCTTAATTTTGTTGACAGCTTAATGATGACAGCTTAATGTTGACAGCTTAATGTTGACAGCTTATTGTTGACAGCTTATTGTTGACAGCTTATTGTTGACAGCTTAATGTTGACAGCTTAGTGTTGACAGCCTAATGTTGACAGCCTAATGTTGACAGCTTAATGTTGACAGCTTAATGTTGACAGCTTAATGTTGACAGCTTAATGTTGACAGCCTATTGTTGACAGCTTAATGTTGTTGAAAGCTTAATGTTGACAGCTTAATGTTGACAGCTTAATGTTGACAGCTTAATGTTGTTAACTGTTAATGTTGTTAACTGTTAATGTTGTTAACTGTTAATGTTGTTAACTGTTAATGTTGTTAACTGTTAATGTTGTAAACTGTTAATGTTGTTAACTGTTAATGTTGTTAACTGTTAATGTTGTTAACTGTTAATGTTGCCAGCTTAATGTTGTTGCCAGCTTAATGTTGTTGACAGCTTAATGTTGACAGCCTAATGTTGTTGACGGTTAATTTTGGCAACTTAATTTTCACAACTTAATGTTGACAGCTCAATGTTGACAGCATAATGTTGTTGACAGCTTAATGTTGTTGACAGCTTAATGTTGTTGACAGCTTAATGTTGTTGACAGCTTAATGTTGTTGACAGCTTAATGTTGTTGATAGCTTAATGTTGTTGATAGCTTAATGTTGTTGATAGCTTAATGTTGACAGCTTAATGTTGACAGCTTAATGTTGACAGCTTAATGTTGACAGCTTAATGTTGACAGCTTAATGTTGACAGCTTATTGTTGACAGCTTATTGTTGACAGCTTATTGTTGACAGCTTAATGTTGTTAACTGTTAATGTTGTTAACTGTTAATGTTGTTAACTGTTAATGTTGTTAACTGTTAATGTTGTTAACTGTTAATGTTGTTAACTGTTAATGTTGTTAACTGTTAATGTTGTTAACTGTTAATGTTGTTAACTGTTAATGTTGTTAACTGTTAATGTTGTTAACTGTTAATGTTGTTAACTGTTAATGTCGTAAACTGTTAATGTTGCCAGCTTATTGTTGTTGACAGCTTAATGTTGTTGATAGCTTAATGTTGACAGCTTAATGTTGTTGACAGCCTAATTTTGTTGACAGCTTAATGTTGACAGCTTAATGTTGACAGCTTAATGTTGACAGCTTAATGTTGACAGCTTAATGTTGACAGCTTAATGTTGACAGCTTAATGTTGACAGCTTAATGTTGTTAACTGTTAATGTTGTTAACTGTTAATGTTGTAAACTGCTAATGTTGCCAGCTTATTGTTGTTGACAGCTTAATGTTGTTGATAGCTTAATGTTGACAGCTTAATGTTGTTGACAGCTTAATTTTGTTGACAGCTTAATGTTGACAGCTTAATGTTGACAGCTTAATGTTGACAGCTTATTGTTGACAGCTTATTGTTGACAGCTTATTGTTGACAGCTTAATGTTGACAGCTTAGTGTTGACAGCCTAATGTTGACAGCCTAATGTTGACAGCTTAATGTTGACAGCTTAATGTTGACAGCTTAATGTTGACAACTTATTGTTGACAGCTTAATGTTGACAGCTTAATGTTGACAGCCTAATGTTGACAGGCTAATGTTGACAGCTTAATGTTGACAGCTTAATGTTGACAGCTTAATGTTGACAGCTTAATGTTGACAGCTTAATGTTGACAGCTTAATGTTGACAGCTTAATGTTGTTAACTGTTAATGTTGTTAACTGTTAATGTTGTAAACTGTTAATGTTGCCAGCTTATTGTTGTTGACAGCTTAATGTTGTTGATAGCTTAATGTTGACAGCTTAATGTTGACAGCTTAATGTTGACAACTTATTGTTGACAGCTTAATGTTGACAGCTTAATGTTGACAGCCTAATGTTGACAGCTTAATGTTGACAGCTTAATGTTGACAGCTTAATGTTGACAGCCTAATGTTGACAGCCTAAAGTTGACAGCTTAATGTTGACAGCTTAATGTTGACAGCTTAATGTTGACAGCTTAATGTTGACAGCCTATTGTTGACAGCCTATTGTTGACAGCTTAATGTTGTTGAAAGCTTAATGTTGACAGCTTAATGTTGACAGCTTAATGTTGACAGCTTAATGTTGTTAACTGTTAATGTTGTTAACTGTTAATGTTGTTAACTGTTAATGTTGTTAACTGTTAATGTTGTTAACTGTTAATGTTGTTAACTGTTAATGTTGTTAACTGTTAATGTTGTTAACTGTTAATGTTGCCAGCTTAATGTTGTTGCCAGCTTAATGTTGTTGACAGCTTAATGTTGACATCCTAATATTGTTGACGGTTAATTTTGACAACTTAATTTTCTCAACTTAATGGTGACAGCTTAATGTTGACAGCTTAATGTTGTTGACAGCTTAATGTTGTTGATAGCTTAATGTTGTTGATAGCTTAATGTTGACAGCTTAATGTTGACAGCTTAATGTTGACAGCTTAATGTTGTTGACAGCTTAATGTTGACAGCTTAATGTTGACAGCTTAATGTTGACAGCTTAATGTTGACAGCTTATTGTTGACAGCTTATTGTTGACAGCTTAATGTTGACAGCTTAATGTTGACAGCTTAATGTTGACAGCCTAATGTTGACAGCCTAAGGTTGACAGCTTAATGTTGACAGCTTAATGTTGACAGCTTAATGTTGACAACTTAATGTTGACAGCTTAATGTTGACAGCTTAATGTTGACAGCTTAATGTTGTTAACTGTTAATGTCGTAAACTGTTAATGTTGCCAGCTTATTGTTGTTGACAGCTTAATGTTGTTGACAGCTTAATTTTGTTGACAGCTTAATGTTGACAGCTTAATGTTGACAGCTTAATGTTGACAGCTTATTGTTGACAGCTTATTGTTGACAGCTTAATGTTGACAGCTTAGTGTTGACAGCCTAATGTTGACAGCCTAATGTTGACAGCTTAATGTTGACAGCTTAATGTTGACAGCTTAATGTTGACAGCTTAATGTTGACAGCCTATTGTTGACAGCTTAATGTTGTTGAAAGCTTAATGTTGACAGCTTAATGTTGACAGCTTAATGTTGACAGCTTAATGTTGTTAACTGTTAATGTTGTTAACTGTTAATGTTGTTAACTGTTAATGTTGTTAACTGTTAATGTTGTAAACTGTTAATGTTGCCAGCTTAATGTTGTTGACAGCTTAATGTTGACAGCCTAATGTTGTTGACGGTTAATTTTGACAACTTAATTTTCACAACTTAATGTTGACAGCTCAATGTTGACAGCTTAATGTTGTTGACAGCTTAATGTTGTTGACAGCTTAATGTTGTTGACAGCTTAATGTTGTTGACAGCTTAATGTTGTTGACAGCTTAATGTTGTTGATAGCTTAATGTTGTTGATAGCTTAATGTTGTTGATAGCTTAATGTTGACAGCTTAATGTTGACAGCTTAATGTTGACAGCTTAATGTTGACAGCTTAATGTTGACAGCTTAATGTTGACAGCTTAATGTTGACAGCTTAATGTTGACAGCTTATTGTTGACAGCTTATTGTTGACAGCTTAATGTTGTTAACTGTTAATGTTGTTAACTGTAAATGTTGTTAACTGTTAATGTTGTTAACTGTTAATGTTGTTAACTGTTAATGTTGTAAACTGTTAATGTTGCCAGCTTATTGTTGTTGACAGCTTAATGTTGTTGATAGCTTAATGTTGACAGCTTAATGTTGTTGACAGCCTAATTTTGTTGACAGCTTAATGTTGACAGCTTAATGTTGACAGCTTAATGTTGACAGCTTAATGTTGACAGCTTAATGTTGACAGCTTAATGTTGACAGCTTAATGTTGACAGCTTAATGTTGTTAACTGTTAATGTTGTTAACTGTTAATGTTGTAAACTGCTAATGTTGACAGCTTATTGTTGACAGCTTATTGTTGACAGCTTATTGTTGACAGCTTAATGTCGACAGCTTAGTGTTGACAGCCTAATGTTGACAGCCTAATGTTGACAGCTTAATGTTGACAGCTTAATGTTGACAGCTTAATGTTGACAGCCTATTGTTGACAGCTTAATGTTGTTGAAAGCTTAATGTTGACAGCTTAATGTTGACAGCTTAATGTTGACAGCTTAATGTTGTTAACTGTTAATGTTGTTAACTGTTAATGTTGTTAACTGTTAATGTTGTAAACTGTTAATGTTGTTAACTGGTAATGTTGTTAACTGTTAATGTTGTTAACTGTTAATGTTGCCAGCTTAATGTTGTTGCCAGCTTAATGTTGTTGACAGCTTAATGTTGACAGCCTAATGTTGTTGACGGTTAATTTTGACAACTTAATTTTCACAACTTAATGTTGACAGCTCAATGTTGACAGCTTAATGTTGTTGACAGCTTAATGTTGTTGACAGCTTAATGTTGTTGACAGCTTAATGTTGTTGACAGCTTAATGTTGTTGATAGCTTAATGTTGTTGATAGCTTAATGTTGTTGATAGCTTAATGTTGACAGCTTAATGTTGACAGCTTAATGTTGACAGCTTAATGTTGACAGCTTAATGTTGACAGCTTAATGTTGACAGCTTAATGTTGACAGCTTATTGTTGACAGCTTATTGTTGACAGCTTATTGTTGACAGCTTAATGTTGTTAACTGTTAATGTTGTTAACTGTTAATGTTGTTAACTGTTAATGTTGTTAACTGTTAATGTTGTTAACTGTTAATGTTGTTAACTGTTAATGTTGTTAACTGTTAATGTTGTTAACTGTTAATGTTGTTAACTGTTAATGTTGTTAACTGTTAATGTCGTAAACTGTTAATGTTGCCAGCTTATTGTTGTTGACAGCTTAATGTTGTTGATAGCTTAATGTTGACAGCTTAATGTTGTTGACAGCCTAATTTTGTTGACAGCTTAATGTTGACAGCTTAATGTTGACAGCTTAATGTTGACAGCTTAATGTTGACAGCTTAATGTTGACAGCTTAATGTTGACAGCTTAATGTTAACTGTTAATGTTGTTAACTGTTAATGTTGTTAACTGTTAATGTTGTTAACTGTTAATGTTGTTAACTGTTAATGTTGTTAACTGTTAATGTTGTTAACTGTTAATGTTGTTAACTGTTAATGTTGTTAACTGTTAATGTTGTTAACTGTTAATGTTGTTAACTGTTAATGTTGTTAACTGTTAATGTTGCCAGCTTAATGTTGTTGCCAGCTTAATGTTGTTGACAGCTTAATGTTGACATCCTAATATTGTTGACGGTTAATTTTGACAACTTAATTTTCTCAACTTAATGTTGACAGCTTAATGTTGACAGCTTAATGTTGTTGACAGCTTAATGTTGTTGATAGCTTAATGTTGTTGATAGCTTAATGTTGACAGCTTAATGTTAACAGCTTAATGTTGACAGCTTAATGTTGTTGACAGCTTAATGTTGACAGCTTAATGTTGACAGCTTAATGTTGACAGCTTAATGTTGACAGCTTATTGTTGACAGCTTATTGTTGACAGCTTAATGTTGACAGCTTAATGTTGACAGCCTAATGTTGACAGCCTAAGGTTGACAGCTTAATGTTGACAGCTTAATGTTGACAGCTTAATGTTGACAACTTAATGTT
Source organism: Alitta virens (assembly GCA_932294295.1). Lineage (NCBI taxonomy): Eukaryota > Metazoa > Annelida > Polychaeta > Phyllodocida > Nereididae > Alitta > Alitta virens. The sequence continues at coordinate 25,360,328 of OW028574.1, forward strand.
GACAGCTTAATGTTGACAGCTTAATGTTGACAGCTTAATGTTGTTAACTGTTAATGTTGTTAACTGTTAATGTCGTAAACTGTTAATGTTGCCAGCTTATTGTTGTTGACAGCTTAATGTTGTTGACAGCTTAATTTTGTTGACAGCTTAATGTTGACAGCTTAATGTTGACAGCTTAATGTTGACAGCTTATTGTTGACAGCTTATTGTTGACAGCTTAATGTTGACAGCTTAGTGTTGACAGCCTAATGTTGACAGCCTAATGTTGACAGCTTAATGTTGACAGCTTAATGTTGACAGCTTAATGTTGACAGCTTAATGTTGACAGCCTATTGTTGACAGCTTAATGTTGTTGAAAGCTTAATGTTGACAGCTTAATGTTGACAGCTTAATGTTGACAGCTTAATGTTGTTAACTGTTAATGTTGTTAACTGTTAATGTTGTTAACTGTTAATGTTGTTAACTGTTAATGTTGTTAACTGTTAATGTTGTAAACTGTTAATGTTGTTAACTGTTAATGTTGTTAACTGTTAATGTTGTTAACTGTTAATGTTGCCAGCTTAATGTTGTTGCCAGCTTAATGTTGTTGACAGCTTAATGTTGACAGCCTAATGTTGTTGACGGTTAATTTTGACAACTTAATTTTCACAACTTAATGTTGACAGCTTAATGTTGTTGACAGCTTAATGTTGTTGACAGCTTAATGTTGTTGACAGCTTAATGTTGTTGACAGCTTAATGTTGTTGACAGCTTAATGTTGTTGATAGCTTAATGTTGTTGATAGCTTAATGTTGTTGATAGCTTAATGTTGACAGCTTAATGTTGACAGCTTAATGTTGACAGCTTAATGTTGACAGCTTAATGTTGACAGCTTAATGTTGACAGCTTAATGTTGACAGCTTAATGTTGACAGCTTATTGTTGACAGCTTATTGTTGACAGCTTAATGTTGTTAACTGTTAATGTTGTTAACTGTAAATGTTGTTAACTGTTAATGTTGTTAACTGTTAATGTTGTTAACTGTTAATGTCGTAAACTGTTAATGTTGCCAGCTTATTGTTGTTGACAGCTTAATGTTGTTGATAGCTTAATGTTGACAGCTTAATGTTGTTGACAGCCTAATTTTGTTGACAGCTTCATGTTGACAGCTTAATGTTGACAGCTTAATGTTGACAGCTTAATGTTGACAGCTTAATGTTGACAGCTTAATGTTGACAGCTTAATGTTGACAGCTTAATGTTGACAGCTTAATGTTGACAGCTTAATGTTGACAGCTTATTGTTGACAGCTTATTGTTGACAGCTTAATGTTGTTAACTGTTAATGTTGTTAACTGTTAATGTTGTTAACTGTTAATGTTGTTAACTGTTAATGTTGTTAACTGTTAATGTTGTAAACTGTTAATGTTGTTAACTGTTAATGTTGTTAACTGTTAATGTTGTTAACTGTTAATGTTGCCAGCTTAATGTTGTTGCCAGCTTAATGTTGTTGACAGCTTAATGTTGACAGCCTAATGTTGTTGACGGTTAATTTTGACAACTTAATTTTCACAACTTAATGTTGACAGCTTAATGTTGTTGACAGCTTAATGTTGTTGACAGCTTAATGTTGTTGACAGCTTAATGTTGTTGACAGCTTAATGTTGTTGACAGCTTAATGTTGTTGATAGCTTAATGTTGTTGATAGCTTAATGTTGTTGATAGCTTAATGTTGACAGCTTAATGTTGACAGCTTAATGTTGACAGCTTAATGTTGACAGCTTAATGTTGACAGCTTAATGTTGACAGCTTAATGTTGACAGCTTAATGTTGACAGCTTATTGTTGACAGCTTATTGTTGACAGCTTAATGTTGTTAACTGTTAATGTTGTTAACTGTAAATGTTGTTAACTGTTAATGTTGTTAACTGTTAATGTTGTTAACTGTTAATGTCGTAAACTGTTAATGTTGCCAGCTTATTGTTGTTGACAGCTTAATGTTGTTGATAGCTTAATGTTGACAGCTTAATGTTGTTGACAGCCTAATTTTGTTGACAGCTTAATGTTGACAGCTTAATGTTGACAGCTTAATGTTGACAGCTTAATGTTGACAGCTTAATGTTGACAGCTTAATGTTGACAGCTTAATGTTGACAGCTTAATGTTGTTAACTGTTAATGTTGTTAACTGTTAATGTTGTAAACTGCTAATGTTGACAGCTTATTGTTGACAGCTTATTGTTGACAGCTTATTGTTGACAGCTTAATGTTGACAGCTTAGTGTTGACAGCCTAATGTTGACAGCCTAATGTTGACAGCTTAATGTTGACAGCTTAATGTTGACAGCTTAATGTTGACAGCCTATTGTTGACAGCTTAATGTTGTTGAAAGCTTAATGTTGACAGCTTAATGTTGACAGCTTAATGTTGACAGCTTAATGTTGTTAACTGTTAATGTTGTTAACTGTTAATGTTGTTAACTGTTAATGTTGTAAACTGTTAATGTTGTTAACTGTTAATGTTGTTAACTGTTAATGTTGTTAACTGTTAATGTTGCCAGCTTAATGTTGTTGCCAGCTTAATGTTGTTGACAGCTTAATGTTGACAGCCTAATGTTGTTGACGGTTAATTTTGACAACTTAATTTTCACAACTTAATGTTGACAGCTCAATGTTGACAGCTTAATGTTGTTGACAGCTTAATGTTGTTGACAGCTTAATGTTGTTGACAGCTTAATGTTGTTGACAGCTTAATGTTGTTGATAGCTTAATGTTGTTGATAGCTTAATGTTGTTGATAGCTTAATGTTGACAGCTTAATGTTGACAGCTTAATGTTGACAGCTTAATGTTGACAGCTTAATGTTGACAGCTTAATGTTGACAGCTTAATGTTGACAGCTTAATGTTGACAGCTTATTGTTGACAGCTTATTGTTGACAGCTTAATGTTGTTAACTGTTAATGTTGTTAACTGTAAATGTTGTTAACTGTTAATGTTGTTAACTGTTAATGTTGTTAACTGTTAATGTCGTAAACTGTTAATGTTGCCAGCTTATTGTTGTTGACAGCTTAATGTTGTTGATAGCTTAATGTTGACAGCTTAATGTTGTTGACAGCCTAATTTTGTTGACAGCTTAATGTTGACAGCTTAATGTTGACAGCTTAATGTTGACAGCTTAATGTTGACAGCTTAATGTTGACAGCTTAATGTTGACAGCTTAATGTTGTTAACTGTTAATGTTGTTAACTGTTAATGTTGTAAACTGCTAATGTTGACAGCTTATTGTTGACAGCTTATTGTTGACAGCTTATTGTTGACAGCTTAATGTTGACAGCTTAGTGTTGACAGCCTAATGTTGACAGCCTAATGTTGACAGCTTAATGTTGACAGCTTAATGTTGACAGCTTAATGTTGACAGCCTATTGTTGACAGCTTAATGTTGTTGAAAGCTTAATGTTGACAGCTTAATGTTGACAGCTTAATGTTGACAGCTTAATGTTGTTAACTGTTAATGTTGTTAACTGTTAATGTTGTTAACTGTTAATGTTGTAAACTGTTAATGTTGTTAACTGTTAATGTTGTTAACTGTTAATGTTGTTAACTGTTAATGTTGCCAGCTTAATGTTGTTGCCAGCTTAATGTTGTTGACAGCTTAATGTTGACAGCCTAATGTTGTTGACGGTTAATTTTGACAACTTAATTTTCACAACTTAATGTTGACAGCTTAATGTTGTTGACAGCTTAATGTTGTTGACAGCTTAATGTTGTTGACAGCTTAATGTTGTTGACAGCTTAATGTTGTTGACAGCTTAATGTTGTTGATAGCTTAATGTTGTTGATAGCTTAATGTTGTTGATAGCTTAATGTTGACAGCTTAATGTTGACAGCTTAATGTTGACAGCTTAATGTTGACAGCTTAATGTTGACAGCTTAATGTTGACAGCTTAATGTTGACAGCTTAATGTTGACAGCTTATTGTTGACAGCTTATTGTTGACAGCTTAATGTTGTTAACTGTTAATGTTGTTAACTGTAAATGTTGTTAACTGTTAATGTTGTTAACTGTTAATGTTGTTAACTGTTAATGTCGTAAACTGTTAATGTTGCCAGCTTATTGTTGTTGACAGCTTAATGTTGTTGATAGCTTAATGTTGACAGCTTAATGTTGTTGACAGCCTAATTTTGTTGACAGCTTAATGTTGACAGCTTAATGTTGACAGCTTAATGTTGACAGCTTAATGTTGACAGCTTAATGTTGACAGCTTAATGTTGACAGCTTAATGTTGACAGCTTAATGTTGTTAACTGTTAATGTTGTTAACTGTTAATGTTGTAAACTGCTAATGTTGACAGCTTATTGTTGACAGCTTATTGTTGACAGCTTATTGTTGACAGCTTAATGTTGACAGCTTAGTGTTGACAGCCTAATGTTGACAGCCTAATGTTGACAGCTTAATGTTGACAGCTTAATGTTGACAGCTTAATGTTGACAGCCTATTGTTGACAGCTTAATGTTGTTGAAAGCTTAATGTTGACAGCTTAATGTTGACAGCTTAATGTTGACAGCTTAATGTTGTTAACTGTTAATGTTGTTAACTGTTAATGTTGTTAACTGTTAATGTTGTAAACTGTTAATGTTGTTAACTGTTAATGTTGTTAACTGTTAATGTTGTTAACTGTTAATGTTGCCAGCTTAATGTTGTTGCCAGCTTAATGTTGTTGACAGCTTAATGTTGACAGCCTAATGTTGTTGACGGTTAATTTTGACAACTTAATTTTCACAACTTAATGTTGACAGCTCAATGTTGACAGCTTAATGTTGTTGACAGCTTAATGTTGTTGACAGCTTAATGTTGTTGACAGCTTAATGTTGTTGACAGCTTAATGTTGTTGATAGCTTAATGTTGTTGATAGCTTAATGTTGTTGATAGCTTAATGTTGACAGCTTAATGTTGACAGCTTAATGTTGACAGCTTAATGTTGACAGCTTAATGTTGACAGCTTAATGTTGACAGCTTAATGTTGACAGCTTAATGTTGACAGCTTATTGTTGACAGCTTATTGTTGACAGCTTAATGTTGTTAACTGTTAATGTTGTTAACTGTAAATGTTGTTAACTGTTAATGTTGTTAACTGTTAATGTTGTTAACTGTTAATGTCGTAAACTGTTAATGTTGCCAGCTTATTGTTGTTGACAGCTTAATGTTGTTGATAGCTTAATGTTGACAGCTTAATGTTGTTGACAGCCTAATTTTGTTGACAGCTTAATGTTGACAGCTTAATGTTGACAGCTTAATGTTGACAGCTTAATGTTGACAGCTTAATGTTGACAGCTTAATGTTGACAGCTTAATGTTGTTAACTGTTAATGTTGTTAACTGTTAATGTTGTAAACTGCTAATGTTGACAGCTTATTGTTGACAGCTTATTGTTGACAGCTTATTGTTGACAGCTTAATGTTGACAGCTTAGTGTTGACAGCCTAATGTTGACAGCCTAATGTTGACAGCTTAATGTTGACAGCTTAATGTTGACAGCTTAATGTTGACAGCCTATTGTTGACAGCTTAATGTTGTTGAAAGCTTAATGTTGACAGCTTAATGTTGACAGCTTAATGTTGACAGCTTAATGTTGTTAACTGTTAATGTTGTTAACTGTTAATGTTGTTAACTGTTAATGTTGTAAACTGTTAATGTTGTTAACTGTTAATGTTGTTAACTGTTAATGTTGTTAACTGTTAATGTTGCCAGCTTAATGTTGTTGCCAGCTTAATGTTGTTGACAACTTAATGTTGACAGCCTAATGTTGTTGACGGTTAATTTTGACAACTTAATTTTCACAACTTAATGTTGACAGCTCAATGTTGACAGCTTAATGTTGTTGACAGCTTAATGTTGTTGACAGCTTAATGTTGTTGACAGCTTAATGTTGTTGACAGCTTAATGTTGTTGATAGCTTAATGTTGTTGATAGCTTAATGTTGTTGATAGCTTAATGTTGACAGCTTAATGTTGACAGCTTAATGTTGACAGCTTAATGTTGACAGCTTAATGTTGACAGCTTAATGTTGACAGCTTAATGTTGACAGCTTAATGTTGACAGCTTATTGTTGACAGCTTATTGTTGACAGCTTAATGTTGTTAACTGTTAATGTTGTTAACTGTAAATGTTGTTAACTGTTAATGTTGTTAACTGTTAATGTTGTTAACTGTTAATGTCGTAAACTGTTAATGTTGCCAGCTTATTGTTGTTGACAGCTTAATGTTGTTGATAGCTTAATGTTGACAGCTTAATGTTGTTGACAGCCTAATTTTGTTGACAGCTTAATGTTGACAGCTTAATGTTGACAGCTTAATGTTGACAGCTTAATGTTGACAGCTTAATGTTGACAGCTTAATGTTGACAGCTTAATGTTGTTAACTGTTAATGTTGTTAACTGTTAATGTTGTAAACTGCTAATGTTGACAGCTTATTGTTGACAGCTTATTGTTGACAGCTTATTGTTGACAGCTTAATGTTGACAGCTTAGTGTTGACAGCCTAATGTTGACAGCCTAATGTTGACAGCTTAATGTTGACAGCTTAATGTTGACAGCTTAATGTTGACAGCCTATTGTTGACAGCTTAATGTTGTTGAAAGCTTAATGTTGACAGCTTAATGTTGACAGCTTAATGTTGACAGCTTAATGTTGTTAACTGTTAATGTTGTTAACTGTTAATGTTGTTAACTGTTAATGTTGTAAACTGTTAATGTTGTTAACTGTTAATGTTGTTAACTGTTAATGTTGTTAACTGTTAATGTTGCCAGCTTAATGTTGTTGCCAGCTTAATGTTGTTGACAGCTTAATGTTGACAGCCTAATGTTGTTGACGGTTAATTTTGACAACTTAATTTTCACAACTTAATGTTGACAGCTCAATGTTGACAGCTTAATGTTGTTGACAGCTTAATGTTGTTGACAGCTTAATGTTGTTGACAGCTTAATGTTGTTGACAGCTTAATGTTGTTGATAGCTTAATGTTGTTGATAGCTTAATGTTGTTGATAGCTTAATGTTGACAGCTTAATGTTGACAGCTTAATGTTGACAGCTTAATGTTGACAGCTTAATGTTGACAGCTTAATGTTGACAGCTTAATGTTGACAGCTTATTGTTGACAGCTTATTGTTGACAGCTTATTGTTGACAGCTTAATGTTGTTAACTGTTAATGTTGTTAACTGTTAATGTTGTTAACTGTTAATGTTGTTAACTGTTAATGTTGTTAACTGTTAATGTTGTTAACTGTTAATGTTGTTAACTGTTAATGTTGTTAACTGTTAATGTTGTTAACTGTTAATGTTGTTAACTGTTAATGTTGTTAACTGTTAATGTTGTTAACTGTTAATGTCGTAAACTGTTAATGTTGCCAGCTTATTGTTGTTGACAGCTTAATGTTGTTGATAGCTTAATGTTGACAGCTTAATGTTGTTGACAGCCTAATTTTGTTGACAGCTTAATGTTGACAGCTTAATGTTGACAGCTTAATGTTGACAGCTTAATGTTGACAGCTTAATGTTGACAGCTTAATGTTGACAGCTTAATGTTGACAGCTTAATGTTGTTAACTGTTAATGTTGTTAACTGTTAATGTTGTTAACTGCTAATGTTGTAAACTGCTAATGTTGCCAGCTTATTGTTGTTGACAGCTTAATGTTGTTGATAGCTTAATGTTGACAGCTTAATGTTGTTGACAGCTTAATTTTGTTGACAGCTTAATGTTGACAGCTTAATGTTGACAGCTTAATGTTGACAGCTTAATGTTGACAGCTTATTGTTGACAGCCTATTGTTGACAGCTTAATGTTGACAGCTTAGTGTTGACAGCCTAATGTTGACAGCCTAATGTTGACAGCTTAATGTTGACAGCTTAATGTTGACAGCTTAATGTTGACAACTTATTGTTGACAGCTTAATGTTGACAGCTTAATGTTGACAGCCTAATGTTGACAGCTTAATGTTGACAGCTTAATGTTGACAGCTTAATGTTGACAGCTTAATGTTGACAGCTTAATGTTGACAGCTTAATGTTGACAGCTTAATGTTGTTAACTGTTAATGTTGTTAACTGTTAATGTTGTTAACTGTTAATGTTGTTAACTGTTAATGTTGTTAACTGTTAATGTTGTAAACTGTTAATGTTGTTAACTGTTAATGTTGTTAACTGTTAATGTTGTTAACTGTTAATGTTGTTAACTGTTAATGTTGCCAGCTTAATGTTGTTGCCAGCTTAATGTTGTTGACAGCTTAATGTTGACAGCCTAATGTTGTTGACGGTTAATTTTGACAACTTAATTTTGACAACTTAATGTTGACAGCTCAATGTTGACAGCTTAATGTTGACAGCTTAATGTTGACAGCTTAATGTTGACAGCTTAATGTTGACAGCTTAATGTTGACAGCTTAATGTTGACAGCTTAATGTTGTTAACTGTTAATGTTGTTAACTGTTAATGTTGTTAACTGTTAATGTTGTTAACTGTTAATGTTGTTAACTGTTAATGTTGTAAACTGTTAATGTTGTTAACTGTTAATGTTGTTAACTGTTAATGTTGTTAACTGTTAATGTTGCCAGCTTAATGTTGTTGCCAGCTTAATGTTGTTGACAGCTTAATGTTGACAGCCTAATGTTGTTGACGGTTAATTTTGACAACTTAATTTTGACAACTTAATGTTGACAGCTCAATGTTGACAGCTTAATGTTGTTGACAGCTTAATGTTGTTGACAGCTTAATGTTGTTGACAGCTTAATGTTGTTGATAGCTTAATGTTGTTGATAGCTTAATGTTGTTGATAGCTTAATGTTGACAGCTTAATGTTGACAGCTTAATGTTGACAGCTTAATGTTGACAGCTTAATGTTGACAGCTTAATGTTGACAGCTTAATGTTGACAGCTTATTGTTGACAGCTTATTGTTGACAGCTTAATGTTGTTAACTGTTAATGTTGTTAACTGTTAATGTTGTTAACTGTTAATGTTGTTAACTGTTAATGTTGTTAACTGTTAATGTTGTTAACTGTTAATGTTGTTAACTGTTAATGTTGTTAACTGTTAATGTCGTAAACTGTTAATGTTGCCAGCTTATTGTTGTTGACAGCTTAATGTTGACAGCTTATTGTTGACAGCTTAATGTTGACAGCTTAATGTTGACAGCTTAATGTTGACAGCTTAATGTTGACAGCTTAATGTTGACAGCCTAATGTTAACAGCTTAATGTTGTTAACTGTTAATGTTGTTAACTGTTAATGTTGTAAACTGCTAATGTTGCCAGCTTATTGTTGTTGACAGCTTAATGTTGTTGATAGCTTAATGTTGACAGCTTAATGTTGTTGACAGCTTAATTTTGTTGACAGCTTAATGTTGACAGCTTAAAGTTGACAGCTTAATGTTGACAGCTTATTGTTGACAGCTTATTGTTGACAGCTTATTGTTGACAGCTTAATGTTGACAGCTTAATGTTGACAGCTTAATGTTGACAGCTTAATGTTGTTAACTGTTAATGTTGTTAACTGTTAATGTTGTTAACTGTTAATGTTGTTAACTGTTAATGTTGTTAACTGTTAATGTTGTTAACTGTTAATGTTGTTAACTGTTAATGTTGTTAACTGTTAATGTTGTTAACTGTTAATGTTGTTAACTGTTAATGTTGTTAACTGTTAATGTTGCCAGCTTAATGTTGTTGCCAGCTTAATGTTGTTGACAGCTTAATGTTGACATCCTAATATTGTTGACGGTTAATTTTGACAACTTAATTTTCTCAACTTAATGTTGACAGCTTAATGTTGACAGCTTAATGTTGACAGCTTAATGTTGTTGACAGCTTAATGTTGTTGATAGCTTAATGTTGTTGATAGCTTAATGTTGACAGCTTAATGTTGACAGCTTAATGTTGACAGCTTAATGTTGTTGACAGCTTAATGTTGACAGCTTAATGTTGACAGCTTAATGTTGACAGCTTAATGTTGACAGCTTATTGTTGACAGCTTATTGTTGACAGCTTAATGTTGACAGCTTAATGTTGACAGCTTAATGTTGACAGCCTAATGTTGACAGCCTAAGGTTGACAGCTTAATGTTGACAGCTTAATGTTGACAGCTTAATGTTGACAACTTAATGTTGACAGCTTAATGTTGACAGCTTAATGTTGACAGCTTAATGTTGTTAACTGTTAATGTTGTTAACTGTTAATGTCGTAAACTGTTAATGTTGCCAGCTTATTGTTGTTGACAGCTTAATGTTGTTGACAGCTTAATTTTGTTGACAGCTTAATGTTGACAGCTTAATGTTGACAGCTTAATGTTGACAGCTTATTGTTGACAGCTTATTGTTGACAGCTTAATGTTGACAGCTTAGTGTTGACAGCCTAATGTTGACAGCCTAATGTTGACAGCTTAATGTTGACAGCTTAATGTTGACAGCTTAATGTTGACAGCTTAATGTTGACAGCCTATTGTTGACAGCTTAATGTTGTTGAAAGCTTAATGTTGACAGCTTAATGTTGACAGCTTAATGTTGACAGCTTAATGTTGACAGCTTAATGTTGACAGCTTAATGTTGTTAACTGTTAATGTTGTTAACTGTTAATGTTGTTAACTGTTAATGTTGTTAACTGTTAATGTTGTAAACTGTTAATGTTGTTAACTGTTAATGTTGTTAACTGTTAATGTTGTTAACTGTTAATGTTGCCAGCTTAATGTTGTTGCCAGCTTAATGTTGTTGACAGCTTAATGTTGACAGCCTAATGTTGTTGACGGTTAATTTTGACAACTTAATTTTCACAACTTAATGTTGACAGCTCAATGTTGACAGCTTAATGTTGTTGACAGCTTAATGTTGTTGACAGCTTAATGTTGTTGACAGCTTAATGTTGTTGACAGCTTAATGTTGTTGACAGCTTAATGTTGTTGATAGCTTAATGTTATTGATAGCTTAATGTTGACAGCTTAATGTTGACAGCTTAATGTTGACAGCTTAATGTTGACAGCTTAATGTTGACAGCTTAATGTTGACAGCTTATTGTTGACAGCTTATTGTTGACAGCTTAATGTTGTTAACTGTTAATGTTGTTAACTGTTAATGTTGTTAACTGTTAATGTTGTTAACTGTTAATGTTGTTAACTGTTAATGTCGTAAACTGTTAATGTTGCCAGCTTATTGTTGTTGACAGCTTAATGTTGTTGATAGCTTAATGTTGACAGCTTAATGTTGTTGACAGCCTAATTTTGTTGACAGCTTAATGTTGACAGCTTAATGTTGCCAGCTTAATGTTGTTGCCAGCTTAATGTTGTTGACAGCTTAATGTTGACATCCTAATATTGTTGACGGTTAATTTTGACAACTTAATTTTCTCAACTTAATGTTGACAGCTTAATGTTGACAGCTTAATGTTGACAGCTTAATGTTGTTGACAGCTTAATGTTGTTGATAGCTTAATGTTGTTGATAGCTTAATGTTGACAGCTTAATGTTGACAGCCTAATGTTGACAGCTTAATGTTGTTGACAGCTTAATGTTGACAGCTTAATGTTGACAGCTTAATGTTGACAGCTTAATGTTGACAGCTTATTGTTGACAGCTTATTGTTGACAGCTTAATGTTGACAGCTTAATGTTGACAGCTTAATGTTGACAGCCTAATGTTGACAGCCTAAGGTTGACAGCTTAATGTTGACAGCTTAATGTTGACAGCTTAATGTTGACAACTTAATGTTGACAGCTTAATGTTGACAGCTTAATGTTGACAGCTTAATGTTGTTAACTGTTAATGTTGTTAACTGTTAATGTCGTAAACTGTTAATGTTGCCAGCTTATTGTTGTTGACAGCTTAATGTTGTTGACAGCTTAATTTTGTTGACAGCTTAATGTTGACAGCTTAATGTTGACAGCTTAATGTTGACAGCTTATTGTTGACAGCTTATTGTTGACAGCTTAATGTTGACAGCTTAGTGTTGACAGCCTAATGTTGACAGCCTAATGTTGACAGCTTAATGTTGACAGCTTAATGTTGACAGCTTAATGTTGACAGCTTAATGTTGACAGCCTATTGTTGACAGCTTAATGTTGTTGAAAGCTTAATGTTGACAGCTTAATGTTGACAGCTTAATGTTGACAGCTTAATGTTGACAGCTTAATGTTGTTAACTGTTAATGTTGTTAACTGTTAATGTTGTTAACTGTTAATGTTGTTAACTGTTAATGTTGTAAACTGTTAATGTTGTTAACTGTTAATGTTGTTAACTGTTAATGTTGTTAACTGTTAATGTTGCCAGCTTAATGTTGTTGCCAGCTTAATGTTGTTGACAGCTTAATGTTGACATCCTAATATTGTTGACGGTTAATTTTGACAACTTAATTTTCTCAACTTAATGTTGACAGCTTAATGTTGACAGCTTAATGTTGACAGCTTAATGTTGTTGACAGCTTAATGTTGTTGATAGCTTAATGTTGTTGATAGCTTAATGTTGACAGCTTAATGTTGACAGCTTAATGTTGACAGCTTAATGTTGTTGACAGCTTAATGTTGACAGCTTAATGTTGACAGCTTAATGTTGACAGCTTAATGTTGACAGCTTATTGTTGACAGCTTATTGTTGACAGCTTAATGTTGACAGCTTAATGTTGACAGCTTAATGTTGACAGCCTAATGTTGACAGCCTAAGGTTGACAGCTTAATGTTGACAGCTTAATGTTGACAGCTTAATGTTGACAACTTAATGTTGACAGCTTAATGTTGACAGCTTAATGTTGACAGCTTAATGTTGTTAACTGTTAATGTTGTTAACTGTTAATGTCGTAAACTGTTAATGTTGCCAGCTTATTGTTGTTGACAGCTTAATGTTGTTGACAGCTTAATTTTGTTGACAGCTTAATGTTGACAGCTTAATGTTGACAGCTTAATGTTGACAGCTTATTGTTGACAGCTTAATGTTGACAGCTTAGTGTTGACAGCCTAATGTTGACAGCCTAATGTTGACAGCTTAATGTTGACAGCTTAATGTTGACAGCTTAATGTTGACAGCTTAATGTTGACAGCCTATTGTTGACAGCTTAATGTTGTTGAAAGCTTAATGTTGACAGCTTAATGTTGACAGCTTAATGTTGACAGCTTAATGTTGACAGCTTAATGTTGACAGCTTAATGTTGTTAACTGTTAATGTTGTTAACTGTTAATGTTGTTAACTGTTAATGTTGTTAACTGTTAATGTTGTAAACTGTTAATGTTGTTAACTGTTAATGTTGTTAACTGTTAATGTTGTTAACTGTTAATGTTGCCAGCTTAATGTTGTTGCCAGCTTAATGTTGTTGACAGCTTAATGTTGACAGCCTAATGTTGTTGACGGTTAATTTTGACAACTTAATTTTCACAACTTAATGTTGACAGCTCAATGTTGACAGCTTAATGTTGTTGACAGCTTAATGTTGTTGACAGCTTAATGTTGTTGACAGCTTAATGTTGTTGACAGCTTAATGTTGTTGACAGCTTAATGTTGTTGATAGCTTAATGTTATTGATAGCTTAATGTTGACAGCTTAATGTTGACAGCTTAATGTTGACAGCTTAATGTTGACAGCTTAATGTTGACAGCTTAATGTTGACAGCTTATTGTTGACAGCTTATTGTTGACAGCTTAATGTTGTTAACTGTTAATGTTGTTAACTGTTAATGTTGTTAACTGTTAATGTTGTTAACTGTTAATGTTGTTAACTGTTAATGTCGTAAACTGTTAATGTTGCCAGCTTATTGTTGTTGACAGCTTAATGTTGTTGATAGCTTAATGTTGACAGCTTAATGTTGTTGACAGCCTAATTTTGTTGACAGCTTAATGTTGACAGCTTAATGTTGCCAGCTTAATGTTGTTGCCAGCTTAATGTTGTTGACAGCTTAATGTTGACATCCTAATATTGTTGACGGTTAATTTTGACAACTTAATTTTCTCAACTTAATGTTGACAGCTTAATGTTGACAGCTTAATGTTGACAGCTTAATGTTGTTGACAGCTTAATGTTGTTGATAGCTTAATGTTGTTGATAGCTTAATGTTGACAGCTTAATGTTGACAGCCTAATGTTGACAGCTTAATGTTGTTGACAGCTTAATGTTGACAGCTTAATGTTGACAGCTTAATGTTGACAGCTTAATGTTGACAGCTTATTGTTGACAGCTTATTGTTGACAGCTTAATGTTGACAGCTTAATGTTGACAGCTTAATGTTGACAGCCTAATGTTGACAGCCTAAGGTTGACAGCTTAATGTTGACAGCTTAATGTTGACAGCTTAATGTTGACAACTTAATGTTGACAGCTTAATGTTGACAGCTTAATGTTGACAGCTTAATGTTGTTAACTGTTAATGTTGTTAACTGTTAATGTCGTAAACTGTTAATGTTGCCAGCTTATTGTTGTTGACAGCTTAATGTTGTTGACAGCTTAATTTTGTTGACAGCTTAATGTTGACAGCTTAATGTTGACAGCTTAATGTTGACAGCTTATTGTTGACAGCTTATTGTTGACAGCTTAATGTTGACAGCTTAGTGTTGACAGCCTAATGTTGACAGCCTAATGTTGACAGCTTAATGTTGACAGCTTAATGTTGACAGCTTAATGTTGACAGCTTAATGTTGACAGCCTATTGTTGACAGCTTAATGTTGTTGAAAGCTTAATGTTGACAGCTTAATGTTGACAGCTTAATGTTGACAGCTTAATGTTGACAGCTTAATGTTGTTAACTGTTAATGTTGTTAACTGTTAATGTTGTTAACTGTTAATGTTGTTAACTGTTAATGTTGTAAACTGTTAATGTTGTTAACTGTTAATGTTGTTAACTGTTAATGTTGTTAACTGTTAATGTTGCCAGCTTAATGTTGTTGCCAGCTTAATGTTGTTGACAGCTTAATGTTGACAGCCTAATGTTGTTGACAGTTAATTTTGACAACTTAATTTTCACAACTTAATGTTGACAGCTCAATGTTGACAGCTTAATGTTGTTGACAGCTTAATGTTGTTGACAGCTTAATGTTGTTGACAGCTTAATGTTGTTGACAGCTTAATGTTGTTGACAGCTTAATGTTGTTGATAGCTTAATGTTGTTGATAGCTTAATGTTATTGATAGCTTAATGTTGACAGCTTAATGTTGACAGCTTAATGTTGACAGCTTAATGTTGACAGCTTAATGTTGACAGCTTAATGTTGACAGCTTATTGTTGACAGCTTATTGTTGACAGCTTAATGTTGTTAACTGTTAATGTTGTTAACTGTTAATGTTGTTAACTGTTAATGTTGTTAACTGTTAATGTTGTTAACTGTTAATGTTGTTAACTGTTAATGTCGTAAACTGTTAATGTTGCCAGCTTATTGTTGTTGACAGCTTAATGTTGTTGATAGCTTAATGTTGACAGGTTAATGTTGTTGACAGCCTAATTTTGTTGACAGCTTAATGTTGACAGCTTAATGTTGACAGCTTAATGTTGACAGCTTAATGTTGACAGCTTAATGTTGACAGCTTAATGTTGACAGCTTAATGTTGACAGCTTAATGTTGACAGCTTAATGTTGTTAACTGTTAATGTTGTTAACTGTTAATGTTGTAAACTGCTAATGTTGCCAGCTTATTGTTGTTGACAGCTTAATGTTGTTGATAGCTTAATGTTGACAGCTTAATGTTGTTGACAGCTTAATTTTGTTGACAGCTTAATGTTGACAGCTTAATGTTGACAGCTTAATGTTGACAGCTTATTGTTGACAGCTTATTGTTGACAGCTTAATGTTGACAGCTTAGTGTTGACAGCCTAATGTTGACAGCCTAATGTTGACAGCTTAATGTTGACAGCTTAATGTTGACAGCTTAATGTTGACAGCTTAATGTTGACAGCTTAATGTTGACAGCCTATTGTTGACAGCTTAATGTTGTTGAAAGCTTAATGTTGACAGCTTAATGTTGACAGCTTAATGTTGACAGCTTAATGTTGTTAACTGTTAATGTTGTTAACTGTTAATGTTGTTAACTGTTAATGTTGTTAACTGTTAATGTTGTTAACTGTTAATGTTGTAAACTGTTAATGTTGTTAACTGTTAATGTTGTTAACTGTTAATGTTGTTAACTGTTAATGTTGCCAGCTTAATGTTGTTGCCAGCTTAATGTTGTTGACAGCTTAATGTTGACAGCCTAATGTTGTTGACGGTTAATTTTGACAACTTAATTTTCACAACTTAATGTTGACAGCTCAATGTTGACAGCTTAATGTTGTTGACAGCTTAATGTTGTTGACAGCTTAATGTTGTTGATAGCTTAATGTTGTTGATAGCTTAATGTTGACAGCTTAATGTTGACAGCTTAATGTTGACAGCTTAATGTTGTTGACAGCTTAATGTTGACAGCTTAATGTTGACAGCTTAATGTTGACAGCTTAATGTTGACAGCTTATTGTTGACAGCTTATTGTTGACAGCTTAATGTTGACAGCTTAATGTTGACAGCTTAATGTTGACAGCCTAATGTTGACAGCCTAAGGTTGACAGCTTAATGTTGACAGCTTAATGTTGACAGCTTAATGTTGACAACTTAATGTTGACAGCTTAATGTTGACAGCTTAATGTTGACAGCTTAATGTTGTTAACTGTTAATGTTGTTAACTGTTAATGTCGTAAACTGTTAATGTTGCCAGCTTATTGTTGTTGACAGCTTAATGTTGTTGACAGCTTAATTTTGTTGACAGCTTAATGTTGACAGCTTAATGTTGACAGCTTAATGTTGACAGCTTATTGTTGACAGCTTATTGTTGACAGCTTAATGTTGACAGCTTAGTGTTGACAGCCTAATGTTGACAGCCTAATGTTGACAGCTTAATGTTGACAGCTTAATGTTGACAGCTTAATGTTGACAGCTTAATGTTGACAGCCTATTGTTGACAGCTTAATGTTGTTGAAAGCTTAATGTTGACAGCTTAATGTTGACAGCTTAATGTTGACAGCTTAATGTTGACAGCTTAATGTTGTTAACTGTTAATGTTGTTAACTGTTAATGTTGTTAACTGTTGATGTTGTTAACTGTTAATGTTGTAAACTGTTAATGTTGTTAACTGTTAATGTTGTTAACTGTTAATGTTGTTAACTGTTAATGTTGCCAGCTTAATGTTGTTGCCAGCTTAATGTTGTTGACAGCTTAATGTTGACAGCCTAATGTTGTTGACGGTTAATTTTGACAACTTAATTTTCACAACTTAATGTTGACAGCTCAATGTTGACAGCTTAATGTTGTTGACAGCTTAATGTTGTTGACAGCTTAATGTTGTTGACAGCTTAATGTTGTTGACAGCTTAATGTTGTTGACAGCTTAATGTTGTTGATAGCTTAATGTTGTTGATAACTTAATGTTATTGATAGCTTAATGTTGACAGCTTAATGTTGACAGCTTAATGTTGACAGCTTAATGTTGACAGCTTAATGTTGACAGCTTAATGTTGACAGCTTAATGTTGACAGCTTATTGTTGACAGCTTATTGTTGACAGCTTAATGTTGTTAACTGTTAATGTTGTTAACTGTTAATGTTGTTAACTGTTAATGTTGTTAACTGTTAATGTTGTTAACTGTTAATGTTGTTAACTGTTAATGTCGTAAACTGTTAATGTTGCCAGCTTATTGTTGTTGACAGCTTAATGTTGTTGATAGCTTAATGTTGACAGCTTAATGTTGTTGACAGCCTAATTTTGTTGACAGCTTAATGTTGACAGCTTAATGTTGACAGCTTAATGTTGACAGCTTAATGTTGACAGCTTAATGTTGACAGCTTAATGTTGACAGCTTAATGTTGACAGCTTAATGTTGACAGCTTAATGTTGTTAACTGTTAATGTTGTTAACTGTTAATGTTGTAAACTGCTAATGTTGCCAGCTTATTGTTGTTGACAGCTTAATGTTGTTGATAGCTTAATGTTGACAGCTTAATGTTGTTGACAGCTTAATTTTGTTGACAGCTTAATGTTGACAGCTTAATGTTGACATCTTAATGTTGACAGCTTATTGTTGACAGCTTATTGTTGACAGCTTATTGTTGACAGCTTAATGTTGACAGCCTATTGTTGACAGCTTAATGTTGTTGAAAGCTTAATGTTGACAGCTTAATGTTGACAGCTTAATGTTGACAGCTTAATGTTGTTAACTGTTAATGTTGTTAACTGTTAATGTTGTTAACTGTTAATGTTGTTAACTGTTAATGTTGTTAACTGTTAATGTTGTAAACTGTTAATGTTGTTAACTGTTAATGTTGTTAACTGTTAATGTTGTTAACTGTTAATGTTGCCAGCTTAATGTTGTTGCCAGCTTAATGTTGTTGACAGCTTAATGTTGACAGCCTAATGTTGTTGACGGTTAATTTTGACAACTTAATTTTCACAACTTAATGTTGACAGCTCAATGTTGACAGCTTAATGTTGTTGACAGCTTAATGTTGTTGACAGCTTAATGTTGTTGATAGCTTAATGTTGTTGATAGCTTAATGTTGTTGATAGCTTAATGTTGACAGCTTAATGTTGACAGCTTAATGTTGACAGTTTAATGTTGACAGCTTAATGTTGACAGCTTAATGTTGACAGCTTAATGTTGACAGCTTATTGTTGACAGCTTATTGTTGACAGCTTATTGTTGACAGCTTAATGTTGTTAACTGTTAATGTTGTTAACTGTTAATGTTGTTAACTGTTAATGTTGTTAACTGTTAATGTTGTTAACTGTTAATGTTGTTAACTGTTAATGTTGTTAACTGTTAATGTTGTTAACTGTTAATGTTGTTAACTGTTAATGTTGTTAACTGTTAATGTCGTAAACTGTTAATGTTGCCAGCTTATTGTTGTTGACAGCTTAATGTTGTTGATAGCTTAATGTTGACAGCTTAATGTTGTTGACAGCCTAATTTTGTTGACAGCTTAATGTTGACAGCTTAATGTTGACAGCTTAATGTTGACAGCTTAATGTTGACAGCTTAATGTTGACAGCTTAATGTTGACAGCTTAATGTTGACAGCTTAATGTTGACAGCTTAATGTTGTTAACTGTTAATGTTGTTAACTGTTAATGTTGTAAACTGCTAATGTTGCCAGCTTATTGTTGTTGACAGCTTAATGTTGTTGATAGCTTAATGTTGACAGCTTAATGTTGTTGACAGCTTAATTTTGTTGACAGCTTAATGTTGACAGCTTAATGTTGACAGCTTAATGTTGACAGCTTATTGTTGACAGCTTATTGTTGACAGCTTATTGTTGACAGCTTAATGTTGACAGCTTAGTGTTGACAGCCTAATGTTGACAGCCTAATGTTGACAGCTTAATGTTGACAGCTTAATGTTGACAGCTTAATGTTGACAACTTATTGTTGACAGCTTAATGTTGACAGCTTAATGTTGACAGCCTAATGTTGACAGGCTAATGTTGACAGCTTAATGTTGACAGCTTAATGTTGACAGCTTAATGTTGACAGCTTAATGTTGACAGCTTAATGTTGACAACTTATTGTTGACAGCTTAATGTTGACAGCTTAATGTTGACAGACTAATGTTGACAGGCTAATGTTGACAGCTTAATGTTGACAGCTTAATGTTGACAGCTTAATGTTGACAGCTTAATGTTGACAGCTTAATGTTGACAGCTTAATGTTGACAGCTTAATGTTGTTAACTGTTAATGTTGTTAACTGTTAATGTTGTAAACTGTTAATGTTGCCAGCTTATTGTTGTTGACAGCTTAATGTTGTTGATAGCTTAATGTTGACAGCTTAATGTTGACAGCTTAATGTTGACAACTTATTGTTGACAGCTTAATGTTGACAGCCTATTGTTGACAGCCTATTGTTGACAGCTTAATGTTGTTGAAAGCTTAATGTTGACAGCTTAATGTTGACAGCTTAATGTTGACAGCTTAATGTTGTTTACTGTTAATGTTGTTAACTGTTAATGTTGTTAACTGTTAATGTTGTTAACTGTTAATGTTGTTAACTGTTAATGTTGTTAACTGTTAATGTTGTTAACTGTTAATGTTGTTAACTGTTAATGTTGTTAACTGTTAATGTTGTTAACTGTTAATGTTGTTAACTGTTAATGTTGTTAACTGTTAATGTTGCCAGCTTAATGTTGTTGCCAGCTTAATGTTGTTGACAGCTTAATGTTGACATCCTAATATTGTTGACGGTTAATTTTGACAACTTAATTTTCTCAACTTAATGTTGACAGCTTAATGTTGACAGCTTAATGTTGTTGACAGCTTAATGTTGTTGATAGCTTAATGTTGTTGATAGCTTAATGTTGACAGCTTAATGTTGACAGCTCAATGTTGACAGCTTAATGTTGTTGACAGCTTAATGTTGTTGACAGCTTAATGTTGTTGACAGCTTAATGTTGTTGACAGCTTAATGTTGTTGACAGCTTAATGTTGTTGACAGCTTAATGTTGTTGATAGCTTAATGTTGTTGATAGCTTAATGTTGTTGATAGCTTAATGTTGACAGCTTAATGTTGACAGCTTAATGTTGACAGCTTAATGTTGACAACTTAATGTTGACAGCTTAATGTTGACAGCTTATTGTTGACAGCTTATTGTTGACAGCTTAATGTTGTTAACTGTTAATGTTGTTAACTGTTAATGTTGTTAACTGTTAATGTTGTTAACTGTTAATGTTGTTAACTGTTAATGTCGTAAACTGTTAATGTTGCCAGCTTATTGTTGTTGACAGCTTAATGTTGTTGATAGCTTAATGTTGACAGCTTAATGTTGTTGACAGCCTAATTTTGTTGACAGCTTAATGTTGACAGCTTAATGTTGACAGCTTAATGTTGACAGCTTAATGTTGACAGCTTAATGTTGACAGCTTAATGTTGACAGCTTAATGTTGACAGCTTAATGTTGTTAACTGTTAATGTTGTTAACTGTTAATGTTGTAAACTGCTAATGTTGCCAGCTTATTGTTGTTGACAGCTTAATGTTGTTGATAGCTTAATGTTGACAGCTTAATGTTGTTGACAGCTTAATTTTGTTGACAGCTTAATGTTGACAGCTTAATGTTGACAACTTATTGTTGACAGCTTATTGTTGACAGCTTAATGTTGACAGCTTAGTGTTGACAGCCTAATGTTGACAGCCTAATGTTGACAGCTTAATGTTGACAGCTTAATGTTGACAGCTTAATGTTGACAGCTTAATGTTGACAGCCTATTGTTGACAGCTTAATGTTGTTGAAAGCTTAATGTTGACAGCTTAATGTTGACAGCTTAATGTTGACAGCTTAATGTTGTTAACTGTTAATGTTGTTAACTGTTAATGTTGTTAACTGTTAATGTTGTAAACTGTTAATGTTGTTAACTGTTAATGTTGTTAACTGTTAATGTTGTTAACTGTTAATGTTGTTAACTGTTAATGTTGTTAACTGTTAATGTTGCCAGCTTAATGTTGTTGCCAGCTTAATGTTGTTGCCAGCTTAATGTTGACATCCTAATATTGTTGACGGTTAATTTTGACAACTTAATTTTCTCAACTTAATGTTGACAGCTTAATGTTGACAGCTTAATGTTGTTGACAGCTTAATGTTGTTGATAGCTTAATGTTGTTGATAGCTTAATGTTGACAGCTTAATGTTGACAGCTTAATGTTGACAGCTTAATGTTGTTGACAGCTTAATGTTGACAGCTTAATGTTGACAGCTTAATGTTGACAGCTTAATGTTGACAGCTTATTGTTGACAGCTTATTGTTGACAGCTTAATGTTGACAGCTTAATGTTGACAGCCTAATGTTGACAGCCTAAGGTTGACAGCTTAATGTTGACAGCTTAATGTTGACAGCTTAATGTTGACAACTTAATGTTGACAGCTTAATGTTGACAGCTTAATGTTGACAGCTTAATGTTGTTAACTGTTAATGTTGTTAACTGTTAATGTCGTAAACTGTTAATGTTGCCAGCTTATTGTTGTTGACAGCTTAATGTTGTTGACAGCTTAATTTTGTTGACAGCTTAATGTTGACAGCTTAATGTTGACAGCTTAATGTTGACAGCTTATTGTTGACAGCTTATTGTTGACAGCTTAATGTTGACAGCTTAGTGTTGACAGCCTAATGTTGACAGCCTATTGTTGACAGCTTAATGTTGTTGAAAGCTTAATGTTGACAGCTTAATGTTGACAGCTTAATGTTGACAGCTTAATGTTGTTAACTGTTAATGTTGTTAACTGTTAATGTTGTAAACTGCTAATGTTGCCAGCTTATTGTTGTTGACAGCTTAATGTTGTTGATAGCTTAATGTTGACAGCTTAATGTTGTTGACAGCTTAATTTTGTTGACAGCTTAATGTTGACAGCTTAATGTTGACAACTTATTGTTGACAGCTTATTGTTGACAGCTTAATGTTGACAGCTTAGTGTTGACAGCCTAATGTTGACAGCCTTATGTTGACAGCTTAATGTTGACAGCTTAATGTTGACAGCTTAATGTTGACAGCTTAATGTTGACAGCCTATTGTTGACAGCTTAATGTTGTTGAAAGCTTAATGTTGACAGCTTAATGTTGACAGCTTAATGTTGACAGCTTAATGTTGTTAACTGTTAATGTTGTTAACTGTTAATGTTGTTAACTGTTAATGTTGTAAACTGTTAATGTTGTTAACTGTTAATGTTGTTAACTGTTAATGTTGTTAACTGTTAATGTTGTTAACTGTTAATGTTGTTAACTGTTAATGTTGCCAGCTTAATGTTGTTGCCAGCTTAATGTTGTTGACAGCTTAATGTTGACATCCTAATATTGTTGACGGTTAATTTTGACAACTTAATTTTCTCAACTTAATGTTGACAGCTTAATGTTGACAGCTTAATGTTGTTGACAGCTTAATGTTGTTGATAGCTTAATGTTGTTGATAGCTTAATGTTGACAGCTTAATGTTGACAGCTTAATGTTGACAGCTTAATGTTGTTGACAGCTTAATGTTGACAGCTTAATGTTGACAGCTTAATGTTGACAGCTTAATGTTGACAGCTTATTGTTGACAGCTTATTGTTGACAGCTTAATGTTGACAGCTTAATGTTGACAGCCTAATGTTGACAGCCTAAGGTTGACAGCTTAATGTTGACAGCTTAATGTTGACAGCTTAATGTTGACAACTTAATGTTGACAGCTTAATGTTGACAGCTTAATGTTGACAGCTTAATGTTGTTAACTGTTAATGTTGTTAACTGTTAATGTCGTAAACTGTTAATGTTGCCAGCTTATTGTTGTTGACAGCTTAATGTTGTTGACAGCTTAATTTTGTTGACAGCTTAATGTTGACAGCTTAATGTTGACAGCTTAATGTTGACAGCTTATTGTTGACAGCTTATTGTTGACAGCTTAATGTTGACAGCTTAGTGTTGACAGCCTAATGTTGACAGCCTAATGTTGACAGCTTAATGTTGACAGCTTAATGTTGACAGCTTAATGTTGACAGCTTAATGTTGACAGCCTATTGTTGACAGCTTAATGTTGTTGAAAGCTTAATGTTGACAGCTTAATGTTGACAGCTTAATGTTGACAGCTTAATGTTGTTAACTGTTAATGTTGTTAACTGTTAATGTTGTTAACTGTTAATGTTGTTAACTGTTAATGTTGTAAACTGTTAATGTTGTTAACTGTTAATGTTGTTAACTGTTAATGTTGTTAACTGTTAATGTTGCCAGCTTAATGTTGTTGCCAGCTTAATGTTGTTGACAGCTTAATGTTGACAGCCTAATGTTGTTGACGGTTAATTTTGACAACTTAATTTTCACAACTTAATGTTGACAGCTCAATGTTGACAGCTTAATGTTGTTGACAGCTTAATGTTGTTGACAGCTTAATGTTGTTGACAGCTTAATGTTGTTGACAGCTTAATGTTGTTGATAGCTTAATGTTGTTGATAGCTTAATGTTGTTGATAGCTTAATGTTGACAGCTTAATGTTGACAGCTTAATGTTGACAGCTTAATGTTGACAACTTAATGTTGACAGCTTAATGTTGACAGCTTATTGTTGACAGCTTATTGTTGACAGCTTAATGTTGTTAACTGTTAATGTTGTTAACTGTTAATGTTGTTAACTGTTAATGTTGTTAACTGTTAATGTTGTTAACTGTTAATGTCGTAAACTGTTAATGTTGCCAGCTTATTGTTGTTGACAGCTTAATGTTGTTGATAGCTTAATGTTGACAGCTTAATGTTGTTGACAGCCTAATTTTGTTGACAGCTTAATGTTGACAGCTTAATGTTGACAGCTTAATGTTGACAGCTTAATGTTGACAGCTTAATGTTGACAGCTTAATGTTGACAGCTTAATGTTGACAGCTTAATGTTGACAGCTTAATGTTGTTAACTGTTAATGTTGTTAACTGTTAATGTTGTAAACTGCTAATGTTGCCAGCTTATTGTTGTTGACAGCTTAATGTTGTTGATAGCTTAATGTTGACAGCTTAATGTTGTTGACAGCTTAATTTTGTTGACAGCTTAATATTGACAGCTTAATGTTGACAACTTATTGTTGACAGCTTATTGTTGACAGCTTAATGTTGACAGCTTAGTGTTGACAGCCTAATGTTGACAGCCTAATGTTGACAGCTTAATGTTGACAGCTTAATGTTGACAGCTTAATGTTGACAGCTTAATGTTGACAGCCTATTGTTGACAGCTTAATGTTGTTGAAAGCTTAATGTTGACAGCTTAATGTTGACAGCTTAATGTTGACAGCTTAATGTTGTTAACTGTTAATGTTGTTAACTGTTAATGTTGTTAACTGTTAATGTTGTAAACTGTTAATGTTGTTAACTGTTAATGTTGTTAACTGTTAATGTTGTTAACTGTTAATGTTGCCAGCTTAATGTTGTTGCCAGCTTAATGTTGTTGACAGCTTAATGTTGACAGCCTAATGTTGTTGACGGTTAATTTTGACAACTTAATTTTGACAACTTAATTTTCACAACTTAATGTTGACAGCTTAATGTTGTTGACAGCTTAATGTTGTTGACAGCTTAATGTTGTTGACAGCTTAATGTTGTTGACAGCTTAATGTTGTTGATAGCTTAATGTTGTTGATAGCTTAATGTTGTTGATAGCTTAATGTTGACAGCTTAATGTTGACAGCTTAATGTTGACAGCTTAATGTTGACAGCTTAATGTTGACAGCTTAATGTTGACAGCTTATTGTTGACAGCTTATTGTTGACAGCTTAATGTTGTTAACTGTTAATGTTGTTAACTGTTAATGTTGTTAACTGTTAATGTTGTTAACTGTTAATGTTGTTAACTGTTAATGTTGTTAACTGTTAATGTTGTTAACTGTTAATGTTGTTAACTGTTAATGTCGTAAACTGTTAATGTTGCCAGCTTATTGTTGTTGACAGCTTAATGTTGTTGATAGCTTAATGTTGACAGCTTAATGTTGTTGACAGCATAATGTTGTTGACAGCTTAATGTTGACAGCTTAATGTTGACAGCTTAATGTTGACAGCTTAATGTTGACAGCTTAATGTTGACAGCTTAATGTTGACAGCTTAATGTTGTTAACTGGTAATGTTGTTAACTGTTAATGTTGTAAACTGCTAATGTTGCCAGCTTATTGTTGTTGACAGCTTAATGTTGTTGATAGCTTAATGTTGACAGCTTAATGTTGTTGACAGCTTAATTTTGTTGACAGCTTAATGTTGACAGCTTAATGTTGACAGCTTAATGTTGACAGCTTATTGTTGACAGCTTATTGTTGACAGCTTATTGTTGACAGCTTAATGTTGACAGCTTAGTGTTGACAGCCTAATGTTGACAGCCTAATGTTGACAGCTTAATGTTGACAGCTTAATGTTGACAGCTTAATGTTGACAGCTTAATGTTGACAGCCTATTGTTGACAGCTTAATGTTGTTGAAAGCTTAATGTTGACAGCTTAATGTTGACAGCTTAATGTTGACAGCTTAATGTTGTTAACTGTTAATGTTGTTAACTGTTAATGTTGTTAACTGTTAATGTTGTTAACTGTTAATGTTGTTAACTGTTAATGTTGTAAACTGTTAATGTTGTTAACTGTTAATGTTGTTAACTGTTAATGTTGCCAGCTTATTGTTGTTGACAGCTTAATGTTGTTGATAGCTTAATGTTGACAGCTTAATGTTGTTGACAGCCTAATTTTGTTGACAGCTTAATGTTGACAGCTTAATGTTGACAGCTTAATGTTGACAGCTTAATGTTGACAGCTTAATGTTGACAGCTTAATGTTGACAGCTTAATGTTGACAGCTTAATGTTGACAGCTTAATGTTGTTAACTGTTAATGTTGTTAACTGTTAATGTTGTAAACTGCTAATGTTGCCAGCTTATTGTTGTTGACAGCTTAATGTTGTTGATAGCTTAATGTTGACAGCTTAATGTTGTTGACAGCTTAATTTTGTTGACAGCTTAATATTGACAGCTTAATGTTGACAACTTATTGTTGACAGCTTATTGTTGACAGCTTAATGTTGACAGCTTAGTGTTGACAGCCTAATGTTGACAGCCTAATGTTGACAGCTTAATGTTGACAGCTTAATGTTGACAGCTTAATGTTGACAGCTTAATGTTGACAGCCTATTGTTGACAGCTTAATGTTGTTGAAAGCTTAATGTTGACAGCTTAATGTTGACAGCTTAATGTTGACAGCTTAATGTTGTTAACTGTTAATGTTGTTAACTGTTAATGTTGTTAACTGTTAATGTTGTAAACTGTTAATGTTGTTAACTGTTAATGTTGTTAACTGTTAATGTTGTTAACTGTTAATGTTGCCAGCTTAATGTTGTTGCCAGCTTAATGTTGTTGACAGCTTAATGTTGACAGCCTAATGTTGTTGACGGTTAATTTTGACAACTTAATTTTGACAACTTAATTTTCACAACTTAATGTTGACAGCTTAATGTTGTTGACAGCTTAATGTTGTTGACAGCTTAATGTTGTTGACAGCTTAATGTTGTTGACAGCTTAATGTTGTTGATAGCTTAATGTTGTTGATAGCTTAATGTTGTTGATAGCTTAATGTTGACAGCTTAATGTTGACAGCTTAATGTTGACAGCTTAATGTTGACAGCTTAATGTTGACAGCTTAATGTTGACAGCTTATTGTTGACAGCTTATTGTTGACAGCTTAATGTTGTTAACTGTTAATGTTGTTAACTGTTAATGTTGTTAACTGTTAATGTTGTTAACTGTTAATGTTGTTAACTGTTAATGTTGTTAACTGTTAATGTTGTTAACTGTTAATGTTGTTAACTGTTAATGTCGTAAACTGTTAATGTTGCCAGCTTATTGTTGTTGACAGCTTAATGTTGTTGATAGCTTAATGTTGACAGCTTAATGTTGTTGACAGCATAATGTTGTTGACAGCTTAATGTTGACAGCTTAATGTTGACAGCTTAATGTTGACAGCTTAATGTTGACAGCTTAATGTTGACAGCTTAATGTTGACAGCTTAATGTTGTTAACTGGTAATGTTGTTAACTGTTAATGTTGTAAACTGCTAATGTTGCCAGCTTATTGTTGTTGACAGCTTAATGTTGTTGATAGCTTAATGTTGACAGCTTAATGTTGTTGACAGCTTAATTTTGTTGACAGCTTAATGTTGACAGCTTAATGTTGACAGCTTAATGTTGACAGCTTATTGTTGACAGCTTATTGTTGACAGCTTATTGTTGACAGCTTAATGTTGACAGCTTAGTGTTGACAGCCTAATGTTGACAGCCTAATGTTGACAGCTTAATGTTGACAGCTTAATGTTGACAGCTTAATGTTGACAGCTTAATGTTGACAGCCTATTGTTGACAGCTTAATGTTGTTGAAAGCTTAATGTTGACAGCTTAATGTTGACAGCTTAATGTTGACAGCTTAATGTTGTTAACTGTTAATGTTGTTAACTGTTAATGTTGTTAACTGTTAATGTTGTTAACTGTTAATGTTGTTAACTGTTAATGTTGTAAACTGTTAATGTTGTTAACTGTTAATGTTGTTAACTGTTAATGTTGCCAGCTTATTGTTGTTGACAGCTTAATGTTGTTGATAGCTTAATGTTGACAGCTTAATGTTGTTGACAGCCTAATTTTGTTGACAGCTTAATGTTGACAGCTTAATGTTGACAGCTTAATGTTGACAGCTTAATGTTGACAGCTTAATGTTGACAGCTTAATGTTGACAGCTTAATGTTGACAGCTTAATGTTGACAGCTTAATGTTGTTAACTGTTAATGTTGTTAACTGTTAATGTTGTAAACTGCTAATGTTGCCAGCTTATTGTTGTTGACAGCTTAATGTTGTTGATAGCTTAATGTTGACAGCTTAATGTTGTTGACAGCTTAATGTTGTTGACAGCTTAATGTTGTTGATAGCTTAATGTTGTTGATAGCTTAATGTTGTTGATAGCTTAATGTTGACAGCTTAATGTTGACAGCTTAATGTTGACAGCTTAATGTTGACAGCTTAATGTTGACAGCTTAATGTTGACAGCTTAATGTTGACAGCTTATTGTTGACAGCTTATTGTTGACAGCTTAATGTTGTTAACTGTTAATGTTGTTAACTGTTAATGTTGTTAACTGTTAATGTTGTTAACTGTTAATGTTGTTAACTGTTAATGTCGTAAACTGTTAATGTTGCCAGCTTATTGTTGTTGACAGCTTAATGTTGTTGATAGCTTAATGTTGACAGCTTAATGTTGTTGACAGCCTAATTTTGTTGACAGCTTAATGTTGACAGCTTAATGTTGACAGCTTAATGTTGACAGCTTAATGTTGACAGCTTAATGTTGACAGCTTAATGTTGACAGCTTAATGTTGACAGCTTAATGTTGTTAACTGTTAATGTTGTTAACTGTTAATGTTGTAAACTGCTAATGTTGCCAGCTTATTGTTGTTGACAGCTTAATGTTGTTGATAGCTTAATGTTGACAGCTTAATGTTGTTGACAGCTTAATTTTGTTGACAGCTTAATATTGACAGCTTAATGTTGACAACTTATTGTTGACAGCTTATTGTTGACAGCTTAATGTTGACAGCTTAGTGTTGACAGCCTAATGTTGACAGCCTAATGTTGACAGCTTAATGTTGGCAGCTTAATGTTGACAGCTTAATGTTGACAGCTTAATGTTGACAGCCTATTGTTGACAGCTTAATGTTGTTGAAAGCTTAATGTTGACAGCTTAATGTTGACAGCTTAATGTTGACAGCTTAATGTTGTTAACTGTTAATGTTGTTAACTGTTAATGTTGTTAACTGTTAATGTTGTAAACTGTTAATGTTGTTAACTGTTAATGTTGTTAACTGTTAATGTTGTTAACTGTTAATGTTGCCAGCTTAATGTTGTTGCCAGCTTAATGTTGTTGACAGCTTAATGTTGACAGCCTAATGTTGTTGACGGTTAATTTTGACAACTTAATTTTGACAACTTAATTTTCACAACTTAATGTTGACAGCTTAATGTTGTTGACAGCTTAATGTTGTTGACAGCTTAATGTTGTTGACAGCTTAATGTTGTTGATAGCTTAATGTTGTTGATAGCTTAATGTTGTTGATAGCTTAATGTTGACAGCTTAATGTTGACAGCTTAATGTTGACAGCTTAATGTTGACAGCTTAATGTTGACAGCTTAATGTTGACAGCTTATTGTTGACAGCTTATTGTTGACAGCTTAATGTTGTTAACTGTTAATGTTGTTAACTGTTAATGTTGTTAACTGTTAATGTTGTTAACTGTTAATGTTGTTAACTGTTAATGTTGTTAACTGTTAATGTTGTTAACTGTTAATGTTGTTAACTGTTAATGTCGTAAACTGTTAATGTTGCCAGCTTATTGTTGTTGACAGCTTAATGTTGTTGATAGCTTAATGTTGACAGCTTAATGTTGTTGACAGCCTAATTTTGTTGACAGCTTAATGTTGACAGCTTAATGTTGACAGCTTAATGTTGACAGCTTAATGTTGACAGCTTAATGTTGACAGCTTAATGTTGACAGCTTAATGTTGACAGCCTAATGTTGTTAACTGTTAATGTTGTTAACTGTTAATGTTGTAAACTGCTAATGTTGCCAGCTTATTGTTGTTGACAGCTTAATGTTGTTGATAGCTTAATGTTGACAGCTTAATGTTGTTGACAGCTTAATTTTGTTGACAGCTTAATGTTGACAGCTTAATGTTGACAGCTTAATGTTGACAGCTTATTGTTGACAGCTTATTGTTGACAGCTTATTGTTGACAGCTTAATGTTGACAGCTTAGTGTTGACAGCCTAATGTTGACAGCCTAATGTTGACAGCTTAATGTTGACAGCTTAATGTTGACAGCTTAATGTTGACAGCTTAATGTTGACAGCCTATTGTTGACAGCTTAATGTTGTTGAAAGCTTAATGTTGACATCTTAATGTTGACAGCTTAATGTTGACAGCTTAATGTTGTTAACTGTTAATGTTGTTAACTGTTAATGTTGTTAACTGTTAATGTTGTTAACTGTTAATGTTGTTAACTGTTAATGTTGTAAACTGTTAATGTTGTTAACTGTTAATGTTGTTAACTGTTAATGTTGTTAACTGTTAATGTTGCCAGCTTAATGTTGTTGCCAGCTTAATGTTGTTGACAGCTTAATGTTGACAGCCTAATGTTGTTGACGGTTAATTTTGACAACTTAATTTTCACAACTTAATGTTGACAGCTCAATGTTGACAGCTTAATGTTGTTGACAGCTTAATGTTGTTGACAGCTTAATGTTGTTGACAGCTTAATGTTGTTGATAGCTTAATGTTGTTGATAGCTTAATGTTGTTGATAGCTTAATGTTGACAGCTTAATGTTGACAGCTTAATGTTGACAGCTTAATGTTGACAGCTTAATGTTGACAGCTTAATGTTGACAGCTTAATGTTGACAGCTTAATGTTGACAGCTTATTGTTGACAGCTTATTGTTGACAGCTTAATGTTGTTAACTGTTAATGTTGTTAACTGTTAATGTTGTTAACTGTTAATGTTGTTAACTGTTAATGTTGTTAACTGTTAATGTTGTTAACTGTTAATGTTGTTAACTGTTAATGTTGTTAACTGTTAATGTTGTTAACTGTTAATGTCGTAAACTGTTAATGTTGCCAGCTTATTGTTGTTGACAGCTTAATGTTGTTGATAGCTTAATGTTGACAGCTTAATGTTGTTGACAGCCTAATTTTGTTGACAGCTTAATGTTGACAGCTTAATGTTGACAGCTTAATGTTGACAGCTTAATGTTGACAGCTTAATGTTGACAGCTTAATGTTGACAGCTTAATGTAGACAGCTTAATGTTGACAGCTTAATGTTGACAGCTTAATGTTGTTAACTGTTAATGTTGTTAACTGTTAATGTTGTAAACTGCTAATGTTGCCAGCTTATTGTTGTTGACAGCTTAATGTTGTTGATAGCTTAATGTTGACAGCTTAATGTTGTTGACAGCTTAATTTTGTTGACAGCTTAATGTTGACAGCTTAATGTTGACAGCTTAATGTTGACAGCTTATTGTTGACAGCTTATTGTTGACAGCTTATTGTTGACAGCTTAATGTTGACAGCTTAGTGTTGACAGCCTAATGTTGACAGCCTAATGTTGACAGCTTAATGTTGACAGCTTAATGTTGACAGCTTAATGTTGACAACTTATTGTTGACAGCTTAATGTTGACAGCTTAATGTTGACAGCCTAATGTTGACAGGCTAATGTTGACAGCTTAATGTTGACAGCTTAATGTTGACAGCTTAATGTTGACAGCTTAATGTTGACAGCTTAATGTTGACAACTTATTGTTGACAGCTTAATGTTGACAGCTTAATGTTGACAGACTAATGTTGACAGGCTAATGTTGACAGCTTAATGTTGACAGCTTAATGTTGACAGCTTAATGTTGACAGCTTAATGTTGACAGCTTAATGTTGTTAACTGTTAATGTTGTTAACTGTTAATGTTGTAAACTGTTAATGTTGCCAGCTTATTGTTGTTGACAGCTTAATGTTGTTGATAGCTTAATGTTGACAGCTTAATGTTGACAGCTTAATGTTGACAACTTATTGTTGACAGCTTAATGTTGACAGCCTATTGTTGACAGCCTATTGTTGACAGCTTAATGTTGTTGAAAGCTTAATGTTGACTGCTTAATGTTGACAGCTTAATGTTGACAGCTTAATGTTGTTAACTGTTAATGTTGTTAACTGTTAATGTTATTAACTGTGAATGTTGTTAACTGTTAATGTTGTTAACTGTTAATGTTGTTAACTGTTAATGTTGTTAACTGTTAATGTTGTTAACTGTTAATGTTGTTAACTGTTAATGTTGTTGACTGTTAATGTTGTTAACTGTTAATGTTGTTAACTGTTAATGTTGCCAGCTTAATGTTGTTGCCAGCTTAATGTTGTTGACAGCTTAATGTTGACAGCCTAATGTTGTTGACGGTTAATTTTGACAACTTAATTTTCACAACTTAATGTTGACAGCTCAATGTTGACAGCTTAATGTTGTTGACAGCTTAATGTTGTTGACAGCTTATTGTTGTTGACAGCTTAATGTTGTTGACAGCTTAATGTTGTTGACAGCTTAATGTTGTTGACAGCTTAATGTTGTTGACAGCTTAATGTTGTTGATAGCTTAATGTTGTTGATAGCTTAATGTTGTTGATAGCTTAATGTTGACAGCTTAATGTTGACAGCTTAATGTTGACAGCTTAATGTTGACAGCTTAATGTTGACAACTTAATGTTGACAGCTTAATGTTGACAGCTTATTGTTGACAGCTTATTGTTGACAGCTTAATGTTGTTAACTGTTAATGTTGTTAACTGTTAATGTTGTTAACTGTTAATTTTGTTAACTGTTAATGTTGTTAACTGTTAATGTCGTAAACTGTTAATGTCGTAAACTGTTAATGTTGCCAGCTTATTGTTGTTGACAGCTTAATGTTGTTGATAGCTTAATGTTGACAGCTTAATGTTGTTGACAGCCTAATTTTGTTGACAGCTTAATGTTGACAGCTTAATGTTGACAGCTTAATGTTGACAGCTTATTGTTGACAGCTTATTGTTGACAGCTTAATGTTGTTAACTGTTAATGTTGTTAACTGTTAATGTTGTTAACTGTTAATGTTGTTAACTGTTAATGTTGTTAACTGTTAATGTTGTTAACTGTTAATGTTGTTAACTGTTAATGTTGTTAACTGTTAATGTTGTTAACTGTTAATGTTGTTAACTGTTAATGTTGTTAACTGTTAATGTTGTTAACTGTTAATGTCGTAAACTGTTAATGTTGCCAGCTTATTGTTGTTGACAGCTTAATGTTGTTGATAGCTTAATGTTGACAGCTTAATGTTGTTGACAGCCTAATTTTGTTGACAGCTTAATGTTGACAGCTTAATGTTGACAGCTTAATGTTGACAGCTTAATGTTGACAGCTTAATGTTGACAGCTTAATGTTGACAGCTTAATGTTGACAGCTTAATGTTGACAGCTTAATGTTGACAGCTTAATGTTGTTAACTGTTAATGTTGTTAACTGTTAATGTTGTAAATTGCTAATGTTGCCAGCTTATTGTTGTTGACAGCTTAATGTTGTTGATAGCTTAATGTTGACAGCTTAATGTTGTTGACAGCTTAATTTTGTTGACAGCTTAATGTTGACAGCTTAATGTTGACAGCTTAATGTTGACAGCTTATTGTTGACAGCTTATTGTTGACAGCTTATTGTTGACAGCTTAATGTTGACAGCTTAGTGTTGACAGCCTAATGTTGACAGCCTAATGTTGACAGCTTAATGTTGACAGCTTAATGTTGACAGCTTAATGTTGACAGCTTAATGTTGACAGCCTGTTGTTGACAGCTTAATGTTGTTGAAAGCTTAATGTTGACAGCTTAATGTTGACAGCTTAATGTTGACAGCTTAATGTTGTTAACTGTTAATGTTGTTAACTGTTAATGTTGTTAACTGTTAATGTTGTTAACTGTTAATGTTGTTAACTGTTAATGTTGTAAACTGTTAATGTTGTTAACTGTTAATGTTGTTAACTGTTAATGTTGTTAACTGTTAATGTTGCCAGCTTAATGTTGTTGCCAGCTTAATGTTGTTGACAGCTTAATGTTGACAGCCTAATGTTGTTGACGGTTAATTTTGACAACTTAATTTTCACAACTTAATGTTGACAGCTCAATGTTGACAGCTTAATGTTGTTGACAGCTTAATGTTGTTGACAGCTTAATGTTGTTGACAGCTTAATGTTGTTGATAGCTTAATGTTGTTGATAGCTTAATGTTGTTGACAGCTTAATGTTGACAGCTTAATGTTGACAGCTTAATGTTGACAGCTTAATGTTGACAGCTTAATGTTGACAGCTTAATGTTGACAGCTTATTGTTGACAGCTTATTGTTGACAGCTTATTGTTGACAGCTTAATGTTGTTAACTGTTAATGTTGTTAACTGTTAATGTTGTTAACTGTTAATGTTGTTAACTGTTAATGTTGTTAACTGTTAATGTTGTTAACTGTTAATGTTGTTAACTGTTAATGTTGTTAACTGTTAATGTTGTTAACTGTTAATGTTGTTAACTGTTAATGTCGTAAACTGTTAATGTTGCCAGCTTATTGTTGTTGACAGCTTAATGTTGTTGATAGCTTAATGTTGACAGCTTAATGTTGTTGACAGCCTAATTTTGTTGACAGCTTAATGTTGACAGCTTAATGTTGACAGCTTAATGTTGACAGCTTAATGTTGACAGCTTAATGTTGACAGCTTAATGTTGACAGCTTAATGTTGACAGCTTAATGTTGACAGCTTAATGTTGACAGCTTAATGTTGTTAACTGTTAATGTTGTTAACTGTTAATGTTGTAAACTGCTAATGTTGCCAGCTTATTGTTGTTGACAGCTTAATGTTGTTGATAGCTTAATGTTGACAGCTTAATGTTGTTGACAGCTTAATTTTGTTGACAGCTTAATGTTGACAGCTTAATGTTGACAGCTTAATGTTGACAGCTTATTGTTGACAGCTTATTGTTGACAGCTTATTGTTGACAGCTTAATGTTGACAGCTTAGTGTTGACAGCCTAATGTTGACAGCTTAATGTTGACAGCTTAATGTTGACAGCTTAATGTTGACAGCTTAATGTTGACAACTTATTGTTGACAGCTTAATGTTGACAGCTTAATGTTGACAGCCTAATGTTGACAGGCTAATGTTGACAGCTTAATGTTGACAGCTTAATGTTGACAGCTTAATGTTGACAGCTTAATGTTGACAGCTTAATGTTGACAACTTATTGTTGACAGCTTAATGTTGACAGCTTAATGTTGACAGACTAATGTTGACAGGCTAATGTTGACAGCTTAATGTTGACAGCTTAATGTTGACAGCTTAATGTTGACAGCTTAATGTTGACAGCTTAATGTTGACAGCTTAATGTTGTTAACTGTTAATGTTGTTAACTGTTAATGTTGTAAACTGTTAATGTTGCCAGCTTATTGTTGTTGACAGCTTAATGTTGTTGATAGCTTAATGTTGACAGCTTAATGTTGACAACTTATTGTTGACAGCTTAATGTTGACAGCCTATTGTTGACAGCCTATTGTTGACAGCTTAATGTTGTTGAAAGCTTAATGTTGACAGCTTAATGTTGACAGCTTAATGTTGACAGCTTAATGTTGACAGCTTAATGTTGTTAACTGTTAATGTTGTTAACTGTTAATGTTGTTAACTGTTAATGTTGTTAACTGTTAATGTTGTTAACTGTTAATGTTGTTAACTGTTAATGTTGTTAACTGTTAATGTTGTTAACTGTTAATGTTGTTAACTGTTAATGTTGTTAACTGTTAATGTTGTTAACTGTTAATGTTGTTAACTGTTAATGTTGCCAGCTTAATGTTGTTGCCAGCTTAATGTTGTTGACAGCTTAATGTTGACATCCTAATATTGTTGACGGTTAATTTTGACAACTTAATTTTCTCAACTTAATGTTGACAGCTTAATGTTGACAGCTTAATGTTGTTGACAGCTTAATGTTGTTGATAGCTTAATGTTGTTGATAGCTTAATGTTGACAGCTTAATGTTGACAGCTTAATGTTGACAGCTTAATGTTGACAGCTTAATGTTGACAGCTTAATGTTGACAGCTTATTGTTGACAGCTTAATGTTGACAGCTTAATGTTGACAGCTTAATGTTGACAGCCTAATGTTGACAGCCTAAGGTTGACAGCTTAATGTTGACAGCTTAATGTTGACAGCTTAATGTTGACAACTTAATGTTGACAGCTTAATGTTGACAGCTTAATGTTGACAGCTTAATGTTGTTAACTGTTAATGTTGTTAACTGTTAATGTCGTAAACTGTTAATGTTGCCAGCTTATTGTTGTTGACAGCTTAATGTTGTTGACAGCTTAATTTTGTTGACAGCTTAATGTTGACAGCTTAATGTTGACAGCTTAATGTTGACAGCTTATTGTTGACAGCTTATTGTTGACAGCTTAATGTTGACAGCTTAGTGTTGACAGCCTAATGTTGACAGCCTAATGTTGACAGCTTAATGTTGACAGCTTAATGTTGACAGCTTAATGTTGACAGCTTAATGTTGACAGCCTATTGTTGACAGCTTAATGTTGTTGAAAGCTTAATGTTGACAGCTTAATGTTGACAGCTTAATGTTGACAGCTTAATGTTGTTAACTGTTAATGTTGTTAACTGTTAATGTTGTTAACTGTTAATGTTGTTAACTGTTAATGTTGTTAACTGTTAATGTTGTTAACTGTTAATGTTGTTAACTGTTAATGTTGTAAACTGTTAATGTTGTTAACTGTTAATGTTGTTAACTGTTAATGTTGTTAACTGTTAATGTTGCCAGCTTAATGTTGTTGCCAGCTTAATGTTGTTGACAGCTTAATGTTGACAGCCTAATGTTGTTGACGGTTAATTTTGACAACTTAATTTTCACAACTTAATGTTGACAGCTCAATGTTGACAGCTTAATGTTGTTGACAGCTTAATGTTGTTGACAGCTTAATGTTGTTGACAGCTTAATGTTGTTGACAGCTTAATGTTGTTGACAGCTTAATGTTGTTGATAGCTTAATGTTGTTGATAGCTTAATGTTGTTGATAGCTTAATGTTGACAGCTTAATGTTGACAGCTTAATGTTGACAGCTTAATGTTGACAGCTTAATGTTGACAACTTAATGTTGACAGCTTAATGTTGACAGCTTATTGTTGACAGCTTATTGTTGACAGCTTAATGTTGTTAACTGTTAATGTTGTTAACTGTTAATGTTGTTAACTGTTAATGTTGTTAACTGTTAATGTTGTTAACTGTTAATGTTGTTAACTGTTAATGTCGTAAACTGTTAATGTTGCCAGCTTATTGTTGT
Organism: Alitta virens; assembly: GCA_932294295.1. Classification (NCBI taxonomy): domain Eukaryota; kingdom Metazoa; phylum Annelida; class Polychaeta; order Phyllodocida; family Nereididae; genus Alitta; species Alitta virens. The sequence goes on from OW028574.1 coordinate 25,397,687, forward strand.
TGACAGCTTAATGTTGTTGATAGCTTAATGTTGACAGCTTAATGTTGTTGACAGCCTAATTTTGTTGACAGCTTAATGTTGACAGCTTAATGTTGACAGCTTAATGTTGACAGCTTAATGTTGACAGCTTAATGTTGACAGCTTAATGTTGACAGCTTAATGTTGACAGCTTAATGTTGACAGCTTAATGTTGTTAACTGTTAATGTTGTTAACTGTTAATGTTGTAAACTGCTAATGTTGCCAGCTTATTGTTGTTGACAGCTTAATGTTGTTGATAGCTTAATGTTGACAGCTTAATGTTGTTGACAGCTTAATTTTGTTGACAGCTTAATGTTGACAGCTTAATGTTGACAACTTATTGTTGACAGCTTATTGTTGACAGCTTAATGTTGACAGCTTAGTGTTGACAGCCTAATGTTGACAGCCTAATGTTGACAGCTTAATGTTGACAGCTTAATGTTGACAGCTTAATGTTGACAGCTTAATGTTGACAGCTTAATGTTGACAGCCTATTGTTGACAGCTTAATGTTGTTGAAAGCTTAATGTTGACAGCTTAATGTTGACAGCTTAATGTTGACAGCTTAATGTTGTTAACTGTTAATGTTGTTAACTGTTAATGTTGTAAACTGTTAATGTTGTTAACTGTTAATGTTGTTAACTGTTAATGTTGTTAACTGTTAATGTTGTTAACTGTTAATGTTGCCAGCTTAATGTTGTTGCCAGCTTAATGTTGTTGACAGCTTAATGTTGACAGCCTAATGTTGTTGACGGTTAATTTTGACAACTTAATTTTCACAACTTAATGTTGACAGCTCAATGTTGACAGCTTAATGTTGTTGACAGCTTAATGTTGTTGACAGCTTAATGTTGTTGATAGCTTAATGTTGTTGATAGCTTAATGTTGTTGATAGCTTAATGTTGACAGCTTAATGTTGACAGCTTAATGTTGACAGCTTAATGTTGACAGCTTAATGTTGACAGCTTATTGTTGACAGCTTATTGTTGACAGCTTAATGTTGTTAACTGTTAATGTTGTTAACTGTTAATGTTGTTAACTGTTAATGTTGTTAACTGTTAATGTTGTTAACTGTTAATGTTGTTAACTGTTAATGTTGTTAACTGTTAATGTTGTTAACTGTTAATGTTGCCAGCTTAATGTTGTTGCCAGCTTAATGTTGTTGACAGCTTAATGTTGACATCCTAATGTTGTTGACGGGTAATTTTGACAACTTAATTTTCTCAACTTAATGTTGACAGCTTAATGTTGACAGCTTAATGTTGACAGCTTAATGTTGTTGACAGCTTAATGTTGTTGATAGCTTAATGTTGTTGATAGCTTAATGTTGACAGCTTAATGTTGACAGCTTAATGTTGACAGCTTAATGTTGTTGACAGCTTAATGTTGACAGCTTAATGTTGACAGCTTAATGTTGACAGCTTATTGTTGACAGCTTATTGTTGACAGCTTAATGTTGACAGCTTAATGTTGACAGCTTAATGTTGACAGCCTAATGTTGACAGCCTAAGGTTGACAGCTTAATGTTGACAGCTTAATGTTGACAGCTTAATGTTGACAACTTAATGTTGACAGCTTAATGTTGACAGCTTAATGTTGACAGCTTAATGTTGTTAACTGTTAATGTTGTTAACTGCTAATGTCGTAAACTGTTAATGTTGCCAGCTTATTGTTGTTGACAGCTTAATGTTGACAGCTTAATGTTGTTGACAGCCTAATTTTGTTGACAGCTTAATGTTGACAGCTTAATGTTGACAGCTTAATGTTGACAGCTTAATGTTGACAGCTTAATGTTGACAGCTTAATGTTGTTAACTGTTAATGTTGTTAACTGTTAATGTTGTTAACTGTTAATGTTGTTAACTGTTAATGTTGTTAACTGTTAATGTTGTTAACTGTTAATGTTGTTAACTGTTAATGTTGTTAACTGTTAATGTTGTTAACTGTTAATGTTGTTAACTGTTAATGTTGTTAACTGTTAATGTTGCCAGCTTAATGTTGTTGCCAGCTTAATGTTGTTGACAGCTTAATGTTGACATCCTAATATTGTTGACGGTTAATTTTGACAACTTAATTTTCTCAACTTAATGTTGACAGCTTAATGTTGACAGCTTAATGTTGTTGACAGCTTAATGTTGTTGATAGCTTAATGTTGTTGATAGCTTAATGTTGACAGCTTAATGTTGACAGCTTAATGTTGACAGCTTAATGTTGTTGACAGCTTAATGTTGACAGCTTAATGTTGACAGCTTAATGTTGACAGCTTAATGTTGACAGCTTAATGTTGACAGCTGATTGTTGACAGCTTATTGTTGACAGCTTAATGTTGACAGCTTAATGTTGACAGCTTAATGTTGACAGCCTAATGTTGACAGCCTAAGGTTGACAGCTTAATGTTGACAGCTTAATGTTGACAGCTTAATGTTGACAACTTAATGTTGACAGCTTAATGTTGACAGCTTAATGTTGACAGCTTAATGTTGTTAACTGTTAATGTTGTTAACTGTTAATGTCGTAAACTGTTAATGTTGCCAGCTTATTGTTGTTGACAGCTTAATGTTGTTGACAGCTTAATTTTGTTGACAGCTTAATGTTGACAGCTTAATGTTGACAGCTTAATGTTGACAGCTTATTGTTGACAGCTTATTGTTGACAGCTTAATGTTGACAGCTTAGTGTTGACAGCCTAATGTTGACAGCCTAATGTTGACAGCTTAATGTTGACAGCTTAATGTTGACAGCTTAATGTTGACAGCTTAATGTTGACAGCCTATTGTTGACAGCTTAATGTTGTTGAAAGCTTAATGTTGACAGCTTAATGTTGACAGCTTAATGTTGACAGCTTAATGTTGTTAACTGTTAATGTTGTTAACTGTTAATGTTGTTAACTGTTAATGTTGTTAACTGTTAATGTTGTAAACTGTTAATGTTGTTAACTGTTAATGTTGTTAACTGTTAATGTTGTTAACTGTTAATGTTGCCAGCTTAATGTTGTTGCCAGCTTAATGTTGTTGACAGCTTAATGTTGACAGCCTAATGTTGTTGACGGTTAATTTTGACAACTTAATTTTGACAACTTAATGTTGACAGCTCAATGTTGACAGCTTAATGTTGTTGACAGCTTAATGTTGTTGACAGCTTAATGTTGTTGACAGCTTAATGTTGTTGACAGCTTAATGTTGTTGACAGCTTAATGTTGTTGACAGCTTAATGTTGTTGACAGCTTAATGTTGTTGATAGCTTAATGTTGTTGATAGCTTAATGTTGTTGATAGCTTAATGTTGATAGCTTAATGTTGACAGCTTAATGTTGACAGCTTAATGTTGACAGCTTAATGTTGACAACTTAATGTTGACAGCTTAATGTTGACAGCTTATTGTTGACAGCTTATTGTTGACAGCTTAATGTTGTTAACTGTTAATGTTGTTAACTGTTAATGTTGTTAACTGTTAATGTTGTTAACTGTTAATGTTGTTAACTGTTAATGTCGTAAACTGTTAATGTTGCCAGCTTATTGTTGTTGACAGCTTAATGTTGTTGATAGCTTAATGTTGACAGCTTAATGTTGTTGACAGCCTAATTTTGTTGACAGCTTAATGTTGACAGCTTAATGTTGACAGCTTAATGTTGACAGCTTAATGTTGACAGCTTAATGTTGACAGCTTAATGTTGACAGCTTAATGTTGACAGCTTAATGTTGTTAACTGTTAATGTTGTTAACTGTTAATGTTGTAAACTGCTAATGTTGCCAGCTTATTGTTGTTGACAGCTTAATGCTGTTGATAGCTTAATGTTGACAGCTTAATGTTGTTGACAGCTTAATTTTGTTGACAGCTTAATGTTGACAGCTCAATGTTGACAACTTATTGTTGACAGCTTATTGTTGACAGCTTAATGTTGACAGCTTAGTGTTGACAGCCTAATGTTGACAGCCTAATGTTGACAGCTTAATGTTGACAGCTTAATGTTGACAGCTTAATGTTGACAGCTTAATGTTGACAGCCTATTGTTGACAGCTTAATGTTGTTGAAAGCTTAATGTTGACAGCTTAATGTTGACAGCTTAATGTTGACAGCTTAATGTTGTTAACTGTTAATGTTGTTAACTGTTAATGTTGTTAACTGTTAATGTTGTAAACTGTTAATGTTGTTAACTGTTAATGTTGTTAACTGTTAATGTTGTTAACTGTTAATGTTGCCAGCTTAATGTTGTTGCCAGCTTAATGTTGTTGACAGCTTAATGTTGACAGCCTAATGTTGTTGACGGTTAATTTTGACAACTTAATTTTCACAACTTAATGTTGACAGCTCAATGTTGACAGCTTAATGTTGTTGACAGCTTAATGTTGTTGACAGCTTAATGTTGTTGACAGCTTAATGTTGTTGATAGCTTAATGTTGTTGATAGCTTAATGTTGTTGATAGCTTAATGTTGACAGCTTAATGTTGACAGCTTAATGTTGACAGCTTAATGTTGACAGCTTAATGTTGACAGCTTAATGTTGACAGCTTATTGTTGACAGCTTATTGTTGACAGCTTATTGTTGACAGCTTAATGTTGTTAACTGTTAATGTTGTTAACTGTTAATGTTGTTAACTCTTAATGTTGTTAACTGTTAATGTTGTTAACTGTTAATGTTGTTAACTGTTAATGTTGTTAACTGTTAATGTTGTTAACTGTTAATGTTGTTAACTGTTAATGTTGCCAGCTTAATGTTGTTGCCAGCTTAATGTTGTTGACAGCTTAATGTTGACATCCTAATGTTGTTGACGGGTAATTTTGACAACTTAATTTTCTCAACTTAATGTTGACAGCTTAATGTTGACAGCTTAATGTTGACAGCTTAATGTTGTTGACAGCTTAATGTTGTTGATAGCTTAATGTTGTTGATAGCTTAATGTTGACAGCTTAATGTTGACAGCTTAATGTTGACAGCTTAATGTTGTTGACAGCTTAATGTTGACAGCTTAATGTTGACAGCTTAATGTTGACAGCTTATTGTTGACAGCTTAATGTTGACAGCTTAATGTTGACAGCTTAATGTTGACAACTTAATGTTGACAGCTTAATGTTGACAGCTTAATGTTGACAGCTTAATGTTGTTAACTGTTAATGTTGTTAACTGCTAATGTCGTAAACTGTTAATGTTGCCAGCTTATTGTTGTTGACAGCTTAATGTTGACAGCTTAATGTTGTTGACAGCCTAATTTTGTTGACAGCTTAATGTTGACAGCTTAATGTTGACAGCTTAATGTTGACAGCTTAATGTTGACAGCTTAATGTTGACAGCTTAATGTTGACAGCTTAATGTTGACAGCTTAATGTTGTTAACTGTTAATGTTGTTAACTGTTAATGTTGTAAACTGCTAATGTTGCCAGCTTATTGTTGTTGACAGCTTAATGTTGTTGATAGCTTAATGTTGACAGCTTAATGTTGTTGACAGCTTAATTTTGTTGACAGCTTAATGTTGACAGCTTAATGTTGACAGCTTAATGTTGACAGCTTATTGTTGACAGCTTATTGTTGACAGCTTATTGTTGACAGCTTAATGTTGACAGCTTAGTGTTGACAGCCTAATGTTGACAGCCTAATGTTGACAGCTTAATGTTGACAGCTTAATGTTGACAGCTTAATGTTGACAGCTTAATGTTGACAGCCTATTGTTGACAGCTTAATGTTGTTGAAAGCTTAATGTTGACAGCTTAATGTTGACAGCTTAATGTTGACAGCTTAATGTTGTTAACTGTTAATGTTGTTAACTGTTAATGTTGTTAACTGTTAATGTTGTAAACTGTTAATGTTTTTAACTGTTAATGTTGTTAACTGTTAATGTTGTTAACTGTTAATGTTGCCAGCTTAATGTTGTTGCCAGCTTAATGTTGTTGACAGCTTAATGTTGACAGCCTAATGTTGTTGACGGTTAATTTTGACAACTTAATTTTCACAACTTAATGTTGACAGCTCAATGTTGACAGCTTAATGTTGTTGACAGCTTAATGTTGTTGACAGCTTAATGTTGTTGACAGCTTAATGTTGTTGATAGCTTGATGTTGTTGATAGCTTAATGTTGTTGATAGCTTAATGTTGACAGCTTAATGTTGACAGCTTAATGTTGACAGCTTATTGTTGACAGCTTATTGTTGACAGCATAATGTTGTTAACTGTTAATGTTGTTAACTGTTAATGTTGTTAACTGTTAATGTTGTTAACTGTTAATGTTGTTAACTGTTAATGTTGTTAACTGTTAATGTTGTTAACTGTTAATGTTGTTAACTGTTAATGTTGTTAACTGTTAATGTTGCCAGCTTAATGTTGTTGCCAGCTTAATGTTGTTGACAGCTTAATGTTGACATCCTAATGTTGTTGAGGGGTAATTTTGACAACTTAATTTTCTCAACTTAATGTTGACAGCTTAATGTTGACAGCTTAATGTTGACAGCTTAATGTTGTTGACAGCTTAATGTTGTTGATAGCTTAATGTTGTTGATAGCTTAATGTTGACAGCTTAATGTTGACAGCTTAATGTTGACAGCTTAATGTTGTTGACAGCTTAATGTTGACAGCTTAATGTTGACAGCTTAATGTTGACAGCTTATTGTTGACAGCTTATTGTTGACAGCTTAATGTTGACAGCTTAATGTTGACAGCTTAATGTTGACAGCCTAATGTTGACAGCCTAAGGTTGACAGCTTAATGTTGACAGCTTAATGTTGACAGCTTAATGTTGACAACTTAATGTTGACAGCTTAATGTTGACAGCTTAATGTTGACAGCTTAATGTTGTTAACTGTTAATGTTGTTAACTGCTAATGTCGTAAACTGTTAATGTTGCCAGCTTATTGTTGTTGACAGCTTAATGTTGTTGATAGCTTAATGTTGACAGCTTAATGTTGTTGACAGCCTAATTTTGTTGACAGCTTAATGTTGACAGCTTAATGTTGACAGCTTAATGTTGACAGCTTAATGTTGACAGCTTAATGTTGACAGCTTAATGTTGACAGCTTAATGTTGACAGCTTAATGTTGACAGCCTATTGTTGACAGCTTAATGTTGTTGAAAGCTTAATGTTGAAAGCTTAATGTTGACAGCTTAATGTTGACAGCTTAATGTTGACAGCTTAATGTTGACAGCTTAATGTTGTTAACTGTTAATGTTGTTAACTGTTAATGTTGTAAACTGTTAATGTTGCCAGCTTATTGTTGTTGACAGCTTAATGTTGTTGATAGCTTAATGTTGACAGCATAATGTTGTTGACAGCCTAATTTTGTTGACAGCTTAATGTTGACAGCTTAATGTTGACAGCTTAATGTTGTTAACTGTTAATGTTGTTAACTGTTAATGTTGTAAACTGTAAATGTTGCCAGCTTATTGTTGTTGACAGCTTAATGTTGTTGATAGCTTAATGTTGACAGCTTAATGTTGTTGACGGTTAATTTTGACAGCTTAATGTTGTTGACAGCTTAATGTTGTTGCCAGCTTAATGTTGTTGCCAGCTTAATGTTGTTGCCAGCTTAATGTTGTTGACATCTTAATGTTGACAGCCTAATATTGTTGACAGTTAATTTTGACAGCTTAATGTTGTTGACAGCTTAATGTTGACAGCTTAATGTTGACAGCTTAATGTTGACAGCTTAATGTTGTTGACAGCTTAATGTTGTTGACAGCTTAATGTTGACAGCTTAATGTTGACAGCTTAATGTTGACAGCTTATTGTTGACAGCTTATTGTTGACAGCTTAATGTTGACAGCTTAATGTTGACAGCTTAATGTTGACAGCCTAATGTTGACAGCCTAAAGTTGACAGCTTAATGTTGACAGCTTAATGTTGACAGCTTAATGTTGACAACTTATTGTTGACAGCTTAATGTTGACAGCTTAATGTTGACAGCCTAATGTTGACAGGCTAATGTTGACAGCTTAATGTTGACAGCTTAATGTTGACAGCTTAATGTTGACAGCTTAATGTTGACAGCTTAATGTTGACAGCTTAATGTTGACAGCTTAATGTTGACAGCTTAATGTTGACAGCTTAATGTTGTTAACTGTTAATGTTGTTAACTGTTAATGTTGTAAACTGTTAATGTTGCCAGCTTATTGTTGTTGACAGCTTAATGTTGTTGATAGCTTAATGTTGACAGCTTAATGTTGTTGACAGCCTAATTTTGTTGACAGCTTAATGTTGACAGCTTAATGTTGACAGCTTAATGTTGACAGCTTAATGTTGACAGCTTAATGTTGACAGCTTAATGTTGACAGCTTAATGTTGACAGCTTAATGTTGTAAACTGTTAATGTTGTAAACTGCTAATGTTGTAAACTGCTAATGTTGCCAGCTTATTGTTGTTGACAGCTTAATGTTGTTGATAGCTTAATGTTGACAGCTTAATGTTGTTGACAGCTTAATTTTGTTGACAGCTTAATGTTGTTGACAGCTTAATGTTGTTGACAGCTTAATGTTGACAGCTTAATGTTGTTGACAGCTTAATGTTGACAGCTTAATGTTGACAGCTTAATGTTGACAGCTTAATGTTGACAGCTTATTGTTGACAGCTTATTGTTGACAGCTTAATGTTGACAGCTTAATGTTGACAGCCTAATGTTGACAGCCTAAGGTTGACAGCTTAATGTTGACAGCTTAATGTTGACAGCTTAATGTTGACAACTTAATGTTGACAGCTTAATGTTGACAGCTTAATGTTGACAGCTTAATGTTGTTAACTGTTAATGTTGTTAACTGTTAATGTCGTAAACTGTTAATGTTGCCAGCTTATTGTTGTTGACAGCTTAATGTTGTTGACAGCTTAATTTTGTTGACAGCTTAATGTTGACAGCTTAATGTTGACAGCTTAATGTTGACAGCTTATTGTTGACAGCTTATTGTTGACAGCTTAATGTTGACAGCTTAGTGTTGACAGCCTAATGTTGACAGCCTAATGTTGACAGCTTAATGTTGACAGCTTAATGTTGACAGCTTAATGTTGACAGCTTAATGTTGACAGCCTATTGTTGACAGCTTAATGTTGTTGAAAGCTTAATGTTGACAGCTTAATGTTGACAGCTTAATATTGACAGCTTAATGTTGTTAACTGTTAATGTTGTTAACTGTTAATGTTGTTAACTGTTAATGTTGTTAACTGTTAATGTTGTAAACTGTTAATGTTGTTAACTGTTAATGTTGTTAACTGTTAATGTTGTTAACTGTTAATGTTGCCAGCTTAATGTTGTTGCCAGCTTAATGTTGTTGACAGCTTAATGTTGACAGCCTAATGTTGTTGACGGTTAATTTTGACAACTTAATTTTCACAACTTAATGTTGACAGCTCAATGTTGACAGCTTAATGTTGTTGACAGCTTAATGTTGTTGACAGCTTAATGTTGTTGACAGCTTAATGTTGTTGACAGCTTAATGTTGTTGATAGCTTAATGTTGTTGATAGCTTAATGTTGACAGCTTAATGTTGACAGCTTAATGTTGACAGCTTAATGTTGACAGCTTAATGTTGACAGCTTAATGTTGACAGCTTAATGTTGACAGCTTAATGTTGACAGCTTAATGTTGACAGCTTATTGTTGACAGCTTATTGTTGACAGCTTAATGTTGTTAACTGTTAATGTTGTTAACTGTTAATGTTGTTAACTGTTAATGTTGTTAACTGTTAATGTTGTTAACTGTTAATGTCGTAAACTGTTAATGTTGCCAGCTTATTGTTGTTGACAGCTTAATGTTGTTGATAGCTTAATGTTGACAGCTTAATGTTGTTGACAGCCTAATTTTGTTGACAGCTTAATGTTGACAGCTTAATGTTGACAGCTTAATGTTGACAGCTTAATGTTGACAGCTTAATGTTGACAGCTTAATGTTGACAGCTTAATGTTGACAGCTTAATGTTGTTAACTGTTAATGTTGTTAACTGTTAATGTTGTAAACTGCTAATGTTGCCAGCTTATTGTTGTTGACAGCTTAATGTTGTTGATAGCTTAATGTTGACAGCTTAATGTTGTTGACAGCTTAATTTTGTTGACAGCTTAATGTTGACAGCTTAATGTTGACAGCTTATTGTTGACAGCTTATTGTTGACAGCTTATTGTTGACAGCTTAATGTTGACAGCTTAGTGTTGACAGCCTAATGTTGACAGCCTAATGTTGACAGCTTAATGTTGACAGCTTAATGTTGACAGCTTAATGTTGACAGCTTAATGTTGACAGCCTATTGTTGACAGCTTAATGTTGTTGAAAGCTTAATGTTGACAGCTTAATGTTGACAGCTTAATGTTGACAGCTTAATGTTGTTAACTGTTAATGTTGTTAACTGTTAATGTTGTTAACTGATAATGTTGTTAACTGTTAATGTTGTAAACTGTTAATGTTGTTAACTGTTAATGTTGTTAACTGTTAATGTTGTTAACTGTTAATGTTGACAGCTTAATGTTGTTGCCAGCTTAATGTTGTTGACAGCTTAATGTTGACAGCCTAATGTTGTTGACGGTTAATTTTGACAACTTAATTTTCACAACTTAATGTTGACAGCTCAATGTTGACAGCTTAATGTTGTTGACAGCTTAATGTTGTTGACAGCTTTATGTTGTTGACAGCTTAATGTTGTTGACAGCTTAATGTTGTTGATAGCTTAATGTTGTTGATAGCTTAATGTTGTTGATAGCTTAATGTTGACAGCTTAATGTTGACAGCTTAATGTTGACAGCTTGATGTTGACAGCTTAATGTTGACAGCTTAATGTTGACAGCTTAATGTTGACAGCTTATTGTTGACAGCTTATTGTTGACAGCTTATTGTTGACAGCTTAATGTTGTTAACTGTTAATGTTGTTAACTGTTAATGTTGTTAACTGTTAATGTTGTTAACTGTTAATGTTGTTAACTGTTCATGTTGTTAACTGTTAATGTTGTTAACTGTTAATGTTGTTAACTGTTAATGTTGTTAACTGTTAATGTTGTTAACTGTTAATGTTGTTAACTGTTAATGTTGTTACCTGTTAATGTCGTAAACTGTTAATGTTGCCAGCTTATTGCTGTTGACAGCTTAATGTTGTTGATAGCTTAATGTTGACAGCTTAATGTTGTTGACAGCTTAATTTTGTTGACAGCTTAATGTTGACAGCTTAATGTTGACAGCTTAATGTTGACAGCTTAATGTTGACAGCTTAATGTTGACAGCTTAATGTTGACAGCTTAATGTTGACAGCTTAATGTTGTTAACTGTTAATGTTGTTAACTGTTAATGTTGTAAACTGCTAATGTTGCCAGCTTATTGTTGTTGACAGCTTAATGTTGTTGATAGCTTAATGTTGACAGCTTAATGTTGTTGACAGCTTAATTTTGTTGACAGCTTAATGTTGACAGCTTAATGTTGACAGCTTAATGTTGACATCTTATTGTTGACAGCTTATTGTTGACAGCTTATTGTTGACAGCTTAATGTTGACAGCTTAGTGTTGACAGCCTAATGTTGACAGCCTAATGTTGACAGCTTAATGTTGACAGCTTAATGTTGACAGCTTAATGTTGACAACTTATTGTTGACAGCTTAATGTTGACAGCTTAATGTTGACAGCCTAATGTTGACAGGCTAATGTTGACAGCTTAATGTTGACAGCTTAATGTTGACAGCTTAATGTTGACAGCTTAATGTTGACAGCTTAATGTTGACAGCTTAATGTTGACAGCTTAATGTTGTTAACTGTTAATGTTGTTAACTGTTAATGTTGTTAACTGTTAATGTTGTTAACTGTTAATGTTGTTAACTGTTAATGTTGTAAACTGTTATTGTTGTTAACTGTGTAAGTTGTTAACTGTTAATGTTGTTAACTGTTAATGTTGCCAGCTTAATGTTGTTGCCAGCTTAATGTTGTTGACAGCTTAATGTTGACAGCCTAATGTTGTTGACGGTTAATTTTGACAACTTAATTTTCACAACTTAATGTTGACAGCTCAATGTTGACAGCTTAATGTTGTTGACAGCTTAATGTTGTTGACAGCTTAATGTTGTTGACAGCTTAATGTTGTTGATAGCTTAATGTTGTTGATAGCTTAATGTTGTTGATAGCTTAATGTTGACAGCTTAATGTTGACAGCTTAATGTTGACAGCTTAATGTTGACAGCTCAATGTTGACAGCTTAATGTTGTTGACAGCTTAATGTTGTTGACAGCTTAATGTTGTTGACAGCTTAATGTTGTTGACAGCTTAATGTTGTTGACAGCTTAATGTTGTTGACAGCTTAATGTTGACAGCTTAATGTTGACAGCTTATTGTTGACAGCTTATTGTTGACAGCTTATTGTTGACAGCTTAATGTTGTTAACTGTTAATGTTGTTAACTGTTAATGTTGTTAACTGTTAATGTTGTTAACTGTTAATGTTGTTAACTGTTAATGTTGTTAACTGTTAATGTTGTTAACTGTTAATGTTGTTAACTGTTAATGTTGTTAACTGTTAATGTTGTTAACTGTTAATGTTGTTAACTGTTAATGTTGTTAACTGTTAATGTTGTTAACTGTTAATGTTGCCAGCTTATTGTTGTTGACAGCTTAATGTTGTTGATAGCTTAATGTTGACAGCTTAATGTTGTTGACAGCCTAATTTTGTTGACAGCTTAATGTTGACAGCTTAATGTTGACAGCTTAATGTTGACAGCTTAATGTTGACAGCTTAATGTTGACAGCTTAATGTTGACAGCTTAATGTTGACAGCTTAATGTTGTTAACTGTTAATGTTGTTAACTGTTAATGTTGTAAACTGCTAATGTTGCCAGCTTATTGTTGTTGACAGCTTAATGTTGTTGATAGCTTAATGTTGACAGCTTAATGTTGTTGACAGCTTAATTTTGTTGACAGCTTAATGTTGACAGCTTAATGTTGACAGCTTAATGTTGACAGCTTATTGTTGACAGCTTATTGTTGACAGCTTATTGTTGACAGCTTAATGTTGACAGCTTAGTGTTGACAGCCTAATGTTGACAGCCTAATGTTGACAGCTTAATGTTGACAGCTTAATGTTGACAGCTTAATGTTGACAACTTATTGTTGACAGCTTAATGTTGACAGCTTAATGTTGACAGCCTAATGTTGACAGGCTAATGTTGACAGCTTAATGTTGACAGCTTAATGTTGACAGCTTAATGTTGACAGCTTAATGTTGACAGCTTAATGTTGACTGCTTAATGTTGACAGCTTAATGTTGTTAACTGTTAATGTTGTTAACTGTTAATGTTGTAAACTGTTAATGTTGCCAGCTTATTGTTGTTGACAGCTTAATGTTGTTGATAGCTTAATGTTGACAGCTTAATGTTGACAGCTTAATGTTGACAACTTATTGTTGACAGCTTAATGTTGACAGCTTAATGTTGACAGCCTAATGTTGACAGCTTAATGTTGACAGCTTAATGTTGACAGCTTAATGTTGACAGCCTAATGTTGACAGCCTAAAGTTGACAGCTTAATGTTGACAGCTTAATGTTGACAGCTTAATGTTGACAGCTTAATGTTGACAGCCTATTGTTGACAGCCTATTGTTGACAGCTTAATGTTGTTGAAAGCTTAATGTTGACAGCTTAATGTTGACAGCTTAATGTTGACAGCTTAATGTTGACAGCTTAATGTTGACAGCTTAATGTTGACAGCTTAATGTTGACAGCTTATTGTTGACAGCTTATTGTTGACAGCTTAATGTTGACAGCTTAGTGTTGACAGCCTAATGTTGACAGCCTAATGTTGACAGCTTAATGTTGACAGCTTAATGTTGACAGCTTAATGTTGACAGCTTAATGTTGACAGCCTATTGTTGACAGCTTAATGTTGTTGAAAGCTTAATGTTGACAGCTTAATGTTGACAGCTTAATGTTGACAGCTTAATGTTGTTAACTGTTAATGTTGTTAACTGTTAATGTTGTTAACTGTTAATGTTGTTAACTGTTAATGTTGTAAACTGTTAATGTTGTTAACTGTTAATGTTGTTAACTGTTAATGTTGTTAACTGTTAATGTTGCCAGCTTAATGTTGTTGCCAGCTTAATGTTGTTGACAGCTTAATGTTGACAGCCTAATGTTGTTGACGGTTAATTTTGACAACTTAATTTTCACAACTTAATGTTGACAGCTCAATGTTGACAGCTTAATGTTGTTGACAGCTTAATGTTGTTGACAGCTTAATGTTGTTGACAGCTTAATGTTGTTGATAGCTTAATGTTGTTGATAGCTTAATGTTGTTGATAGCTTAATGTTGACAGCTTAATGTTGACAGCTTAATGTTGACAGCTTAATGTTGACAGCTTAATGTTGACAGCTTAATGTTGACAGCTCATTGTTGACAGCTTATTGTTGACAGCTTATTGTTGACAGCTTAATGTTGTTAACTGTTAATGTTGTTAACTGTTAATGTTGATAACTGTTAATGTTGTTAACTGTTAATGTTGTTAACTGTTCATGTTGTTAACTGTTAATGTTGTTAACTGTTAATGTTGTTAACTGTTAATGTTGTTAACTGTTAATGTTGTTAACTGTTAATGTTGTTAACTGTTAATGTTGTTAACTGTTAATGTCGTAAACTGTTAATGTTGCCAGCTTATTGTTGTTGACAGCTTAATGTTGTTGATAGCTTAATGTTGACAGCTTAATGTTGTTGACAGCCTAATTTTGTTGACAGCTTAATGTTGACAGCTTAATGTTGACAGCTTAATGTTGACAGCTTAATGTTGACAGCTTAATGTTGACAGTTTAATGTTGACAGCTTAATGTTGACAGCTTAATGTTGTTAACTGTTACTGTTGTTAACTGTTAATGTTGTAAACTGCTAATGTTGCCAGCTTATTGTTGTTGACAGCTTAATGTTGTTGATAGCTTAATGTTGACAGCTTAATGTTGTTGACAGCTTAATTTTGTTGACAGCTTAATGTTGACAGCTTAATGTTGACAGCTTAATGTTGACAGCTTATTGTTGACAGCTTATTGTTGACAGCTTATTGTTGACAGCTTAATGTTGACAGCTTAGTGTTGACAGCCTAATGTTGACAGCCTAATGTTGACAGCTTAATGTTGACAGCTTAATGTTGACAGCTTAATGTTGACAACTTATTGTTGACAGCTTAATGTTGACAGCTTAATGTTGACAGCCTAATGTTGACAGGCTAATGTTGACAGCTTAATGTTGACAGCTTAATGTTGACAGCTTAATGTTGACAGCTTAATGTTGACAGCTTAATGTTGTTAACTGTTAATGTTGTTAACTGTTAATGTTGTTAACTGTTAATGTTGTTAACTGTTAATGTTGTTAACTGTTAATGTTGTAAACTGTTAATGTTGTTAACTGTTAATGTTGTTAACTGTTAATGTTGTTAACTGTTAATGTTGCCAGCTTAATGTTGTTGCCAGCTTAATGTTGTTGACAGCTTAGTGTTGACAGCCTAATGTTGTTGACGGTTAATTTTGACAACTTAATTTTCACAACTTAATGTTGACAGCTCAATGTTGACAGCTTAATGTTGTTGACAGCTTAATGTTGTTGACAGCTTAATGTTGTTGACAGCTTAATGTTGTTGATAGCTTAATGTTGTTGATAGCTTAATGTTGTTGATAGCTTAATGTTGACAGCTTAATGTTGACAGCTTAATGTTGACAGCTTATTGTTGACAGCTTATTGTTGACAGCTTATTGTTGACAGCTTAATGTTGTTAACTGTTAATGTTGTTAACTGTTAATGTTGTTAACTGTTAATGTTGTTAACTGTTAATGTTGTTAACTGTTAATGTTGTTAACTGTTAATGTTGTTAACTGTTAATGTTGTTAACTGTTAATGTTGTTAACTGTTAATGTTGCCAGCTTATTGTTGTTGACAGCTTAATGTTGACAGCTTAATGTTGACAGCTTAATGTTGACAGCTTAATGTTGTTAACTGTTAATGTTCTTAACTGTTAATGTTGTAAACTGCTAATGTTGCCAGCTTATTGTTGTTGACAGCTTAATGTTGTTGATAGCCTAATGTTGACAGCTTAATGTTGTTGACAGCTTAATTTTGTTGACAGCTTAATGTTGACAGCTCAATGTTGACAGCTTAATGTTGACAGCCTATTGTTGACAGCTTATTGTTGACAGCTTATTGTTGACAGCTTAATGTTGACAGCTTAGTGTTGACAGCCTAATGTTGACAGCCTAATGTTGACAGCTTAATGTTGACAGCTTAATGTTGACAGCTTAATGTTGACAACTTATTGTTGACAGCTTAATGTTGACAGCTTAATGTTGACAGCCTAATGTTGACAGGCTAATGTTGACAGCTTAATGTTGACAGCTTAATGTTGACAGCTTAATGTTGACAGCTTAATGTTGACAGCTTAATGTTGACAGCTTAATGTTGTTAACTGTTAATGTTGTTAACTGTTAATGTTGTAAACTGTTAATGTTGCCAGCTTATTGTTGTTGACAGCTTAATGTTGTTGATAGCTTAATGTTGACAGCTTAATGTTGACAGCTTAATGTTGACAACTTATTGTTGACAGCTTAATGTTGACAGCTTAATGTTGACAGCCTAATGTTGACAGCTTAATGTTGACAGCTTAATGTTGACAGCTTAATGTTGACAGCCTAATGTTGACAGCCTAAAGTTGACAGCTTAATGTTGACAGCTTAATGTTGACAGCTTAATGTTGACAGCTTAATGTTGACAGCTTAATGTTGACAGCCTATTGTTGACAGCCTATTGTTGACAGCTTAATGTTGTTGAAAGCTTAATGTTGACAGCTTAATGTTGACAGCTTAATGTTGACAGCTTAATGTTGTTAACTGTTAATGTTGTTAACTGTTAATGTTGTTAACTGTTAATGTTGTTAACTGTTAATGTTGTTAACTGTTAATGTTGTTAACTGTTAATGTTGTTAACTGTTAATGTTGTTAACTGTTAATGTTGCCAGCTTAATGTTGTTGCCAGCTTAATGTTGTTGACAGCTTAATGTTGACATCCTAATATTGTTGACGGTTAATTTTCACAACTTAATTTTCTCAACTTAATGTTGACAGCTTAATGTTGACAGCTTAATGTTGTTGACAGCTTAATGTTGTTGATAGCTTAATGTTGTTGATAGCTTAATGTTGACAGCTTAATGTTGACAGCTTAATGTGGACAGCTTAATGTTGTTGACAGCTTAATGTTGACAGCTTAATGTTGACAGCTTAATGTTGACAGCTTAATGTTGACAGCTTATTGTTGACAGCTTATTGTTGACAGCTTAATGTTGACAGCTTAATGTTGACAGCTTAATGTTGACAGCCTAATGTTGACAGCCTAAGGTTGACAGCTTAATGTTGACAGCTTAATGTTGACAGCTTAATGTTGACAACTTAATGTTGACAGCTTAATGTTGACAGCTTAATGTTGACAGCTTAATGTTGTTAACTGTTAATGTTGTTAACTGTTAATGTCGTAAACTGTTAATGTTGCCAGCTTATTGTTGTTGACAGCTTAATGTTGTTGACAGCTTAATTTTGTTGACAGCTTAATGTTGACAGCTTAATGTTGACAGCTTATTGTTGACAGCTTATTGTTGACAGCTTAATGTTGACAGCTTAGTGTTGACAGCCTAATGTTGACAGCCTAATGTTGACAGCTTAATGTTGACAGCTTAATGTTGACAGCTTAATGTTGACAGCTTAATGTTGACAGCCTATTGTTGACAGCTTAATGTTGTTGAAAGCTTAATGTTGACAGCTTAATGTTGACAGCTTAATGTTGACAGCTTAATGTTGTTAACTGTTAATGTTGTTAACTGTTAATGTTGTTAACTGTTAATGTTGTTAACTGTTAATGTTGTTAACTGTTAATGTTGTAAACTGTTAATGTTGTTAACTGTTAATGTTGTTAACTGTTAATGTTGTTAACTGTTAATGTTGCCAGCTTAATGTTGTTGCCAGCTTAATGTTGTTGACAGCTTAATGTTGACAGCCTAATGTTGTTGACGGTTAATTTTGACAACTTAATTTTGACAACTTAATGTTGACAGCTCAATGTTGACAGCTTAATGTTGTTGACAGCTTAATGTTGTTGACAGCTTAATGTTGTTGACAGCTTAATGTTGTTGACAGCTTAATGTTGTTGACAGCTTAATGTTGTTGATAGCTTAATGTTGTTGATAGCTTAATGTTGTTGATAGCTTAATGTTGACAGCTTAATGTTGACAGCTTAATGTTGACAGCTTAATGTTGACAGCTTAATGTTGACAGCTTAATGTTGACAGCTTAATGTTGACAGCTTATTGTTGACAGCTTATTGTTGACAGCTTAATGTTGTTAACTGTTAATGTTGTTAACTGTTAATGTTGTTAACTGTTAATGTTGTTAACTGTTAATGTTGTTAACTGTTAATGTTGTTAACTGTTAATGTCGTAAACTGTTAATGTTGCCAGCTTATTGTTGTTGACAGCTTAATGTTGTTGATAGCTTAATGTTGACAGCTTAATGTTGTTGACAGCTTAATGTTGACAGCTTAATGTTGACAGCTTAATGTTGACAGCTTAATGTTGACAGCTTAATGTTGACAGCTTAATGTTGACAGCTTAATGTTGTTAACTGTTAATGTTGTTAACTGTTAATGTTGTAAACTGCTAATGTTGCCAGCTTATTGTTGTTGACAGCTTAATGTTGTTGATAGCTTAATGTTGACAGCTTAATGTTGTTGACAGCTTAATTTTGTTGACAGCTTAATGTTGACAGCTTAATGTTGACAGCTTAATGTTGACAGCTTATTGTTGACAGCTTATTGTTGACAGCTTATTGTTGACAGCTTAATGTTGACAGCTTAGTGTTGACAGCCTAATGTTGACGGCCTAATGTTGACAGCTTAATGTTGACCGCTTAATGTTGACAGCTTAATGTTGACAGCTTAATGTTGACAGCCTATTGTTGACAGCTTAATGTTGTTGAAAGCTTAATGTTGACAGCTTAATGTTGACAGCTTAATGTTGACAGCTTAATGTTGTTAACTGTTAATGTTGTTAACTGTTAATGTTGTTAACTGTTAATGTTGTTAACTGTTAATGTTGTAAACTGTTAATGTTGTTAACTGTTAATGTTGTTAACTGTTAATGTTGTTAACTGTTAATGTTGCCAGCTTAATGTTGTTGCCAGCTTAATGTTGTTGACAGCTTAATGTTGACAGCCTAATGTTGTTGACGGTTAATTTTGACAACTTAATTTTCACAACTTAATGTTGACAGCTCAATGTTGACAGCTTAATGTTGTTGACAGCTTAATGTTGTTGACAGCTTAATGTTGTTGACAGCTTAATGTTGTTGACAGCTTAATGTTGTTGATAGCTTAATGTTGTTGATAGCTTAATGTTGTTGATAGCTTAATGTTGACAGCTTAATGTTGACAGCTTAATGTTGACAGCTTAATGTTGACAGCTTAATGTTGACAGCTTAATGTTGACAGCTTATTGTTGACAGCTTATTGTTGACAGCTTATTGTTGACAGCTTAATGTTGTTAACTGTTAATGTTGTTAACTGTTAATGTTGTTAACTGTTAATGTTGTTAACTGTTAATGTTGTTAACTGTTAATGTTGTTAACTGTTAATGTTGTTAACTGTTAATGTTGTTAACTGTTAATGTTGTTAACTGTTAATGTTGTTAACTGTTAATGTTGTTAACTGTTAATGTTGTTAACTGTTAATGTCGTAAACTGTTAATGTTGCCAGCTTATTGTTGTTGACAGCTTAATGTTGTTGATAGCTTAATGTTGACAGCTTAATGTTGTTGACAGCCTAATTTTGTTGACAGCTTAATGTTGACAGCTTAATGTTGACAGCTTAATGTTGACAGCTTAATGTTGACAGCTTAATGTTGACAGCTTAATGTTGACAGCTTAATGTTGACAGCTTAATGTTGACAGCTTAATGTTGTTAACTGTTAATGTTGTTAACTGTTAATGTTGTAAACTGCTAATGTTGCCAGCTTATTGTTGTTGACAGCTTAATGTTGTTGATAGCTTAATGTTGACAGCTTAATGTTGTTGACAGCTTAATTTTGTTGACAGCTTAATGTTGACAGCTTAATGTTGACAGCTTAATGTTGACAGCTTATTGTTGACAGCTTATTGTTGACAGCTTATTGTTGACAGCTTAATGTTGACAGCTTAGTGTTGACAGCCTAATGTTGACAGCCTAATGTTGACAGCTTAATGTTGACAGCTTAATGTTGACAGCTTAATGTTGACAACTTATTGTTGACAGCTTAATGTTGACAGCTTAATGTTGACAGCCTAATGTTGACAGGCTAATGTTGACAGCTTAATGTTGACAGCTTAATGTTGACAGCTTAATGTTGACAGCTTAATGTTGACAGCTTAATGTTGACAGCTTAATGTTCTTAACTGTTAATGTTGTTAACTGTTAATGTTGTAAACTGTTAATGTTGCCAGCTTATTGTTGTTGACAGCTTAATGTTGTTGATAGCTTAATGTTGACAGCTTAATGTTGACAGCTTAATGTTGACAACTTATTGTTGACAGCTTAATGTTGACAGCTTAATGTTGACAGCCTAATGTTGACAGCTTAATGTTGACAGCTTAATGTTGACAGCTTAATGTTGACAGCCTAATGTTGACAGCCTAAAGTTGACAGCTTAATGTTGACAGCTTAATGTTGACAGCTTAATGTTGACAGCTTAATGTTGACAGCCTATTGTTGACAGCCTATTGTTGACAGCTTAATGTTGTTGAAAGCTTAATGTTGACAGCTTAATGTTGACAGCTTAATGTTGACAGCTTAATGTTGTTAACTGTTAATGTTGTTAACTGTTAATGTTGTTAACTGTTAATGTTGTTAACTGTTAATGTTGTTAACTGTTAATGTTGTTAACTGTTAATGTTGTTAACTGTTAATGTTGTTAACTGTTAATGTTGTTAACTGTTAATGTTGCCAGCTTAATGTTGTTGCCAGCTTAATGTTGTTGACAGCTTAATGTTGACATCCTAATATTGTTGACGGTTAATTTTGACAACTTAATTTTCTCAACTTAATGTTGACAGCTTAATGTTGACAGCTTAATGTTGTTGACAGCTTAATGTTGTTGATAGCTTAATGTTGTTGATAGCTTAATGTTGACAGCTTAATGTTGACAGCTTAATGTTGACAGCTTAATGTTGTTGACAGCTTAATGTTGACAGCTTAATGTTGACAGCTTAATGTTGACAGCTTAATGTTGACAGCTTATTGTTGACAGCTTATTGTTGACAGCTTAATGTTGACAGCTTAATGTTGACAGCTTAATGTTGACAGCCTAATGTTGACAGCCTAAGGTTGACAGCTTAATGTTGACAGCTTAATGTTGACAGCTTAATGTTGACAACTTAATGTTGACAGCTTAATGTTGACAGCTTAATGTTGACAGCTTAATGTTGTTGACAGCTTAATGTTGTTGCCAGCTTAATGTTGTTGCCAGCTTAATGTTGTTGACAGCTTAATGTTGACAGCCTAATATTGTTGACAGTTAATTTTGACAGCTTAATGTTGTTGACAGCTTAATGTTGACAGCTTAATGTTGACAGCTTAATGTTGTTGACAGCTTAATGTTGTTGACAGCTTAATGTTGTTGACAGCTTAATGTTGACAGCTTAATGTTGACAGCTTAATGTTGACAGCTTAATGTTGACAGCTTATTGTTGACAGCTTATTGTTGACAGCTTAATGTTGACAGCTTAATGTTGACAGCTTAATGTTGACAGCCTAATGTTGACAGCCTAAAGTTGACAGCTTAATGTTGACAGCTTAATGTTGACAGCTTAATGTTGACAACTTATTGTTGACAGCTTAATGTTGACAGCTTAATGTTGACAGCCTAATGTTGACAGGCTAATGTTGACAGCTTAATGTTGACAGCTTAATGTTGACAGCTTAATGTTGACAGCTTAATGTTGACAGCTTAATGTTGACAGCCTAATGTTGACAGCCTAAGGTTGACAGCTTAATGTTGACAGCTTAATGTTGACAGCTTAATGTTGACAACTTAATGTTGACAGCTTAATGTTGACAGCTTAATGTTGACAGCTTAATGTTGTTGACAGCTTAATGTTGTTGCCAGCTTAATGTTGTTGCCAGCTTAATGTTGTTGACAGCTTAATGTTGACAGCCTAATATTGTTGACAGTTAATTTTGACAGCTTAATGTTGTTGACAGCTTAATGTTGACAGCTTAATGTTGACAGCTTAATGTTGTTGACAGCTTAATGTTGTTGACAGCTTAATGTTGTTGACAGCTTAATGTTGACAGCTTAATGTTGACAGCTTAATGTTGACAGCTTAATGTTGACAGCTTATTGTTGACAGCTTATTGTTGACAGCTTAATGTTGACAGCTTAATGTTGACAGCCTAATGTTGACAGGCTAATGTTGACAGCTTAATGTTGACAGCTTAATGTTGACAGCTTAATGTTGACAGCTTAATGTTGACAGCTTAATGTTGTTAACTGTTAATGTTGTTAACTGTTAATGTTGTAAACTGTTAATGTTGCCAGCTTATTGTTGTTGACAGCTTAATGTTGTTGATAGCTTAATGTTGACAGCTTAATGTTGACAGCTTAATGTTGACAGCTTAATGTTGTTAACTGTTAATGTTGTTAACTGTTAATGTTGTTAACTGTTAATGTTGTTAACTGTTAATGTTGTTAACTGTTAATGTTGTAAACTGTTAATGTTGTTAACTGTTAATGTTGTTAACTGTTAATGTTGTTAACTGTTAATGTTGCCAGCTTAATGTTGTTGCCAGCTTAATGTTGTTGACAGCTTAGTGTTGACAGCCTAATGTTGTTGACGGTTAATTTTGACAACTTAATTTTCACAACTTAATGTTGACAGCTCAATGTTGACAGCTTAATGTTGTTGACAGCTTAATGTTGTTGACAGCTTAATGTTGTTGACAGCTTAATGTTGTTGACAGCTTAATGTTGTTGATAGCTTAATGTTGTTGATAGCTTAATGTTGACAGCTTAATGTTGACAGCTTAATGTTGACAGCTTAATGTTGACAGCTTAATGTTGACAGCTTATTGTTGACAGCTTATTGTTGACAGCTTATTGTTGACAGCTTAATGTTGTTAACTGTTAATGTTGTTAACTGTTAATGTTGTTAACTGTTAATGTTGTTAACTGTTAATGTTGTTAACTGTTAATGTTGTTAACTGTTAATGTTGTTAACTGTTAATGTTGTTAACTGTTAATGTTGTTAACTGTTAATGTTGTTAACTGTTAATGTTGTTAACTGTTAATGTCGTAAACTGTTAATGTTGCCAGCTTATTGTTGTTGACAGCTTAATGTTGTTGATAGCTTAATGTTGACAGCTTAATGTTGTTGACAGCCTAATTTTGTTGACAGCTTAATGTTGACAGCTTAATGTTGACAGCTTAATGTTGACAGCTTAATGTTGACAGCTTAATGTTGACAGCTTAATGTTGACAGCTTAATGTTGACAGCTTAATGTTGACAGCTTATTGTTGACAGCTTATTGTTGACAGCTTATTGTTGACAGCTTAATGTTGTTAACTGTTAATGTTGTTAACTGTTAATGTTGTTAACTGTTAATGTTGTTAACTGTTAATGTTGTTAACTGTTAATGTTGTTAACTGTTAATGTTGTTAACTGTTAATGTTGTTAACTGTTAATGTTGTTAACTGTTAATGTTGTTAACTGTTAATGTCGTAAACTGTTAATGTTGCCAGCTTATTGTTGTTGACAGCTTAATGTTGTTGATAGCTTAATGTTGACAGCTTAATGTTGTTGACAGCCTAATTTTGTTGACAGCTTAATGTTGACAGCTTAATGTTGACAGCTTAATGTTGACAGCTTAATGTTGACAGCTTAATGTTGACAGCTTAATGTTGACAGCTTAATGTTGACAGCTTAATGTTGACAGCTTAATGTTGTTAACTGTTAATGTTGTTAACTGTTAATGTTGTAAACTGCTAATGTTGCCAGCTTATTGTTGTTGACAGCTTAATGTTGTTGATAGCCTAATGTTGACAGCTTAATGTTGTTGACAGCTTAATTTTGTTGACAGCTTAATGTTGACAGCTTAATGTTGACAGCTTAATGTTGACAGCATATTGTTGACAGCTTATTGTTGACAGCTTATTGTTGACAGCTTAATGTTGACAGCTTAGTGTTGACAGCCTAATGTTGACAGCCTAATGTTGACAGCTTAATGTTGACAGCTTAATGTTGACAGCTTAATGTTGACAACTTATTGTTGACAGCTTAATGTTGACAGCTTAATGTTGACAGCCTAATGTTGACAGGCTAATGTTGACAGCTTAATGTTGACAGCTTAATGTTGACAGCTTAATGTTGACAGCTTAATGTTGACAGCTTAATGTTGACAGCTTAATGTTGACAGCTTAATGTTGTTAACTGTTAATGTTGTTAACTGTTAATGTTGTAAACTGTTAATGTTGCCAGCTTATTGTTGTTGACAGCTTAATGTTGTTGATAGCTTAATGTTGACAGCTTAATGTTGACAGCTTAATGTTGACAACTTATTGTTGACAGCTTAATGTTGACAGCTTAATGTTGACAGCCTAATGTTGACAGCTTAATGTTGACAGCTTAATGTTGACAGCTTAATGTTGACAGCCTAATGTTGACAGCCTAAAGTTGACAGCTTAATGTTGACAGCTTAATGTTGACAGCTTAATGTTGACAGCTTAATGTTGACAGCTTAATGTTGACAGCCTATTGTTGACAGCCTATTGTTGACAGCTTAATGTTGTTGAAAGCTTAATGTTGACAGCTTAATGTTGACAGCTTAATGTTGACAGCTTAATGTTGTTAACTGTTAATGTTGTTAACTGTTAATGTTGTTAACTGTTAATGTTGTTAACTGTTAATGTTGTTAACTGTTAATGTTGTTAACTGTTAATGTTGTTAACTGTTAATGTTGCCAGCTTAATGTTGTTGCCAGCTTAATGTTGTTGACAGCTTAATGTTGACATCCTAATATTGTTGACGGTTAATTTTGACAACTTAATTTTCTCAACTTAATGTTGACAGCTTAATGTTGACAGCTTAATGTTGTTGACAGCTTAATGTTGTTGATAGCTTAATGTTGTTGATAGCTTAATGTTGACAGCTTAATGTTGACAGCTTAATGTTGACAGCTTAATGTTGTTGACAGCTTAATGTTGACAGCTTAATGTTGACAGCTTAATGTTGACAGCTTAATGTTGACAGCTTATTGTTGACAGCTTATTGTTGACAGCTTAATGTTGACAGCTTAATGTTGACAGCTTAATGTTGACAGCCTAATGTTGACAGCCTAAGGTTGACAGCTTAATGTTGACAGCTTAATGTTGACAGCTTAATGTTGACAACTTAATGTTGACAGCTTAATGTTGACAGCTTAATGTTGACAGCTTAATGTTGTTAACTGTTAATGTTGTTAACTGTTAATGTCGTAAACTGTTAATGTTGCCAGCTTATTGTTGTTGACAGCTTAATGTTGTTGACAGCTTAATTTTGTTGACAGCTTAATGTTGACAGCTTAATGTTGACAGCTTAATGTTGACAGCTTATTGTTGACAGCTTATTGTTGACAGCTTAATGTTGACAGCTTAGTGTTGACAGCCTAATGTTGACAGCCTAATGTTGACAGCTTAATGTTGACAGCTTAATGTTGACAGCTTAATGTTGACAGCTTAATGTTGACAGCCTATTGTTGACAGCTTAATGTTGTTGAAAGCTTAATGTTGACAGCTTAATGTTGACAGCTTAATGTTGACAGCTTAATGTTGTTAACTGTTAATGTTGTTAACTGTTAATGTTGTTAACTGTTAATGTTGTTAACTGTTAATGTTGTTAACTGTTAATGTTGTAAACTGTTAATGTTGTTAACTGTTAATGTTGTTAACTGTTAATGTTGTTAACTGTTAATGTTGCCAGCTTAATGTTGTTGCCAGCTTAATGTTGTTGACAGCTTAATGTTGACAGCCTAATGTTGTTGACGGTTAATTTTGACAACTTAATTTTGACAACTTAATGTTGACAGCTCAATGTTGACAGCTTAATGTTGTTGACAGCTTAATGTTGTTGACAGCTTAATGTTGTTGACAGCTTAATGTTGTTGACAGCTTAATGTTGTTGACAGCTTAATGTTGTTGATAGCTTAATGTTGTTGATAGCTTAATGTTGTTGATAGCTTAATGTTGACAGCTTAATGTTGACAGCTTAATGTTGACAGCTTAATGTTGACAGCTTAATGTTGACAGCTTAATGTTGACAGCTTAATGTTGACAGCTTATTGTTGACAGCTTATTGTTGACAGCTTAATGTTGTTAACTGTTAATGTTGTTAACTGTTAATGTTGTTAACTGTTAATGTTGTTAACTGTTAATGTTGTTAACTGTTAATGTTGTTAACTGTTAATGTCGTAAACTGTTAATGTTGCCAGCTTATTGTTGTTGACAGCTTAATGTTGTTGATAGCTTAATGTTGACAGCTTAATGTTGTTGACAGCCTAATTTTGTTGACAGCTTAATGTTGACAGCTTAATGTTGACAGCTTAATGTTGACAGCTTAATGTTGACAGCTTAATGTTGACAGCTTAATGTTGACAGCTTAATGTTGTTAACTGTTAATGTTGTTAACTGTTAATGTTGTAAACTGCTAATGTTGCCAGCTTATTGTTGTTGACAGCTTAATGTTGTTGATAGCTTAATGTTGACAGCTTAATGTTGTTGACAGCTTAATTTTGTTGACAGCTTAATGTTGACAGCTTAATGTTGACAGCTTAATGTTGACAGCTTATTGTTGACAGCTTATTGTTGACAGCCTATTGTTGACAGCTTAATGTTGACAGCTTAGTGTTGACAGCCTAATGTTGACGGCCTAATGTTGACAGCTTAATGTTGACAGCTTAATGTTGACAGCTTAATGTTGACAGCTTAATGTTGACAGCCTATTGTTGACAGCTTAATGTTGACAGCTTAATGTTGACAACTTATTGTTGACAGCTTAATGTTGACAGCTTAATGTTGACAGCCTAATGTTGACAGGCTAATGTTGACAGCTTAATGTTGACAGCTTAATGTTGACAGCTTAATGTTGACAGCTTAATGTTGACAGCTTAATGTTGACAGCCTAATGTTGACAGCCTAAGGTTGACAGCTTAATGTTGACAGCTTCATGTTGACAGCTTAATGTTGACAACTTAATGTTGACAGCTTAATGTTGACAGCTTAATGTTGACAGCTTAATGTTGTTGACAGCTTAATGTTGTTGACAGCTTAATGTTGTTGCCAGCTTAATGTTGTTGCCAGCTTAATGTTGTTGACAGCTTAATGTTGACAGCCTAATATTGTTGACAGTTAATTTTGACAGCTTAATGTTGTTGACAGCTTAATGTTGACAGCTTAATGTTGACAGCTTAATGTTGTTGACAGCTTAATGTTGTTGACAGCTTAATGTTGACAGCTTAATGTTGACAGCTTAATGTTGACAGCTTAATGTTGACAGCTTATTGTTGACAGCTTATTGTTGACAGCTTAATGTTGACAGCTTAATGTTGACAGCTTAATGTTGACAGCCTAATGTTGACAGCCTAAAGTTGACAGCTTAATGTTGACAGCTTAATGTTGACAGCTTAATGTTGACAACTTATTGTTGACAGCTTAATGTTGACAGCTTAATGTTGACAGCCTAATGTTGACAGGCTAATGTTGACAGCTTAATGTTGACAGCTTAATGTTGACAGCTTAATGTTGACAGCTTAATGTTGACAGCTTAATGTTGACAGCTTAATGTTGTTAACTGTTAATGTTGTTAACTGTTAATGTTGTAAACTGTTAATGTTGCCAGCTTATTGTTGTTGACAGCTTAATGTTGTTGATAGCTTAATGTTGACAGCTTAATGTTGACAGCTTAATGTTGACAGCTTAATGCTGTTAACTGTTAATGTTGTTAACTGTTAATGTTGTTAACTGTTAATGTTGTTAACTGTTAATGTTGTTAACTGTTAATGTTGTAAACTGTTAATGTTGTTAACTGTTAATGTTGTTAACTGTTAATGTTGTTAACTGTTAATGTTGCCAGCTTAATGTTGTTGCCAGCTTAATGTTGTTGACAGCTTAGTGTTGACAGCCTAATGTTGTTGACGGTTAATTTTGACAACTTAATTTTCACAACTTAATGTTGACAGCTCAATGTTGACAGCTTAATGTTGTTGACAGCTTAATGTTGTTGACAGCTTAATGTTGTTGACAGCTTAATGTTGTTGATAGCTTAATGTTGTTGATAGCTTAATGTTGTTGATAGCTTAATGTTGACAGCTTAATGTTGACAGCTTAATGTTGACAGCTTAATGTTGACAGCTTAATGTTGACAGCTTAATGTTGACAGCTTAATGTTGACAGCTTATTGTTGACAGCTTATTGTTGACAGCTTATTGTTGACAGCTTAATGTTGTTAACTGTTAATGTTGTTAACTGTTAATGTTGTTAACTGTTAATGTTGTTAACTGTTAATGTTGTTAACTCTTAATGTTGTTAACTGTTAATGTTGTTAACTGTTAATGTTGTTAACTGTTAATGTTGTTAACTGTTAATGTTGTTAACTGTTAATGTCGTAAACTGTTAATGTTGCCAGCTTATTGTTGT
Organism: Alitta virens; assembly: GCA_932294295.1. Taxonomy (NCBI): domain Eukaryota; kingdom Metazoa; phylum Annelida; class Polychaeta; order Phyllodocida; family Nereididae; genus Alitta; species Alitta virens. The sequence continues at coordinate 25,426,338 of OW028574.1, forward strand.
TGACAGCTTAATGTTGTTGATAGCTTAATGTTGACAGCTTAATGTTGTTGACAGCCTAATTTTGTTGACAGCTTAATGTTGACAGCTTAATGTTGACAGCTTAATGTTGACAGCTTAATGTTGACAGCTTAATGTTGACAGCTTAATGTTGACAGCTTAATGTTGACAGCTTAATGTTGACAGCTTAATGTTGACAGCTTATTGTTGACAGCTTATTGTTGACAGCTTATTGTTGACAGCTTAATGTTGTTAACTGTTAATGTTGTTAACTGTTAATGTTGTTAACTGTTAATGTTGTTAACTGTTAATGTTGTTAACTGTTAATGTTGTTAACTGTTAATGTTGTTAACTGTTAATGTTGTTAACTGTTAATGTCGTAAACTGTTAATGTTGCCAGCTTATTGTTGTTGACAGCTTAATGTTGTTGATAGCTTAATGTTGACAGCTTAATGTTGTTGACAGCCTAATTTTGTTGACAGCTTAATGTTGACAGCTTAATGTTGACAGCTTAATGTTGACAGCTTAATGTTGACAGCTTAATGTTGACAGCTTAATGTTGACAGCTTAATGTTGTTAACTGTTAATGTTGTTAACTGTTAATGTTGTAAACTGCTAATGTTGCCAGCTTATTGTTGTTGACAGCTTAATGTTGTTGATAGCCTAATGTTGACAGCTTAATGTTGTTGACAGCTTAATTTTGTTGACAGCTTAATGTTGACAGCTTAATGTTGACAGCTTAATGTTGACAGCTTATTGTTGACAGCTTATTGTTGACAGCTTATTGTTGACAGCTTAATGTTGACAGCTTAGTGTTGACAGCCTAATGTTGACAGCCTAATGTTGACAGCTTAATGTTGACAGCTTAATGTTGACAGCTTAATGTTGACAACTTATTGTTGACAGCTTAATGTTGACAGCTTAATGTTGACAGCCTAATGTTGACAGGCTAATGTTGACAGCTTAATGTTGACAGCTTAATGTTGACAGCTTAATGTTGACAGCTTAATGTTGACAGCTTAATGTTGACAGCTTAATGTTGACAGCTTAATGTTGTTAACTGTTAATGTTGTTAACTGTTAATGTTGTAAACTGTTAATGTTGCCAGCTTATTGTTGTTGACAGCTTAATGTTGTTGATAGCTTAATGTTGACAGCTTAATGTTGACAGCTTAATGTTGACAACTTATTGTTGACAGCTTAATGTTGACAGCTTAATGTTGACAGTCTAATGTTGACAGCTTAATGTTGACAGCTTAATGTTGACAGCTTAATGTTGACAGCTTAATGTTGACAGCTTAATGTTGACAGCTTAATGTTGACAGCTTAATGTTGTTAACTGTTAATGTTGTTAACTGTTAATGTTGTAAACTGTTAATGTTGCCAGCTTATTGTTGTTGACAGCTTAATGTTGTTGATAGCTTAATGTTGACAGCTTAATGTTGACAGCTTAATGTTGACAACTTATTGTTGACAGCTTAATGTTGACAGCTTAATGTTGACAGTCTAATGTTGACAGCTTAATGTTGACAGCTTAATGTTGACAGCTTAATGTTGACAGCTTAATGTTGACAGCCTAATGTTGACAGCCTAAAGTTGACAGCTTAATGTTGACAGCTTAATGTTGACAGCTTAATGTTGACAGCTTAATGTTGACAGCTTAATGTTGACAGCCTATTGTTGACAGCTTAATGTTGTTGAAAGCTTAATGTTGACAGCTTAATGTTGACAGCTTAATGTTGTTAACTGTTAATGTTGTTAACTGTTAATGTTGTTAACTGTTAATGTTGTTAACTGTTAATGTTGTTAACTGTTAATGTTGTTAACTGTTAATGTTGTTAACTGTTAATGTTGTTAACTGTTAATGTTGCCAGCTTAATGTTGTTGCCAGCTTAATGTTGTTGACAGCTTAATGTTGACATCCTAATATTGTTGACGGTTAATTTTGACAACTTAATTTTCTCAACTTAATGTTGACAGCTTAATGTTGACAGCTTAATGTTGTTGACAGCTTAATGTTGTTGATAGCTTAATGTTGTTGATAGCTTAATGTTGACAGCTTAATGTTGACAGCTTAATGTTGACAGCTTAATGTTGTTGACAGCTTAATGTTGACAGCTTAATGTTGACAGCTTAATGTTGACAGCTTATTGTTGACAGCTTATTGTTGACAGCTTAATGTTGACAGCTTAATGTTGACAGCTTAATGTTGACAGCCTAATGTTGACAGCCTAAGGTTGACAGCTTAATGTTGACAGCTTAATGTTGACAGCTTAATGTTGACAACTTAATGTTGACAGCTTAATGTTGACAGCTTAATGTTGACAGCTTAATGTTGTTAACTGTTAATGTTGTTAACTGTTAATGTCGTAAACTGTTAATGTTGCCAGCTTATTGTTGTTGACAGCTTAATGTTGTTGACAGCTTAATTTTGTTGACAGCTTAATGTTGACAGCTTAATGTTGACAGCTTAATGTTGACAGCTTATTGTTGACAGCTTATTGTTGACAGCTTAATGTTGACAGCTTAGTGTTGACAGCCTAATGTTGACAGCCTAATGTTGACAGCTTAATGTTGACAGCTTAATGTTGACAGCTTAATGTTGACAGCTTAATGTTGACAGCCTATTGTTGACAGCTTAATGTTGTTGAAAGCTTAATGTTGACAGCTTAATGTTGACAGCTTAATGTTGACAGCTTAATGTTGTTAACTGTTAATGTTGTTAACTGTTAATGTTGTTAACTGTTAATGTTGTTAACTGTTAATGTTGTTAACTGTTAATGTTGTAAACTGTTAATGTTGTTAACTGTTAATGTTGTTAACTGTTAATGTTGCCAGCTTAATGTTGTTGCCAGCTTAATGTTGTTGACAGCTTAATGTTGACAGCCTAATGTTGTTGACGGTTAATTTTGACAACTTAATTTTGACAACTTAATGTTGACAGCTCAATGTTGACAGCTTAATGTTGTTGACAGCTTAATGTTGTTGACAGCTTAATGTTGTTGACAGCTTAATGTTGTTGACAGCTTAATGTTGTTGACAGCTTAATGTTGTTGATAGCTTAATGTTGTTGATAGCTTAATGTTGTTGATAGCTTAATGTTGACAGCTTAATGTTGACAGCTTAATGTTGACAGCTTAATGTTGACAGCTTAATGTTGACAGCTTAATGTTGACAGCTTATTGTTGACAGCTTATTGTTGACAGCTTAATGTTGTTAACTGTTAATGTTGTTAACTGTTAATGTTGTTAACTGTTAATGTTGTTAACTGTTAATGTTGTTAACTGTTAATGTTGTTGACTGTTAATGTCGTAAACTGTTAATGTTGCCAGCTTATTGTTGTTGACAGCTTAATGTTGTTGATAGCTTAATGTTGACAGCTTAATGTTGTTGACAGCCTAATTTTGTTGACAGCTTAATGTTGACAGCTTAATGTTGACAGCTTAATGTTGACAGCTTAATGTTGACAGCTTAATGTTGACAGCTTAATGTTGACAGCTTAATGTTGACAGCTTAATGTTGTTAACTGTTAATGTTGTTAACTGTTAATGTTGTAAACTGCTAATGTTGCCAGCTTATTGTTGTTGACAGCTTAATGTTGTTGATAGCTTAATGTTGACAGCTTAATGTTGTTGACAGCTTAATTTTGTTGACAGCTTAATGTTGACAGCTTAATGTTGACAGCTTAATGTTGACAGCTTATTGTTGACAGCTTATTGTTGACAGCTTATTGTTGACAGCTTAATGTTGACAGCTTAGTGTTGACAGCCTAATGTTGACGGCCTAATGTTGACAGCTTAATGTTGACAGCTTAATGTTGACAGCTTAATGTTGACAGCTTAATGTTGACAGCCTATTGTTGACAGCTTAATGTTGTTGAAAGCTTAATGTTGACAGCTTAATGTTGACAGCTTAATGTTGACAGCTTAATGTTGTTAACTGTTAATGTTGTTAACTGTTAATGTTGTTAACTGTTAATGTTGTTAACTGTTAATGTTGTAAACTGTTAATGTTGTTAACTGTTAATGTTGTTAACTGTTAATGTTGTTAACTGTTAATGTTGCCAGCTTAATGTTGTTGCCAGCTTAATGTTGTTGACAGCTTAATGTTGACAGCCTAATGTTGTTGACGGTTAATTTTGACAACTTAATTTTGACAACTTAATGTTGACAGCTCAATGTTGACAGCTTAATGTTGTTGACAGCTTAATGTTGTTGACAGCTTAATGTTGTTGACAGCTTAATGTTGTTGATAGCTTAATGTTGTTGATAGCTTAATGTTGTTGATAGCTTAATGTTGACAGCTTAATGTTGACAGCTTAATGTTGACAGCTTAATGTTGACAGCTTATTGTTGACAGCTTATTGTTGACAGCTTAATGTTGTTAACTGTTAATGTTGTTAACTGTTAATGTTGTTAACTGTTAATGTTGTTAACTGTTAATGTTGTTAACTGTTAATGTTGTTAACTGTTAATGTCGTAAACTGTTAATGTTGCCAGCTTATTGTTGTTGACAGCTTAATGTTGTTGATAGCTTAATGTTGACAGCTTAATGTTGTTGACAGCCTAATTTTGTTGACAGCTTAATGTTGACAGCTTAATGTTGACAGCTTAATGTTGACAGCTTAATGTTGACAGCTTAATGTTGACAGCTTAATATTGACAGCTTAATGTTGTTAACTGTTAATGTTGTTAACTGTTAATGTTGTAAACTGCTAATGTTGCCAGCTTATTGTTGTTGACAGCTTAATGTTGTTGATAGCTTAATGTTGACAGCTTAATGTTGTTGACAGCTTAATTTTGTTGACAGCTTAATGTTGACAGCTTAATGTTGACAGCTTAATGTTGACAGCTTATTGTTGACAGCTTATTGTTGACAGCTTATTGTTGACAGCTTAATGTTGACAGCTTAGTGTTGACAGCCTAATGTTGACGGCCTAATGTTGACAGCTTAATGTTGACAGCTTAATGTTGACAGCTTAATGTTGACAGCTTAATGTTGACAGCCTATTGTTGACAGCTTAATGTTGTTGAAAGCTTAATGTTGACAGCTTAATGTTGACAGCTTAATGTTGACAGCTTAATGTTGTTAACTGTTAATGTTGTTAACTGTTAATGTTGTTAACTGTTAATGTTGTTAACTGTTAATGTTGTAAACTGTTAATGTTGTTAACTGTTAATGTTGTTAACTGTTAATGTTGTTAACTGTTAATGTTGCCAGCTTAATGTTGTTGCCAGCTTAATGTTGTTGACAGCTTAATGTTGACAGCCTAATGTTGTTGACGGTTAATTTTGACAACTTAATTTTGACAACTTAATGTTGACAGCTCAATGTTGACAGCTTAATGTTGTTGACAGCTTAATGTTGTTGACAGCTTAATGTTGTTGATAGCTTAATGTTGTTGATAGCTTAATGTTGTTGATAGCTTAATGTTGACAGCTTAATGTTGACAGCTTAATGTTGACAGCTTAATGTTGACAGCTTAATGTTGACAGCTTAATGTTGACAGCTTAATGTTGACAGCTTATTGTTGACAGCTTATTGTTGACAGCTTATTGTTGACAGCTTAATGTTGTTAACTGTTAATGTTGTTAACTGTTAATGTTGTTAACTGTTAATGTTGTTAACTGTTAATGTTGTTAACTGTTAATGTTGTTAACTGTTAATGTTGTTAACTGTTAATGTTGTTAACTGTTAATGTTGTTAACTGTTAATGTCGTAAACTGTTAATGTTGCCAGCTTATTGTTGTTGACAGCTTAATGTTGTTGATAGCTTAATGTTGACAGCTTAATGTTGTTGACAGCCTAATTTTGTTGACAGCTTAATGTTGACAGCTTAATGTTGACAGCTTAATGTTGACAGCTTAATGTTGACAGCTTAATGTTGACAGCTTAATGTTGACAGCTTAATGTTGACAGCTTAATGTTCTTAACTGTTAATGTTGTTAACTGTTAATGTTGTAAACTGTTAATGTTGCCAGCTTATTGTTGTTGACAGCTTAATGTTGTTGATAGCTTAATGTTGACAGCTTAATGTTGACAGCTTAATGTTGACAACTTATTGTTGACAGCTTAATGTTGACAGCTTAATGTTGACAGCCTAATGTTGACAGCTTAATGTTGACAGCTTAATGTTGACAGCTTAATGTTGACAGCCTAATGTTGACAGCCTAAAGTTGACAGCTTAATGTTGACAGCTTAATGTTGACAGCTTAATGTTGACAGCTTAATGTTGACAGCCTATTGTTGACAGCCTATTGTTGACAGCTTAATGTTGTTGAAAGCTTAATGTTGACAGCTTAATGTTGACAGCTTAATGTTGTTAACTGTTAATGTTGTTAACTGTTAATGTTGTTAACTGTTAATGTTGTTAACTGTTAATGTTGTTAACTGTTAATGTTGTTAACTGTTAATGTTGTTAACTGTTAATGTTGTTAACTGTTAATGTTGTTAACTGTTAATGTTGTTAACTGTTAATGTTGTTAACTGTTAATGTTGTTAACTGTTAATGTTGCCAGCTTAATGTTGTTGCCAGCTTAATGTTGTTGACAGCTTAATGTTGACATCCTAATATTGTTGACGGTTAATTTTGACAACTTAATTTTCTCAACTTAATGTTGACAGCTTAATGTTGACAGCTTAATGTTGTTGACAGCTTAATGTTGTTGATAGCTTAATGTTGTTGATAGCTTAATGTTGACAGCTTAATGTTGACAGCTTAATGTTGACAGCTTAATGTTGTTGACAGCTTAATGTTGACAGCTTAATGTTGACAGCTTAATGTTGACAGCTTAATGTTGACAGCTTATTGTTGACAGCTTATTGTTGACAGCTTAATGTTGACAGCTTAATGTTGACAGCTTAATGTTGACAGCCTAATGTTGACAGCCTAAGGTTGACAGCTTAATGTTGACAGCTTAATGTTGACAGCTTAATGTTGACAATTTAATGTTGACAGCTTAATGTTGACAGCTTAATGTTGACAGCTTAATGTTGTTGACAGCTTAATGTTGTTGCCAGCTTAATGTTGTTGCCAGCTTAATGTTGTTGACAGCTTAATGTTGACAGCCTAATATTGTTGACAGTTAATTTTGACAGCTTAATGTTGTTGACAGCTTAATGTTGACAGCTTAATGTTGACAGCTTAATGTTGTTGACAGCTTAATGTTGTTGACAGCTTAATGTTGTTGACAGCTTAATGTTGACAGCTTAATGTTGACAGCTTAATGTTGACAGCTTAATGTTGACAGCTTATTGTTGACAGCTTATTGTTGACAGCTTAATGTTGACAGCTTAATGTTGACAGCTTAATGTTGACAGCCTAATGTTGACAGCCTAAAGTTGACAGCTTAATGTTGACAGCTTAATGTTGACAGCTTAATGTTGACAACTTATTGTTGACAGCTTAATGTTGACAGCTTAATGTTGACAGCCTAATGTTGACAGGCTAATGTTGACAGCTTAATGTTGACAGCTTAATGTTGACAGCTTAATGTTGACAGCTTAATGTTGACAGCTTAATGTTGACAGCTTAATGTTGTTAACTGTTAATGTTGTTAACTGTTAATGTTGTAAACTGTTAATGTTGCCAGCTTATTGTTGTTGACAGCTTAATGTTGTTGATAGCTTAATGTTGACAGCTCAATGTTGTTGACAGCCTAATTTTGTTGACAGCTTAATGTTGACAGCTTAATGTTGACAGCTTAATGTTGACAGCTTAATGTTGACAGCTTAATGTTGACAGCTTAATGTTGACAGCTTAATGTTGACAGCTTAATGTTGTAAACTGTTAATGTTGTAAACTGCTAATGTTGTAAACTGCTAATGTTGCCAGCTTATTGTTGTTGACAGCTTAATGTTGTTGATAGCTTAATGTTGACAGCTTAATGTTGTTGACAGCTTTATTTTGTTGACAGCTTAATGTTGACAGCTTAATGTTGACAGCTTAATGTTGACAGCTTAATGTTGACAGCTTAATGTTGACAGCTTAATGTTGACAGCCTAATGTTGACAGCTAAATGTTGACAGCTTAATGTTGACAGCTTAATGTTGACAGCTTAATGTTGACAGCTTTATGTTGACAGCTTAATGTTGACAGCTTAATGTTGACAGCTTAATGTTGACAGCCTAAAGTTGACAGCCTAATGTTGACAGCTTAATGTTGTTGACGGTTAATTTTGACAGCTTAATGTTGTTGACAGCTTAATGTTGTTGCCAGCTTAATGTTGTTGACAGCTTAATGTTGACAGCCTAATATTGTTGACAGTTAATTTTGACAGCTTAATGTTGTTGACAGCTTAATGTTGTTGACAGCTTAATGTTGTTGACAGCTTAATGTTGACAGCTTAATGTCGACAGCTTAATGTTGACAGCTTAATGTTGACAGCTTAATGTTGACAGCCTAAAGTTGACAGCCTAATGTTGACAGCTTAATGTTGTTGACGGTTAATTTTGACAGCTTAATGTTGTTGACAGCTTAATGTTGTTGCCAGCTTAATGTTGTTGACAGCTTAATGTTGACAGCCTAATATTGTTGACAGTTAATTTTGACAGCTTAATGTTGTTGACAGCTTAATGTTGTTGACAGCTTAATGTTGTTGACAGCTTAATGTTGACAGCTTAATGTTGACAGCTTAATGTTGACAGCTTAATGTTGACAGCTTAATGTTGACAGCTTAATGTTGTTGACAGCTTAATGTTGTTGACAGCTTAATGTTGACAGCTTAATGTTGACAGCTTAATGTTGACAGCTTAATGTTGACAGCTTAATGTTGACAGCTTAATGTTGTCGATAGCTTAATGTTGTCGACTGCTTAATGTTGTCGACTGCTTAATGTTGTCGACTGCTTAATGTTGTCGACTGCTTAATGTTGTTGACAGCTTAATGTTGTTGACAGCTTAATGTTGACAGCTTAATGTTGACAGCTTAATGTTGACAGCTTAATGTTGACAGCTTAATGTTGACAGCTTAATGTTGACAGCTTAATGTTGTTGACAGCTTAATGTTGACAGCTTAATGTTGACAGCTTAATGTTGACAGCTTAATGTTGACAGCTTATTGTTGACAGCTTATTGTTGACAGCTTAATGTTGACAGCTTAATGTTGACAGCTTAATGTTGACAGCCTAATGTTGACAGCCTAAGGTTGACAGCTTAATGTTGACAGCTTAATGTTGACAGCTTAATGTTGACAACTTAATGTTGACAGCTTAATGTTGACAGCTTAATGTTGACAGCTTAATGTTGTTAACTGTTAATGTTGTTAACTGTTAATGTCGTAAACTGTTAATGTTGCCAGCTTATTGTTGTTGACAGCTTAATGTTGTTGATAGCTTAATGTTGACAGCTTAATGTTGTTGACAGCCTAATTTTGTTGACAGCTTAATGTTGACAGCTTAATGTTGACAGCTTAATGTTGACAGCTTAATGTTGACAGCTTAATGTTGACAGCTTAATGTTGACAGCTTAATGTTGACAGCTTAATGTTGACAGCTTAATGTTGTTAACTGTTAATGTTGTAAACTGCTAATGTTGCCAGCTTATTGTTGTTGACAGCTTAATGTTGTTGATAGCTTAATGTTGACAGCTTAATGTTGTTGACAGCTTAATTTTGTTGACAGCTTAATGTTGACAGCTTAATGTTGACAGCTTATTGTTGACAGCTTATTGTTGACAGCTTAATGTTGACAGCTTAGTGTTGACAGCCTAATGTTGACAGCCTAATGTTGACAGCTTAATGTTGACAGCTTAATGTTGACAGCTTAATGTTGACAGCCTATTGTTGACAGCTTAATGTTGTTGAAAGCTTAATGTTGACAGCTTAATGTTGACAGCTTAATGTTGACAGCTTAATGTTGTTAACTGTTAATGTTGTTAACTGTTAATGTTGTTAACTGTTAATGTTGTTAACTGTTAATGTTGTAAACTGTTAATGTTGTTAACTGTTAATGTTGTTAACTGTTAATGTTGTTAACTGTTAATGTTGCCAGCTTAATGTTGTTGCCAGCTTAATGTTGTTGACAGCTTAATGTTGACAGCCTAATGTTGTTGACGGTTAATTTTGACAACTTAATTTTCACAACTTAATGTTGACAGCTCAATGTTGACAGCTTAATGTTGTTGACAGCTTAATGTTGTTGACAGCTTAATGTTGTTGACAGCTTAATGTTGTTGATAGCTTAATGTTGTTGATAGCTTAATGTTGTTGACAGCTTAATGTTGACAGCCTAATGTTGACAGCCTAAAGTTGACAGCTTAATGTTGACAGCTTAATGTTGACAGCTTAATGTTGACAACTTATTGTTGACAGCTTAATGTTGACAGCTTAATGTTGACAGCCTAATGTTGACAGGCTAATGTTGACAGCTTAATGTTGACAGCTTAATGTTGACAGCTTAATGTTGACAGCTTAATGTTGACAGCTTAATGTTGACAGCTTAATGTTGACAGCTTAATGTTGTTAACTGTTAATGTTGTTAACTGTTAATGTTGTAAACTGTTAATGTTGCCAGCTTATTGTTGTTGACAGCTTAATGTTGTTGATAGCTTAATGTTGACAGCTTAATGTTGACAGCTTAATGTTGACAACTTATTGTTGACAGCTTAATGTTGACAGCTTAATGTTGACAGCCTAATGTTGACAGCTTAATGTTGACAGCTTAATGTTGACAGCTTAATGTTGACAGCCTAATGTTGACAGCCTAAAGTTGACAGCTTAATGTTGACAGCTTAATGTTGACAGCTTAATGTTGACAGCTTAATGTTGACAGCCTATTGTTGACAGCCTATTGTTGACAGCTTAATGTTGTTGAAAGCTTAATGTTGACAGCTTAATGTTGACAGCTTAATGTTGACAGCTTAATGTTGATAACTGTTAATGTTGTTAACTGTTAATGTTGTTAACTGTTAATGTTGTTAACTGTTAATGTTGTTAACTGTTAATGTTGTTAACTGTTAATGTTGTTAACTGTTAATGTTGTTAACTGTTAATGTTGTTAACTGTTAATGTTGTTAACTGTTAATGTTGTTAACTGTTAATGTTGTTAACTGTTAATGTTGCCAGCTTAATGTTGTTGCCAGCTTAATGTTGTTGACAGCTTAATGTTGACATCCTAATATTGTTGACGGTTAATTTTGACAACTTAATTTTCTCAACTTAATGTTGACAGCTTAATGTTGACAGCTTAATGTTGTTGACAGCTTAATGTTGTTGGTAGCTTAATGTTGTTGATAGCTTAATGTTGACAGCTTAATGTTGACAGCTTAATGTTGACAGCTTAATGTTGACAGCTTAATGTTGACAGCTTAATGTTGTTGACAGCTTAATGTTGACAGCTTAATGTTGACAGCTTAATGTTGACAGCTTAATGTTGACAGCTTATTGTTGACAGCTTATTGTTGACAGCTTAATGTTGACAGCTTAATGTTGACAGCTTAATGTTGACAGCCTAATGTTGACAGCCTAAGGTTGACAGCTTAATGTTGACAGCTTAATGTTGACAGCTTAATGTTGACAACTTAATGTTGACAGCTTAATGTTGACAGCTTAATGTTGACAGCTTAATGTTGTTAACTGTTAATGTTGTTAACTGTTAATGTCGTAAACTGTTAATGTTGCCAGCTTATTGTTGTTGACAGCTTAATGTTGTTGACAGCTTAATTTTGTTGACAGCTTAATGTTGACAGCTTAATGTTGACAGCTTAATGTTGACAGCTTATTGTTGACAGCTTATTGTTGACAGCTTAATGTTGACAGCTTAGTGTTGACAGCCTAATGTTGACAGCCTAATGTTGACAGCCTAATGTTGACAGCTTAATGTTGACAGCTTAATGTTGACAGCTTAATGTTGACAGCTTAATGTTGACAGCCTATTGTTGACAGCTTAATGTTGTTGAAAGCTTAATGTTGACAGCTTAATGTTGACAGCTTAATGTTGACAGCTTAATATTGTTAACTGTTAATGTTGTTAACTGTTAATGTTGTTAACTGTTAATGTTGTTAACTGTTAATGTTGTTAACTGTTAATGTTGTAAACTGTTAATGTTGTTAACTGTTAATGTTGTTAACTGTTAATGTTGTTAACTGTTAATGTTGTTAACTGTTAATGTTGTTAACTGTTAATGTTGTTAACTGTTAATGTTGTTAACTGTTAATGTTGTTAACTGTTAATGTTGTTAACTGTTAATGTTGTTAACTGTTAATGTTGTTAACTGTTAATGTTGTTAACTGTTAATGTTGTTAACTGTTAATGTTGCCAGCTTAATGTTGTTGCCAGCTTAATGTTGTTGACAGCTTAATGTTGACATCCTAATATTGTTGACGGTTAATTTTGACAACTTAATTTTCTCAACTTAATGTTGACAGCTTAATGTTGACAGGTTAATGTTGTTGACAGCTTAATGTTGTTGATAGCTTAATGTTGTTGATAGCTTAATGTTGACAGCTTAATGTTGACAGCTTAATGTTGACAGCTTAATGTTGTTGACAGCTTAATGTTGACAGCTTAATGTTGACAGCTTAATGTTGACAGCTTAATGTTGACAGCTCATTGTTGACAGCTTATTGTTGACAGCTTAATGTTGACAGCTTAATGTTGACAGCTTAATGTTGACAGCCTAATGTTGACAGCCTAAGGTTGACAGCTTAATGTTGACAGCTTAATGTTGACAGCTTAATGTTGACAACTTAATGTTGACAGCTTAATGTTGACAGCTTAATGTTGACAGCTTAATGTTGTTAACTGTTAATGTTGTTAACTGTTAATGTCGTAAACTGTTAATGTTGCCAGCTTATTGTTGTTGACAGCTTAATGTTGTTGACAGCTTAATTTTGTTGACAGCTTAATGTTGACAGCTTAATGTTGACAGCTTAATGTTGACAGCTTATTCTTGACAGCTTATTGTTGACAGCTTAATGTTGACAGCTTAGTGTTGACAGCCTAATGTTGACAGCCTAATGTTGACAGCTTAATGTTGACAGCTTAATGTTGACAGCTTAATGTTGACAGCCTATTGTTGACAGCTTAATGTTGTTGAATGCTTAATGTTGACAGCTTAATGTTGACAGCATAATGTTGACAGCTTAATGTTGTTAACTGTTAATGTTGTTAACTGTTAATGTTGTTAACTGTTAATGTTGTAAACTGTTAATGTTGTTAACTGTTAATGTTGTTAACTGTTAATGTTGTTAACTGTTAATGTTGCCAGCTTAATGTTGTTGCCAGCTTAATGTTGTTGACAGCTTAATGTTGACAGCCTAATGTTGTTGACGGTTAATTTTGACAACTTAATTTTCACAACTTAATGTTGACAGCTCAATGTTGACAGCTTAATGTTGTTGACAGCTTAATGTTGTTGACAGCTTAATGTTGTTGACAGCTTAATGTTGTTGACAGCTTAATGTTGTTGATAGCTTAATGTTGACAGCTTAATGTTGACAGCTTAATGTTGACAACTTATTGTTGACAGCTTAATGTTGACAGCTTAATGTTGACAGCCTAATGTTGACAGCTTAATGTTGACAGCTTAATGTTGACAGCTTAATGTTGACAGCCTAATGTTGACAGCCTAAAGTTGACAGCTTAATGTTGACAGCTTAATGTTGACAGCTTAATGTTGACAGCTTAATGTTGACAGCCTATTGTTGACAGCCTATTGTTGACAGCTTAATGTTGTTGAAAGCTTAATGTTGACAGCTTAATGTTGACAGCTTAATGTTGACAGCTTAATGTTGATAACTGTTAATGTTGTTAACTGTTAATGTTGTTAACTGTTAATGTTGTTAAATGTTAATGTTGTTAACTGTTAATGTTGTTAACTGTTAATGTTGTTAACTGTTAATGTTGTTAACTGTTAATGTTGTTAACTGTTAATGTTGTTAACTGTTAATGTTGCCAGCTTAATGTTGTTGCCAGCTTAATGTTGTTGACAGCTTAATGTTGACATCCTAATATTGTTGACGGTTAATTTTGACAACTTAATTTTCTCAACTTAATGTTGACAGCTTAATGTTGACAGCTTAATGTTGTTGACAGCTTAATGTTGTTGGTAGCTTAATGTTGTTGATAGCTTAATGTTGACAGCTTAATGTTGACAGCTTAATGTTGACAGCTTAATGTTGACAGCTTAATGTTGACAGCTTAATGTTGTTGACAGCTTAATGTTGACAGCTTAATGTTGACAGCTTAATGTTGACAGCTTAATGTTGACAGCTTATTGTTGACAGCTTATTGTTGACAGCTTAATGTTGACAGCTTAATGTTGACAGCTTAATGTTGACAGCCTAATGTTGACAGCCTAAGGTTGACAGCTTAATGTTGACAGCTTAATGTTGACAGCTTAATGTTGACAACTTAATGTTGACAGCTTAATGTTGACAGCTTAATGTTGACAGCTTAATGTTGTTAACTGTTAATGTTGTTAACTGTTAATGTCGTAAACTGTTAATGTTGCCAGCTTATTGTTGTTGACAGCTTAATGTTGTTGACAGCTTAATTTTGTTGACAGCTTAATGTTGACAGCTTAATGTTGACAGCTTAATGTTGACAGCTTATTGTTGACAGCTTATTGTTGACAGCTTAATGTTGACAGCTTAGTGTTGACAGCCTAATGTTGACAGCCTAATGTTGACAGCTTAATGTTGACAGCTTAATGTTGACAGCTTAATGTTGACAGCTTAATGTTGACAGCCTATTGTTGACAGCTTAATGTTGTTGAAAGCTTAATGTTGACAGCTTAATGTTGACAGCTTAATGTTGACAGCTTAATGTTGTTAACTGTTAATGTTGTTAACTGTTAATGTTGTTAACTGTTAATGTTGTTAACTGTTAATGTTGTTAACTGTTAATGTTGTAAACTGTTAATGTTGTTAACTGTTAATGTTGTTAACTGTTAATGTTGTTAACTGTTAATGTTGTTAACTGTTAATGTTGTTAACTGTTAATGTTGTTAACTGTTAATGTTGTTAACTGTTAATGTTGTTAACTGTTAATGTTGTTAACTGTTAATGTTGTTAACTGTTAATGTTGTTAACTGTTAATGTTGTTAACTGTTAATGTTGTTAACTGTTAATGTTGTTAACTGTTAATGTTGTTAACTGTTAATGTTGTTAACTGTTAATGTTGCCAGCTTAATGTTGTTGCCAGCTTAATGTTGTTGACAGCTTAATGTTGACATCCTAATATTGTTGACGGTTAATTTTGACAACTTAATTTTCTCAACTTAATGTTGACAGCTTAATGTTGACAGGTTAATGTTGTTGACAGCTTAATGTTGTTGATAGCTTAATGTTGTTGATAGCTTAATGTTGACAGCTTAATGTTGACAGCTTAATGTTGACAGCTTAATGTTGTTGACAGCTTAATGTTGACAGCTTAATGTTGACAGCTTAATGTTGACAGCTTAATGTTGACAGCTTATTGTTGACAGCTTATTGTTGACAGCTTAATGTTGACAGCTTAATGTTGACAGCCTAATGTTGACAGCCTAAGGTTGACAGCTTAATGTTGACAGCTTAATGTTGACAGCTTAATGTTGACAACTTAATGTTGACAGCTTAATGTTGACAGCTTAATGTTGACAGCTTAATGTTGTTAACTGTTAATGTTGTTAACTGTTAATGTCGTAAACTGTTAATGTTGCCAGCTTATTGTTGTTGACAGCTTAATGTTGTTGACAGCTTAATTTTGTTGACAGCTTAATGTTGACAGCTTAATGTTGACAGCTTAATGTTGACAGCTTATTCTTGACAGCTTATTGTTGACAGCTTAATGTTGACAGCTTAGTGTTGACAGCCTAATGTTGACAGCCTAATGTTGACAGCTTAATGTTGACAGCTTAATGTTGACAGCTTAATGTTGACAGCCTATTGTTGACAGCTTAATGTTGTTGAAAGCTTAATGTTGACAGCTTAATGTTGACAGCTTAATGTTGACAGCTTAATGTTGTTAACTGTTAATGTTGTTAACTGTTAATGTTGTTAACTGTTAATGTTGTAAACTGTTAATGTTGTTAACTGTTAATGTTGTTAACTGTTAATGTTGTTAACTGTTAATGTTGCCAGCTTAATGTTGTTGCCAGCTTAATGTTGTTGACAGCTTAATGTTGACAGCCTAATGTTGTTGACGGTTAATTTTGACAACTTAATTTTCACAACTTAATGTTGACAGCTCAATGTTGACAGCTTAATGTTGTTGACAGCTTAATGTTGTTGACAGCTTAATGTTGTTGACAGCTTAATGTTGTTGACAGCTTAATGTTGTTGACAGCTTAATGTTGTTGATAGCTTAATGTTGTTGATAGCTTAATGTTGTTGATAGCTTAATGTTGACAGCTTAATGTTGACAGCTTAATGTTGACAGCTTAATGTTGACAGCTTAATGTTGACAGCTTAATGTTGACAGCTTAATGTTGACAGCTTATTGTTGACAGCTTATTGTTGGCAGCTTAATGTTGTTAACTGTTAATGTTGTTAACTGTTAATGTCGTAAACTGTTAATTTTGCCAGCTTATTGTTGTTGACAGCTTAATGTTGTTGACAGCTTAATTTTGTTGACAGCTTAATGTTGACAGCTTAATGTTGACAGCTTAATGTTGACAGCTTATTCTTGACAGCTTATTGTTGACAGCTTAATGTTGACAGCTTAGTGTTGACAGCCTAATGTTGACAGCCTAATGTTGACAGCTTAATGTTGACAGCTTAATGTTGACAGCTTAATGTTGACAGCTTAATGTTGACAGCCTATTGTTGACAGCTTAATGTTGTTGAAAGCTTAATGTTGACAGCTTAATGTTGACAGCTTAATGTTGACAGCTTAATGTTGTTAACTGTTAATGTTGTTAACTGTTAATGTTGTTAACTGTTAATGTTGTAAACTGTTAATGTTGTTAACTGTTAATGTTGTTAACTGTTAATGTTGTTAACTGTTAATGTTGCCAGCCTAATGTTGTTGCCAGCTTAATGTTGTTGACAGCTTAATGTTGACAGCCTAATGTTGTTGACGGTTAATTTTGACAACTTAATTTTCACAACTTAATGTTGACAGCTCAATGTTGACAGCTTAATGTTGTTGACAGCTTAATGTTGTTGACAGCTTAATGTTGTTGACAGCTTAATGTTGTTGACAGCTTAATGTTGTTGATAGCTTAATGTTGTTGATAGCTTAATGTTGTTGATAGCTTAATGTTGACAGCTTAATGTTGACAGCTTAATGTTGACAGCTTAATGTTGACAGCTTAATGTTGACAGCTTAATGTTGACAGCTTAATGTTGACAGCTTAATGTTGACAGCTTATTGTTGACAGCTTATTGTTGGCAGCTTAATGTTGTTAACTGTTAATGTTGTTAACTGTTAATGTCGTAAACTGTTAATGTTGCCAGCTTATTGTTGTTGACAGCTTAATGTTGTTGACAGCTTAATTTTGTTGACAGCTTAATGTTGACAGCTTAATGTTGACAGCTTAATGTTGACAGCTTATTCTTGACAGCTTATTGTTGACAGCTTAATGTTGACAGCTTAGTGTTGACAGCCTAATGTTGACAGCCTAATGTTGACAGCTTAATGTTGACAGCTTAATGTTGACAGCTTAATGTTGACAGCTTAATGTTGACAGCCTATTGTTGACAGCTTAATGTTGTTGAAAGCTTAATGTTGACAGCTTAATGGTGACAGCTTAATGTTGACAGCTTAATGTTGTTAACTGTTAATGTTGTTAACTGTTAATGTTGTTAACTGTTAATGTTGTAAACTGTTAATGTTGTTAACTGTTAATGTTGTTAACTGTTAATGTTGTTAACTGTTAATGTTGCCAGCCTAATGTTGTTGCCAGCTTAATGTTGTTGACAGCTTAATGTTGACAGCCTAATGTTGTTGACGGTTAATTTTGACAACTTAATTTTCACAACTTAATGTTGACAGCTCAATGTTGACAGCTTAATGTTGTTGACAGCTTAATGTTGTTGACAGCTTAATGTTGTTGACAGCTTAATGTTGTTGACAGCTTAATGTTGTTGATAGCTTAATGTTGTTGATAGCTTAATGTTGTTGATAGCTTAATGTTGTTGATAGCTTAATGTTGACAGCTTAATGTTGACAGCTTAATGTTGACAGCTTAATGTTGACAGCTTAATGTTGACAGCTTAATGTTGACAGCTTAATGTTGACAGCTTATTGTTGACAGCTTATTGTTGACAGCTTAATGTTGTTAACTGTTAATGTTGTTAACTGTTAATGTTGTTAACTGTTAATGTTGTTAACTGTTAATGTTGTTAACTGTTAATGTCGTAAACTGTTAATGTTGCCAGCTTATTGTTGTTGACAGCTTAATGTTGTTGATAGCTTAATGTTGACAGCTTAATGTTGTTGACAGCCTAATTTTGTTGACAGCTTAATGTTGACAGCTTAATGTTGACAGCTTAATGTTGACAGCTTAATGTTGACAGCTTAATGTTGACAGCTTAATGTTGACAGCTTAATGTTGACAGCTTAATGTTGTTAACTGTTAATGTTGTTAACTGTTAATGTTGTAAACTGCTAATGTTGACAGCTTATTGTTGACAGCTTATTGTTGACAGCTTATTGTTGACAGCTTAATGTTGACAGCTTAGTGTTGACAGCCTAATGTTGACAGCCTAATGTTGACAGCTTAATGTTGACAGCTTAATGTTGACAGCTTAATGTTGACAGCTTAATGTTGACAGCCTATTGTTGACAGCTTAATGTTGTTGAAAGCTTAATGTTGACAGCTTAATGTTGACAGCTTAATGTTGACAGCTTAATGTTGTTAACTGTTAATGTTGTTAACTGTTAATGTTGTTAACTGTTAATGTTGTTAACTGTTAATGTCGTAAACTGTTAATGTTGTTAACTGTTAATGTTGTTAACTGTTAATGTTGTTAACTGTTAATGTTGCCAGCTTAATGTTGTTGCCAGCTTAATGTTGTTGACAGCTTAATGTTGACAGCCTAATGTTGTTGACGGTTAATTTTGACAACTTAATTTTCACAACTTAATGTTGACAGCTCAATGTTGACAGCTTAATGTTGTTGACAGCTTAATGTTGTTGACAGCTTAATGTTGTTGACAGCTTAATGTTGTTGATAGCTTAATGTTGTTGATAGCTTAATGTTGTTGATAGCTTAATGTTGACAGCTTAATGTTGACAGCTTAATGTTGACAGCTTAATGTTGACAGCTTAATGTTGACAGCTTAATGTTGACAGCTTAATGTTGTTGACAGCTTAATGCTGTTGACAGCTTAATGTTGTTGACAGCTTAATGTTGTTGACAGCTTAATGTTGTTGACAGCTTAATGTTGTTGATAGCTTAATGTTGACAGCTTAATGTTGACAGCTTAATGTTGACAGCTTAATGTTGACAGCTTAATGTTGACAGCTTAATGTTGACAGCTTAATGTTGACAGCTTAATGTTGACAGCTTATTGTTGACAGCTTATTGTTGGCAGCTTAATGTTGTTGACTGTTAATGTTGTTAACTGTTAATGTCGTAAACTGTTAATGTTGCCAGCTTATTGTTGTTGACAGCTTAATGTTGTTGACAGCTTAATTTTGTTGACAGCTTAATGTTGACAGCTTAATGTTGACAGCTTAATGTTGACAGCTTATTCTTGACAGCTTATTGTTGACAGCTTAATGTTGACAGCTTAGTGTTGACAGCCTAATGTTGACAGCCTAATGTTGACAGCTTAATGTTGACAGCTTAATGTTGACAGCTTAATGTTGACAGCTTAATGTTGACAGCCTATTGTTGACAGCTTAATGTTGTTGAAAGCTTAATGTTGACAGCTTAATGTTGACAGCTTAATGTTGACAGCTTAATGTTGTTAACTGTTAATGTTGTTAACTGTTAATGTTGTTAACTGTTAATGTTGTAAACTGTTAATGTTGTTAACTGTTAATGTTGTTAACTGTTAATGTTGTTAACTGTTAATGTTGCCAGCCTAATGTTGTTGCCAGCTTAATGTTGTTGACAGCTTAATGTTGACAGCCTAATGTTGTTGACGGTTAATTTTGACAACTTAATTTTCACAACTTAATGTTGACAGCTCAATGTTGACAGCTTAATGTTGTTGACAGCTTAATGTTGTTGACAGCTTAATGTTGTTGACAGCTTAATGTTGTTGACAGCTTAATGTTGTTGATAGCTTAATGTTGTTGATAGCTTAATGTTGTTGATAGCTTAATGTTGACAGCTTAATGTTGACAGCTTAATGTTGACAGCTTAATGTTGACAGCTTAATGTTGACAGCTTAATGTTGACAGCTTAATGTTGACAGCTTATTGTTGACAGCTTATTGTTGACAGCTTAATGTTGTTAACTGTTAATGTTGTTAACTGTTAATGTTGTTAACTGTTAATGTTGTTAACTGTTAATGTTGTTAACTGTTAATGTCGTAAACTGTTAATGTTGCCAGCTTATTGTTGTTGACAGCTTAATGTTGTTGATAGCTTAATGTTGACAGCTTAATGTTGTTGACAGCCTAATTTTGTTGACAGCTTAATGTTGACAGCTTAATGTTGACAGCTTAATGTTGACAGCTTAATGTTGACAGCTTAATGTTGACAGCTTAATGTTGACAGCTTAATGTTGACAGCTTAATGTTGACAGCTTAATGTTGTTAACTGTTAATGTTGTTAACTGTTAATGTTGTAAACTGCTAATGTTGACAGCTTATTGTTGACAGCTTATTGTTGACAGCTTATTGTTGACAGCTTAATGTTGACAGCTTAGTGTTGACAGCCTAATGTTGACAGCCTAATGTTGACAGCTTAATGTTGACAGCTTAATGTTGACAGCTTAATGTTGACAGCTTAATGTTGACAGCCTATTGTTGACAGCTTAATGTTGTTGAAAGCTTAATGTTGACAGCTTAATGTTGACAGCTTAATGTTGACAGCTTAATGTTGTTAACTGTTAATGTTGTTAACTGTTAATGTTGTTAACTGTTAATGTTGTTAACTGTTAATGTCGTAAACTGTTAATGTTGTTAACTGTTAATGTTGTTAACTGTTAATGTTGTTAACTGTTAATGTTGCCAGCTTAATGTTGTTGCCAGCTTAATGTTGTTGACAGCTTAATGTTGACAGCCTAATGTTGTTGACGGTTAATTTTGACAACTTAATTTTCACAACTTAATGTTGACAGCTCAATGTTGACAGCTTAATGTTGTTGACAGCTTAATGTTGTTGACAGCTTAATGTTGTTGATAGCTTAATGTTGTTGATAGCTTAATGTTGACAGCTTAATGTTGACAGCTTAATGTTGACAGCTTAATGTTGACAGCTTAATGTTGACAGCTTAATGTTGACAGCTTATTGTTGACAGCTTATTGTTGACAGCTTATTGTTGACAGCTTAATGTTGTTAACTGTTAATGTTGTTAACTGTTAATGTTGTTAACTGTTAATGTTGTTAACTGTTAATGTTGTTAACTGTTAATGTTGTTAACTGTTAATGTTGTTAACTGTTAATGTTGTTAACTGTTAATGTTGTTAACTGTTAATGTTGTTAACTGTTAATGTTGTTAACTGTTAATGTTGTTAACTGTTAATGTCGTAAACTGTTAATGTTGCCAGCTTATTGTTGTTGACAGCTTAATGTTGTTGATAGCTTAATGTTGACAGCTTAATGTTGTTGACAGCCTAATTTTGTTGACAGCTTAATGTTGACAGCTTAATGTTGACAGCTTAATGTTGACAGCTTAATGTTGACAGCTTAATGTTGACAGCTTAATGTTGACAGCTTAATGTTGACAGCTTAATGTTGACAGCTTAATGTTGTTAACTGTTAATGTTGTTAACTGTTAATGTTGTAAACTGCTAATGTTGCCAGCTTATTGTTGTTGACAGCTTAATGTTGTTGATAGCTTAATGTTGACAGCTTAATGTTGTTGACAGCTTAATTTTGTTGACAGCTTAATGTTGACAGCTTAATGTTGACAGCTTAATGTTGACAGCTTATTGTTGACAGCTTATTGTTGACAGCTTATTGTTGACAGCTTAATGTTGACAGCTTAGTGTTGACAGCCTAATGTTGACAGCCTAATGTTGACAGCTTAATGTTGACAGCTTAATGTTGACAGCTTAATGTTGACAACTTATTGTTGACAGCTTAATGTTGACAGCTTAATGTTGACAGCCTAATGTTGACAGGCTAATGTTGACAGCTTAATGTTGAGAGCTTAATGTTGACAGCTTAATGTTGACAGCTTAATGTTGACAGCTTAATGTTGACAGCTTAATGTTGACAGCTTAATGTTGACAGCTTAATGTTGTTAACTGTTAATGTTGTTAACTGTTAATGTTGTTAACTGTTAATGTTGTTAACTGTTAATGTTGTAAACTGTTAATGTTGTTAACTGTTAATGTTGTTAACTGTTAATGTTGTTAACTGTTAATGTTGCCAGCTTAATGTTGTTGCCAGCTTAATGTTGTTGACAGCTTAATGTTGACAGCCTAATGTTGTTGACGGTTAATTTTGACAACTTAATTTTCACAACTTAATGTTGACAGCTCAATGTTGACAGCTTAATGTTGTTGACAGCTTAATGTTGTTGACAGCTTAATGTTGTTGACAGCTTAATGTTGTTGATAGCTTAATGTTGTTGATAGCTTAATGTTGTTGATAGCTTAATGTTGACAGCTTAATGTTGACAGCTTAATGTTGACAGCTTAATGTTGACAGCTTAATGTTGACAGCTTAATGTTGACAGCTTAATGTTGACAGCTTATTGTTGACAGCTTATTGTTGACAGCTTATTGTTGACAGCTTAATGTTGTTAACTGTTAATGTTGTTAACTGTTAATGTTGTTAACTGTTAATGTTGTTAACTGTTAATGTTGTTAACTGTTAATGTTGTTAACTGTTAATGTTGTTAACTGTTAATGTTGTTAACTGTTAATGTTGTTAACTGTTAATGTTGTTAACTGTTAATGTTGTTAACTGTTAATGTTGTTAACTGTTAATGTCGTAAACTGTTAATGTTGCCAGCTTATTGTTGTTGACAGCTTAATGTTGTTGATAGCTTAATGTTGACAGCTTAATGTTGTTGACAGCCTAATTTTGTTGACAGCTTAATGTTGACAGCTTAATGTTGACAGCTTAATGTTGACAGCTTAATGTTGACAGCTTAATGTTGACAGCTTAATGTTGACAGCTTAATGTTGTTAACTGTTAATGTTGTTAACTGTTAATGTTGTAAACTGCTAATGTTGCCAGCTTATTGTTGTTGACAGCTTAATGTTGTTGATAGCTTAATGTTGACAGCTTAATGTTGTTGACAGCTTAATTTTGTTGACAGCTTAATGTTGACAGCTTAATGTTGACAGCTTAATGTTGACAGCTTATTGTTGACAGCTTATTGTTGACAGCTTATTGTTGACAGCTTAATGTTGACAGCTTAGTGTTGACAGCCTAATGTTGACAGCCTAATGTTGACAGCTTAATGTTGACAGCTTAATGTTGACAGCTTAATGTTGACAACTTATTGTTGACAGCTTAATGTTGACAGCTTAATGTTGACAGCCTAATGTTGACAGGCTAATGTTGACAGCTTAATGTTGACAGCTTAATGTTGACAGCTTAATGTTGACAGCTTAATGTTGACAGCTTAATGTTGACAGCTTAATGTTGACAGCTTAATGTTGTTAACTGTTAATGTTGTTAACTGTTAATGTTGTAAACTGCTAATGTTGCCAGCTTATTGTTGTTGACAGCTTAATGTTGTTGATAGCTTAATGTTGACAGCTTAATGTTGTTGACAGCTTAATTTTGTTGACAGCTTAATGTTGACAGCTTAATGTTGACAGCTTAATGTTGACAGCTTATTGTTGACAGCTTATTGTTGACAGCTTATTGTTGACAGCTTAATGTTGACAGCTTAGTGTTGACAGCCTAATGTTGACAGCCTAATGTTGACAGCTTAATGTTGACAGCTTAATGTTGACAGCTTAATGTTGACAACTTATTGTTGACAGCTTAATGTTGACAGCTTAATGTTGACAGCCTAATGTTGACAGGCTAATGTTGACAGCTTAATGTTGACAGCTTAATGTTGACAGCTTAATGTTGACAGCTTAATGTTGACAGCTTAATGTTGACAGCTTAATGTTGACAGCTTAATGTTGACAGCTTAATGTTGTTAACTGTTAATGTTGTTAACTGTTAATGTTGTTAACTGTTAATGTTGTTAACTGTTAATGTTGTAAACTGTTAATGTTGTTAACTGTTAATGTTGTTAACTGTTAATGTTGTTAACTGTTAATGTTGCCAGCTTAATGTTGTTGCCAGCTTAATGTTGTTGACAGCTTAATGTTGACAGCCTAATGTTGTTGACGGTTAATTTTGACAACTTAATTTTCACAACTTAATGTTGACAGCTCAATGTTGACAGCTTAATGTTGTTGACAGCTTAATGTTGTTGACAGCTTAATGTTGTTGACAGCTTAATGTTGTTGATAGCTTAATGTTGTTGATAGCTTAATGTTGTTGATAGCTTAATGTTGACAGCTTAATGTTGACAGCTTAATGTTGACAGCTTAATGTTGACAGCTTAATGTTGACAGCTTAATGTTGACAGCTTATTGTTGACAGCTTATTGTTGACAGCTTATTGTTGACAGCTTAATGTTGTTAACTGTTAATGTTGTTAACTGTTAATGTTGTTAACTGTTAATGTTGTTAACTGTTAATGTTGTTAACTGTTAATGTTGTTAACTGTTAATGTTGTTAACTGTTAATGTTGTTAACTGTTAATGTTGTTAACTGTTAATGTTGTTAACTGTTAATGTTGTTAACTGTTAATGTCGTAAACTGTTAATGTTGCCAGCTTATTGTTGTTGGCAGCTTAATGTTGTTGATAGCTTAATGTTGACAGCTTAATGTTGTTGACAGCCTAATTTTGTTGACAGCTTAATGTTGACAGCTTAATGTTGACAGCTTAATGTTGACAGCTTAATGTTGACAGCTTAATGTTGACAGCTTAATGTTGACAGCTTAATGTTGTTAACTGTTAATGTTGTTAACTGTTAATGTTGTAAACTGCTAATGTTGCCAGCTTATTGTTGTTGACAGCTTAATGTTGTTGATAGCTTAATGTTGACAGCTTAATGTTGTTGACAGCTTAATTTTGTTGACAGCTTAATGTTGACAGCTTAATGTTGACAGCTTAATGTTGACAGCTTATTGTTGACAGCTTATTGCTGACAGCTTATTGTTGACAGCTTAATGTTGACAGCTTAGTGTTGACAGCCTAATGTTGACAGCCTAATGTTGACAGCTTAATGTTGACAGCTTAATGTTGACAGCTTAATGTTGACAACTTATTGTTGACAGCTTAATGTTGACAGCTTAATGTTGACAGCTTAATGTTGACAGCTTAATGTTGACAGCTTAATGTTGACAGCTTAATGTTGACAGCTTAATGTTGACAGCTTAATGTTGTTAACTGTTAATGTTGTTAACTGTTAATGTTGTAAACTGTTAATGTTGCCAGCTTATTGTTGTTGACAGCTTAATGTTGTTGATAGCTTAATGTTGACAGCTTAATGTTGACAGCTTAATGTTGACAACTTATTGTTGACAGCTTAATGTTGACAGCTTAATGTTGACAGCCTAATGTTGACAGCTTAATGTTGACAGCTTAATGTTGACAGCTTAATGTTGACAGCCTAATGTTGACAGCCTAAAGTTGACAGCTTAATGTTGACAGCTTAATGTTGACAGCTTAATGTTGACAGCTTAATGTTGACAGCCTATTGTTGACAGCCTATTGTTGACAGCTTAATGTTGTTGAAAGCTTAATGTTGACAGCTTAATGTTGACAGCTTAATGTTGACAGCTTAATGTTGATAACTGTTAATGTTGTTGACTGTTAATGTTGTTAACTGTTAATGTTGTTAACTGTTAATGTTGTTAACTGTTAATGTTGTTAACTGTTAATGTTGTTAACTGTTAATGTTGCCAGCTTAATGTTGTTGACAGCTTAATGTTGACATCCTAATATTGTTGACGGTTAATTTTGACAACTTAATTTTCTCAACTTAATGTTGACAGCTTAATGTTGACAGCTTAATGTTGTTGACAGCTTAATGTTGTTGATAGCTTAATGTTGTTGATAGCTTAATGTTGACAGCTTAATGTTGACAGCTTAATGTTGACAGCTTAATGTTGTTGACAGCTTAATGTTGACAGCTTAATGTTGACAGCTTAATGTTGACAGCTTAATGTTGACAGCTTATTGTTGACAGCTTATTGTTGACAGCTTAATGTTGACAGCTTAATGTTGACAGCTTAATGTTGACAGCCTAATGTTGACAGCCTAAGGTTGACAGCTTAATGTTGACAGCTTAATGTTGACAGCTTAATGTTGACAACTTAATGTTGACAGCTTAATGTTGACAGCTTAATGTTGTTAACT
The DNA here is from genome assembly GCA_932294295.1 of Alitta virens. Classification (NCBI taxonomy): domain Eukaryota; kingdom Metazoa; phylum Annelida; class Polychaeta; order Phyllodocida; family Nereididae; genus Alitta; species Alitta virens. The sequence goes on from OW028574.1 coordinate 25,452,764, forward strand.
GTTAATGTTGTTAACTGTTAATGTCGTAAACTGTTAATGTTGCCAGCTTATTGTTGTTGACAGCTTAATGTTGTTGACAGCTTAATTTTGTTGACAGCTTAATGTTGACAGCTTAATGTTGACAGCTTAATGTTGACAGCTTATTGTTGACAGCTTATTGTTGACAGCTTAATGTTGACAGCTTAGTGTTGACAGCCTAATGTTGACAGCCTAATGTTGACAGCTTAATGTTGACAGCTTAATGTTGACAGCTTAATGTTGACAGCTTAATGTTGACAGCCTATTGTTGACAGCTTAATGTTGTTGAAAGCTTAATGTTGACAGCTTAATGTTGACAGCTTAATGTTGACAGCTTAATGTTGTTAACTGTTAATGTTGTTAACTGTTAATGTTGTTAACTGTTAATGTTGTTAACTGTTAATGTTGTAAACTGTTAATGTTGTTAACTGTTAATGTTGTTAACTGTTAATGTTGTTAACTGTTAATGTTGCCAGCTTAATGTTGTTGCCAGCTTAATGTTGTTGACAGCTTAATGTTGACAGCCTAATGTTGTTGACGGTTAATTTTGACAACTTAATTTTCACAACTTAATGTTGACAGCTCAATGTTGACAGCTTAATGTTGTTGACAGCTTAATGTTGTTGACAGCTTAATGTTGTTGACAGCTTAATGTTGTTGACAGCTTAATGTTGTTGACAGCTTAATGTTGTTGATAGCTTAATGTTGTTGATAGCTTAATGTTGTTGATAGCTTAATGTTGACAGCTTAATGTTGACAGCTTAATGTTGACAGCTTAATGTTGACAGCTTAATGTTGACAGCTTAATGTTGACAGCTTATTGTTGACAGCTTATTGTTGACAGCTTAATGTTGTTAACTGTTAATGTTGTTAACTGTTAATGTTGTTAACTGTTAATGTTGTTAACTGTTAATGTTGTTAACTGTTAATGTTGTTAACTGTTAATGTCGTAAACTGTTAATGTTGCCAGCTTATTGTTGTTGACAGCTTAATGTTGTTGATAGCTTAATGTTGACAGCTTAATGTTGTTGACAGCTTAATGTTGTTGACAGCTTAATGTTGTTGATAGCTTAATGTTGTTGATAGCTTAATGTTGACAGCTTAATGTTGACAGCTTAATGTTGACAGCTTAATGTTGACAGCTTAATGTTGACAGCTTAATGTTGACAGCTTAATGTTGACAGCTTATTGTTGACAGCTTATTGTTGACAGCTTATTGTTGACAGCTTATTGTTGACAGCTTAATGTTGACAGCTTAATGTTGACAGCCTAATGTTGACAGCTTAATGTTGACAGCTTAATGTTGACAGCTTAATGTTGACAGCCTAAAGTTGACAGCTTAATGTTGACAGCTTAATGTTGACAGCTTAATGTTGACAGCTTAATGTTGACAGCCTATTGTTGACAGCCTATTGTTGACAGCTTAATGTTGTTGAAAGCTTAATGTTGACAGCTTAATGTTGACAGCTTAATGTTGACAGCTTAATGTTGTTAACTGTTAATGTTGTTAACTGTTAATGTTGTTAACTGTTAATGTTGTTAACTGTTAATGTTGTTAACTGTTAATGTTGTTAACTGTTAATGTTGTTAACTGTTAATGTTGTTAACTGTTAATGTTGTTAACTGTTAATGTTGTTAACTGTTAATGTTGCCAGCTTAATGTTGTTGCCAGCTTAATGTTGTTGACAGCTTAATGTTGACATCCTAATATTGTTGACGGTTAATTTTGACAACTTAATTTTCTCAACTTAATGTTGACAGCTTAATGTTGTTGACAGCTTAATGTTGTTGATAGCTTAATGTTGTTGATAACTTAATGTTGACAGCTTAATGTTGACAGCTTAATGTTGACAGCTTAATGTTGTTGACAGCTTAATGTTGACAGCTTAATGTTGACAGCTTAATGTTGACAGCTTAATGTTGACAGCTTATTGTTGACAGCTTATTGTTGACAGCTTAATGTTGACAGCTTAATGTTGACAGCTTAATGTTGACAGCCTAATGTTGACAGCCTAAGGTTGACAGCTTAATGTTGACAGCTTAATGTTGACAGCTTAATGTTGACAACTTAATGTTGACAGCTTAATGTTGACAGCTTAATGTTGACAGCTTAATGTTGTTAACTGTTAATGTTGTTAACTGTTAATGTCGTAAACTGTTAATGTTGCCAGCTTATTGTTGTTGACAGCTTAATGTTGTTGACAGCTTAATTTTGTTGACAGCTTAATGTTGACAGCTTAATGTTGACAGCTTAATGTTGACAGCTTATTGTTGACAGCTTATTGTTGACAGCTTAATGTTGACAGCTTAGTGTTGACAGCCTTATGTTGACAGCCTAATGTTGACAGCTTAATGTTGACAGCTTAATGTTGACAGCTTAATGTTGACAGCTTAATGTTGACAGCCTATTGTTGACAGCTTTATGTTGTTGAAAGCTTAATGTTGACAGCTTAATGTTGACAGCTTAATGTTGACAGCTTAATGTTGTTAACTGTTAATGTTGTTAACTGTTAATGTTGTTAACTGTTAATGTTGTTAACTGTTAATGTTGTTAACTGTTAATGTTGTTAACTGTTAATGTTGTTAACTGTTAATGTTGCCAGCTTAATGTTGTTGCCAGCTTAATGTTGTTGACAGCTTAATGTTGACAGCCTAATGTTGTTGACGGTTAATTTTGACAACTTAATTTTCACAACTTAATGTTGACAGCTCAATGTTGACAGCTTAATGTTGTTGACAGCTTAATGTTGTTGACAGCTTAATGTTGTTGACAGCTTAATGTTGTTGACAGCTTAATGTTGTTGATAGCTTAATGTTGTTGATAGCTTAATGTTGTTGATAGCTTAATGTTGACAGCTTAATGTTGACAGCTTAATGTTGACAGCTTAATGTTGACAGCTTAATGTTGACAGCTTATTGTTGACAGCTTATTGTTGACAGCTTAATGTTGTTAACTGTTAATGTTGTTAACTGTTAATGTTGTTAACTGTTAATGTTGTTAACTGTTAATGTTGTTAACTGTTAATGTTGTTAACTGTTAATGTCGTAAACTGTTAATGTTGCCAGCTTATTGTTGTTGACAGCTTAATGTTGTTGATAGCTTAATGTTGACAGCTTAATGTTGTTGACAGCCTAATTTTGTTGACAGCTTAATGTTGACAGCTTAATGTTGACAGCTTAATGTTGACAGCTTAATGTTGTTAACTGTTAATGTTGTTAACTGTTAATGTTGTAAACTGCTAATGTTGCCAGCTTATTGTTGTTGACAGCTTAATGTTGTTGATAGCTTAATGTTGACAGCTTAATGTTGTTGACAGCTTAATTTTGTTGACAGCTTAATGTTGACAGCTTAATGTTGACAGCTTAATGTTGACAGCTTATTGTTGACAGCTTATTGTTGACAGCTTATTGTTGACAGCTTAATGTTGACAGCTTAGTGTTGACAGCCTAATGTTGACAGCCTAATGTTGACAGCTTAATGTTGACAGCTTAATGTTGACAGCTTAATGTTGACAGCTTAATGTTGACAGCCTATTGTTGACAGCTTAATGTTGTTGAAAGCTTAATGTTGACAGCTTAATGTTGACAGCTTAATGTTGACAGCTTAATGTTGTTAACTGTTAATGTTGTTAACTGTTAATGTTGTTAACTGTTAATGCTGTTAACTGTTAATGTTGTAAACTGTTAATGTTGTTAACTGTTAATGTTGTTAACTGTTAATGTTGTTAACTGTTAATGTTGCCAGCTTAATGTTGTTGCCAGCTTAATGTTGTTGACAGCTTAATGTTGACAGCCTAATGTTGTTGACGGTTAATTTTGACAACTTAATTTTCACAACTTAATGTTGACAGCTCAATGTTGACAGCTTAATGTTGTTGACAGCTTAATGTTGTTGACAGCTTAATGTTGTTGACAGCTTAATGTTGTTGATAGCTTAATGTTGTTGATAGCTTAATGTTGTTGATAGCTTAATGTTGACAGCTTAATGTTGACAGCTTAATGTTGACAGCTTAATGTTGACAGCTTAATGTTGACAGCTTAATGTTGACAGCTTATTGTTGACAGCTTATTGTTGACAGCTTATTGTTGACAGCTTAATGTTGTTAACTGTTAATGTTGTTAACTGTTAATGTTGTTAACTGTTAATGTTGTTAACTGTTAATGTTGTTAACTGTTAATGTTGTTAACTGTTAATGTTGTTAACTGTTAATGTTGTTAACTGTTAATGTTGTTAACTGTTAATGTTGTTAACTGTTAATGTTGTTAACTGTTAATGTCGTAAACTGTTAATGTTGCCAGCTTATTGTTGTTGACAGCTTAATGTTGTTGATAGCTTAATGTTGACAGCTTAATGTTGTTGACAGCCTAATTTTGTTGACAGCTTAATGTTGACAGCTTAATGTTGACAGCTTAATGTTGACAGCTTAATGTTGACAGCCTATTGTTGACAGCTTTATGTTGTTGAAAGCTTAATGTTGACAGCTTAATGTTGACAGCTTAATGTTGACAGCTTAATGTTGTTAACTGTTAATGTTGTAAACTGTTAATGTTGTTAACTGTTAATGTTGTTAACTGTTAATGTTGTAAACTGTTAATGTTGTTAACTGTTAATGTTGTTAACTGTTAATGTTGTTAACTGTTAATGTTGCCAGCTTAATGTTGTTGCCAGCTTAATGTTGTTGACAGCTTAATGTTGACAGCCTAATGTTGTTGACGGTTAATTTTGACAACTTAATTTTGACAACTTAATGTTGACAGCTCAATGTTGACAGCTTAATGTTGTTGACAGCTTAATGTTGTTGACAGCTTAATGTTGTTGACAGCTTAATGTTGTTGACAGCTTAATGTTGTTGACAGCTTAATGTTGTTGACAGCTTAATGTTGTTGACAGCTTAATGTTGTTGATAGCTTAATGTTGTTGATAGCTTAATGTTGTTGATAGCTTAATGTTGACAGCTTAATGTTGACAGCTTAATGTTGACAGCTTAATGTTGACAGCTTAATGTTGACAGCTTAATGTTGACAGCTTAATGTTGACAGCTTATTGTTGACAGCTTATTGTTGACAGCTTAATGTTGTTAACTGTTAATGTTGTTAACTGTTAATGTTGTTAACTGTTAATGTTGTTAACTGTTAATGTTGTTAACTGTTAATGTTGTTAACTGTTAATGTCGTAAACTGTTAATGTTGCCAGCTTATTGTTGTTGACAGCTTAATGTTGTTGATAGCTTAATGTTGACAGCTTAATGTTGTTGACAGCCTAATTTTGTTGACAGCTTAATGTTGACAGCTTAATGTTGACAGCTTAATGTTGACAGCTTAATGTTGTTAACTGTTAATGTTGTTAACTGTTAATGTTGTAAACTGCTAATGTTGCCAGCTTATTGTTGTTGACAGCTTAATGTTGTTGATAGCTTAATGTTGACAGCTTAATGTTGTTGACAGCTTAATTTTGTTGACAGCTTAATGTTGACAGCTTAATGTTGACAGCTTAATGTTGACAGCTTATTGTTGACAGCTTATTGTTGACAGCTTATTGTTGACAGCTTAATGTTGACAGCTTAGTGTTGACAGCCTAATGTTGACAGCCTAATGTTGACAGCTTAATGTTGACAGCTTAATGTTGACAGCTTAATGTTGACAGCTTAATGTTGACAGCCTATTGTTGACACCTTAATGTTGTTGAAAGCTTAATGTTGACAGCTTAATGTTGACAGCTTAATGTTGACAGCTTAATGTTGTTAACTGTTAATGTTGTTAACTGTTAATGTTGTTAACTGTTAATGCTGTTAACTGTTAATGTTGTAAACTGTTAATGTTGTTAACTGTTAATGTTGTTAACTGTTAATGTTGTTAACTGTTAATGTTGCCAGCTTAATGTTGTTGCCAGCTTAATGTTGTTGACAGCTTAATGTTGACAGCCTAATGTTGTTGACGGTTAATTTTGACAACTTAATTTTCACAACTTAATGTTGACAGCTCAATGTTGACAGCTTAATGTTGTTGACAGCTTAATGTTGTTGACAGCTTAATGTTGTTGACAGCTTAATGTTGTTGATAGCTTAATGTTGTTGATAGCTTAATGTTGTTGATAGCTTAATGTTGACAGCTTAATGTTGACAGCTTAATGTTGACAGCTTAATGTTGACAGCTTAATGTTGACAGCTTAATGTTGACAGCTTATTGTTGACAGCTTATTGTTGACAGCTTATTGTTGACAGCTTAATGTTGTTAACTGTTAATGTTGTTAACTGTTAATGTTGTTAACTGTTAATGTTGTTAACTGTTAATGTTGTTAACTGTTAATGTTGTTAACTGTTAATGTTGTTAACTGTTAATGTTGTTAACTGTTAATGTTGTTAACTGTTAATGTCGTAAACTGTTAATGTTGCCAGCTTATTGTTGTTGACAGCTTAATGTTGTTGATAGCTTAATGTTGACAGCTTAATGTTGTTGACAGCCTAATTTTGTTGACAGCTTAATGTTGACAGCTTAATGTTGACAGCTTAATGTTGACAGCTTAATGTTGACAGCTTAATGTTGACAGCTTAATGTTGACAGCTTAATGTTGACAGCTTAATGTTGTTAACTGTTAATGTTGTTAACTGTTAATGTTGTAAACTGCTAATGTTGCCAGCTTATTGTTGTTGACAGCTTAATGTTGTTGATAGCTTAATGTTGACAGCTTAATGTTGTTGACAGCTTAATTTTGTTGACAGCTTAATGTTGACAGCTTAATGTTGACAGCTTAATGTTGACAGCTTATTGTTGACAGCTTATTGTTGACAGCTTATTGTTGACAGCTTAATGTTGACAGCTTAGTGTTGACAGCCTAATGTTGACAGCCTAATGTTGACAGCTTAATGTTGACAGCTTAATGTTGACAGCTTAATGTTGACAACTTATTGTTGACAGCTTAATGTTGACAGCTTAATGTTGACAGCCTAATGTTGACAGGCTAATGTTGACAGCTTAATGTTGACAGCTTAATGTTGACAGCTTAATGTTGACAGCTTAATGTTGACAGCTTAATGTTGACAGCTTAATGTTGACAGCTTAAAGTTGTTAACTGTTAATGTTGTTAACTGTTAATGTTGTTAACTGTTAATGTTGTTAACTGTTAATGTTGTAAACTGTTAATGTTGTTAACTGTTAATGTTGTTAACTGTTAATGTTGTTAACTGTTAATGTTGCCAGCTTAATGTTGTTGCCAGCTTAATGTTGTTGACAGCTTAATGTTGACAGCCTAATGTTGTTGACGGTTAATTTTGACAACTTAATTTTCACAACTTAATGTTGACAGCTCAATGTTGACAGCTTAATGTTGTTGACAGCTTAATGTTGTTGACAGCTTAATGTTGTTGACAGCTTAATGTTGTTGATAGCTTAATGTTGTTGATAGCTTAATGTTGTTGATAGCTTAATGTTGACAGCTTAATGTTGACAGCTTAATGTTGACAGCTTAATGTTGACAGCTTAATGTTGACAGCTTAATGTTGACAGCTTAATGTTGACAGCTTATTGTTGACAGCTTATTGTTGACAGCTTATTGTTGACAGCTTAATGTTGTTAACTGTTAATGTTGTTAACTGTTAATGTTGTTAACTGTTAATGTTGTTAACTGTTAATGTTGTTAACTGTTAATGTTGTTAACTGTTAATGTTGTTAACTGTTAATGTTGTTAACTGTTAATGTTGTTAACTGTTAATGTTGTTAACTGTTAATGTTGTTAACTGTTAATGTTGTTAACTGTTAATGTTGTTAACTGTTAATGTCGTAAACTGTTAATGTTGCCAGCTTATTGTTGTTGACAGCTTAATGTTGTTGATAGCTTAATGTTGACAGCTTAATGTTGTTGACAGCCTAATTTTGTTGACAGCTTAATGTTGACAGCTTAATGTTGACAGCTTAATGTTGACAGCTTAATGTTGACAGCTTAATGTTGACAGCTTAATGTTGACAGCTTAATGTTGACAGCTTAATGTTGTTAACTGTTAATGTTGTTAACTGTTAATGTTGTAAACTGCTAATGTTGCCAGCTTATTGTTGTTGACAGCTTAATGTTGTTGATAGCTTAATGTTGACAGCTTAATGTTGTTGACAGCTTAATTTTGTTGACAGCTTAATGTTGACAGCTTAATGTTGACAGCTTAATGTTGACAGCTTATTGTTGACAGCTTATTGTTGACAGCTTATTGTTGACAGCTTAATGTTGACAGCTTAGTGTTGACAGCCTAATGTTGACAGCCTAATGTTGACAGCTTAATGTTGACAGCTTAATGTTGACAACTTATTGTTGACAGCTTAATGTTGACAGCTTAATGTTGACAGCCTAATGTTGACAGGCTAATGTTGACAGCTTAATGTTGACAGCTTAATGTTGACAGCTTAATGTTGACAGCTTAATGTTGACAGCTTAATGTTGACAGCTTAATGTTGTTAACTGTTAATGTTGTTAACTGTTAATGTTGTAAACTGTTAATGTTGCCAGCTTATTGTTGTTGACAGCTTAATGTTGTTGATAGCTTAATGTTGACAGCTTAATGTTGACAGCTTAATGTTGACAACTTATTGTTGACAGCTTAATGTTGACAGCTTAATGTTGACAGCCTAATGTTGACAGCTTAATGTTGACAGCTTAATGTTGACAGCTTAATGTTGACAGCCTAATGTTGACAGCCTAAAGTTGACAGCTTAATGTTGACAGCTTAATGTTGACAGCTTAATGTTGACAGCTTAATGTTGACAGCCTATTGTTGACAGCCTATTGTTGACAGCTTAATGTTGTTGAAAGCTTAATGTTGACAGCTTAATGTTGACAGCTTAATGTTGACAGCTTAATGTTGTTAACTGTTAATGTTGTTAACTGTTAATGTTGTTAACTGTTAATGTTGTTAACTGTTAATGTTGTTAACTGTTAATGTTGTTAACTGTTAATGTTGTTAACTGTTAATGTTGTTAACTGTTAATGTTGTTAACTGTTAATGTTGTTAACTGTTAATGTTGTTAACTGTTAATGTTGTTAACTGTTAATGTTGTTGACTGTTAATGTTGTTAACTGTTAATGTTGTTAACTGTTAATGTTGCCAGCTTAATGTTGTTGCCAGCTTAATGTTGTTGACAGCTTAATGTTGACATCCTAATATTGTTGACGGTTAATTTTGACAACTTAATTTTCTCAACTTAATGTTGACAGCTTAATGTTGACAGCTTAATGTTGTTGACAGCTTAATGTTGTTGATAGCTTAATGTTGTTGATAGCTTAATGTTGACAGCTTAATGTTGACAGCTTAATGTTGACAGCTTAATGTTGTTGACAGCTTAATGTTGACAGCTTAATGTTGACAGCTTAATGTTGACAGCTTAATGTTGACAGCTTATTGTTGACAGCTTATTGTTGACAGCTTAATGTTGACAGCTTAATGTTGACAGCTTAATGTTGACAGCCTAATGTTGACAGCCTAAGGTTGACAGCTTAATGTTGACAGCTTAATGTTGACAGCTTAATGTTGACAACTTAATGTTGACAGCTTAATGTTGACAGCTTAATGTTGACAGCTTAATGTTGTTAACTGTTAATGTTGTTAACTGTTAATGTCGTAAACTGTTAATGTTGCCAGCTTATTGTTGTTGACAGCTTAATGTTGTTGACAGCTTAATTTTGTTGACAGCTTAATGTTGACAGCTTAATGTTGACAGCTTAATGTTGACAGCTTATTGTTGACAGCTTATTGTTGACAGCTTAATGTTGACAGCTTAGTGTTGACAGCCTAATGTTGACAGCCTAATGTTGACAGCTTAATGTTGACAGCTTAATGTTGACAGCTTAATGTTGACAGCTTAATGTTGACAGCCTATTGTTGACAGCTTAATGTTGTTGAAAGCTTAATGTTGACAGCTTAATGTTGACAGCTTAATGTTGACAGCTTAATGTTGTTAACTGTTAATGTTGTTAACTGTTAATGTTGTTAACTGTTAATGTTGTTAACTGTTAATGTTGTTAACTGTTAATGTTGTAAACTGTTAATGTTGTTAACTGTTAATGTTGTTAACTGTTAATGTTGTTAACTGTTAATGTTGCCAGCTTAATGTTGTTGCCAGCTTAATGTTGTTGACAGCTTAATGTTGACAGCCTAATGTTGTTGACGGTTAATTTTGACAACTTAATTTTCACAACTTAATGTTGACAGCTCAATGTTGACAGCTTAATGTTGTTGACAGCTTAATGTTGTTGACAGCTTAATGTTGTTGACAGCTTAATGTTGTTGACAGCTTAATGTTGTTGACAGCTTAATGTTGTTGATAGCTTAATGTTGTTGATAGCTTAATGTTGTTGATAGCTTAATGTTGACAGCTTAATGTTGACAGCTTAATGTTGACAGCTTAATGTTGACAGCTTAATGTTGACAGCTTAATGTTGACAGCTTAATGTTGACAGCTTATTGTTGACAGCTTATTGTTGACAGCTTAATGTTGTTAACTGTTAATGTTGTTAACTGTTAATGTTGTTAACTGTTAATGTTGTTAACTGTTAATGTTGTTAACTGTTAATGTTGTTAACTGTTAATGTTGTTAACTGTTAATGTCGTAAACTGTTAATGTTGCCAGCTTATTGTTGTTGACAGCTTAATGTTGTTGATAGCTTAATGTTGACAGCTTAATGTTGTTGACAGCCTAATTTTGTTGACAGCTTAATGTTGACAGCTTAATGTTGACAGCTTAATGTTGACAGCTTAATGTTGACAGCTTAATGTTGACAGCTTAATGTTGACAGCTTAATGTTGACAGCTTAATGTTGACAGCTTAATGTTGACAGCTTAATGTTGTTAACTGTTAATGTTGTAAACTGCTAATGTTGCCAGCTTATTGTTGTTGACAGCTTAATGTTGTTGATAGCTTAATGTTGACAGCTTAATGTTGTTGACAGCTTAATTTTGTTGACAGCTTAATGTTGACAGCTTAATGTTGACAGCTTATTGTTGACAGCTTATTGTTGACAGCTTAATGTTGACAGCTTAGTGTTGACAGCCTAATGTTGACAGCCTAATGTTGACAGCTTAATGTTGACAGCTTAATGTTGACAGCTTAATGTTGACAGCCTATTGTTGACAGCTTAATGTTGTTGAAAGCTTAATGTTGACAGCTTAATGTTGACAGCTTAATGTTGACAGCTTAATGTTGTTAACTGTTAATGTTGTTAACTGTTAATGTTGTTAACTGTTAATGTTGTTAACTGTTAATGTTGTAAACTGTTAATGTTGTTAACTGTTAATGTTGTTAACTGTTAATGTTGTTAACTGTTAATGTTGCCAGCTTAATGTTGTTGCCAGCTTAATGTTGTTGACAGCTTAATGTTGACAGCCTAATGTTGTTGACGGTTAATTTTGACAACTTAATTTTCACAACTTAATGTTGACAGCTCAATGTTGACAGCTTAATGTTGTTGACAGCTTAATGTTGTTGACAGCTTAATGTTGTTGATAGCTTAATGTTGTAGATAGCTTAATGTTGTTGACAGCTTAATGTTGACAGCCTAATGTTGACAGCCTAAAGTTGACAGCTTAATGTTGACAGCTTAATGTTGACAGCTTAATGTTGACAACTTATTGTTGACAGCTTAATGTTGACAGCTTAATGTTGACAGCCTAATGTTGACAGGCTAATGTTGACAGCTTAATGTTGACAGCTTAATGTTGACAGCTTAATGTTGACAGCTTAATGTTGACAGCTTAATGTTGACAGCTTAATGTTGACAGCTTAATGTTGTTAACTGTTAATGTTGTTAACTGTTAATGTTGTAAACTGTTAATGTTGCCAGCTTATTGTTGTTGACAGCTTAATGTTGTTGATAGCTTAATGTTGACAGCTTAATGTTGACAGCTTAATGTTGACAACTTATTGTTGACAGCTTAATGTTGACAGCTTAATGTTGACAGCCTAATGTTGACAGCTTAATGTTGACAGCTTAATGTTGACAGCTTAATTTTGACAGCCTAATGTTGACAGCCAAAAGTTGACAGCTTAATGTTGACAGCTTAATGTTGACAGCTTAATGTTGACAGCTTAATGTTGACAGCCTATTGTTGACAGCCTATTGTTGACAGCTTAATGTTGTTGAAAGCTTAATGTTGACAGCTTAATGTTGACAGCTTAATGTTGACAGCTTAATGTTGTTAACTGTTAATGTTGTTAACTGTTAATGTTGTTAACTGTTAATGTTGTTAACTGTTAATGTTGTTAACTGTTAATGTTGTTAACTGTTAATGTTGTTAACTGTTAATGTTGTTAACTGTTAATGTTGTTAACTGTTAATGTTGTTAACTGTTAATGTTGTTAACTGTTAATGTTGTTAACTGTTAATGTTGTTAACTGTTAATGTTGCCAGCTTAATGTTGTTGCCAGCTTAATATTGTTGACAGCTTAATGTTGACATCCTAATATTGTTGACGGTTAATTTTGACAACTTAATTTTCTCAACTTAATGTTGACAGCTTAATGTTGACAGCTTAATGTTGTTGACAGCTTAATGTTGTTGATAGCTTAATGTTGTTGATAGCTTAATGTTGACAGCTTAATGTTGACAGCTTAATGTTGACAGCTTAATGTTGTTGACAGCTTAATGTTGACAGCTTAATGTTGACAGCTTAATGTTGACAGCTTAATGTTGACAGCTTATTGTTGACAGCTTATTGTTGACAGCTTAATGTTGACAGCTTAATGTTGACAGCTTAATGTTGACAGCCTAATGTTGACAGCCTAAGGTTGACAGCTTAATGTTGACAGCTTAATGTTGACAGCTTAATGTTGACAACTTAATGTTGACAGCTTAATGTTGACAGCTTAATGTTGACAGCTTAATGTTGTTAACTGTTAATGTTGTTAACTGTTAATGTCGTAAACTGTTAATGTTGCCAGCTTATTGTTGTTGACAGCCTGATGTTGTTGACAGCTTAATTTTGTTGACAGCTTAATGTTGACAGCTTAATGTTGACAGCTTAATGTTGACAGCTTATTGTTGACAGCTTATTGTTGACAGCTTAATGTTGACAGCTTAGTGTTGACAGCCTAATGTTGACAGCCTAATGTTGACAGCTTAATGTTGACAGCTTAATGTTGACAGCTTAATGTTGACAGCTTAATTTTGACAGCCTATTGTTGACAGCTTAATGTTGTTGAAAGCTTAATGTTGACAGCTTAATGTTGACAGCTTAATGTTGACAGCTTAATGTTGTTAACTGTTAATGTTGTTAACTGTTAATGTTGTTAACTGTTAATGTTGTTAACTGTTAATGTTGTAAACTGTTAATGTTGTAAACTGTTAATGTTGTTAACTGTTAATGTTGTTAACTGGTAATGTTGTTAACTGTTAATGTTGTTAACTGTTAATGTTGTTAACTGTTAATGTTGTTAACTGTTAATGTTGTTAACTGTTAATGTTGTTAACTGTTAATGTTGTTAACTGTTAATGTTGTTAACTGTTAATGTTGCCAGCTTAATGTTGTTGCCAGCTTAATGTTGTTGACAGCTTAATGTTGACATCCTAATATTGTTGACGTTTAATTTTGACAACTTAATTTTCTCAACTTAATGTTGACAGCTTAATGTTGACAGCCTAATGTTGTTGACAGCTTAATGTTGTTGATAGTTTAATGTTGTTGATAGCTTAATGTTGATAGCTTAATGTTGACAGCTTAATGTTGACAGCTTAATGTTGACAGCTTAATGTTGTTGACAGCTTAATGTTGACAGCTTAATGTTGACAGCTTAATGTTGACAGCTTAATGTTGACAGCTTATTGTTGACAGCTTATTGTTGACAGCTTAATGTTGACAGCTTAATGTTGACAGCTTAATGTTGACAGCCTAATGTTGACAGCCTAAGGTTGACAGCTTAATGTTGACAGCTTAATGTTGACAGCTTAATGTTGACAACTTAATGTTGACAGCTTAATGTTGACAGCTTAATGTTGACAGCTTAATGTTGTTAACTGTTAATGTTGTTAACTGTTAATGTCGTAAACTGTTAATGTTGCCAGCTTATTGTTGTTGACAGCTTAATGTTGTTGACAGCTTAATTTTGTTGACAGCTTAATGTTGACAGCTTAATGTTGACAGCTTAATGTTGACAGCTTATTGTTGACAGCTTATTGTTGACAGCTTAATGCTGACAGCTTAGTGTTGACAGCCTAATGTTGACAGCCTAATGTTGACAGCTTAATGTTGACAGCTTAATGTTGACAGCTTAATGTTGACAGCTTAATGTTGACAGCCTATTGTTGACAGCTTAATGTTGACAGCTTAATGTTGACAGCTTAATGTTGACAGCTTAATGTTGACAGCTTAATGTTGACAGCTTAATGTTGACAGCTTAATGTTGACAGCTTAATGTTGTTAACTGTTAATGTTGTTAACTGTTAATGTTGTAAACTGCTAATGTTTACAGCTTATTGTTGACAGCTTATTGTTGACAGCTTATTGTTGACAGCTTAATGTTGACAGCTTAGTGTTGACAGCCTAATGTTTACAGCCTAATGTTGACAGCTTAATGTTGACAGCTTAATGTTGACAGCTTAATGTTGACAGCTTAATGTTGACAGCCTATTGTTGACAGCTTAATGTTGTTGAAAGCTTAATGTTGACAGCTTAATGTTGACAGCTTAATGTTGACAGCTTAATGTTGTTAACTGTTAATGTTGTTAACTGTTAATGTTGTTAACTGTTAATGTTGTTAAATGTTAATGTTGTAAACTGTTAATGTTGTTAACTGTTAATGTTGTTAACTGTTAATGTTGTTAACTGTTAATGTTGCCAGCTTAATGTTGTTGCCAGCTTAATGTTGTTGACAGCTTAATGTTGACAGCCTAATGTTGTTGACGGTTAATTTTGACAACTTAATTTTCACAACTTAATGTTGACAGCTCAATGTTGACAGCTTAATGTTGTTGACAGCTTAATGTTGTTGACAGCTTAATGTTGTTGACAGCTTAATGTTGTTGACAGCTTAATGTTGTTGACAGCTTAATGTTGTTGATAGCTTAATGTTGTTGATAGCTTAATGTTGTTGATAGCTTAATGTTGACAGCTTAATGTTGACAGCTTAATGTTGACAGCTTAATGTTGACAGCTTAATGTTGACAGCTTAATGTTGACAGCTTATTGTTGACAGCTTATTGTTGACAGCTTATTGTTGACAGCTTAATGTTGTTAACTGTTAATGTTGTTAACTGTTAATGTTGTTAACTGTTAATGTTGTTAACTGTTAATGTTGTTAACTGTTAATGTTGTTAACTGTTAATGTTGTTAACTGTTAATGTTGTTAACTGTTAATGTTGTTAACTGTTAATGTCGTAAACTGTTAATGTTGCCAGCTTATTGTTGTTGACAGCTTAATGTTGTTGATAGCTTAATGTTGACAGCTTAATGTTGTTGACAGCCTAATTTTGTTGACAGCTTAATGTTGACAGCTTAATGTTGACAGCTTAATGTTGACAGCTTAATGTTGACAGCTTAATGTTGACAGCTTAATGTTGACAGCTTAATGTTGACAGCTTAATGTTGTTAACTGTTAATGTTGTTAACTGTTAATGTTGTAAACTGCTAATGTTGTAAACTGCTAATGTTGCCAGCTTATTGTTGTTGACAGCTTAATGTTGTTGATAGCTTAATGTTGACAGCTTAATGTTGTTGACAGCTTAATTTTGTTGACAGCTTAATGTTGACAGCTTAATGTTGACAGCTTAATGTTGACAGCTTATTGTTGACAGCTTATTGTTGACAGCTTATTGTTGACAGCTTAATGTTGACAGCTTAGTGTTGACAGCCTAATGTTGACAGCCTAATGTTGACAGCTTAATGTTGACAGCTTAATGTTGACAGCTTAATGTTGACAACTTATTGTTGACAGCTTAATGTTGACAGCTTAATGTTGACAGCCTAATGTTGACAGGCTAATGTTGACAGCTTAATGTTGACAGCTTAATGTTGACAGCTTAATGTTGACAGCTTAATGTTGACAGCTTAATGTTGTTAACTGTTAATGTTGTTAACTGTTAATGTTGTTAACTGTTAATGTTGTTAACTGTTAATGTTGTAAACTGTTAATGTTGTTAACTGTTAATGTTGTTAACTGTTAATGTTGTTAACTGTTAATGTTGCCAGCTTAATGTTGTTGCCAGCTTAATGTTGTTGACAGCTTAATGTTGACAGCCTAATGTTGTTGACGGTTAATTTTGACAACTTAATTTTCACAACTTAATGTTGACAGCTCAATGTTGACAGCTTAATGTTGTTGACAGCTTAATGTTGTTGACAGCTTAATGTTGTTGATAGCTTAATGTTGTTGATAGCTTAATGTTGTTGATAGCTTAATGTTGTTGATAGCTTAATGTTGATAGCTTAATGTTGACAGCTTAATGTTGACAGCTTAATGTTGACAGCTTAATGTTGACAGCTTAATGTTGACAGCTTAATGTTGACAGCTTAATGTTGACAGCTTATTGTTGACAGCTTATTGTTGACAGCTTAATGTTGACAGCTTAATGTTGTTAACTGTTAATGTTGTTAACTGTTAATGTTGTTAACTGTTAATGTTGTTAACTGTTAATGTTGTTAACTGTTAATGTTGTTAACTGTTAATGTTGTTAACTGTTAATGTTGTTAACTGTTAATGTTGTTAACTGTTAATGTTGTTAACTGTTAATGTTGTTAACTGTTAATGTCGTAAACTGTTAATGTTGCCAGCTTATTGTTGTTGACAGCTTAATGTTGTTGATAGCTTAATGTTGACAGCTTAATGTTGTTGACAGCCTAATTTTGTTGACAGCTTAATGTTGACAGCTTAATGTTGACAGCTTAATGTTGACAGCTTAATGTTGACAGCTTAATGTTGACAGCTTAATGTTGACAGCTTAATGTTGACAGCTTAATGTTGACAGCTTAATGTTGACAGCTTAATGTTGTAAACTGCTAATGTTGCCAGCTTATTGTTGTTGACAGCTTAATGTTATTGATAGCTTAATGTTGACAGCTTAATGTTGTTGACAGCTTAATTTTGTTGACAGCTTAATGTTGACAGCTTAATGTTGACAGCTTATTGTTGACAGCTTATTGTTGACAGCTTATTGTTGACAGCTTAATGTTGACAGCTTAGTGTTGACAGCCTAATGTTGACAGCCTAATGTTGACAGCTTAATGTTGACAGCTTAATGTTGACAGCTTAATGTTGACAACTTATTGTTGACAGCTTAATGTTGACAGCTTAATGTTGACAGCCTAATGTTGACAGGCTAATGTTGACAGCTTAATGTTGACAGCTTAATGTTGACAGCTTAATGTTGACAGCTTAATGTTGACAGCTTAATGTTGACAGCTTAATGTTGTTAACTGTTAATGTTGTTAACTGTTAATGTTGTAAACTGTTAATGTTGCCAGCTTATTGTTGTTGACAGCTTAATGTTGTTGATAGCTTAATGTTGACAGCTTAATGTTGACAGCTTAATGTTGACAACTTATTGTTGACAGCTTAATTTTGACAGCTTAATGTTGACAGCCTAATGTTGACAGCTTAATGTTGACAGCTTAATGTTGACAGCTTAATGTTGACAGCCTAATGTTGACAGCCTAAAGTTGACAGCTTAATGTTGACAGCTTAATGTTGACAGCTTAATGTTGACAGCTTAATGTTGACAGCCTATTGTTGACAGCCTATTGTTGACAGCTTAATGTTGTTGAAAGCTTAATGTTGACAGCTTAATGTTGACAGCTTAATGTTGACAGCTTAATGTTGTTAACTGTTAATGTTGTTAACTGTTAATGTTGTTAACTGTTAATGTTGTTAACTGTTAATGTTGTTAACTGTTAATGTTGTTAACTGTTAATGTTGTTAACTGTTAATGTTGTTAACTGTTAATGTTGTTAACTGTTAATGTTGTTAACTGTTAATGTTGTTAACTGTTAATGTTGTTAACTGTTAATGTTGTTAACTGTTAATGTCGTAAACTGTTAATGTTGCCAGCTTATTGTTGTTGACAGCTTAATGTTGTTGATAGCTTAATGTTGACAGCTTAATGTTGTTGACAGCCTAATTTTGTTGACAGCTTAATGTTGACAGCTTAATGTTGACAGCTTAATGTTGACAGCTTAATGTTGACAGCTTAATGTTGACAGCTTAATGTTGACAGCTTAATGTTGACAGCCTAATGTTGACAGCTTAATGTTGACAGCTTAATGTTGACAGCTTAATGTTGACAGCCTAATGTTGACAGCCTAAAGTTGACAGCTTAATGTTGACAGCTTAATGTTGACAGCTTAATGTTGACAGCTTAATGTTGACAGCCTATTGTTGACAGCCTATTGTTGACAGCTTAATGTTGTTGAAAGCTTAATGTTGACAGCTTAATGTTGACAGCTTAATGTTGACAGCTTAATGTTGTTAACTGTTAATGTTGTTAACTGTTAATGTTGTTAACTGTTAATGTTGTTAACTGTTAATGTTGTTAACTGTTAATGTTGTTAACTGTTAATGTTGTTAACTGTTAATGTTGTTAACTGTTAATGTTGTTAACTGTTAATGTTGCCAGCTTAATGTTGTTGCCAGCTTAATGTTGTTGACAGCTTAATGTTGACATCCTAATATTGTTGACGGTTAATTTTGACAACTTAATTTTCTCAACTTAATGTTGACAGCTTAATGTTGACAGCTTAATGTTGTTGACAGCTTAATGTTGTTGATAGCTTAATGTTGTTGATAGCTTAATGTTGACAGCTTAATGTTGACAGCTTAATGTTGACAGCTTAATGTTGTTGACAGCTTAATGTTGACAGCTTAATGTTGACAGCTTAATGTTGACAGCTTAATGTTGACAGCTTATTGTTGACAGCTTATTGTTGACAGCTTAATGTTGACAGCTTAATGTTGACAGCTTAATGTTGACAGCCTAATGTTGACAGCCTAAAGTTGACAGCTTAATGTTGACAGCTTAATGTTGACAGCTTAATGTTGACAATTTAATGTTGACAGCTTAATGTTGACAGCTTAATGTTGACAGCTTAATGTTGTTGACAGCTTAATGTTGTTGCCAGCTTAATGTTGTTGCCAGCTTAATGTTGTTGACAGCTTAATGTTGACAGCCTAATATTGTTGACAGTTAATTTTGACAGCTTAATGTTGTTGACAGCTTAATGTTGACAGCTTAATGTTGACAGCTTAATGTTGTTGACAGCTTAATGTTGTTGACAGCTTAATGTTGTTGACAGCTTAATGTTGACAGCTTAATGTTGACAGCTTAATGTTGACAGCTTAATGTTGACAGCTTATTGTTGACAGCTTATTGTTGACAGCTTAATGTTGACAGCTTAATGTTGACAGCTTAATGTTGACAGCCTAATGTTGACAGCCTAAAGTTGACAGCTTAATGTTGACAGCTTAATGTTGACAGCTTAATGTTGACAACTTATTGTTGACAGCTTAATGTTGACAGCTTAATGTTGACAGCCTAATGTTGACAGGCTAATGTTGACAGCTTAATGTTGACAGCTTAATGTTGACAGCTTAATGTTGACAGCTTAATGTTGACAGCTTAATGTTGACAGCTTAATGTTGTTAACTGTTAATGTTGTTAACTGTTAATGTTGTAAACTGTTAATGTTGCCAGCTTATTGTTGTTGACAGCTTAATGTTGTTGATAGCTTAATGTTGACAGCTCAATGTTGTTGACAGCCTAATTTTGTTGACAGCTTAATGTTGACAGCTTAATGTTGACAGCTTAATGTTGACAGCTTAATGTTGACAGCTTAATGTTGACAGCTTAATGTTGACAGCTTAATGTTGACAGCTTAATGTTGTAAACTGTTAATGTTGTAAACTGCTAATGTTGTAAACTGCTAATGTTGCCAGCTTATTGTTGTTGACAGCTTAATGTTGTTGATAGCTTAATGTTGACAGCTTAATGTTGTTGACAGCTTTATTTTGTTGACAGCTTAATGTTGACAGCTTAATGTTGACAGCTTAATGTTGACAGCTTAATGTTGACAGCTTAATGTTGACAGCTTAATGTTGACAGCCTAATGTTGACAGCTAAATGTTGACAGCTTAATGTTGACAGCTTAATGTTGACAGCTTAATGTTGACAGCTTTATGTTGACAGCTTAATGTTGACAGCTTAATGTTGACAGCTTAATGTTGACAGCCTAAAGTTGACAGCCTAATGTTGACAGCTTAATGTTGTTGACGGTTAATTTTGACAGCTTAATGTTGTTGACAGCTTAATGTTGTTGCCAGCTTAATGTTGTTGACAGCTTAATGTTGACAGCCTAATATTGTTGACAGTTAATTTTGACAGCTTAATGTTGTTGACAGCTTAATGTTGTTGACAGCTTAATGTTGTTGACAGCTTAATGTTGACAGCTTAATGTCGACAGCTTAATGTTGACAGCTTAATGTTGACAGCTTAATGTTGACAGCCTAAAGTTGACAGCCTAATGTTGACAGCTTAATGTTGTTGACGGTTAATTTTGACAGCTTAATGTTGTTGACAGCTTAATGTTGTTGCCAGCTTAATGTTGTTGACAGCTTAATGTTGACAGCCTAATATTGTTGACAGTTAATTTTGACAGCTTAATGTTGTTGACAGCTTAATGTTGTTGACAGCTTAATGTTGTTGACAGCTTAATGTTGACAGCTTAATGTTGACAGCTTAATGTTGACAGCTTAATGTTGACAGCTTAATGTTGACAGCTTAATGTTGTTGACAGCTTAATGTTGTTGACAGCTTAATGTTGACAGCTTAATGTTGACAGCTTAATGTTGACAGCTTAATGTTGACAGCTTAATGTTGACAGCTTAATGTTGTCGATAGCTTAATGTTGTCGACTGCTTAATGTTGTCGACTGCTTAATGTTGTCGACTGCTTAATGTTGTCGACTGCTTAATGTTGTTGACAGCTTAATGTTGTTGACAGCTTAATGTTGACAGCTTAATGTTGACAGCTTAATGTTGACAGCTTAATGTTGACAGCTTAATGTTGACAGCTTAATGTTGTTGACAGCTTAATGTTGACAGCTTAATGTTGACAGCTTAATGTTGACAGCTTAATGTTGACAGCTTATTGTTGACAGCTTATTGTTGACAGCTTAATGTTGACAGCTTAATGTTGACAGCTTAATGTTGACAGCCTAATGTTGACAGCCTAAGGTTGACAGCTTAATGTTGACAGCTTAATGTTGACAGCTTAATGTTGACAACTTAATGTTGACAGCTTAATGTTGACAGCTTAATGTTGACAGCTTAATGTTGTTAACTGTTAATGTTGTTAACTGTTAATGTCGTAAACTGTTAATGTTGCCAGCTTATTGTTGTTGACAGCTTAATGTTGTTGATAGCTTAATGTTGACAGCTTAATGTTGTTGACAGCCTAATTTTGTTGACAGCTTAATGTTGACAGCTTAATGTTGACAGCTTAATGTTGACAGCTTAATGTTGACAGCTTAATGTTGACAGCTTAATGTTGACAGCTTAATGTTGACAGCTTAATGTTGTTAACTGTTAATGTTGTAAACTGCTAATGTTGCCAGCTTATTGTTGTTGACAGCTTAATGTTGTTGATAGCTTAATGTTGACAGCTTAATGTTGTTGACAGCTTAATTTTGTTGACAGCTTAATGTTGACAGCTTAATGTTGACAGCTTATTGTTGACAGCTTATTGTTGACAGCTTAATGTTGACAGCTTAGTGTTGACAGCCTAATGTTGACAGCCTAATGTTGACAGCTTAATGTTGACAGCTTAATGTTGACAGCTTAATGTTGACAGCCTATTGTTGACAGCTTAATGTTGTTGAAAGCTTAATGTTGACAGCTTAATGTTGACAGCTTAATGTTGACAGCTTAATGTTGTTAACCGGTAATGTTGTTAACTGTTAATGTTGTTAACTGTTAATGTTGTTAACTGTTAATGTTGTAAACTGTTAATGTTGTTAACTGTTAATGTTGTTAACTGTTAATGTTGTTAACTGTTAATGTTGCCAGCTTAATGTTGTTGCCAGCTTAATGTTGTTGACAGCTTAATGTTGACAGCCTAATGTTGTTGACGGTTAATTTTGACAACTTAATTTTCACAACTTAATGTTGACAGCTCAATGTTGACAGCTTAATGTTGTTGACAGCTTAATGTTGTTGACAGCTTAATGTTGTTGATAGCTTAATGTTGTTGATAGCTTAATGTTGTTGACAGCTTAATGTTGACAGCCTAATGTTGACAGCCTAAAGTTGACAGCTTAATGTTGACAGCTTAATGTTGACAGCTTAATGTTGACAACTTATTGTTGACAGCTTAATGTTGACAGCTTAATGTTGACAGCCTAATGTTGACAGGCTAATGTTGACAGCTTAATGTTGACAGCTTAATGTTGACAGCTTAATGTTGACAGCTTAATGTTGACAGCTTAATGTTGACAGCTTAATGTTGACAGCTTAATGTTGTTAACTGTTAATGTTGTTAACTGTTAATGTTGTAAACTGTTAATGTTGCCAGCTTATTGTTGTTGACAGCTTAATGTTGTTGATAGCTTAATGTTGACAGCTTAATGTTGACAGCTTAATGTTGACAACTTATTGTTGACAGCTTAATGTTGACAGCTTAATGTTGACAGCCTAATGTTGACAGCTTAATGTTGACAGCTTAATGTTGACAGCTTAATGTTGACAGCCTAATGTTGACAGCCTAAAGTTGACAGCTTAATGTTGACAGCTTAATGTTGACAGCTTAATGTTGACAGCTTAATGTTGACAGCCTATTGTTGACAGCCTATTGTTGACAGCTTAATGTTGTTGAAAGCTTAATGTTGACAGCTTAATGTTGACAGCTTAATGTTGACAGCTTAATGTTGATAACTGTTAATGTTGTTAACTGTTAATGTTGTTAACTGTTAATGTTGTTAACTGTTAATGTTGTTAACTGTTAATGTTGTTAACTGTTAATGTTGTTAACTGTTAATGTTGTTAACTGTTAATGTTGTTAACTGTTAATGTTGTTAACTGTTAATGTTGTTAACTGTTAATGTTGCCAGCTTAATGTTGTTGCCAGCTTAATGTTGTTGACAGCTTAATGTTGACATCCTAATATTGTTGACGGTTAATTTTGACAACTTAATTTTCTCAACTTAATGTTGACAGCTTAATGTTGACAGCTTAATGTTGTTGACAGCTTAATGTTGTTGGTAGCTTAATGTTGTTGATAGCTTAATGTTGACAGCTTAATGTTGACAGCTTAATGTTGACAGCTTAATGTTGACAGCTTAATGTTGACAGCTTAATGTTGTTGACAGCTTAATGTTGACAGCTTAATGTTGACAGCTTAATGTTGACAGCTTAATGTTGACAGCTTATTGTTGACAGCTTATTGTTGACAGCTTAATGTTGACAGCTTAATGTTGACAGCTTAATGTTGACAGCCTAATGTTGACAGCCTAAGGTTGACAGCTTAATGTTGACAGCTTAATGTTGACAGCTTAATGTTGACAACTTAATGTTGACAGCTTAATGTTGACAGCTTAATGTTGACAGCTTAATGTTGTTAACTGTTAATGTTGTTAACTGTTAATGTCGTAAACTGTTAATGTTGCCAGCTTATTGTTGTTGACAGCTTAATGTTGTTGACAGCTTAATTTTGTTGACAGCTTAATGTTGACAGCTTAATGTTGACAGCTTAATGTTGACAGCTTATTGTTGACAGCTTATTGTTGACAGCTTAATGTTGACAGCTTAGTGTTGACAGCCTAATGTTGACAGCCTAATGTTGACAGCCTAATGTTGACAGCTTAATGTTGACAGCTTAATGTTGACAGCTTAATGTTGACAGCTTAATGTTGACAGCCTATTGTTGACAGCTTAATGTTGTTGAAAGCTTAATGTTGACAGCTTAATGTTGACAGCTTAATGTTGACAGCTTAATGTTGTTAACTGTTAATGTTGTTAACTGTTAATGTTGTTAACTGTTAATGTTGTTAACTGTTAATGTTGTTAACTGTTAATGTTGTAAACTGTTAATGTTGTTAACTGTTAATGTTGTTAACTGTTAATGTTGTTAACTGTTAATGTTGTTAACTGTTAATGTTGTTAACTGTTAATGTTGTTAACTGTTAATGTTGTTAACTGTTAATGTTGTTAACTGTTAATGTTGTTAACTGTTAATGTTGTTAACTGTTAATGTTGTTAACTGTTAATGTTGTTAACTGTTAATGTTGTTAACTGTTAATGTTGCCAGCTTAATGTTGTTGCCAGCTTAATGTTGTTGACAGCTTAATGTTGACATCCTAATATTGTTGACGGTTAATTTTGACAACTTAATTTTCTCAACTTAATGTTGACAGCTTAATGTTGACAGGTTAATGTTGTTGACAGCTTAATGTTGTTGATAGCTTAATGTTGTTGATAGCTTAATGTTGACAGCTTAATGTTGACAGCTTAATGTTGACAGCTTAATGTTGTTGACAGCTTAATGTTGACAGCTTAATGTTGACAGCTTAATGTTGACAGCTTAATGTTGACAGCTTATTGTTGACAGCTTATTGTTGACAGCTTAATGTTGACAGCTTAATGTTGACAGCTTAATGTTGACAGCCTAATGTTGACAGCCTAAGGTTGACAGCTTAATGTTGACAGCTTAATGTTGACAGCTTAATGTTGACAACTTAATGTTGACAGCTTAATGTTGACAGCTTAATGTTGACAGCTTAATGTTGTTAACTGTTAATGTTGTTAACTGTTAATGTCGTAAACTGTTAATGTTGCCAGCTTATTGTTGTTGACAGCTTAATGTTGTTGACAGCTTAATTTTGTTGACAGCTTAATGTTGACAGCTTAATGTTGACAGCTTAATGTTGACAGCTTATTCTTGACAGCTTATTGTTGACAGCTTAATGTTGACAGCTTAGTGTTGACAGCCTAATGTTGACAGCCTAATGTTGACAGCTTAATGTTGACAGCTTAATGTTGACAGCTTAATGTTGACAGCTTAATGTTGACAGCCTATTGTTGACAGCTTAATGTTGTTGAATGCTTAATGTTGACAGCTTAATGTTGACAGCATAATGTTGACAGCTTAATGTTGTTAACTGTTAATGTTGTTAACTGTTAATGTTGTTAACTGTTAATGTTGTAAACTGTTAATGTTGTTAACTGTTAATGTTGTTAACTGTTAATGTTGTTAACTGTTAATGTTGCCAGCTTAATGTTGTTGCCAGCTTAATGTTGTTGACAGCTTAATGTTGACAGCCTAATGTTGTTGACGGTTAATTTTGACAACTTAATTTTCACAACTTAATGTTGACAGCTCAATGTTGACAGCTTAATGTTGTTGACAGCTTAATGTTGTTGACAGCTTAATGTTGTTGACAGCTTAATGTTGTTGACAGCTTAATGTTGTTGATAGCTTAATGTTGACAGCTTAATGTTGACAGCTTAATGTTGACAACTTATTGTTGACAGCTTAATGTTGACAGCTTAATGTTGACAGCCTAATGTTGACAGCTTAATGTTGACAGCTTAATGTTGACAGCTTAATGTTGACAGCCTAATGTTGACAGCCTAAAGTTGACAGCTTAATGTTGACAGCTTAATGTTGACAGCTTAATGTTGACAGCTTAATGTTGACAGCCTATTGTTGACAGCCTATTGTTGACAGCTTAATGTTGTTGAAAGCTTAATGTTGACAGCTTAATGTTGACAGCTTAATGTTGACAGCTTAATGTTGATAACTGTTAATGTTGTTAACTGTTAATGTTGTTAACTGTTAATGTTGTTAACTGTTAATGTTGTTAACTGTTAATGTTGTTAACTGTTAATGTTGTTAACTGTTAATGTTGTTAACTGTTAATGTTGTTAACTGTTAATGTTGTTAACTGTTAATGTTGCCAGCTTAATGTTGTTGCCAGCTTAATGTTGTTGACAGCTTAATGTTGACATCCTAATATTGTTGACGGTTAATTTTGACAACTTAATTTTCTCAACTTAATGTTGACAGCTTAATGTTGACAGCTTAATGTTGTTGACAGCTTAATGTTGTTGGTAGCTTAATGTTGTTGATAGCTTAATGTTGACAGCTTAATGTTGACAGCTTAATGTTGACAGCTTAATGTTGACAGCTTAATGTTGACAGCTTAATGTTGTTGACAGCTTAATGTTGACAGCTTAATGTTGACAGCTTAATGTTGACAGCTTAATGTTGACAGCTTATTGTTGACAGCTTATTGTTGACAGCTTAATGTTGACAGCTTAATGTTGACAGCTTAATGTTGACAGCCTAATGTTGACAGCCTAAGGTTGACAGCTTAATGTTGACAGCTTAATGTTGACAGCTTAATGTTGACAACTTAATGTTGACAGCTTAATGTTGACAGCTTAATGTTGACAGCTTAATGTTGTTAACTGTTAATGTTGTTAACTGTTAATGTCGTAAACTGTTAATGTTGCCAGCTTATTGTTGTTGACAGCTTAATGTTGTTGACAGCTTAATTTTGTTGACAGCTTAATGTTGACAGCTTAATGTTGACAGCTTAATGTTGACAGCTTATTGTTGACAGCTTATTGTTGACAGCTTAATGTTGACAGCTTAGTGTTGACAGCCTAATGTTGACAGCCTAATGTTGACAGCTTAATGTTGACAGCTTAATGTTGACAGCTTAATGTTGACAGCTTAATGTTGACAGCCTATTGTTGACAGCTTAATGTTGTTGAAAGCTTAATGTTGACAGCTTAATGTTGACAGCTTAATGTTGACAGCTTAATGTTGTTAACTGTTAATGTTGTTAACTGTTAATGTTGTTAACTGTTAATGTTGTTAACTGTTAATGTTGTTAACTGTTAATGTTGTAAACTGTTAATGTTGTTAACTGTTAATGTTGTTAACTGTTAATGTTGTTAACTGTTAATGTTGTTAACTGTTAATGTTGTTAACTGTTAATGTTGTTAACTGTTAATGTTGTTAACTGTTAATGTTGTTAACTGTTAATGTTGTTAACTGTTAATGTTGTTAACTGTTAATGTTGTTAACTGTTAATGTTGTTAACTGTTAATGTTGTTAACTGTTAATGTTGTTAACTGTTAATGTTGCCAGCTTAATGTTGTTGCCAGCTTAATGTTGTTGACAGCTTAATGTTGACATCCTAATATTGTTGACGGTTAATTTTGACAACTTAATTTTCTCAACTTAATGTTGACAGCTTAATGTTGACAGGTTAATGTTGTTGACAGCTTAATGTTGTTGATAGCTTAATGTTGTTGATAGCTTAATGTTGACAGCTTAATGTTGACAGCTTAATGTTGACAGCTTAATGTTGTTGACAGCTTAATGTTGACAGCTTAATGTTGACAGCTTAATGTTGACAGCTTAATGTTGACAGCTTATTGTTGACAGCTTATTGTTGACAGCTTAATGTTGACAGCTTAATGTTGACAGCCTAATGTTGACAGCCTAAGGTTGACAGCTTAATGTTGACAGCTTAATGTTGACAGCTTAATGTTGACAACTTAATGTTGACAGCTTAATGTTGACAGCTTAATGTTGACAGCTTAATGTTGTTAACTGTTAATGTTGTTAACTGTTAATGTCGTAAACTGTTAATGTTGCCAGCTTATTGTTGTTGACAGCTTAATGTTGTTGACAGCTTAATTTTGTTGACAGCTTAATGTTGACAGCTTAATGTTGACAGCTTAATGTTGACAGCTTATTCTTGACAGCTTATTGTTGACAGCTTAATGTTGACAGCTTAGTGTTGACAGCCTAATGTTGACAGCCTAATGTTGACAGCTTAATGTTGACAGCTTAATGTTGACAGCTTAATGTTGACAGCCTATTGTTGACAGCTTAATGTTGTTGAAAGCTTAATGTTGACAGCTTAATGTTGACAGCTTAATGTTGACAGCTTAATGTTGTTAACTGTTAATGTTGTTAACTGTTAATGTTGTTAACTGTTAATGTTGTAAACTGTTAATGTTGTTAACTGTTAATGTTGTTAACTGTTAATGTTGTTAACTGTTAATGTTGCCAGCTTAATGTTGTTGCCAGCTTAATGTTGTTGACAGCTTAATGTTGACAGCCTAATGTTGTTGACGGTTAATTTTGACAACTTAATTTTCACAACTTAATGTTGACAGCTCAATGTTGACAGCTTAATGTTGTTGACAGCTTAATGTTGTTGACAGCTTAATGTTGTTGACAGCTTAATGTTGTTGACAGCTTAATGTTGTTGACAGCTTAATGTTGTTGATAGCTTAATGTTGTTGATAGCTTAATGTTGTTGATAGCTTAATGTTGACAGCTTAATGTTGACAGCTTAATGTTGACAGCTTAATGTTGACAGCTTAATGTTGACAGCTTAATGTTGACAGCTTAATGTTGACAGCTTATTGTTGACAGCTTATTGTTGGCAGCTTAATGTTGTTAACTGTTAATGTTGTTAACTGTTAATGTCGTAAACTGTTAATGTTGCCAGCTTATTGTTGTTGACAGCTTAATGTTGTTGACAGCTTAATTTTGTTGACAGCTTAATGTTGACAGCTTAATGTTGACAGCTTAATGTTGACAGCTTATTCTTGACAGCTTATTGTTGACAGCTTAATGTTGACAGCTTAGTGTTGACAGCCTAATGTTGACAGCCTAATGTTGACAGCTTAATGTTGACAGCTTAATGTTGACAGCTTAATGTTGACAGCTTAATGTTGACAGCCTATTGTTGACAGCTTAATGTTGTTGAAAGCTTAATGTTGACAGCTTAATGTTGACAGCTTAATGTTGACAGCTTAATGTTGTTAACTGTTAATGTTGTTAACTGTTAATGTTGTTAACTGTTAATGTTGTAAACTGTTAATGTTGTTAACTGTTAATGTTGTTAACTGTTAATGTTGTTAACTGTTAATGTTGCCAGCCTAATGTTGTTGCCAGCTTAATGTTGTTGACAGCTTAATGTTGACAGCCTAATGTTGTTGACGGTTAATTTTGACAACTTAATTTTGACAACTTAATGTTGACAGCTCAATGTTGACAGCTTAATGTTGTTGACAGCTTAATGTTGTTGACAGCTTAATGTTGTTGACAGCTTAATGTTGTTGACAGCTTAATGTTGTTGACAGCTTAATGTTGTTGATAGCTTAATGTTGTTGATAGCTTAATGTTGTTGATAGCTTAATGTTGACAGCTTAATGTTGACAGCTTAATGTTGACAGCTTAATGTTGACAGCTTAATGTTGACAGCTTAATGTTGACAGCTTAATGTTGACAGCTTAATGTTGACAGCTTATTGTTGACAGCTTATTGTTGGCAGCTTAATGTTGTTAACTGTTAATGTTGTTAACTGTTAATGTCGTAAACTGTTAATGTTGCCAGCTTATTGTTGTTGACAGCTTAATGTTGTTGACAGCTTAATTTTGTTGACAGCTTAATGTTGACAGCTTAATGTTGACAGCTTAATGTTGACAGCTTATTGTTGACAGCTTATTGTTGACAGCTTAATGTTGACAGCTTAGTGTTGACAGCCTAATGTTGACAGCCTAATGTTGACAGCTTAATGTTGACAGCTTAATGTTGACAGCTTAATGTTGACAGCTTAATGTTGACAGCCTATTGTTGACAGCTTAATGTTGTTGAAAGCTTAATGTTGACAGCTTAATGTTGACAGCTTAATGTTGACAGCTTAATGTTGTTAACTGTTAATGTTGTTAACTGTTAATGTTGTTAACTGTTAATGTTGTAAACTGTTAATGTTGTTAACTGTTAATGTTGTTAACTGTTAATGTTGTTAACTGTTAATGTTGTTAACTGTTAATGTTGCCAGCCTAATGTTGTTGCCAGCTTAATGTTGTTGACAGCTTAATGTTGACAGCCTAATGTTGTTGACGGTTAATTTTGACAACTTAATTTTCACAACTTAATGTTGACAGCTCAATGTTGACAGCTTAATGTTGTTGACAGCTTAATGTTGTTGACAGCTTAATGTTGTTGACAGCTTAATGTTGTTGACAGCTTAATGTTGTTGATAGCTTAATGTTGTTGATAGCTTAATGTTGTTGATAGCTTAATGTTGTTGATAGCTTAATGTTGACAGCTTAATGTTGACAGCTTAATGTTGACAGCTTAATGTTGACAGCTTAATGTTGACAGCTTAATGTTGACAGCTTATTGTTGACAGCTTATTGTTGACAGCTTAATGTTGTTAACTGTTAATGTTGTTAACTGTTAATGTTGTTAACTGTTAATGTTGTTAACTGTTAATGTTGTTAACTGTTAATGTCGTAAACTGTTAATGTTGCCAGCTTATTGTTGTTGACAGCTTAATGTTGTTGATAGCTTAATGTTGACAGCTTAATGTTGTTGACAGCCTAATTTTGTTGACAGCTTAATGTTGACAGCTTAATGTTGACAGCTTAATGTTGACAGCTTAATGTTGACAGCTTAATGTTGACAGCTTAATGTTGACAGCTTAATGTTGACAGCTTAATGTTGTTAACTGTTAATGTTGTTAACTGTTAATGTTGTAAACTGCTAATGTTGACAGCTTATTGTTGACAGCTTATTGTTGACAGCTTATTGTTGAGAGCTTAATGTTGACAGCTTAGTGTTGACAGCCTAATGTTGACAGCCTAATGTTGACAGCTTAATGTTGACAGCTTAATGTTGACAGCTTAATGTTGACAGCTTAATGTTGACAGCCTATTGTTGACAGCTTAATGTTGTTGAAAGCTTAATGTTGACAGCTTAATGTTGACAGCTTAATGTTGACAGCTTAATGTTGTTAACTGTTAATGTTGTTAACTGTTAATGTTGTTAACTGTTAATGTTGTTAACTGTTAATGTCGTAAACTGTTAATGTTGTTAACTGTTAATGTTGTTAACTGTTAATGTTGTTAACTGTTAATGTTGCCAGCTTAATGTTGTTGCCAGCTTAATGTTGTTGACAGCTTAATGTTGACAGCCTAATGTTGTTGACGGTTAATTTTGACAACTTAATTTTCACAACTTAATGTTGACAGCTCAATGTTGACAGCTTAATGTTGTTGACAGCTTAATGTTGTTGACAGCTTAATGTTGTTGACAGCTTAATGTTGTTGATAGCTTAATGTTGTTGATAGCTTAATGTTGTTGATAGCTTAATGTTGACAGCTTAATGTTGACAGCTTAATGTTGACAGCTTAATGTTGACAGCTTAATGTTGACAGCTTAATGTTGACAGCTTAATGTTGTTGACAGCTTAATGTTGTTGACAGCTTAATGTTGTTGACAGCTTAATGTTGTTGACAGCTTAATGTTGTTGATAGCTTAATGTTGTTGATAGCTTAATGTTGTTGATAGCTTAATGTTGACAGCTTAATGTTGTTGACAGCCTAATTTTGTTGACAGCTTAATGTTGACAGCTTAATGTTGACAGCTTAATGTTGACAGCTTAATGTTGACAGCTTAATGTTGACAGCTTAATGTTGACAGCTTAATGTTGACAGCTTAATGTTGTTAACTGTTAATGTTGTTAACTGTTAATGTTGTAAACTGCTAATGTTGCCAGCTTATTGTTGTTGACAGCTTAATGTTGTTGATAGCTTAATGTTGACAGCTTAATGTTGACAGCTTAATGTTGACAGCTTAATGTTGACAGCTTAATGTTGACAGCTTAATGTTGACAGCTTATTGTTGACAGCTTATTGTTGGCAGCTTAATGTTGTTAACTGTTAATGTTGTTAACTGTTAATGTCGTAAACTGTTAATGTTGCCAGCTTATTGTTGTTGACAGCTTAATGTTGTTGACAGCTTAATTTTGTTGACAGCTTAATGTTGACAGCTTAATGTTGACAGCTTAATGTTGACAGCTTATTCTTGACAGCTTATTGTTGACAGCTTAATGTTGACAGCTTAGTGTTGACAGCCTAATGTTGACAGCCTAATGTTGACAGCTTAATGTTGACAGCTTAATGTTGACAGCTTAATGTTGACAGCTTAATGTTGTTAACTGTTAATGTTGTTAACTGTTAATGTTGTAAACTGCTAATGTTGCCAGCTTATTGTTGTTGACAGCTTAATGTTGTTGATAGCTTAATGTTGACAGCTTAATGTTGACAGCTTATTCTTGACAGCTTATTGTTGACAGCTTAATGTTGACAGCTTAGTGTTGACAGCCTAATGTTGACAGCCTAATGTTGACAGCTTAATGTTGACAGCTTAATGTTGACAGCTTAATGTTGACAGCTTAATGTTGACAGCCTATTGTTGACAGCTTAATGTTGTTGAAAGCTTAATGTTGACAGCTTAATGTTGACAGCTTAATGTTGACAGCTTAATGTTGTTAACTGTTAATGTTGTTAACTGTTAATGTTGTTAACTGTTAATGTTGTTAACTGTTAATGTTGTTAACTGTTAATGTTGTTAACTGTTAATGTTGTTAACTGTTAATGTTGTTAACTGTTAATGTTGTTAACTGTTAATGTTGTTAACTGTTAATGTCGTAAACTGTTAATGTTGCCAGCTTATTGTTGTTGACAGCTTAATGTTGTTGATAGCTTAATGTTGACAGCTTAATGTTGTTGACAGCCTAATTTTGTTGACAGCTTAATGTTGACAGCTTAATGTTGACAGCTTAATGTTGACAGCTTAATGTTGACAGCTTAATGTTGACAGCTTAATGTTGACAGCTTAATGTTGACAGCTTAATGTTGACAGCTTAATGTTGTTAACTGTTAATGTTGTTAACTGTTAATGTTGTAAACTGCTAATGTTGCCAGCTTATTGTTGTTGACAGCTTAATGTTGTTGATAGCTTAATGTTGACAGCTTAATGTTGACAGCTTAATGTTGACAGCTTAATGTTGACAGCTTAATGTTGACAGCTTAATGTTGACAGCTTATTGTTGACAGCTTATTGTTGGCAGCTTAATGTTGTTAACTGTTAATGTTGTTAACTGTTAATGTCGTAAACTGTTAATGTTGCCAGCTTATTGTTGTTGACAGCTTAATGTTGTTGATAGCTTAATGTTGACAGCTTAATGTTGTTGACAGCCTAATTTTGTTGACAGCTTAATGTTGACAGCTTAATGTTGACAGCTTAATGTTGACAGCTTAATGTTGACAGCTTAATGTTGACAGCTTAATGTTGACAGCTTAATGTTGACAGCTTAATGTTGTTAACTGTTAATGTTGTTAACTGTTAATGTTGTAAACTGCTAATGTTGCCAGCTTATTGTTGTTGACAGCTTAATGTTGTTGATAGCTTAATGTTGACAGCTTAATGTTGACAGCTTAATGTTGACAGCTTAATGTTGACAGCTTAATGTTGACAGCTTAATGTTGACAGCTTATTGTTGACAGCTTATTGTTGGCAGCTTAATGTTGTTAACTGTTAATGTTGTTAACTGTTAATGTCGTAAACTGTTAATGTTGCCAGCTTATTGTTGTTGACAGCTTAATGTTGTTGACAGCTTAATTTTGTTGACAGCTTAATGTTGACAGCTTAATGTTGACAGCTTAATGTTGACAGCTTATTCTTGACAGCTTATTGTTGACAGCTTAATGTTGACAGCTTAGTGTTGACAGCCTAATGTTGACAGCCTAATGTTGACAGCTTAATGTTGACAGCTTAATGTTGACAGCTTAATGTTGACAGCTTAATGTTGACAGCCTATTGTTGACAGCTTAATGTTGTTGAAAGCTTAATGTTGACAGCTTAATGTTGACAGCTTAATGTTGACAGCTTAATGTTGTTAACTGTTAATGTTGTTAACTGTTAATGTTGTTAACTGTTAATGTTGTTAACTGTTAATGTTGTTAACTGTTAATGTTGTTAACTGTTAATGTTGTTAACTGTTAATGTTGTTAACTGTTAATGTTGTTAACTGTTAATGTCGTAAACTGTTAATGTTGCCAGCTTATTGTTGTTGACAGCTTAATGTTGTTGATAGCTTAATGTTGACAGCTTAATGTTGTTGACAGCCTAATTTTGTTGACAGCTTAATGTTGACAGCTTAATGTTGACAGCTTAATGTTGACAGCTTAATGTTGACAGCTTAATGTTGACAGCTTAATGTTGACAGCTTAATGTTGTTAACTGTTAATGTTGTTAACTGTTAATGTTGTAAACTGCTAATGTTGCCAGCTTATTGTTGTTGACAGCTTAATGTTGTTGATAGCTTAATGTTGACAGCTTAATGTTGACAGCTTAATGTTGACAGCTTAATGTTGACAGCTTAATGTTGACAGCTTAATGTTGACAGCTTATTGTTGACAGCTTATTGTTGGCAGCTTAATGTTGTTAACTGTTAATGTTGTTAACTGTTAATGTCGTAAACTGTTAATGTTGCCAGCTTATTGTTGTTGACAGCTTAATGTTGTTGACAGCTTAATTTTGTTGACAGCTTAATGTTGACAGCTTAATGTTGACAGCTTAATGTTGACAGCTTAATGTTGACAGCTTAATGTTGACAGCTTAATGTTGACAGCTTAATGTTGTTAACTGTTAATGTTGTTAACTGTTAATGTTGTAAACTGCTAATGTTGCCAGCTTATTGTTGTTGACAGCTTAATGTTGTTGATAGCTTAATGTTGACAGCTTAATGTTGACAGCTTAATGTTGACAGCTTAATGTTGACAGCTTAATGTTGACAGCTTAATGTTGAGAGCTTATTGTTGACAGCTTATTGTTGGCAGCTTAATGTTGTTAACTGTTAATGTTGTTAACTGTTAATGTCGTAAACTGTTAATGTTGCCAGCTTATTGTTGTTGACAGCTTAATGTTGTTGACAGCTTAATTTTGTTGACAGCTTAATGTTGACAGCTTAATGTTGACAGCTTAATGTTGACAGCTTATTCTTGACAGCTTATTGTTGACAGCTTAATGTTGACAGCTTAGTGTTGACAGCCTAATGTTGACAGCCTAATGTTGACAGCTTAATGTTGACAGCTTAATGTTGACAGCTTAATGTTGACAGCTTAATGTTGACAGCCTATTGTTGACAGCTTAATGTTGTTGAAAGCTTAATGTTGACAGCTTAATGTTGACAGCTTAATGTTGACAGCTTAATGTTGTTAACTGTTAATGTTGTTAACTGTTAATGTTGTTAACTGTTAATGTTGTTAACTGTTAATGTTGTTAACTGTTAATGTTGTTAACTGTTAATGTTGTTAACTGTTAATGTTGTTAACTGTTAATGTTGTTAACTGTTAATGTTGTTAACTGTTAATGTTGTTAACTGTTAATGTCGTAAACTGTTAATGTTGCCAGCTTATTGTTGTTGACAGCTTAATGTTGTTGATAGCTTAATGTTGACAGCTTAATGTTGTTGACAGCCTAATTTTGTTGACAGCTTAATGTTGACAGCTTAATGTTGACAGCTTAATGTTGACAGCTTAATGTTGACAGCTTAATGTTGACAGCTTAATGTTGACAGCTTAATGTTGACAGCTTAATGTTGACAGCTTATTGTTGACAGCTTATTGTTGGCAGCTTAATGTTGTTAACTGTTAATGTTGTTAACTGTTAATGTCGTAAACTGTTAATGTTGCCAGCTTATTGTTGTTGACAGCTTAATGTTGTTGACAGCTTAATTTTGTTGACAGCTTAATGTTGACAGCTTAATGTTGACAGCTTAATGTTGACAGCTTAATGTTGACAGCTTAATGTTGACAGCTTAATGTTGACAGCTTAATGTTGTTAACTGTTAATGTTGTTAACTGTTAATGTTGTAAACTGCTAATGTTGCCAGCTTATTGTTGTTGACAGCTTAATGTTGTTGATAGCTTAATGTTGACAGCTTAATGTTGACAGCTTAATGTTGACAGCTTAATGTTGACAGCTTAATGTTGACAGCTTAATGTTGAGAGCTTATTGTTGACAGCTTATTGTTGGCAGCTTAATGTTGTTAACTGTTAATGTTGTTAACTGTTAATGTCGTAAACTGTTAATGTTGCCAGCTTATTGTTGTTGACAGCTTAATGTTGTTGACAGCTTAATTTTGTTGACAGCTTAATGTTGACAGCTTAATGTTGACAGCTTAATGTTGACAGCTTATTGTTGACAGCTTATTGTTGACAGCTTAATGTTGACAGCTTAGTGTTGACAGCCTAATGTTGACAGCCTAATGTTGACAGCTTAATGTTGACAGCTTAATGTTGACAGCTTAATGTTGACAGCTTAATGTTGACAGCCTATTGTTGACAGCTTAATGTTGTTGAAAGCTTAATGTTGACAGCTTAATGTTGACAGCTTAATGTTGACAGCTTAATGTTGTTAACTGTTAATGTTGTTAACTGTTAATGTTGTTAACTGTTAATGTTGTTAACTGTTAATGTTGTTAACTGTTAATGTTGTTAACTGTTAATGTTGTTAACTGTTAATGTTGTTAACTGTTAATGTTGTTAACTGTTAATGTTGTTAACTGTTAATGTCGTAAACTGTTAATGTTGCCAGCTTATTGTTGTTGACAGCTTAATGTTGTTGATAGCTTAATGTTGACAGCTTAATGTTGTTGACAGCCTAATTTTGTTGACAGCTTAATGTTGACAGCTTAATGTTGACAGCTTAATGTTGACAGCTTAATGTTGACAGCTTAATGTTGACAGCTTAATGTTGACAGCTTAATGTTGACAGCTTAATGTTGTTAACTGTTAATGTTGTTAACTGTTAATGTTGTAAACTGCTAATGTTGCCAGCTTATTGTTGTTGACAGCTTAATGTTGTTGATAGCTTAATGTTGACAGCTTAATGTTGACAGCTTAATGTTGACAGCTTAATGTTGACAGCTTAATGTTGACAGCTTAATGTTGACAGCTTATTGTTGACAGCTTATTGTTGGCAGCTTAATGTTGTTAACTGTTAATGTTGTTAACTGTTAATGTCGTAAACTGTTAATGTTGCCAGCTTATTGTTGTTGACAGCTTAATGTTGTTGACAGCTTAATTTTGTTGACAGCTTAATGTTGACAGCTTAATGTTGACAGCTTAATGTTGACAGCTTATTCTTGACAGCTTATTGTTGACAGCTTAATGTTGACAGCTTAGTGTTGACAGCCTAATGTTGACAGCCTAATGTTGACAGCTTAATGTTGACAGCTTAATGTTGACAGCTTAATGTTGACAGCTTAATGTTGACAGCCTATTGTTGACAGCTTAATGTTGTTGAAAGCTTAATGTTGACAGCTTAATGTTGACAGCTTAATGTTGACAGCTTAATGTTGTTAACTGTTAATGTTGTTAACTGTTAATGTTGTTAACTGTTAATGTTGTAAACTGTTAATGTTGTTAACTGTTAATGTTGTTAACTGTTAATGTTGTTAACTGTTAATGTTGCCAGCCTAATGTTGTTGCCAGCTTAATGTTGTTGACAGCTTAATGTTGACAGCCTAATGTTGTTGACGGTTAATTTTGACAACTTAATTTTCACAACTTAATGTTGACAGCTCAATGTTGACAGCTTAATGTTGTTGACAGATTAATGTTGTTGACAGCTTAATGTTGTTGACAGCTTAATGTTGTTGATAGCTTAATGTTGTTGATAGCTTAATGTTGTTGATAGCTTAATGTTGTTGATAGCTTAATGTTGACAGCTTAATGTTGACAGCTTAATGTTGACAGCTTAATGTTGACAGCTTAATGTTGACAGCTTAATGTTGACAGCTTAATGTTGACAGCTTATTGTTGACAGCTTATTGTTGACAGCTTAATGTTGTTAACTGTTAATGTTGTTAACTGTTAATGTTGTTAACTGTTAATGTTGTTAACTGTTAATGTTGTTAACTGTTAATGTCGTAAACTGTTAATGTTGCCAGCTTATTGTTGTTGACAGCTTAATGTTGTTGATAGCTTAATGTTGACAGCTTAATGTTGTTGACAGCCTAATTTTGTTGACAGCTTAATGTTGACAGCTTAATGTTGACAGCTTAATGTTGACAGCTTAATGTTGACAGCTTAATGTTGACAGCTTAATGTTGACAGCTTAATGTTGACAGCTTAATGTTGACAGCTTAATGTTGTTAACTGTTAATGTTGTTAACTGTTAATGTTGTAAACTGCTAATGTTGACAGCTTATTGTTGACAGCTTATTGTTGACAGCTTATTGTTGACAGCTTAATGTTGACAGCTTAGTGTTGACAGCCTAATGTTGACAGCCTAATGTTGACAGCTTAATGTTGACAGCTTAATGTTGACAGCTTAATGTTGACAGCTTAATGTTGACAGCCTATTGTTGACAGCTTAATGTTGTTGAAAGCTTAATGTTGACAGCTTAATGTTGACAGCTTAATGTTGACAGCTTAATGTTGTTAACTGTTAATGTTGTTAACTGTTAATGTTGTTAACTGTTAATGTTGTTAACTGTTAATGTCGTAAACTGTTAATGTTGTTAACTGTTAATGTTGTTAACTGTTAATGTTGTTAACTGTTAATGTTGCCAGCTTAATGTTGTTGCCAGCTTAATGTTGTTGACAGCTTAATGTTGACAGCCTAATGTTGTTGACGGTTAATTTTGACAACTTAATTTTCACAACTTAATGTTGACAGCTCAATGTTGACAGCTTAATGTTGTTGACAGCTTAATGTTGTTGACAGCTTAATGTTGTTGACAGCTTAATGTTGTTGATAGCTTAATGTTGTTGATAGCTTAATGTTGTTGATAGCTTAATGTTGACAGCTTAATGTTGACAGCTTAATGTTGACAGCTTAATGTTGACAGCTTAATGTTGACAGCTTAATGTTGACAGCTTAATGTTGACAGCTTATTGTTGACAGCTTATTGTTGACAGCTTATTGTTGACAGCTTAATGTTGTTAACTGTTAATGTTGTTAACTGTTAATGTTGTTAACTGTTAATGTTGTTAACTGTTAATGTTGTTAACTGTTAATGTTGTTAACTGTTAATGTTGTTAACTGTTAATGTTGTTAACTGTTAATGTTGTTAACTGTTAATGTTGT
This sequence comes from Alitta virens, assembly GCA_932294295.1. Lineage (NCBI taxonomy): Eukaryota > Metazoa > Annelida > Polychaeta > Phyllodocida > Nereididae > Alitta > Alitta virens. The sequence goes on from OW028574.1 coordinate 25,491,711, forward strand.
TAACTGTTAATGTTGTTAACTGTTAATGTCGTAAACTGTTAATGTTGCCAGCTTATTGTTGTTGACAGCTTAATGTTGTTGATAGCTTAATGTTGACAGCTTAATGTTGTTGACAGCCTAATTTTGTTGACAGCTTAATGTTGACAGCTTAATGTTGACAGCTTAATGTTGACAGCTTAATGTTGACAGCTTAATGTTGACAGCTTAATGTTGACAGCTTAATGTTGACAGCTTAATGTTGACAGCTTAATGTTGTTAACTGTTAATGTTGTTAACTGTTAATGTTGTAAACTGCTAATGTTGCCAGCTTATTGTTGTTGACAGCTTAATGTTGTTGATAGCTTAATGTTGACAGCTTAATGTTGTTGACAGCTTAATTTTGTTGACAGCTTAATGTTGACAGCTTAATGTTGACAGCTTAATGTTGACAGCTTATTGTTGACAGCTTATTGTTGACAGCTTATTGTTGACAGCTTAATGTTGACAGCTTAGTGTTGACAGCCTAATGTTGACAGCCTAATGTTGACAGCTTAATGTTGACAGCTTAATGTTGACAGCTTAATGTTGACAACTTATTGTTGACAGCTTAATGTTGACAGCTTAATGTTGACAGCCTAATGTTGACAGGCTAATGTTGACAGCTTAATGTTGACAGCTTAATGTTGACAGCTTAATGTTGACAGCTTAATGTTGACAGCTTAATGTTGACAGCTTAATGTTGACAGCTTAATGTTGTTAACTGTTAATGTTGTTAACTGTTAATGTTGTTAACTGTTAATGTTGTTAACTGTTAATGTTGTAAACTGTTAATGTTGTTAACTGTTAATGTTGTTAACTGTTAATGTTGTTAACTGTTAATGTTGCCAGCTTAATGTTGTTGCCAGCTTAATGTTGTCGACAGCTTAATGTTGACAGCCTAATGTTGTTGACGGTTAATTTTGACAACTTAATTTTCACAACTTAATGTTGACAGCTCAATGTTGACAGCTTAATGTTGTTGACAGCTTAATGTTGTTGACAGCTTAATGTTGTTGACAGCTTAATGTTGTTGATAGCTTAATGTTGTTGATAGCTTAATGTTGTTGATAGCTTAATGTTGACAGCTTAATGTTGACAGCTTAATGTTGACAGCTTAATGTTGACAGCTTAATGTTGACAGCTTAATGTTGACAGCTTAATGTTGACAGCTTATTGTTGACAGCTTATTGTTGACAGCTTATTGTTGACAGCTTAATGTTGTTAACTGTTAATGTTGTTAACTGTTAATGTTGTTAACTGTTAATGTTGTTAACTGTTAATGTTGTTAACTGTTAATGTTGTTAACTGTTAATGTTGTTAACTGTTAATGTTGTTAACTGTTAATGTTGTTAACTGTTAATGTTGTTAACTGTTAATGTTGTTAACTGTTAATGTTGTTAACTGTTAATGTCGTAAACTGTTAATGTTGCCAGCTTATTGTTGTTGACAGCTTAATGTTGTTGATAGCTTAATGTTCACAGCTTAATGTTGTTGACAGCCTAATTTTGTTGACAGCTTAATGTTGACAGCTTAATGTTGACAGCTTAATGTTGACAGCTTAATGTTGACAGCTTAATGTTGACAGCTTAATGTTGACAGCTTAATGTTGTTAACTGTTAATGTTGTTAACTGTTAATGTTGTAAACTGCTAATGTTGCCAGCTTATTGTTGTTGACAGCTTAATGTTGTTGATAGCTTAATGTTGACAGCTTAATGTTGTTGACAGCTTAATTTTGTTGACAGCTTAATGTTGACAGCTTAATGTTGACAGCTTAATGTTGACAGCTTATTGTTGACAGCTTATTGTTGACAGCTTATTGTTGACAGCTTAATGTTGACAGCTTAGTGTTGACAGCCTAATGTTGACAGCCTAATGTTGACAGCTTAATGTTGACAGCTTAATGTTGACAGCTTAATGTTGACAACTTATTGTTGACAGCTTAATGTTGACAGCTTAATGTTGACAGCCTAATGTTGACAGGCTAATGTTGACAGCTTAATGTTGACAGCTTAATGTTGACAGCTTAATGTTGACAGCTTAATGTTGACAGCTTAATGTTGACAGCTTAATGTTGTTAACTGTTAATGTTGTTAACTGTTAATGTTGTTAACTGTTAATGTTGTTAACTGTTAATGTTGTAAACTGTTAATGTTGTTAACTGTTAATGTTGTTAACTGTTAATGTTGTTAACTGTTAATGTTGTTAACTGTTAATGTTGCCAGCTTAATGTTGTTGCCAGCTTAATGTTGTTGACAGCTTAATGTTGACAGCCTAATGTTGTTGACGGTTAATTTTGACAACTTAATTTTGACAAATTAATGTTGACAGCTCAATGTTGACAGCTTAATGTTGTTGACAGCTTAATGTTGTTGACAGCTTAATGTTGTTGACAGCTTAATGTTGTTGATAGCTTAATGTTGTTGATAGCTTAATGTTGTTGATAGCTTAATGTTGACAGCTTAATGTTGACAGCTTAATGTTGACAGCTTAATGTTGACAGCTTAATGTTGACAGCTTATTGTTGACAGCTTATTGTTGACAGCTTATTGTTGACAGCTTAATGTTGTTAACTGTTAATGTTGTTAACTGTTAATGTTGTTAACTGTTAATGTTGTTAACTGTTAATGTTGTTAACTGTTAATGTTGTTAACTGTTAATGTTGTTAACTGTTAATGTTGTTAACTGTTAATGTTGTTAACTGTTAATGTCGTAAACTGTTAATGTTGCCAGCTTATTGTTGTTGACAGCTTAATGTTGTTGATAGCTTAATGTTGACAGCTTAATGTTGTTGACAGCCTAATTTTGTTGACAGCTTAATGTTGACAGCTTAATGTTGACAGCTTAATGTTGACAGCTTAATGTTGACAGCTTAATGTTGACAGCTTAATGTTGACAGCTTAATGTTGACAGCTTAATGTTGTTAACTGTTAATGTTGTTAACTGTTAATGTTGTAAACTGCTAATGTTGCCAGCTTATTGTTGTTGACAGCTTAATGTTGTTGATAGCTTAATGTTGACAGCTTAATGTTGTTGACAGCTTAATTTTGTTGACAGCTTAATGTTGACAGCTTAATGTTGACAGCTTAATGTTGACAGCTTATTGTTGACAGCTTATTGCTGACAGCTTATTGTTGACAGCTTAATGTTGACAGCTTAGTGTTGACAGCCTAATGTTGACAGCCTAATGTTGACAGCTTAATGTTGACAGCTTAATGTTGACAGCTTAATGTTGACAACTTATTGTTGACAGCTTAATGTTGACAGCTTAATGTTGACAGCCTAATGTTGACAGCTTAATGTTGACAGCTTAATGTTGACAGCTTAATGTTGACATATTAATGTTGACAGCTTAATGTTGACAGCTTAATGTTGTTAACTGTTAATGTTGTTAACTGTTAATGTTGTAAACTGTTAATGTTGCCAGCTTATTGTTGTTGACAGCTTAATGTTGTTGATAGCTTAATGTTGACAGCTTAATGTTGACAGCTTAATGTTGACAACTTATTGTTGACAGCTTAATGTTGACAGCTTAATGTTGACAGCCTAATGTTGACAGCTTAATGTTGACAGCTTAATGTTGACAGCTTAATGTTGACAGCCTAATGTTGACAGCCTAAAGTTGACAGCTTAATGTTGACAGCTTAATGTTGACAGCTTAATGTTGACAGCTTAATGTTGACAGCCTATTGTTGACAGCCTATTGTTGACAGCTTAATGTTGTTGAAAGCTTAATGTTGACAGCTTAATGTTGACAGCTTAATGTTGACAGCTTAATGTTGTTAACTGTTAATGTTGTTAACTGTTAATGTTGTTAACTGTTAATGTTGTTAACTGTTAATGTTGTTAACTGTTAATGTTGTTAACTGTTAATGTTGTTAACTGTTAATGTTGTTAACTGTTAATGTTGCCAGCTTAATGTTGTTGACAGCTTAATGTTGACATCCTAATATTGTTGACGGTTAATTTTGACAACTTAATTTTCTCAACTTAATGTTGACAGCTTAATGTTGACAGCTTAATGTTGTTGACAGCTTAATGTTGTTGATAGCTTAATGTTGTTGATAGCTTAATGTTGACAGCTTAATGTTGACAGCTTAATGTTGACAGCTTAATGTTGTTGACAGCTTAATGTTGACAGCTTAATGTTGACAGCTTAATGTTGACAGCTTAATGTTGACAGCTTATTGTTGACAGCTTATTGTTGACAGCTTAATGTTGACAGCTTAATGTTGACAGCTTAATGTTGACAGCCTAATGTTGATAGCCTAAGGTTGACAGCTTAATGTTGACAGCTTAATGTTGACAGCTTAATGTTGACAACTTAATGTTGACAGCTTAATGTTGACAGCTTAATGTTGACAGCTTAATGTTGTTAACTGTTAATGTTGTTAACTGTTAATGTCGTAAACTGTTAATGTTGCCAGCTTATTGTTGTTGACAGCTTAATGTTGTTGACAGCTTAATTTTGTTGACAGCTTAATGTTGACAGCTTAATGTTGACAGCTTAATGTTGACAGCTTATTGTTGACAGCTTATTGTTGACAGCTTAATGTTGACAGCTTAGTGTTGACAGCCTAATGTTGACAGCCTAATGTTGACAGCTTAATGTTGACAGCTTAATGTTGACAGCTTAATGTTGACAGCTTAATGTTGACAGCCTATTGTTGACAGCTTAATGTTGTTGAAAGCTTAATGTTGACAGCTTAATGTTGACAGCTTAATGTTGACAGCTTAATGTTGTTAACTGTTAATGTTGTTAACTGTTAATGTTGTTAACTGTTAATGTTGTTAACTGTTAATGTTGTAAACTGTTAATGTTGTTAACTGTTAATGTTGTTAACTGTTAATGTTGTTAACTGTTAATGTTGCCAGCTTAATGTTGTTGCCAGCTTAATGTTGTTGACAGCTTAATGTTGACAGCCTAATGTTGTTGACGGTTAATTTTGACAACTTAATTTTCACAACTTAATGTTGACAGCTCAATGTTGACAGCTTAATGTTGTTGACAGCTTAATGTTGTTGACAGCTTAATGTTGTTGACAGCTTAATGTTGTTGACAGCTTAATGTTGTTGATAGCTTAATGTTGTTGATAGCTTAATGTTGTTGATAGCTTAATGTTGACAGCTTAATGTTGACAGCTTAATGTTGACAGCTTAATGTTGACAGCTTAATGTTGACAGCTTAATGTTGACAGCTTAATGTTGACAGCTTATTGTTGACAGCTTATTGTTGACAGCTTAATGTTGTTAACTGTTAATGTTGTTAACTGTTAATGTTGTTAACTGTTAATATTGTTAACTGTTAATGTTGTTAACTGTTAATGTTGTTAACTGTTAATGTCGTAAACTGTTAATGTTGCCAGCTTATTGTTGTTGACAGCTTAATGTTGTTGATAGCTTAATGTTGACAGCTTAATGTTGTTGACAGCTTAATGTTGTTGACAGCTTAATGTTGTTGATAGCTTAATGTTGTTGATAGCTTAATGTTGACAGCTTAATGTTGACAGCTTAATGTTGACAGCTTAATGTTGACAGCTTAATGTTGACAGCTTAATGTTGACAGCTTATTGTTGACAGCTTATTGTTGACAGCTTATTGTTGACAGCTTATTGTTGACAGCTTAATGTTGACAGCTTAATGTTGACAGCCTAATGTTGACAGCTTAATGTTGACAGTTTAATGTTGACAGCTTAATGTTGACAGCCTAATGTTGACAGCCTAAAGTTGACAGCTTAATGTTGACAGCTTAATGTTGACAGCTTAATGTTGACAGCTTAATGTTGACAGCCTATTGTTGACAGCCTATTGTTGACAGCTTAATGTTGTTGAAAGCTTAATGTTGACAGCTTAATGTTGACAGCTTAATGTTGACAGCTTAATGTTGTTAACTGTTAATGTTGTTAACTGTTAATGTTGTTAACTGTTAATGTTGTTAACTGTTAATGTTGTTAACTGTTAATGTTGTTAACTGTTAATGTTGTTAACTGTTAATGTTGTTAACTGTTAATGTTGTTAACTGTTAATGTTGTTAACTGTTAATGTTGTTAACTGTTAATGTTGCCAGCTTAATGTTGTTGCCAGCTTAATGTTGTTGACAGCTTAATGTTGACATCCTAATATTGTTGACGGTTAATTTTGACAACTTAATTTTCTCAACTTAATGTTGACAGCTTAATGTTGTTGACAGCTTAATGTTGTTGATAGCTTAATGTTGTTGATAACTTAATGTTGACAGCTTAATGTTGACAGCTTAATGTTGACAGCTTAATGTTGTTGACAGCTTAATGTTGACAGCTTAATGTTGACAGCTTAATGTTGACAGCTTAATGTTGACAGCTTATTGTTGACAGCTTATTGTTGACAGCTTAATGTTGACAGCTTAATGTTGACAGCTTAATGTTGACAGCCTAATGTTGACAGCCTAAGGTTGACAGCTTAATGTTGACAGCTTAATGTTGACAGCTTAATGTTGACAACTTAATGTTGACAGCTTAATGTTGACAGCTTAATGTTGACAGCTTAATGTTGTTAACTGTTAATGTTGTTAACTGTTAATGTCGTAAACTGTTAATGTTGCCAGCTTATTGTTGTTGACAGCTTAATGTTGTTGACAGCTTAATTTTGTTGACAGCTTAATGTTGACAGCTTAATGTTGACAGCTTAATGTTGACAGCTTATTGTTGACAGCTTATTGTTGACAGCTTAATGTTGACAGCTTAGTGTTGACAGCCTTATGTTGACAGCCTAATGTTGACAGCTTAATGTTGACAGCTTAATGTTGACAGCTTAATGTTGACAGCTTAATGTTGACAGCCTATTGTTGACAGCTTTATGTTGTTGAAAGCTTAATGTTGACAGCTTAATGTTGACAGCTTAATGTTGACAGCTTAATGTTGTTAACTGTTAATGTTGTTAACTGTTAATGTTGTTAACTGTTAATGTTGTTAACTGTTAATGTTGTAAACTGTTAATGTTGTTAACTGTTAATGTTGTTAACTGTTAATGTTGTTAACTGTTAATGTTGCCAGCTTAATGTTGTTGCCAGCTTAATGTTGTTGACAGCTTAATGTTGACAGCCTAATGTTGTTGACGGTTAATTTTGACAACTTAATTTTCACAACTTAATGTTGACAGCTCAATGTTGACAGCTTAATGTTGTTGACAGCTTAATGTTGTTGACAGCTTAATGTTGTTGACAGCTTAATGTTGTTGACAGCTTAATGTTGTTGACAGCTTAATGTTGTTGATAGCTTAATGTTGTTGATAGCTTAATGTTGTTGATAGCTTAATGTTGACAGCTTAATGTTGACAGCTTAATGTTGACAGCTTAATGTTGACAGCTTAATGTTGACAGCTTAATGTTGACAGCTTATTGTTGACAGCTTATTGTTGACAGCTTAATGTTGTTAACTGTTAATGTTGTTAACTGTTAATGTTGTTAACTGTTAATGTTGTTAACTGTTAATGTTGTTAACTGTTAATGTTGTTAACTGTTAATGTCGTAAACTGTTAATGTTGCCAGCTTATTGTTGTTGACAGCTTAATGTTGTTGATAGCTTAATGTTGACAGCTTAATGTTGTTGACAGCCTAATTTTGTTGACAGCTTAATGTTGACAGCTTAATGTTGACAGCTTAATGTTGACAGCTTAATGTTGTTAACTGTTAATGTTGTTAACTGTTAATGTTGTAAACTGCTAATGTTGCCAGCTTATTGTTGTTGACAGCTTAATGTTGTTGATAGCTTAATGTTGACAGCTTAATGTTGTTGACAGCTTAATTTTGTTGACAGCTTAATGTTGACAGCTTAATGTTGACAGCTTAATGTTGACAGCTTATTGTTGACAGCTTATTGTTGACAGCTTATTGTTGACAGCTTAATGTTGACAGCTTAGTGTTGACAGCCTAATGTTGACAGCCTAATGTTGACAGCTTAATGTTGACAGCTTAATGTTGACAGCTTAATGTTGACAGCTTAATGTTGACAGCCTATTGTTGACAGCTTAATGTTGTTGAAAGCTTAATGTTGACAGCTTAATGTTGACAGCTTAATGTTGACAGCTTAATGTTGACAGCTTAATGTTGTTAACTGTTAATGTTGTTAACTGTTAATGTTGTAAACTGTTAATGTTGTTAACTGTTAATGCTGTTAACTGTTAATGTTGTAAACTGTTAATGTTGTTAACTGTTAATGTTGTTAACTGTTAATGTTGTTAACTGTTAATGTTGCCAGCTTAATGTTGTTGCCAGCTTAATGTTGTTGACAGCTTAATGTTGACAGCCTAATGTTGTTGACGGTTAATTTTGACAACTTAATTTTCACAACTTAATGTTGACAGCTCAATGTTGACAGCTTAATGTTGTTGACAGCTTAATGTTGTTGACAGCTTAATGTTGTTGACAGCTTAATGTTGTTGATAGCTTAATGTTGTTGATAGCTTAATGTTGTTGATAGCTTAATGTTGACAGCTTAATGTTGACAGCTTAATGTTGACAGCTTAATGTTGACAGCTTAATGTTGACAGCTTAATGTTGACAGCTTATTGTTGACAGCTTATTGTTGACAGCTTATTGTTGACAGCTTAATGTTGTTAACTGTTAATGTTGTTAACTGTTAATGTTGTTAACTGTTAATGTTGTTAACTGTTAATGTTGTTAACTGTTAATGTTGTTAACTGTTAATGTTGTTAACTGTTAATGTTGTTAACTGTTAATGTTGTTAACTGTTAATGTTGTTAACTGTTAATGTTGTTAACTGTTAATGTCGTAAACTGTTAATGTTGCCAGCTTATTGTTGTTGACAGCTTAATGTTGTTGATAGCTTAATGTTGACAGCTTAATGTTGTTGACAGCCTAATTTTGTTGACAGCTTAATGTTGACAGCTTAATGTTGACAGCTTAATGTTGACAGCTTAATGTTGACAGCCTATTGTTGACAGCTTTATGTTGTTGAAAGCTTAATGTTGACAGCTTAATGTTGACAGCTTAATGTTGACAGCTTAATGTTGTTAACTGTTAATGTTGTTAACTGTTAATGTTGTTAACTGTTAATGTTGTTAACTGTTAATGTTGTAAACTGTTAATGTTGTTAACTGTTAATGTTGTTAACTGTTAATGTTGTTAACTGTTAATGTTGCCAGCTTAATGTTGTTGCCAGCTTAATGTTGTTGACAGCTTAATGTTGACAGCCTAATGTTGTTGACGGTTAATTTTGACAACTTAATTTTCACAACTTAATGTTGACAGCTCAATGTTGACAGCTTAATGTTGTTGACAGCTTAATGTTGTTGACAGCTTAATGTTGTTGACAGCTTAATGTTGTTGACAGCTTAATGTTGTTGACAGCTTAATGTTGTTGACAGCTTAATGTTGTTGACAGCTTAATGTTGTTGATAGCTTAATGTTGTTGATAGCTTAATGTTGTTGATAGCTTAATGTTGACAGCTTAATGTTGACAGCTTAATGTTGACAGCTTAATGTTGACAGCTTAATGTTGACAGCTTAATGTTGACAGCTTAATGTTGACAGCTTATTGTTGACAGCTTATTGTTGACAGCTTAATGTTGTTAACTGTTAATGTTGTTAACTGTTAATGTTGTTAACTGTTAATGTTGTTAACTGTTAATGTTGTTAACTGTTAATGTTGTTAACTGTTAATGTCGTAAACTGTTAATGTTGCCAGCTTATTGTTGTTGACAGCTTAATGTTGTTGATAGCTTAATGTTGACAGCTTAATGTTGTTGACAGCCTAATTTTGTTGACAGCTTAATGTTGACAGCTTAATGTTGACAGCTTAATGTTGACAGCTTAATGTTGTTAACTGTTAATGTTGTTAACTGTTAATGTTGTAAACTGCTAATGTTGCCAGCTTATTGTTGTTGACAGCTTAATGTTGTTGATAGCTTAATGTTGACAGCTTAATGTTGTTGACAGCTTAATTTTGTTGACAGCTTAATGTTGACAGCTTAATGTTGACAGCTTAATGTTGACAGCTTATTGTTGACAGCTTATTGTTGACAGCTTATTGTTGACAGCTTAATGTTGACAGCTTAGTGTTGACAGCCTAATGTTGACAGCCTAATGTTGACAGCTTAATGTTGACAGCTTAATGTTGACAGCTTAATGTTGACAGCTTAATGTTGACAGCCTATTGTTGACAGCTTAATGTTGTTGAAAGCTTAATGTTGACAGCTTAATGTTGACAGCTTAATGTTGACAGCTTAATGTTGTTAACTGTTAATGTTGTTAACTGTTAATGTTGTTAACTGTTAATGCTGTTAACTGTTAATGTTGTAAACTGTTAATGTTGTTAACTGTTAATGTTGTTAACTGTTAATGTTGTTAACTGTTAATGTTGCCAGCTTAATGTTGTTGCCAGCTTAATGTTGTTGACAGCTTAATGTTGACAGCCTAATGTTGTTGACGGTTAATTTTGACAACTTAATTTTCACAACTTAATGTTGACAGCTCAATGTTGACAGCTTAATGTTGTTGACAGCTTAATGTTGTTGACAGCTTAATGTTGTTGACAGCTTAATGTTGTTGATAGCTTAATGTTGTTGATAGCTTAATGTTGACAGCTTAATGTTGACAGCTTAATGTTGACAGCTTAATGTTGACAGCTTAATGTTGACAGCTTAATGTTGACAGCTTATTGTTGACAGCTTATTGTTGACAGCTTATTGTTGACAGCTTAATGTTGTTAACTGTTAATGTTGTTAACTGTTAATGTTGTTAACTGTTAATGTTGTTAACTGTTAATGTTGTTAACTGTTAATGTTGTTAACTGTTAATGTTGTTAACTGTTAATGTTGTTAACTGTTAATGTTGTTAACTGTTAATGTCGTAAACTGTTAATGTTGCCAGCTTATTGTTGTTGACAGCTTAATGTTGTTGATAGCTTAATGTTGACAGCTTAATGTTGTTGACAGCCTAATTTTGTTGACAGCTTAATGTTGACAGCTTAATGTTGACAGCTTAATGTTGACAGCTTAATGTTGACAGCTTAATGTTGACAGCTTAATGTTGACAGCTTAATGTTGTTAACTGTTAATGTTGTTAACTGTTAATGTTGTAAACTGCTAATGTTGCCAGCTTATTGTTGTTGACAGCTTAATGTTGTTGATAGCTTAATGTTGACAGCTTAATGTTGTTGACAGCTTAATTTTGTTGACAGCTTAATGTTGACAGCTTAATGTTGACAGCTTAATGTTGACAGCTTATTGTTGACAGCTTATTGTTGACAGCTTATTGTTGACAGCTTAATGTTGACAGCTTAGTGTTGACAGCCTAATGTTGACAGCCTAATGTTGACAGCTTAATGTTGACAGCTTAATGTTGACAGCTTAATGTTGACAACTTATTGTTGACAGCTTAATGTTGACAGCTTAATGTTGACAGCCTAATGTTGACAGGCTAATGTTGACAGCTTAATGTTGACAGCTTAATGTTGACAGCTTAATGTTGACAGCTTAATGTTGACAGCTTAATGTTGACAGCTTAATGTTGACAGCTTAATGTTGACAGCTTAAAGTTGTTAACTGTTAATGTTGTTAACTGTTAATGTTGTTAACTGTTAATGTTGTTAACTGTTAATGTTGTAAACTGTTAATGTTGTTAACTGTTAATGTTGTTAACTGTTAATGTTGTTAACTGTTAATGTTGCCAGCTTAATGTTGTTGCCAGCTTAATGTTGTTGACAGCTTAATGTTGACAGCCTAATGTTGTTGACGGTTAATTTTGACAACTTAATTTTCACAACTTAATGTTGACAGCTCAATGTTGACAGCTTAATGTTGTTGACAGCTTAATGTTGTTGACAGCTTAATGTTGTTGACAGCTTAATGTTGTTGATAGCTTAATGTTGTTGATAGCTTAATGTTGTTGATAGCTTAATGTTGACAGCTTAATGTTGACAGCTTAATGTTGACAGCTTAATGTTGACAGCTTAATGTTGACAGCTTAATGTTGACAGCTTAATGTTGACAGCTTATTGTTGACAGCTTATTGTTGACAGCTTATTGTTGACAGCTTAATGTTGTTAACTGTTAATGTTGTTAACTGTTAATGTTGTTAACTGTTAATGTTGTTAACTGTTAATGTTGTTAACTGTTAATGTTGTTAACTGTTAATGTTGTTAACTGTTAATGTTGTTAACTGTTAATGTTGTTAACTGTTAATGTTGTTAACTGTTAATGTTGTTAACTGTTAATGTTGTTAACTGTTAATGTTGTTAACTGTTAATGTCGTAAACTGTTAATGTTGCCAGCTTATTGTTGTTGACAGCTTAATGTTGTTGATAGCTTAATGTTGACAGCTTAATGTTGTTGACAGCCTAATTTTGTTGACAGCTTAATGTTGACAGCTTAATGTTGACAGCTTAATGTTGACAGCTTAATGTTGACAGCTTAATGTTGACAGCTTAATGTTGACAGCTTAATGTTGTTAACTGTTAATGTTGTTAACTGTTAATGTTGTAAACTGCTAATGTTGCCAGCTTATTGTTGTTGACAGCTTAATGTTGTTGATAGCTTAATGTTGACAGCTTAATGTTGTTGACAGCTTAATTTTGTTGACAGCTTAATGTTGACAGCTTAATGTTGACAGCTTAATGTTGACAGCTTATTGTTGACAGCTTATTGTTGACAGCTTATTGTTGACAGCTTAATGTTGACAGCTTAGTGTTGACAGCCTAATGTTGACAGCCTAATGTTGACAGCTTAATGTTGACAGCTTAATGTTGACAGCTTAATGTTGACAACTTATTGTTGACAGCTTAATGTTGACAGCTTAATGTTGACAGCCTAATGTTGACAGGCTAATGTTGACAGCTTAATGTTGACAGCTTAATGTTGACAGCTTAATGTTGACAGCTTAATGTTGACAGCTTAATGTTGTTAACTGTTAATGTTGTTAACTGTTAATGTTGTAAACTGTTAATGTTGCCAGCTTATTGTTGTTGACAGCTTAATGTTGTTGATAGCTTAATGTTGACAGCTTAATGTTGACAACTTATTGTTGACAGCTTAATGTTGACAGCTTAATGTTGACAGCCTAATGTTGACAGCTTAATGTTGACAGCTTAATGTTGACAGCTTAATGTTGACAGCCTAATGTTGACAGCCTAAAGTTGACAGCTTAATGTTGACAGCTTAATGTTGACAGCTTAATGTTGACAGCCTATTGTTGACAGCCTATTGTTGACAGCTTAATGTTGTTGAAAGCTTAATGTTGACAGCTTAATGTTGACAGCTTAATGTTGACAGCTTAATGTTGTTAACTGTTAATGTTGTTAACTGTTAATGTTGTTAACTGTTAATGTTGTTAACTGTTAATGTTGTTAACTGTTAATGTTGTTAACTGTTAATGTTGTTAACTGTTAATGTTGTTAACTGTTAATGTTGTTAACTGTTAATGTTGCCAGCTTAATGTTGTTGCCAGCTTAATGTTGTTGACAGCTTAATGTTGACATCCTAATATTGTTGACGGTTAATTTTGACAACTTAATTTTCTCAACTTAATGTTGACAGCTTAATGTTGACAGCTTAATGTTGTTGACAGCTTAATGTTGTTGATAGCTTAATGTTGTTGATAGCTTAATGTTGACAGCTTAATGTTGACAGCTTAATGTTGACAGCTTAATGTTGTTGACAGCTTAATGTTGACAGCTTAATGTTGACAGCTTAATGTTGACAGCTTAATGTTGACAGCTTATTGTTGACAGCTTATTGTTGACAGCTTAATGTTGACAGCTTAATGTTGACAGCTTAATGTTGACAGCCTAATGTTGACAGCCTAAGGTTGACAGCTTAATGTTGACAGCTTAATGTTGACAGCTTAATGTTGACAACTTAATGTTGACAGCTTAATGTTGACAGCTTAATGTTGACAGCTTAATGTTGTTAACTGTTAATGTTGTTAACTGTTAATGTCGTAAACTGTTAATGTTGCCAGCTTATTGTTGTTGACAGCTTAATGTTGTTGACAGCTTAATTTTGTTGACAGCTTAATGTTGACAGCTTAATGTTGACAGCTTAATGTTGACAGCTTATTGTTGACAGCTTATTGTTGACAGCTTAATGTTGACAGCTTAGTGTTGACAGCCTAATGTTGACAGCCTAATGTTGACAGCTTAATGTTGACAGCTTAATGTTGACAGCTTAATGTTGACAGCTTAATGTTGACAGCCTATTGTTGACAGCTTAATGTTGTTGAAAGCTTAATGTTGACAGCTTAATGTTGACAGCTTAATGTTGACAGCTTAATGTTGTTAACTGTTAATGTTGTTAACTGTTAATGTTGTTAACTGTTAATGTTGTTAACTGTTAATGTTGTTAACTGTTAATGTTGTTAACTGTTAATGTTGTAAACTGTTAATGTTGTTAACTGTTAATGTTGTTAACTGTTAATGTTGTTAACTGTTAATGTTGCCAGCTTAATGTTGTTGCCAGCTTAATGTTGTTGACAGCTTAATGTTGACAGCCTAATGTTGTTGACGGTTAATTTTGACAACTTAATTTTCACAACTTAATGTTGACAGCTCAATGTTGACAGCTTAATGTTGTTGACAGCTTAATGTTGTTGACAGCTTAATGTTGTTGACAGCTTAATGTTGTTGACAGCTTAATGTTGTTGATAGCTTAATGTTGTTGATAGCTTAATGTTGTTGATAGCTTAATGTTGACAGCTTAATGTTGACAGCTTAATGTTGACAGCTTAATGTTGACAGCTTAATGTTGACAGCTTAATGTTGACAGCTTAATGTTGACAGCTTATTGTTGACAGCTTATTGTTGACAGCTTAATGTTGTTAACTGTTAATGTTGTTAACTGTTAATGTTGTTAACTGTTAATGTTGTTAACTGTTAATGTTGTTAACTGTTAATGTTGTTAACTGTTAATGTTGTTAACTGTTAATGTCGTAAACTGTTAATGTTGCCAGCTTATTGTTGTTGACAGCTTAATGTTGTTGATAGCTTAATGTTGACAGCTTAATGTTGTTGACAGCCTAATTTTGTTGACAGCTTAATGTTGACAGCTTAATGTTGACAGCTTAATGTTGACAGCTTAATGTTGACAGCTTAATGTTGACAGCTTAATGTTGACAGCTTAATGTTGACAGCTTAATGTTGACAGCTTAATGTTGACAGCTTAATGTTGTTAACTGTTAATGTTGTAAACTGCTAATGTTGCCAGCTTATTGTTGTTGACAGCTTAATGTTGTTGATAGCTTAATGTTGACAGCTTAATGTTGTTGACAGCTTAATTTTGTTGACAGCTTAATGTTGACAGCTTAATGTTGACAGCTTATTGTTGACAGCTTATTGTTGACAGCTTAATGTTGACAGCTTAGTGTTGACAGCCTAATGTTGACAGCCTAATGTTGACAGCTTAATGTTGACAGCTTAATGTTGACAGCTTAATGTTGACAGCCTATTGTTGACAGCTTAATGTTGTTGAAAGCTTAATGTTGACAGCTTAATGTTGACAGCTTAATGTTGACAGCTTAATGTTGTTAACTGTTAATGTTGTTAACTGTTAATGTTGTTAACTGTTAATGTTGTTAACTGTTAATGTTGTAAACTGTTAATGTTGTTAACTGTTAATGTTGTTAACTGTTAATGTTGTTAACTGTTAATGTTGCCAGCTTAATGTTGTTGCCAGCTTAATGTTGTTGACAGCTTAATGTTGACAGCCTAATGTTGTTGACGGTTAATTTTGACAACTTAATTTTCACAACTTAATGTTGACAGCTCAATGTTGACAGCTTAATGTTGTTGACAGCTTAATGTTGTTGACAGCTTAATGTTGTTGATAGCTTAATGTTGTAGATAGCTTAATGTTGTTGACAGCTTAATGTTGACAGCCTAATGTTGACAGCCTAAAGTTGACAGCTTAATGTTGACAGCTTAATGTTGACAGCTTAATGTTGACAACTTATTGTTGACAGCTTAATGTTGACAGCTTAATGTTGACAGCCTAATGTTGACAGGCTAATGTTGACAGCTTAATGTTGACAGCTTAATGTTGACAGCTTAATGTTGACAGCCTAATGTTGACAGCTTAATGTTGACAGCTTAATGTTGACAGCTTAATGTTGTTAACTGTTAATGTTGTTAATTGTTAATGTTGTAAACTGTTAATGTTGCCAGCTTATTGTTGTTGACAGCTTAATGTTGTTGATAGCTTAATGTTGACAGCTTAATGTTGACAGCTTAATGTTGACAACTTATTGTTGACAGCTTAATGTTGACAGCTTAATGTTGACAGCCTAATGTTGACAGCTTAATGTTGACAGCTTAATGTTGACAGCTTAATTTTGACAGCCTAATGTTGACAGCCTAAAGTTGACAGCTTAATGTTGACAGCTTAATGTTGACAGCTTAATGTTGACAGCTTAATGTTGACAGCCTATTGTTGACAGCCTATTGTTGACAGCTTAATGTTGTTGAAAGCTTAATGTTGACAGCTTAATGTTGACAGCTTAATGTTGACAGCTTAATGTTGTTAACTGTTAATGTTGTTAACTGTTAATGTTGTTAACTGTTAATGTTGTTAACTGTTAATGTTGTTAACTGTTAATGTTGTTAACTGTTAATGTTGTTAACTGTTAATGTTGTTAACTGTTAATGTTGTTAACTGTTAATGTTGTTAACTGTTAATGTTGTTAACTGTTAATGTTGTTAACTGTTAATGTTGCCAGCTTAATGTTGTTGCCAGCTTAATGTTGTTGACAGCTTAATGTTGACATCCTAATATTGTTGACGGTTAATTTTGACAACTTAATTTTCTCAACTTAATGTTGACAGCTTAATGTTGACAGCTTAATGTTGTTGACAGCTTAATGTTGTTGATAGCTTAATGTTGTTGATAGCTTAATGTTGACAGCTTAATGTTGACAGCTTAATGTTGACAGCTTAATGTTGTTGACAGCTTAATGTTGACAGCTTAATGTTGACAGCTTAATGTTGACAGCTTAATGTTGACAGCTTATTGTTGACAGCTTATTGTTGACAGCTTAATGTTGACAGCTTAATGTTGACAGCTTAATGTTGACAGCCTAATGTTGACAGCCTAAGGTTGACAGCTTAATGTTGACAGCTTAATGTTGACAGCTTAATGTTGACAACTTAATGTTGACAGCTTAATGTTGACAGCTTAATGTTGACAGCTTAATGTTGTTAACTGTTAATGTTGTTAACTGTTAATGTCGTAAACTGTTAATGTTGCCAGCTTATTGTTGTTGACAGCTTAATGTTGTTGACAGCTTAATTTTGTTGACAGCTTAATGTTGACAGCTTAATGTTGACAGCTTAATGTTGACAGCTTATTGTTGACAGCTTATTGTTGACAGCTTAATGTTGACAGCTTAGTGTTGACAGCTTAATTTTGACAGCCTATTGTTGACAGCTTAATGTTGTTGAAAGCTTAATGTTGACAGCTTAATGTTGACAGCTTAATGTTGACAGCTTAATGTTGTTAACTGTTAATGTTGTTAACTGTTAATGTTGTTAACTGTTAATGTTGTTAACTGTTAATGTTGTAAACTGTTAATGTTGTAAACTGTTAATGTTGTTAACTGTTAATGTTGTTAACTGTTAATGTTGTTAACTGTTAATGTTGTTAACTGTTAATGTTGTTAACTGTTAATGTTGTTAACTGTTAATGTTGTTAACTGTTAATGTTGTTAACTGTTAATGTTGTTAACTGTTAATGTTGTTAACTGTTAATGTTGTTAACTGTTAATGTTGCCAGCTTAATGTTGTTGCCAGCTTAATGTTGTTGACAGCTTAATGTTGACATCCTAATATTGTTGACGTTTAATTTTGACAACTTAATTTTCTCAACTTAATGTTGACAGCTTAATGTTGACAGCCTAATGTTGTTGACAGCTTAATGTTGTTGATAGCTTAATGTTGTTGATAGCTTAATGTTGATAGCTTAATGTTGACAGCTTAATGTTGACAGCTTAATGTTGACAGCTTAATGTTGTTGACAGCTTAATGTTGACAGCTTAATGTTGACAGCTTAATGTTGACAGCTTAATGTTGACAGCTTATTGTTGACAGCTTATTGTTGACAGCTTAATGTTGACAGCTTAATGTTGACAGCTTAATGTTGACAGCCTAATGTTGACAGCCTAAGGTTGACAGCTTAATGTTGACAGCTTAATGTTGACAGCTTAATGTTGACAACTTAATGTTGACAGCTTAATGTTGACAGCTTAATGTTGACAGCTTAATGTTGTTAACTGTTAATGTTGTTAACTGTTAATGTCGTAAACTGTTAATGTTGCCAGCTTATTGTTGTTGACAGCTTAATGTTGTTGACAGCTTAATTTTGTTGACAGCTTAATGTTGACAGCTTAATGTTGACAGCTTAATGTTGACAGCTTATTGTTGACAGCTTATTGTTGACAGCTTAATGCTGACAGCTTAGTGTTGACAGCCTAATGTTGACAGCCTAATGTTGACAGCTTAATGTTGACAGCTTAATGTTGACAGCTTAATGTTGACAGCTTAATGTTGACAGCCTATTGTTGACAGCTTAATGTTGACAGCTTAATGTTGACAGCTTAATGTTGACAGCTTAATGTTGACAGCTTAATGTTGACAGCTTAATGTTGACAGCTTAATGTTGACAGCTTAATGTTGTTAACTGTTAATGTTGTTAACTGTTAATGTTGTAAACTGCTAATGTTTACAGCTTATTGTTGACAGCTTATTGTTGACAGCTTATTGTTGACAGCTTAATGTTGACAGCTTAGTGTTGACAGCCTAATGTTTACAGCCTAATGTTGACAGCTTAATGTTGACAGCTTAATGTTGACAGCTTAATGTTGACAGCTTAATGTTGACAGCCTATTGTTGACAGCTTAATGTTGTTGAAAGCTTAATGTTGACAGCTTAATGTTGACAGCTTAATGTTGACAGCTTAATGTTGTTAACTGTTAATGTTGTTAACTGTTAATGTTGTTAACTGTTAATGTTGTTAACTGTTAATGTTGTAAACTGTTAATGTTGTTAACTGTTAATGTTGTTAACTGTTAATGTTGTTAACTGTTAATGTTGCCAGCTTAATGTTGTTGCCAGCTTAATGTTGTTGACAGCTTAATGTTGACAGCCTAATGTTGTTGACGGTTAATTTTGACAACTTAATTTTGACAACTTAATGTTGACAGCTCAATGTTGACAGCTTAATGTTGTTGACAGCTTAATGTTGTTGACAGCTTAATGTTGTTGACAGCTTAATGTTGTTGACAGCTTAATGTTGTTGATAGCTTAATGTTGTTGATAGCTTAATGTTGTTGATAGCTTAATGTTGACAGCTTAATGTTGACAGCTTAATGTTGACAGCTTAATGTTGACAGCTTAATGTTGACAGCTTAATGTTGACAGCTTATTGTTGACAGCTTATTGTTGACAGCTTATTGTTGACAGCTTAATGTTGTTAACTGTTAATGTTGTTAACTGTTAATGTTGTTAACTGTTAATGTTGTTAACTGTTAATGTTGTTAACTGTTAATGTTGTTAACTGTTAATGTTGTTAACTGTTAATGTTGTTAACTGTTAATGTTGTTAACTGTTAATGTCGTAAACTGTTAATGTTGCCAGCTTATTGTTGTTGACAGCTTAATGTTGTTGATAGCTTAATGTTGACAGCTTAATGTTGTTGACAGCCTAATTTTGTTGACAGCTTAATGTTGACAGCTTAATGTTGACAGCTTAATGTTGACAGCTTAATGTTGACAGCTTAATGTTGACAGCTTAATGTTGACAGCTTAATGTTGACAGCTTAATGTTGTTAACTGTTAATGTTGTTAACTGTTAATGTTGTAAACTGCTAATGTTGTAAACTGCTAATGTTGCCAGCTTATTGTTGTTGACAGCTTAATGTTGTTGATAGCTTAATGTTGACAGCTTAATGTTGTTGACAGCTTAATTTTGTTGACAGCTTAATGTTGACAGCTTAATGTTGACAGCTTAATGTTGACAGCTTATTGTTGACAGCTTATTGTTGACAGCTTATTGTTGACAGCTTAATGTTGACAGCTTAGTGTTGACAGCCTAATGTTGACAGCCTAATGTTGACAGCTTAATGTTGACAGCTTAATGTTGACAGCTTAATGTTGACAACTTATTGTTGACAGCTTAATGTTGACAGCTTAATGTTGACAGCCTAATGTTGACAGGCTAATGTTGACAGCTTAATGTTGACA